>CM061137.1:72153595-72753595 GCA_030789695.1 Scilla litardierei
TACTTTTGTTGCTAGAATTTGACTTGGAGATTAGAGATAAGAAGGGAACGGACAACGTTGTGGCGGACCACTTATCTAGACTTGTTCACGACAAGGAGGATGAGAGCTTGCCAATCGATGACACCTTTGTCGGCGAGAGGCTATTCACCGTAAGATCTGGAGAAGTGCCTTGGTATGCGGATTTCGTCAATTATTTGGCTTGTGGGATAAAACCATGCGGGATGCCCACGCAACAAAAGAGGAGGTTAATGCATGAAGTCCGAAACTATTTTTGGGAAGATCCGTATCTCTTCAAGATTTGCAAGGATGGTGTTATTTGGAGATGTGTTTCCAAGGAGAAGGCCACGTCGATCATCTTGCATTGCCATGGTATGCCATGCGGGGGACATCACGCCTCATCTAAGACCACCGCTAAGATATTGCAATGCGGATTCTTTTGGCCGACCATGTTCAAGGATATGCATGACTTCGTCAAGGGATGCGATCGATGCCAAAGGACCGGGAATATATCAAGGCGAAACGAGATGCCGATGAGGCCCATTCTAGAAATTGAGCTATTCGATTGTAGGGGAGTGGACTTCATGGGACCTTTTCCGTCAAGTAAGGGAAACAAGTATATCTTATTAGCCGTGGACTACGTCTCTAAATGGGTGGAATCCATTGCGACCCCTACTAATGATGCGAGGGTGGTATCCAAGTTTTTCAAGCAAAACATCTTCCCACGCTTTGGAGTGCCTCGTACTTTGATAAGCGATGGGGGAAGCCACTTTATAGAGAACAAATTTGAAGCCATGTTGAAAAGATATGAGGTGAATCATAGAGTTGGCATGGCATACCATCCCCAAACGAGTGGCCAAGTGGAGGTGTCAAACCGAGAAATCAAGCAAATTCTGGAAAAGACCGTAGATAGATCTAGAAAAGATTGGTCAATGAAATTGAACGATACACTATGGGCTTATCGCAAGGCCTTTCGCACTCCTATTGGCACTACTTCGTATCGACTTGTTTATGGGAAAGCTTGTCACTTGCCGGTAGAGTTGGAGCACTGCGCATATTGGGCTATTAAGACATTCAACTATGACTACAAGAGTGCGACGGTGAGGCGACTCTTAGACATTAATGAGCTTGATGAGATTAGACGTGATGCTTATGAGAGCTCAAGGATTTATAAGGAAAGGACTAAAATCCTCCACGATGCACGCATCACCGCCACGGACTTCAAGGTCGGAGATAAAGTCCTCCTATTCAACTCCTGACTTCGACTCTTTCCCGGAAAATTGAGATCGCGATGGTCCGGACCATTCACCATTAAGCATATTCAACCAGGAGGAGCTTTTGAATTAGAGGGGAAAGACGGGGCCACATTCAAGGTGAATGGACAACGGCTTAAGCATTATTCCGAAGGAGTCCCCTCCGGTGAAGTGAATTGTGTATATCTGCTCAAGGGACGCCCCCACGATCTTTTGTATCTCCTCGATGAAGTGATTGAAGAAGCAATCCCCCGCTCTATTGGTGCTCTCCATGACGACGGCTTCAAAGAAGGCCAAGCTTCGGGTGAAGAAGAGAAATTGGAGGACCCTCCGGATAGCTCCACGGATGGTGATGAAGGCGACGCTGATGTCGCGAGAATACGAGAGCTTTGCAAGCTCTCAAAGGCCAAGAATCCGAAGAAAGCTCCACCGAACGAAAGATCGGTGCCACCGGCCAAGAAGAAGATAGGAACAAGCTCTAGCTTGGGGGACTTATCCCCCAACATTACCCATGATGAGGGGGCGTCAAGGAAGACCGATGATCATCATGACCCAAATCCAAGCGGCCTTCCCGGTAAGTTTGATGGGTGCATCTCGTATGTGCCCAATATCTCGAGCTAAAACGAATATCTTAAGGGGTCGAGCTCATGACCTTAAACGAGCGCTTGTCAGGAGGCAACCCGACGGTTTTTGCATTACTTTTATTTGATTTTTATTTTTGGTTTAGCCTTTTGTTAGTTTTTAGAGTCTTATGTCCATGAAAAATCGTGACAACGAGTCTTAATTTTCATGACAGGAGAAGGAGAAAGGGAGATCAATCATATGGAGGATGCTCGAGGCAAGGAAGAGCGCTCTAGGAACGCTTTCAGGCCTTAGGAGGAGGAAGAAGCAGACTGGAGGAAGAAAAACAGAGACCAACGCGAAAACGGAGAGCCGATGCAGAAAACAGCATGTCACTGGGTCGAGTAGCCGAGCAAAGACTCCACTCGACCGAGTGGAGCACCAATCAGGAAAGTTTCTACAGACCAACTCTCTGTTAATTTCTGTAAGTTTTAGTTTTAATTACCACTCGGGCGAGTGACTGGTCACTCAGCCGAGTGAAACAGATACCCTCATAGCTTAAAAATTGCTGAGTGGCAGAGCCACTCGGCCGAGTGGAGTTTCTCCCTTCGGCCGAGTGAAGCAAAGCCACTCGGCCGAGTCGTAAGTGGCGAGGAAAATTTTCAAAATTTTTCGTTTAAGCCACTCGGCCGAGTGACATTTTCACTCGGCCGAGTCGTAACAATTCCTATATATAGCGGTTGCGGGCTGCGCGAAAATCGAAACGAAAAAAATCCCAAATTTTTGCCTGAGCCGCAGCCGCTTCGCATCCCCTCGCCCGCTGCGACTGCTGCTGCGCCCGAGCCGGCCCCCCCTTCGCCGGCGATCGCCTACCCGCGCCTCGCCGACGATCGGTCCGCCACCCCCCTCGCCGGCGCCGGCCTCCATCGCCTCAGTTCACCCTGTTTTGCCCCAAAACGCCCCGTTTCTCCCTATTTCTCTTGATTTGAACGCCCGTGAACCCCGTTTTCAAATTAACTTTCATATCTATCTATTATCCCCTATCTCCCCCATACATATTGAATATTATCCGTTGATTTGATCGTTTGATTTGCAGGCTAGCTTGGGGGAGCTTTGGGGAGCTTTTGGACGCGCATTGAGCTTCGTGGCAGAGGCGTCTCTTTGCATGCACTACTTATTGCTCTCGCGGCGTGTTCAGGTATACTCACTCCATCATTTAGCACGTGGTTGTACTTATTTAGTTGGGACACGTCTCGCGGCACACATGCCGCCGCGCACTAGGCCGCGTACACGGGGAGCCTCTTCGAAGCGGAAGAGGACCGATGATCCCGGTCCCTCTCATGCTAGGGAGGACTCCCCTCCACCTAGCCCGCCACCGCCACCACCACCCACACAGCCTATCCCTGCTGATCCTGTCCCTCCACCCGCTCCCGCCGTCGGGCCGATGGGGATTACGTTTCGAAATGACGTACACCGCGCCAGATTCGAGCGTATCTACCATCGCTCGATAGTACCCTCTAGGTTTGCACACCTAGCTGACCTTGACCGCCTAGGGGTACTCGAGCGGCTTCTCACGTTGTACGACAACGTGGGATGGCGTGATTTTCTGGCGGTGTCGGCGGATACTTATATCCGTCCGACACTGGAGGTCCTGAGCTCCATTGACCGGACCCCTGGAGGATGCACGTTCCGTTTGATGGATCGAGAGTGTGAGATCACTCTCGACATGCTTAGAGCATTCTTCCAGTGGCCCGCCGTCCCTGTCCCTGACCGCGCCTACGCTCCCACGCACATCCCACCCCTGTCGTTCGACACCTCCACCTTCTGGACACGGATCACGGGATCCCCACTTGCCTTTTACCCTAGTAGGGCCAAGGCATCAGCTATCTTGCACACCTGCCTCCACATTGCACCGCGCCTCATGGCGACTACTTTCCTAGCGAGGTACGAGCCTGGGACCTTGTCTACGCCAGAGCTCTACATGCTCTACGCGATGACTCGCCATAGGGTTCTTGATAGGGGTAGCGACGACCTAGTCCCCGCTGTCGAGATCGACATTGCTAGTTGGTTTCTGGATCGCATCATCATTTCGGTGAGCGCTTGCTCACCTATTTGCTGCGATGGTCTGATCACACTTCTGGCCCTTATGACCGGCGTGGACCTACCTGACGACTTGCGTCGACCTCCGGGCCCCACCGCACTTTCGATAGATGTTATGGCCCGGATGAAGATGCTTCGTTCCCACGGTCGTAGGCACTGGGTGTGGTTGCACGGTCCCTTTAGTGCTGACTACATGGTTCTTCTGAGCCCCGCTCGGACACATATTGGACCGGCTCAAGGGGACTGGATTCCAGCGATGGATCTTCTTATCCCTGCCGCCTACGTGCTTGAGCCTGAGGATGCTGGGCAGGCACCCCCTGCACCCCCTGCACCCCCTGTCGACCCCGTGATCCCTCAGCCCGCGCCTGCACTGTCTGCACCTCCCGACACTTCTGTCCACACGTCTGTCAGTGTCGGGAGCACCTTAGCTGAGTCCACCACCACCACCACCACCACCACCGAGCCTATGTCCGTCGAGCCTATCACCTCTCTGAGCCCGGAACGTCCCACCACCATTCTAGAGAGCGGCGAGTCTTCCTTTTCTGCTGATGTGGAGACCCTCTCCCGATTGCTGTCGACGGCTCCTGGGGAGTCATCTTTTGTGCACTACACAGCCTCCCCAATCGTCGACCTTACGGTATCCACTGCCCCTGTCTATACCGAGAGCGTTGTGACATCTGTCTCCACTTCTGCGTCACTGACCTCTCTAGTGTAAACAAAAGATTGCACGTGCTAACTCCCAAGTGTAGGAGGTCGCCAAGTAGTAAATATCCTAGTGAGCCTAGGGTCAAACACGTGGACAACTTGCTTACAATCAACAGTGATCACAATTAGCCTAAGCGGTGTGAGAAATACCACCCTTTTGGGGTGAGGATTGGTTGATGAGATTTTTAGAACACCCTACCGTTAAGCATGCAAACAACGAAATATGTAGGATAGCAAACAAAGATGAGAAATGTGAGTGTTCATGGTTTCATGGTGTAGTCGGGCTTCAAACTTCATTTCGAATCACTACGATCCCTCATCCAGCTAAGGAGAGAGTGATCGGATAGTTTGGCATTTCATCGAACACGTTGGGTGCGAAAAGATAGTGCGTGAAACATTGAGAAAATTTTACAATAAACACAATAGAGAGGGTCCACTAGGATGAACCTCTCTTTGGATTTCCCACTAGGGTTCCAATTGAACAAGATTAACTCAACATTTCATTCACATATGAGAGTTAAAATTCAAGCTAGAAATGAAATTTGTAAGCCCAACATACAACCATCCACCATAAACACACACAATAAGACTAGCCACTCATGATAAACAAAATCACCATTTTTGATTTCAAAGTTAACATCCAAATGTTTTTACAATGAACAAAATTCAACAAGAGAAATGGAAAATATAAGCTTAAGGCAAAGACACCCCCTTGTGAGAAGATAGCTTCCCCTTTTGTCTTCTCTCTTGAGCTCTTCTCCTTCTCCAAGATCATCCAAGCCCTAGCAATTTCTTTGAGAGGAGAAAACCCAAGAGAAAAAAAAACTGCTCCAAAAAAACTAAGTCCCCAAGCCAAAACACTTCAGCCTTAGAAGAAAACAGAACACAATTTCGTTACAGGCCCAAGCTCCTTTTCCTGTTTTTCATCTGCCCAAGGAAATCGGGCCTCAAAATAATACTGTGCAAAAGTGGGGGGTGGGATTAAATTTTCCAGGGGGTCCCGCCCCCCCTTTGCGTCAAGCGGCTGGCGAAATTTGGGGGGGGGGGTCCCCCCTCCTCCTGCGTTTGGCGACATTAGGGGAGGCGCGGGCCCCCCGTTTTTTCTCCGAAAAGCGCCTGGAGGGCCGGCCAGGCGGGCCGGCCCGCTGGGCGTAAAAATTTTATTAATTATTTTTTTAAATTCTCTGCGGCCCGCTCAGAAGCGGGCCGCGGGCCTCAAGGCCCAATAAGGCTTTTTTCTTTGTTTTTCCTTTTAATAATTCCCAGAAATTCCCTTTTAGTCCCAAAAATTCACCAAAAATAGCTTCAAGTATCAAAAAATTCTGGAAAAATTCCAGAAAATCTGGAAAATTTTCAAAAGTACCTGAAAAATAAGAGGAGCTAAAATTAGTCTATAGAAATCGTATTTTAAGTATAAAAATAGATTAGGCATTAATAATACGCGATATCGCGAAAACACCCGTATCAACACCCAAATTAATACGATATACACATAAAATACCCGAAAATGGGGGGAGAAATAAGCAATTTATACCCCGAATCACACCCCCCAACTAGCTATTTGCTAGTCCCTAGCAAATCAAGCGATACATTCGTATTAAAATGGAAACGTGCATCAAACTCACAAAATTCTCATGGCATATTCCAAAAGTTATTTCCAAGTGATCTCAAAGTCAATATAACCAATGTATGAAAGTACATAACGAATGACACACTCTTCTATCCAATTTAAAGAAAAGTGAGGCAATAAGCCCGTATCACATGTGTCGGGGTATCACGATGTCAAAAATGCTAATCTTCAAGGAAATGGCCAATACAAAAGAAATTTTTCTCTTAGTTGTGGGGGAATGAGATTTGCAAAATTCATGTAGGTTATTCACTCAATTATTCATACTTTTTTTTCATCATTTTTTTTTGTTTTTTTACTTTTTTTAAATGTTTTTGTGCACTCCCCTAAATCTTCTCTTTCGCGTTCTCCCCAATGTTTCGTGGGGCACCGACTACTTGACAAGACTAGAAGAACGATGCACCTTTTCTTTTCTATATTTTCATTTTTTTGTTTTTATTTTTTTGCATACACGCGATAATGCAATATAGGCAAAAAGGCGAAATGATTTCTAAATCTCGTTTTTTGCGTCCTCCCCAATGTTTCGTGGGGCACCGGCTACTAAACTTGATTAGAAAGGCAATTCCCTTATATTACTCTCATTCTCATTCACGAATTAGCAATTCATCCACCCACTCCTAAGAGGAAAACAATGCATAACAAATTGGCCATCTCCTATCCAATCAAACCTACATCGTTCATCCCAACATGAAATTTCTTACACCACACTTTTCCTAAATTGTTTCAAATAGAGCATCACGCCATATGAAATAGTCTCATTCATGGTATATTAGCATTTGAAATCAACTTGGAAAAGAAAGCACGCCAATCAAATATCCATGAGTTGATACCAAAATAGGATTTAAATCCAAATGTATGCATGAAGATGTAGCATGTAAGGGATCAAACACAAAGCTAGCAAATGAGCAAGCTCGCAAGATATTGGAGATGACAAAGGGTTTGTCTCCACAAATTTTTTTTGAAAACAACTAACTAAACATCCTAAACATCCTAAAACAACCTACAACCATCCCCCCAACTAAATATATGCATTGTCCTCAATGGATGAAAGGGTAGTAGAAGCAAAAGTTGGAACAAACACACCTATTTAGTCGCCGCCCGAAGGCGGGTCCGTAAGCTCCTCGGTGTTTCGCTCCTTAGTCCATGAATCAAAATAAGGCTTCAAACGTTGTCCATTGACCTTGAACTCGCTCCCATCTTTTTTGTTCACCAAGGTCACCGCTCCATGATTGTAGACATGTTTTACCACGAACGGTCCGGACCATTTAGATCTCAACTTTCCCGGAAAGAGATGGAGCCGGGAGTTGTATAATAGCACGCTTTGGCCCGGAAAAAATTCCCTCCTCAAAATCATTTTGTCATGCTCAAATTTCATGCGCTCCTTGGCTAATTTGGCATTGTCATATGCATCCCGCCGCAACTCCTCCAATTCACAAATCTGTAATTTACGAAAATTATTGGATGAGTCACAAATGGAATTAAATTGTTTAATTACCCACAATGATTTGTGCTCTAACTCCACGGGCAAATGGCAATGGTTTCCATAAACAATCCTATACGGCGACATTCCTAAAATTGTTTTGTAAGCGGTCCGATATGCCCAAAGTGTTTCCGGCAATCGGACACTCCAATCCTTCCGTGTAGGATTCACCGTTTTTTGTAGGATGTTTTTATTTCTTTATTAGCCAATTTCGCTTGGCCATTGGTTTGGGGGTGGTAGGGTGTGGAAATTTTGTGTGTGACCCCAAACCTCTTCATCAAGTTAGAGAATGGTTTATTGCAAAAATGAGATCCACCATCGCTAATAATAGCTTTAGGAATTCCAAAACATGCAAAAATATTTTCTTTGAGAAATTTTAGCACGGTAGCACCCTCATTATTCCTACATGCAATGGCCTCCACCCATTTGGATACGTAATCAACGGCCACTAAGATATATGTGTACCCAAATGAAATGGGGAATGGCCCCATAAAATCTATGCCCCAACAATCAAAAATTTCAATTTCTAAGATCGGATTTAAGGGCATCATGTTTATTTTTGTTATTCCCCCTAACTTTTGACATGGCACACAAGATTTACAATATGTGTATGTGTCCTTAAACATGGTGGGCCAATAAAATCCACATTGCAAAATTTTGGCCACCGTTTTATGTGCGGAAAAGTGTCCCCCACATGCACCACAATGACAAAAATGTAATACACTAGCAAACTCGTCATTTGGCACACACTTCCTAACAATTTGGTCGGAACAATATTTATACAAGTATGGATCATCGAAAAAAATGATTTTACCTCATGTTTAAATCTTCTTATGTCCCGAATCGACAAAAAGTGAGGAACCTTACCGGAAACCAAGTAGTTTGCAATATCGGCGTACCACGGCAAGGAAGACACGGCGAAAAGTCGCTCATCCAGAAATGCATCATGAATTGGTGCGGTGTCGGGCTCGTTCCCAAAAGTAAGCCATGACAAATGATCCGCCACCAAGTTTTCCACGCCCTTCTTATCCTTGATCACGACGTGGAATTCCTGCAAAAGTAAGATCCATCTAATAAGCCTTGGTTTAGCGTCTTTCTTTGAAAGCAAATATTTTAGGGCTGCATGATCCGTAAAAATGAGAATAGGTGACCCTAAGATGTAACTCCTAAATTTCTCCAAAGCAAACACTACGGCGAGCAATTCTTTCTCCGTTGTTGTGTAGTTCTTTTGGGCTTCATTGAGAGTCTTGCTCGCGTAGTAAATCACACATGGTACTTTCTCCCTCTTTTGACCAAGCACCGCTCCCATGGCAAAATCACTTGCATCACACATAATCTCGAATGGGAGGCTCCAATCCGGCACCTGCAAAATGGGAGAAGTAGTCAATGCGCATTTCAATAATTCAAATGAAGATTGACACTCACGTGTCCAAATAAATTCTGCATCAAGAGTTAGCAAATGGCAAAGGGATCGGGAGATGGCACTAAAGTCCTTGATGAAACGACGATAGAACCCCGCATGCCCAAGAAAAGATCGCACATCCCTCACGGTTTTTGGAGCCGGTAGCTTTTCAATTATCTCAACTTTGGCTCGGTCTACCTCCATTCCTTGCTTTGAAACTTTATGGCCAAGAACCATCCCCTCCGTAGCCATGAAGTGGCATTTCTCCCAATTTAGGAGGAGGTTCTTCTCAATGCATCTACTCAAAACCAAAGAAAGGTTAGACAAACAACTTTCAAATGAAAATCCAAAAACCGAAAAGTCATCCATACAAATCTCCACAATTTCAACCATATCACTAAAAATACTTAGAACGCATCGTTGAAATGTGGCGGGTGCATTACACAACCCAAAGGGCATCCTACGAAAGGCAAATGTGCCGAAGGGACAAGTGAAAGTGGTTTTCTCTTGGTCCTCCGGGGCAATTTCTATTTGATAATAGCCCGAATACCCGTCCAAAAAGCAATAAAATTCATGGCCCGCAACCCTTTCTACAATTTGGTCAAGGAATGTTAAAGGAAAATGGTCCTTGCAGGTCATGGCATTAAGTTTCCGGTAATCGACACACATACGCCAACCGGTGGTGGTTCGCGTAGGAATCAATTCATCATTCTTGTCCCTAATGACGGTGATTCCGGACTTTTTGGGCACAATTTGGATGGGACTCACCCACCTACTATCCGAAATCGGGTAAATGATACCCGCATCCAACAATTTTAAAAGTTCATTTTTACAACCTCCTTTAGCGTCGAGTTAAGCCGACGTTGCAACTCTCTCGAGGGTTTTGAATCCTCTTCCAAATAAATGTGATGTGAGCACACTAAATGGCTAATTCCCGTGATATCCGCTAGTGTCCAACCTATAGCCTTTTTGTGTGTTCTCAACACATCCAACAAATCGTGTTCTTGCTTAGGTGTGAGGTTAGAATTTATTACCACCGGGAATGTCTCACCCTCTCCAAGGTATGCATACTTCAAATATTCTGGAAGTGGCTTTAGATCCAATTTGGGATGCTCCGAAGATGATGGCATTTGAGGTGGGGAGTCCGGAGGCAATGTCTCGAATCTCGGAACCCATTTGGTGCTTGGTCCCGCATGTGTCTCCGGCACAAGAAAAGATTCATCAATATGCTCACAAAAAGAGTCAAGAAAATCTAAAGCATTATCAAATTCGGAACCAAAATGATCTTCAACACATGAGTCTATAGGTTCCGAAGCCAAAAATTCAACCATGTTAACTTCATCGTATTCCCCTTCTTGGGGTGGAAATTTGCATGCATTGAAAATATTATGTTCAAGAGTCATGTTGCCAAAAGAAATTTTTAATTGGCCACTCCTACAATTTATTAAGGCGTTGCAAGTGGCCAAAAATGGTCTTCCTAGGATTATCAGGGTGGGATTCCCCGATGTGGGTCCTTGAATGTCAAGGACAATGAAGTCAACGGGGTAATAAAATTTGTCCACTTGGACAAGCACATCTTCCACACAACCCCGTGGAATCTTCACACTCCTATCCGCTAGTTGTAAAACAACCGGCGTGCTTTTTAATTCACCCAATCCTAGTTGAAGAAAGACCGGGTAAGGCAATATGTTAACACTCGACCCCAAATCCAAAAGTGCTTGACCTATCATCTTTGTGCCTATGGTGCATTCAATCGTAGGGGATCCTGGGTCTCTACATTTTTGGGGAGTGTTGTGTTGCACAATGGAGCTCACTTGCTCCGTTAAGAAAGCCTTTTTCTTCACATTCAAATTCCTCTTTACCATGCACAAATCTTTAAGAAACTTAGCATACGTTGGAATTTGATTAATAGCATCAAGTAAAGGGATATTAATTTGACATCGTTGAAAAATCTCCCTGATTTCCGCTTGATACTTGTCCTTGGATGGCGGGGCGATCCTTTGAGGGAAAGGTACCGGAGTGGAATAAGGCGCGGGCTCCTTGGATGGATTCTTCATTGTTGGGCCTTCACCGTGCTCCTCCTCTAGCACCAAGTCCGGTATTTGTTCCTTCTCTCCCACTTCCTCCACTTGTGGATCTTTAGGTGGCTCCACATTTTCAAAACTTTTTCCACTTCTCAATGTCGTTACCGCTTGGCATTGCTTCATTGAACCCCCCGATGACGAAGAGGAGTTCATATTGGGGTTGGGCAATGGTTGGGATGGAAGCTTCCCCTTCTCTAGACTTGCGGTCAACTTCGCCAAGTGCTTCGCCATTTGTTGATTTTGAGTTTGTTGGAGTTGTTGGAATTGTTGGAATTGTTGGCTCTGAGCTTGTTGCACTTGGATGAGTTGTTGTAAAGTCTCATTCATGGAGTTCATTTGTGTCTCACTCCCTTCCTCTCTATTTCTTTGGAAACCGCCTCCTTGGTAATTGTTGTTGAAAGGAGAAGCCTTGTACGGTTGATGAGTTTGTTGTGGTGGCCCTTGATGTTGCGGTTGTTGAGGCCTCCAACTCAAGTTGGGACGATTCTTCCAACTTTGATTATATGTGTTGGAGTTGAAGTTTTGTCCAAACACTTGATTTGCCTCCGCATTAGGCTCTCTCAAAACCTCCTTCAATGTGGGAATGGTGGGGCAATTTGACGTATCGTGCCCCGTAGTCTCGCAAATTGCACAACTTTTCTCCATGGCTACACTCTTCACCGCCCTCAACTCCATGGCTTGGATCTTATTTTGCATAGATTCTAACCGGGCTTCCATAGCATCATCGGTCTTCAAAGTGTGTAAGCCCCCACGAGTTGGTTGTGATGAAGAGGAGTCGCCTCTATCAAACTCCGTAGTTGTGTCCCATGTTTGTGCATTCTCCGCCACCATCTCCAAATAATCCCACGCTTCATCCGGTTCCTTATCAAAAAACTCCACGTTGCACATTGTTTCCAAAAATTGCTTTGATGTCGGTAAGAGTCCTTCGTAGAAGAACCCGATGACACGGCATTTCTCGAATCCGTGGTGAGGACATAAGAGTAGAAGTTCCTTTAGCCTTTCCCAAGTTTGGTAGAATGTCTCATTTTTGCGTTGGGCAAAGCTCATAATTTGCTTCTTCAATCCCTGTGTCCTGTGCAAGGGAAAAAATTTCTTTAGAAACTCGGCTTGAAATTGCAACCATGAAGTAATTGAGCGTGGTGGTAAAGCATTAAGCCAATTCTTGGCTTTATCTTTGAGAGAAAACGGAAATAATTTCAAGTATATCGTGTCGGCACTCGTTTTCCCATCAAAACATGTGGAACATACATCTTCATACTCCTTTATGTGAAGATATGGGGTTTCCATCTCCAACCCATGGAAAGTGGGTAGGAGTTGAATTACCCTGGGTTTAAAATTAAAGGAGTTCGCATCCGTAGGTAACACAAAGCATGAAGCCGAACTAGACCTGGTGGGTCTCAAAAGATCCCTCAAAGACCTAGGGACATCGGCTTGAGAATTGGTGTCATGGTTACTAGTATTATCATTGTTCATGTTTTCTTCCTCCATGACGTGTGTGCGCGTTAGTCTATGTGTTCGAGGTGTTCGAAGCCACATAAACTAACCAAGCAAGCGATGGTATGTAAAACGAAAACAAACAAAGTGAAATTTATATACGATTATGTACGAAAAGATGATATAGTCACAAAGAAAAGCTAAAAGTAATGTAATTGTCGATGGTAAAACCGTTGTCCCCGGTAACGGCGCCAAAAACTTGGCGCAAACAAAAGATTGCACGTGCTAACTCCCAAGTGTAGGAGGTCGCCAAGTAGTAAATATCCTAGTGAGCCTAGGGTCGAACACGGGGACAACTTGCTTACAATCAACAGTGATCACAATTAGCCTAAGCGGTGTGAGAAATACCGCCCTTTTGGGGTGAGGATTGGTTGATGAGATTTTTAGAACACCCTACCGTTAAGCATGCAAACAACGAAATATGTAGGATAGCAAACAAAGATGAGAAATGTGAGTGTTCATGGTTTCATGGTGTAGTCGGGCTTCAAACTTCATTTCAAATCACTACGATCCCTCATCCGGCTAAGGAGAGAGTGATCGGATAGTTTGGCATTTCATCGAACACGTTGGGTGCGAAAAGATAGTGAATGAAACATTGAGAAAATTTTACAATAAACACAATAGAGAGGGTCCACTAGGATGAACCTCTCTTTGGATTTCCCACTAGGGTTCCAATTGAACAAGATTAACTCAACATTTCATTCACATATAAGAGTTAAAATTCAAGCTAGAAATGAAATTTGTAAGCCCAACATACAACCATCCACCATAAACACACACAATAAGACTAGCCACTCATGATAAACAAAATCACCATTTTTGATTTCAAAGTTAACATCCAAATGTTTTTACAATGAACAAAATTCAACAAGAGAAATGGAAAATATAAGCTTAAGGCAAAGACACCCCCTTGTGAGAAGATAGCTTCCCCTTTTGTCTTCTCTCTTGAGCTCTTCTCCTTCTCCAAGATCATCCAAGCCCTAGCAATTTCTTTGAGAGGAGAAAGCCCAAGAGAAAAAAAAATTGCTCCAAAAAAAACTAAGTCCCCAAGCCAAAACACTTCAGCCTTAGAAGAAAACAGAACACAATTTCGTTACAGGCCCAAGCTCCTTTTCCTGTTTTTCATCTGCCCAAGGAAATCGGGCCTCAAAATAATACTGTGCAAAAGTGGGGGGCGGGATTAAATTTTCCGGGGGGTCCCGCCCCCCCTTTGCGTCAAGCGGCTGGCGAAATTTGGGGGGGGGGGGGGCGCCCCTCTCCTCCTGCGTTTGGCGACATTAGGGGGGGCGCGGGCCCCCCGTTTTTTCTCCGAAAAGCGCCTGGCGGGCCGGCCCGCTGGGCGTAAAAATTTTATTAATTTTTTTTAAAATTCTCTGCGGCCCGCTCAGAAGCGGGCCGCGGGCCTCAAGGCCCAATAAGGCTTTTTTCTTTGTTTTTCCTTTAAATAATTCCCAGAAATTCCCTTTTAGTTCCAAAAATTCACCAAAAATAGCTCCAAGTATCAAAAAATTCTGGAAAAATTCCAGAAAATCTGGAAAATTTCCAGAAGTACCTGAAAAATAAGAGGAGCTAAAATTAGTCTATAGAAATTGTATTTTAAGTATAAAAATAGATTAGGCGTTAATAATACGCGATATCACGAAAACACCCGTATCAACACCCAAATTAATACAATATACACATAAAATACCCGAAAATGGGGGGAGAAATAAGCAATTTATACCCCGAATCACTCTCCTGCTGCCTTGTTGCCCGTTTTGACTTCCACCTTTGCTGCTGCTGCTTCCGCTTCGACACAGCCTGCGTCCCAGCCTCACACCGAGGCTGGGCATCACTTACCGAGCACAGCACCCCTTCCACACTACCCTGTTGGCCCCATCCTATACACTGCCTGCCAGAGACAGCCCCGCACATCCCCTGTTAGACCTGTGCGTCCCTCCACTCCACCACCCCCAGACACTCTAGTTCAGAGCATTCGTGCTCTTGAGGGGGCTGTTAGTGGACTTCGAGGGACTTTAGGGCTCTCTTCGCCACGGTCAGTTTCATGCAGTCTCGTGTCGCCATGCTTCCCGATATTCAGGCTTGCCTGAATCAGATTCTGGTGCGTCTGCCTCCACCACCCACACCCACCCAGCAGATACCACTCCCACCACCACCACCACCACCTCCGCCACATGACGGTGCTGGTGCAGCGCCACCACCAGCTTAGGCACACTCTTGATGCCTCTGATATTTTTGTCGTTTTGCTGCCCGTTTGTTCCTGGGCCTGGTGATTATTTTTTGTCCCCCCTCCTCCACGTACTATTTTGGTGCCTTCCTGATCATATCTTATATATATATATATATCTTTTGGGAGTGAGGGAGAGACTTTTTGGGGACACTTATATTTGCACCATCCTGATCTTTGCATGCATCACATTCATTCGCATCTTATTTTCTATTTCGTTCTTTTTCATCATGCATGCATCCCCACCCAACCCACCCACTTCACGTCTCTCAGTGTGCCACACTTTGCACATTGAGGACACTGTGCACTTCAGCTTGGGGGAGTGAGTTCTCACACTTTTTATTTTTGCCACCCTTTATTTTTGATTTCTCACACTTTCTTTCCACTTTTGCACTTATTTTCACCACACTTTCGTTTTTTATCATGCATCACGTTTTCTTTTCCTTTTTTGAGTATGCTGCATTGTATATATAGTTCTATTTTCTTTTATCTTTATTTCTTTCATCTTTTGTTAGAGATGATTTTTCTGTGATGATGATGACGTGGTGTTAGCTTATCTCTATGTGCATGCTATTTTGTCACGTCATAGATTTTGTTTCAGATATAATATGCTATGTTCTGCTTTGCATTTTGAAATAGTAACCCACTCTTTTCCTATATGAATATGGATGAAATTCTGTTATTAGCTGATGTCTGATGATTCATATGTATGCTTTTCATAGAAAACACACCAAGCATCACGCATTGATTGCTTATATTTGGAGTACTGCCTTCCTCTTTCATATCACTTCTTATTGCATGAATTGTGCGCTTCACTTCCAGGTTGATTGAATGATTGCTAGGATGATATATCTGGACTAGTTTACTTTTTGAGATTAAACTGAGTAGATTATATTACTCTGCTGAAAGTTGTCGTGCACGTCTTATAGAGTGAACCGAGTGATACATTTATTTCTTTCTCCACATACCTTGAGCATTATTTCTCTACTTGAAATTCATTGGTGAATCCCCCCTAGCAAGTCTATTATCGGCATTTCCCCCGCTATTAATTTTCATGCTCTAAATCCCCAAAATCAAAAAGAAAAAAATATATACATGTATATCCTTCTCTTTTTTGATTTAGGATCGCTTATGTATATATCATTATTCAAAAAAAAATTTGAGAAAAAGAAAAGAAAAGAGAAGAGAAGTTCATAACGATCCCATCTCATACTATTTCTCTCTTTCTTCCCTCTTTTTGTTTTTATTTTTACTTCTTTTTGGAGCTTCAAAATATATAGGGAATGTACATATTGATTTGTTTATGCCACCACGCTTATGGATAAGCTTGGGGGAGAGGATCCAATGATGTGTGAGAGAGTGACTACTTGACGGTGCATGACAACCTAGGCTAAGTAATTTTCTATACTCGGTGAGATTGCTAAAGTTTCACGAAATCCAGAAATCGACACTTAGCATTCATCTCATGAAAACCATACTTTTCTATTCTTACTAGTCCATATCATGTGATATCTCTTATACTCCTTATAGAAAGCATTCAATTGAAAAGTGTGTGATCTATGGTTATGCATACCGCTTTAGATGCTTCAGACGATGTTAATCCTAGAATGATTCCATATTTCATGCTACATTGATATTTTGGGGTTTTCTATTTCGAATGCATCAATTATACTGTGATATCGAAATAAAAGTCTTTGACGTGTGTTTTATATTCGATGTATGCTATATGAGTAAGCAAAACCCACGTCCTGAGAAGAATGATCTAACACCCCCCTTCTTCGCTTTCTATTTTATTTTTATTTTTTTATTTTTATTTTCCTTCTTTTCCATTATTTTTCCCGTCGGGTTTGCTTTTTACTCATCTTCCTCGAGGACGAGTAAGAGGTAAGCTTGGGGGATTTTGATCACTCCGTATTTTACACCCTTTTTCTGCATGTTTGCATGCCACTTTGATCGCTCATATCGCGGTTTTCACGATTATTCGACAATATTGCGATGCTTTTCACGATTTCTTGTTTTTGTCGTATTTCAGGAGATATGGAGCGATTCGGAGTGATTTTGAGATCAAGAGGATTTGCACCCACTCCGGAGTGTCACCCAAGGCTCCTCTGAGGACTATTCGGTGATAGGAGACAAGTGGAAGAAGAAGGAACGTCATAGGAGCGACGAGGAAGCGAAAAGATGAAGATTGGGCATCTGCAGCATCTCACTCGGCCGAGTGAACCACCCACTCGGCCGAGCAAGAAGACCACTCGGCCGACCAGACCGGACACGCATCAACAGAATGAAATCGGCGTGCACTCGTCCGAGTGACGATAGTCCACTCGGCCGAGCATGGAAATCCCCTCGCCCGAGTGGCATGGGAAAATCCACTTCAAAAGAGCCCGACTTACTGTAAATTTACATGCTTTTGATGGTACCGACTCGGCCGAGCAAGAAATGCCCCTCGGCCGAGTGAGTAAAGTCACTCGGCCGAGTCACTTCCGAAGACAGACCCCCAAGATCCCTCGACTTACTGGAATTTTACAGAGTTTGTCACTCGGCCGAGTGACATTTGTCACTCGGCAGAGTGAGCCGCCCCGTCTGCTGCGTAAACTGCGATTTCTAGGCTGTGCAGGGGCATTTTTGTCACGATTTTTTGGGTGATTTTGAGGGGTATTTAAACCCAATTTTTTCCCTAGTTTAGAACAACTTTTTGATACTTTTTGCAGCCTTTTTAGAGAGCTTTTTAGGTAATTAGATTTAGGCTTTTTGAGAGATTAGAAAGGGGACTTTTGTTGGATGCTATTGGATTCTCATTGGTTTGTCTCTTTTCTTGTCAAAAACTCTATTTTTATTGATAATTTCTCTATTGCAATGATTTGTGTTGAATTTGTTATTGATTTTCTCATGAATTGCTTGATGATTAGAGAGTAGTTTTATTGTCCTAGGGCATATGGATGAACCCTATGAACCCTATTTCTAAATTGTGATGAATTGGTGAAATTCTTGCTAGAATTGATTAGGGTTAGGTTGGGATTGATTAATTACGGATAGCTATGGATTCATTTCGATTGGGATTTGCAAGAGATTGGGTCCCAATTGATAGGAAGCCCTAGAAATTCGATTTAGATTTACGATTGGACTTTTCTAGAATTGGTTTGCAAGAGATTGGACCAAGGCTAGGGGTTTCAATCGTAATTCTATACCTATACCCGTTTACAAGAGATTGGACGGGTAGGTACTATCTCAACCTAGGTCGTAGCTCGAGTTTGCACGAGAGTGGGCTCGAGATACGATTGAACGATGATGTCATTCTTCACGCTAGCGGCTTAGGTTAGGGTTTGTAAGAGATTGGGCCCTAACCTAGGTTTGCTATAGACCGGCAATAGCGTGAGAGCGTGAGCTTGGTTCTACATTTAGTTGCGACTAGTTCACTTAAAATTCAAGTCTAGCAATGATCTAACCTACTAATCACAACGATGAGATACGGTCCGTAGCAGGGATTCCCTATCCCTAGGCGCTTTATTTTATTGATATTTCCATCGACATTCGAACGATTGTGACAATTTTACCCCAAATTATTCTTGACCATTTTGATAGCTAGGTGATTAGAAGAAGACACTGTCATTGTTCCTCCCTGAGTTCGATACCCGCTCGCCACTACACCGTGCGCTTGCGGTAAGACTACGAGTCGCTCATCCCGGTTGCGTGCACATACCGGGGCGTCGATCACCTGTCCATCTCTAAAAATGAACACCCATGTGTGTTTAGAGTAATGGACCAAATGGGATGGGTTTTACTTGATTTCTAATGAACCATAAGATGGATATGATGCATATGTGTAAGTGTTGTGTATCTATTCAAGGCTACAAATATTCCAAGTAAAAGAAACAAAATTACATGAAGAATAAAATTGAAATACATATTAATTCTTCAAGCTTCATGCAATGCTTTACTCCATAGCCTTGAACCATCATCCATCATCATCCCATCACCAATTGTTTTGTCTCCTCATCAAGATAATCAATTGTTAATATGAGACTAAAACAAATGAGATAAATGAGATGATTAGTACACAACATAATGTTGATTATCATCAAAACAACATTGGTCATGAACCTATGAACCCATGAACCAACATTTTCCAGATCGGAACCCAAATGTGCATTTGGTCGGGTTCAATCGAAGATTATACCGCAGGATTTTTGCAAAGGTCTCTGCAAGGTCCGCGATATGGTCAGCTGGGCTCTGTGGGATCCTGTGGATGGCAGACAACATTAGAAGGAGAAGTTGAATAAGGTTGTCAACTATTATAAACTTTTTCGAGTAATTGAGAAACCTTCTAGAGTTACCTATGTCTCAAATCGGGTTGTCTCAGTTTCTACTTAATCAAAAATAATGATAAGCTTGAATATAAGATGTAGCGAAAATAAAAAGATTCAAGTGATAAATAATAAGTTAGAGAAAGAAGGATATCACAATACAAACACAGAGAATTTTATCCTGGTTCGGCCCAACCTTGGCCTACGCCCAGTCCCAGACTCACTTCGGGATTTAATCCACTATAGCAACAAGCTATACAATCACCTAGCTTCCCTCGCTAGGAATTTCCAGCACTAGTTACAAGCAACTAGGATTTTCACGCATACAAGTTTCCCTTATAAACATGTGAATTACAACGCCAAGTCTTCTCCAAAGACTTTCACAAAAGATAAGAATTTAGTACAAGATTTCCTATAGCCAATGTATATATATTGTGAAGTGTGTCTTAAGAAAATCTGAAACTCTTGATCAAATAAATGATATAAATATATCACAATTTGATCTAAAATTTGTCTTGAAAATTGATCTACAAAAATTGAGCACTTGGGGTTTTTACAGATCAAATAATCAAGAATTTTAATATTTGAAAAAGAGTAAGAATTTAAATCACAAAGATTAAAATAATATACTTGCAATTTGAATCTAAAAAAGAAAGCTATTAGCTTGGAGATCAAATAGACAAGTGCTATTGAAAGGATAAAAATGAAACTGAAATAGATCTTAAAGAAGATGAAGGGCAAAATTGAACTTAGAGCACTTTTGAGCACAATTGAGATTTCTTTGATAATCAAAATGTTTTTATAAAACTTATGAAATCTCTCCAATTTATAGATAAATAGTAACCCAAATTCTGCTCAAATATAGCTTGAAATCAGATCCAAAAGTCAACTACAACGGGTAGTTAACGACTAGCAAAAATAAAGTTAGATTTCCAAATCTGGTTTTAGTTGACACAGAAAGTCGGCTATCCCTACTAGATAGTCGGCTATCCCTCCCAGATAGTCGACTATTATATCAAATAGTCGGCTATTATTATGACAGAGAGTTTTCAGAAAATCTCTGACAAAAGTAGTCGGCTATCAGACTATAGTAGTCGGTTATTATGGGACACTGTAGTTTTTATACTTAAAAATAATTCAAAAATAATTTATAAAAACTGTATATGAGAAATATATTAAGTAATATATTTTAAAATGATTTTAAAATGATTTTTTCATGTGTGTAAAATATACTTTGGCTTTTCACATTTTAAGTATTTACTCACACAAACTTACATCTAGCTCTTCAGTCTTCATTCTTGATCTTGAGCCAACTTCTCGTGTTCTTCAAATATTCATTTGATTTACGATCCAAAGCCTCCATATACTTCAATTTGTGGTTTTCTTGATCGTTGTGGCTCGATGTCTTTCAATTTGCTTCACGACGACTTTATTCTCCATATCTACAAAATAATATATGTACACTTGAAATAAAATCGTTAATCCACATACCACTTATGTACATCATCAAAATCCACTGGGGTGGGTCTCAATATTTCAACACTCTCCCCCTTTTTGATGATGACAATAAATGATATAAAATATGAAAAATAATATGAAATAATTAAATTACTTACGCTCCCCATGTAGAGATGCATGATTGTTATGGAGAGGTTACACCCCCTGCATCAAAATAGTTAGTAATAAGATTGAATACGCATGATTTTCATATTGTTTCCAATTCAAGTGTTTCAAGTATTATTTTGTATGGGTATTGTGATCTTTTCTTTCTTTCTTCTCTTTCTCCCCCTTTGTCACATCAAATTTTTATATACCAAGTGTATTATATAACATGAATACCAAGTATATACATAAAAAGTGACATGGGTATGATAGCAAACAAAATTTGTAGCACAATATTGAATGTCTGAGTATCCCTTCGATATATGCATACGAGAAGATTTGTAATATGCTTAAGAAACATACTAGACAACAATAGCATACGAAGCATATTATAGCAACTAACATGATCAAGTCATACGTAAATATTATAAACCATCGCATAGGTTCCTAAAAAAAATATTACATAACTTTCTGACATAAAAGTACAAAATTTGTGAGAAATTAACGATTGTAGCAAATTAATACAAACCATCATAAAGATAATAATGTTCAAAGTTAACACAAGCAAGACATGAAACTATCCACGTCGAATCTCCTCCCTGAGCTTCTTGAGCTCCTCTTTGACTTCATCAATGACGACATTGGTGATGTCATGCCAGTTCTTCATCGTCTTCTTGAGGCTCTCAATCTATTGATTCACATTATCGCTTATGCTGCTCATGCGATCATTTGCTTGAATCTCCATTTTCTCAAGCTTAGCAAAATGGCTTTTTGGAATGAAAGCATATATGGTGGAATTTCCTCTGAGAATGAAGCTTCGCCTTCCTCAATAGGTTGCCTCTCATCAGCTTCTTCGCCTCTTCTTTTGCTTCTTCTCCTTCACCTTTACCTTCTCATTCATCACTTTCACCTTCTTCTTCATCACCCTCTTCTCCAAGGCAATGGGTTTCACTCTCAATGTTAATATTGACGGAGATGAAGATATAGGTGAGATAATATCCGTGATGGAGTGGGAAGTGGAGTTCACAGAAACTGAGCTATGGACAATGTTGTTGAAGATAATTTAAGACCAATTCATTCTAATCTTGGCTAGCATGGCATAAACGCACTTAGCTAGGTTAAAAGAAAGTACGGCTCTACTACATCCTTTTTGATCGATATTATATGCGAGAATATTTGCGAGAATTTGCGCTTTAGGAGTGAGGTAGCTGGTGGGTAGTTGAACCTTATAGAATTTCCCTTTCTTGTATATAAGCTTGAGGACATCTTTGGCCGTCATCTCAATTTCACGGAGAAGAGAAAACATGCTTGGTATGCCAAGTTTCAGTCCTAAGTTTTTAACATTAAGATTGATAGAAGAATCAAAGACTTTGGTTGAGATTCTAGAGTCTCCGATAGTGTTGGAGGTGTTTACGGTCATGTTGGTGTAAAATATGTTAATCAAACTAGGCAAACACCTACATCTGTTCCGGTGAGAAAATAAGTCTGTTAAGCCTTGATATTTGAAGATGATATGAATCCCATTATTTTCAAGATCACTAATTTTGAAAATCCTCTCTTGGAGGATAGTCCTATGTGAATTGATGTCAAAAGTAAAGATAAGATTGGGTTTGATGAGGCAGGGAAGAATGAGTTCCTTCTCTGAAAGGGGTTGGGATAAGGATTCTTGCATCCTCTCTTCTTAATAGAAGTCCCTCTAACCATGACTCTCAAAAAGTGTGAAACAATTCTAAGAAGATGAAATATTGATGAGTTATAGATATACCTAGGATGAAGATGGTTCTTCCTTGGGAATATCTTCACAACAAGCCTTGATCTCCTTGAGATATCTGAAAATTTTCAATTTTAGAGCGGAAGAGAGAGCTATAGTCGACTATGAGGGTAAATGATGAGAAAGGGGGTAAAACTAGGGTTTTACTCTAGCTTTAGTGAATCATTACCTTTGGATAATAATTAATGGTTTAGATCTCTCATCCTTAATGGGTATAAGTGAATAAACATAGTAAAACCAAATAAGAAGTCCCAACGCCCAAAATCTTAAACCAAATAGTCGGGTGTCTTTAAATACCAATAATTATACAGATAGTCGGCTATCTGGCAGCTTGGTCAAAGACTGTTTTATATCTTATTTAATATTATGCCAAACTAATTTATATAAACATATAATAATTTAAAACATGATTCTACTACAGAATAGTAATTTTCTGTATATTTACCATATTTAAAATATTATACTTAATATTATCTCTTTTTGCCTTCTCGTCAATTTTGTATCCATGAGAATTTTGAGAGAGACACTTTACTATTCCCAGTATCCGTTGATACCTGAAAATGAATAACATTTAGGTACACTTTTCTTTTGGGTGCGGGGGATTAGGTGAGATTAAATCTCATTTTAATGGAAGTCAAACCCAATACGATTTAGTACTTCGTCACAAATGTAAGTATAATTTTCGTTGAAATGAAAATTATGCAAAAATTCATTTACATACCTTTGCTTTGCTCGTGCCATTTTTGGGAATCTACATTCTGATGTACCTGTGTTTCAAGTGAGAATTCCTAGTATGATTTCTATATGCTTCGGGTTGGATTTCTTATAACCTAAGCCATGCCTGTTTCCTGAAGATTTCTGCTTATCAATAATATCATCCAATTTTCATTTTCCCTTGT
Organism: Scilla litardierei; assembly: GCA_030789695.1. Classification (NCBI taxonomy): domain Eukaryota; kingdom Viridiplantae; phylum Streptophyta; class Magnoliopsida; order Asparagales; family Asparagaceae; genus Scilla; species Scilla litardierei. The sequence continues at coordinate 72,177,102 of CM061137.1, forward strand.
TAAATTTCTCCACAGTCTTAGATAAATTATCAAATTTTCTTTCTGTGGTGGGTACTATATTGTCTAGGTCATTTATCCTAGTTTTCATTCTGTCACGCCCCGCTTCTCAAAACAGGTGCGAGGACGAGACGAAGGTCCGCATGGGCCTGAGCTGTGAGGCTCGGGCCCAATAAGCGTCAGTTGGGATACCATTTAATTATAGGTTCTTGCATATAAAAGTTCATAACAATAATATAAGAGTACTCGAAAGGAAACTACATTCATTATTAAAAGAGATAATATCGAGCAATACATCAAGTCTAAAAAGAAGCCCAAGCATGGCTACAACTGTCGAAAAGGGAAACTAATGGTGCGACGCACCCAACCTAGACAAGAAGTAAAATGGTGCTACTCACCCAAACTAGAAAGCAGTAAACCTACGTAAGACAGCAACGGTGAGGGACCTCTAAGTCTGGTCCTTGTTTGGAACGTACTCCGGGTCAACGTCCTCCGGCTCCAAGTCCTCAAGTAAGGCCAGCTCGTCTATGTACTCCGTCTCAGTACCTGACGTACAACATCCAAGAGAAAAAGAGTTATACGTCAGGTAAAGTCTACAAGGGAAAGGTGAGAAAACTCTACTAATAGTGTAAAGGAAATTTAAAGACGACATTTTAAGGTTGTTTACATGAGATATGCAAAATCATGACAGTTATACATATATGCAAGGAAAGTAAAGACTGTGCAGAAAGTAAACATGGCAGGCAATAGCCGTAGGGTGTGCTACCGGCTACAATACATGACAAGACTAGACTAGACTTGTGACACCAAGCGACTCGACACCAAGACTGTGTGACACCGAGCGACTCGACACCAAGAGGATTCATGCCTTCAGCTTAGAAAGTGGCCAAACTCTCTAACCTGGTGGCTGCTCAACCCAACCCCACCCTAAGTGCTCAAGACAAGACTGTACGAGGACCACTCACTCTACTTGATGAGTGCCTCTATCCCCATAGGTTGCAGGGGCCACTCACTCTGTCTTGGTGAGTGCCGAGCTTCCCTTAGGTTGTTCTGTACCAAGGATCACTCTCTCTATCTTGGAGAGTGTCCTGTTGCCCGCAGGCTGTGTATCCATACAAGGGATCACTCTCTCTATCTTGGAGAGTGTCCTATTGCCCGCAGGCTGTGTAAAATATTTCGTGAATGATGTTACATGGCATGTCGTGAGTATAGTATGTTCTTTTCATTCTAGGGGGTCCACACGCACACACGCACACACACAGATAGTTCCTAGCATGATAGTTATAACAGTTTATACCTAGACTTCGTTGTCAAGTCTAGACTATCGTGAGGGGGTCCCGGACGCTATCATTTCTCGTCCGGTTCTCTTGTTCATACTTTTACAATTTAAAGAGAGATGGCCTAAACGTGGCCGTAACTACGCAAGTGGGGGGGCACTTGCCTGCGGTGGCAAGAAGAACGTCTGTCAGAAGCGTCTCGTCACTGGCAGTGTGTCGGTCAAAGTCCGCTGTCACAAGTCAACGGGCGGGTGTCAGGACCAATTTACCAAATCCTATTAAGTTGTCTCTAAGTTAATCGTGGCTATCCTATCAGTTTCAAGTCAAGTTGAATGTTCAGCCTATTTGACGATTCTAACATATATGCACAGTTAAAAAAGTCCGATCGTCGATTCTAGATTAGCACAACATTTTAAAGAAGCGAAAAGTAAATTTAGTTATTTAAGTTGTCAATTTTTATTTAGGGTTCAATGACGTATTGTTTGGGTTGTTACGAGTAGAGGGACCAACCTAGAATGACGCTCGAGCGAGATCTAACGTCGGATCTGGAATGGTGGTGGTACTCGACTTCCTCGACTGCGGTGGCACAGTTAGGATCGTCGGGAACGCCTTGGCTGTGGGTAGCACATCGAGACAGGAGAGACAATGGCACGTGCTCGTCAGTGCACGTTGAAAATGGCACGGCATGATGCGACGACATCTAGATTTAGAAAACAGCAACAACGACAACGGGTCGCCGCGGTAGCGATGAAACACATGGAGACACGGGATAGCAGTGCGGGGTTGCGCATGCGGTAGCACGTGGCAGCTCTGCACGCTGCTGAGGGCTGATGGTAGCACGAGGAAGGAGAGAGGGCCGACAAGGTGGTGGACAGCTGCCAGCTTGCTGCCGGGCGTGGAGGAGGCCGGGCGTGCGCGGGGTATGCCGTGGGAGGGATGGCAGGTAGCCAGAGGCTGGGTGAGGCAAGAGGGCTGTTGTGGCTTAGGGGGAAGGCCGACAGCGAGGGTTCTCAAGGGGAGAGGGGCTGGAGCAATGGTGAGGGTCGGTAGGCCTGGGTGAAGAGAGGGGGTTGGTCGGCGGTTTGAGAGGAGGCCGGAGTGAAGGAGGGGTGGCCGGTGGTGGCTAAGGGGAGAAGTGAGAGTCGGCGGCTGAGTTTAGAGAGAAACCCTAGGTTTTGTTACGTTATAATAAGAAGAGGGTTTGCTAAAAGTGGGAGAAAAGGAGTGGACTTAAGGGATATGTGGGGGAGATTGAGAGGGGGGAAGGTAGACTTAGTGTGGCAAATAAACTAGGAGTTAAATGATAGGATACGTAGGTTTCCCTTGAGATTTGATTTGATTTGAATTAGGGATTTGAATTAGAATTAACTTAGGGAAATTATTATATATGTCATATTAAAAGTGACGGGTCGGTCTAACGATGCCCAAAAATACAAGAAAAATATCGGGACAATCGTGGCGACGAGAGGATCGAGAATACGGTATTCGGTCACTTGTTGAGTTTACGAAAAAGATAATAAAAATAATAATCAAACGTCGAAGTCTAAAGGTTAAGACACCTCTTCATTCAAAGCTGATTTGTGGAAGAATGACCCGTGAAATGACGTTTATAAAAAATTCCACAAATAACTACTCTCTCTGAAGGTCACAACGATATATAACTTCACGCGTTTAGGATTCAAAATAAGGTCACAATAAATACACCCATGAAAAATAAAATACACGCTAAAAACACTCGATCGAAAAGCAACCGTGACATCCTACCCACCTTAAGGAAAGATTCCGCCCTCGGAATCTACATCAACTACTGCTCAGGAAATAAATGCCGGTAGTGCTCTCTCATCTCTTCTTTGTGCTCCCATGTGGACTTTTCAGATGATCCGTGATGACACATCACTCTCACCAGTCGACTACCTTCTTCCTCAGCCGCTTCTGTCGATGGTCCAAAATCTGCACTGGCTGCTGATCATAAATTAGGTCAGGTCGGACCGTGATCTCTGAAAAATCCACAGTGTGTGATGGGTCACTAACGTATCGACGTAGCTGAGATACGTGAAAAACGTCGTAAATTCCCTCCAAAGATGGTGGTAGTGCAAGGCGATAAGCCACTGCTCCCACACGCTCCAGCACATCAAACGGTCCAATAAACCTCGGACTTAGCTTTCTCTTCTTCCCGAAACGAATGACTCCGTGGTTAGGAGAAATCTTCAGAAAGACATGATCTCCTGGCTGAAACTCCAAGGGTCGTCTCTTGGTGTCTGCCCAATGCTTGTAACGATCTTGCATAATCCGGAGCTTATCCCTGATGTCTCTTACGACATCCACAACCCTCTACAATCATCTCCGGACCCAACATCTCTCGGTCTCCGATGTCAACCCAGCTCAGTGGCGATCGACATTTCCTTCCATATAGGACATGAAACGACGCCATGCCAATGCTCGCCTGGTAGCTGTTGTTGTATGAGAATTCCACAAGATGGAGATGATCTTCCCACGAATGCTTCAGATCGAGCGTACAAGCTCTTAGCTTATCCTCCAGAATCTGAATCGTCCTCTCTGACTGGCCATCAGTTTGTGAGCGGTACACCATGCTGAAACTCAGACTCGTACTAAGGTTCTCTTACAGACTCCTCCAGAACTGAGATGTGAAACTCGAGTCCCTGTCGGATATGATGCTCATTGGAAGTCCATGTAAGTGCATAATCTCCTGCACGCACACTATCTACATACGAACGAAACTCAAGGAGGAAATATAAATAGAGAAGTAAAATATCTTTACCTCTAAATACTTCCCCGCCAAGACTTCCGTGGACTGTCCCACTCAGAATAGGATGAAGTGCGCAGACTTGGTCAATCGATCAACGATCACCCAGACTGCGTCATTCTGCTTCGGGCTCCGAGGTAGGCCTGTTACGAAATCCATCGTGATGTGTTGCCACTTCCACTCCGGAATAGGGAGCAGCTGTAGCAATCCTGATGTCCGATGGTGCTCCGCCTTCACCTGTTGGCATATCAAACATTCGGCAATGCTCCATGCCACACTCCTCTTCATGCCAATCCACCAATAGTTCAGACGGAGATCCTTGTACATCTTCGTGCCTCCAGGATGTAGGGAATAAGGAGAGCTATGAGCCTCACTCAACAGCTCCTCTCTAATGTCACCTGCAGGTACACAGAGCCTATTACCGTATCTCAGGGATCCGTCCTCATGAATGACAAACTCTGTCCAAAGTCCAGCTTCACATGTCTTCTGATCCTCTGTAGCTTCGGGTCTCCCGCCTGAGCTGCCTTGATACGATCCATGATCGTTGACTGAATCTGCAAGTTCATCAACGAAACAATCACTCCTGGTAGGACAACCTCAATGTTCATCCCTCTCAGCTCCTGCTGTACTCTCCAGTTGGCAGTATGCATCATCACTGCAGGGAGTTTACTCAAAGCATCTGGCACTACATTCACCTTCCTCGAGTGATACTGCAGATCTATCTCATAGTCTGCCATCAGCTCCAACCATCGCCTCTGACACATGTTGACCTCCTTCTGCATAAAAATATACTTCAAGATTTTGTGATCGGTGAAAATTTTCGCACTCTCACTCAGCTAAAAGTGTCTCTAGATCTTTAACGCAAAAATCACTGCTGCTAACTCCAGATTATGCGTCGGGTAGTTCTTCTCATGATTTCTCAACTGCTGAGAAGCGTATACGATCATGTGACCATGCTTATGCAAGAAGCATCTGAGGCCTTTGCCTGATGCATCACAATAAATCTCGAAGCCTACGCTCCGATCCGGTACCGTTAAAACCGGTGCTGTGGTCAATCTCTCCTTCAAAATGCTGAAGGCCTTCTCACCATCCTCCGACCAAAAGAACTCCATATCCTTCCTCGTCAGCTTCGTCATCGGCTCTGCAATCCTTGAAAAATCCTTAATGAACCGACGATAGTAGCCAGCTAATCCAAGAAAGCTCCTGATATTTGATGCTGACTGCGGGGTCGGCCACTCGCTGACTGCTCTGACTTTCTCTGGATCTACTGATATGCCATCACCAGACACCACGTGTCCCAGGAATGTAGCTCTGTCCAACCAAAACTCGCACTTACTATACTTGGCATACAGCTTATGATGCCTCAGCATCTCCAACACTGTCATCAGATGACGGTTGTGCTCCTCTTCAGACTTCGAGTAATAAGAATTTCGTTGATGAAGATGAGGACGAACTTATCCAGGAAGTCATAGAAAATCAAATTCATCTAGTTCATAAACACTGCTGGAGTGTTGGTCACACCAAACGGCATGAGTACGAACTCATAGTGTGTGTACTTTGTCTTGAAGGCCGTCTTCAGAATATCGTCCTTCTTCCCCTTCAACTGATGGTACCCGCTTCTCAAATCCAATTTTGAGAAAACCCTTGAACCTCCAAGCTGGTCAAAAATATCATCAATCCGGGACAACAGATACTTATTCTTCACGGTCACTGCATTCAGCCCTCGGTAATCCACACACATCCGACGGGTATCCATCCTTCTTCTTCACCAACAGGACTGGTGCACCCCAAGGCGACACGCTAGGATGTATGAATCCCTTCTGCAGCAATTCATCCAACTGTTTTCGCAACTCCTCAAGCTCTGCAGGAGCCATATGATATGACACCTTCGAAATAGGTTGCGCTTCCGGCATAAGGTCTATGCTGAACTCCAATGCTCTGTCGGATGGCAACCCTGAAATATCATCCTAAAAGATGTCGTCGAAGTCTCTGATGACTGCTGGTCTACTGGTCTCCATCTGCATGGCGACAACGATTGACTCCTTCGGCTTGGCCTGGAATCTAACGGGCCCAAGTGATCGCTCTCTGCTAAGGAACTCGAACTTCGGGTGGCCTGGTATCCTGAACACCACTTTCTTGCTGCGGCAATCGATCGAAGCATGAAAATCTCCCAACCAATTGATGCCAAGAACTACATCGAAATGTGGTAGATCATGGACAACGAAGTCGGCATAAAGCTCATGTCCACTGAACACCAACGAAATCGATCGGCATCCCAAATTAACAGTCACTACTCCATTCCCTGTAGTGATGTCCCAACACTTAGGAAGTGTATTGGTGGAAATGGAGTGCTCTGTTACGAATCTCCGGGTTATGATGCACATAGATGCACCGGAGTCGAACAAAGTTAGTGCCGGATAAGATGACACTAAAATGGTGCCAAAGATACAAGAGATAAAGATAAGGTTAAACAAGACTACTAATCTAACTAGTAAGGATCAAACAACCATATGCAAACAATATGATCTATGCTATAAAAAATGAAAAGACTAGTTCTAAAGAATTACATGCAATGACGCCATCCACGTCTTCAGCCTCCACAGCTGTCATGGTATAAGCTGGCCTCCATGGTGGCACTGCCTGACTGTAAATCTGCTCCTAAGGTGGCAAAGGGGGTCGACAAACAACAGCTCCTCTCTGAGTAGGGGCCGATGCTCTACTCTGTAGTGGGGTGGTGCTCCGCCCATAGTACGATGAAGGTTCGGGAAATCTCTACCAACGCGTGTGGCATCTCTACACACCAGACACAAACCCGGCATTCTCCTGCAATTGTTCTGTCTATGTCCTGGTTTACCGCAGAAATGGCAAGACCCTTGATCTGGTTCTGCGCAGGTGCTCCTGGCCTCTTGAAAGGCACCGGATGGTTTGATCACATAGCAGCCCTAGCAGGTGGCCTATACTGCTCCATCGGTCTCTTTCCTCCACCAGCAGGAGGATCAAGAAGTCTCGCTACAGCCTCATGGTTCCTGGCTGCATTCAGTAAAGCCCCATAGTAGTCAAGTCTGCTGAAGTCATAGAGGACTGGATCTTGGGGTGCAGCCCCTGATGAAACCGATCAGCTCCGTTCTCTTCCTTCTTCACCATGTGTGGGGCAACGCAGCTCAACATCTGAAACTCCGCTTTGTACTCATCTATCGACATGCTCCCTTGATTCAGATTCACGAACCGCTGCTAGAGCTCTCTCTTCGTAGCCTTGGGGGAAGTACTTTCCTTGAACATAGACTTGAAGGTGCTCAGTTCAACTGGCTTCTGCAGACGCCTCTCCTCAACGCGCCACCAGTTCCTTGCATTCTCAATCAGTTGCATCTTCGCATCTCCACTCTGGTCTCTTTAGGTATTTTAGCAGCTATCAATTTATCCTCAGTGCTCTGGATCCATTCGTTGGCATCCAGTGGTCCATTCTTCCCAGAAAAGGTCCTCGGCTGCAACTCAATGAACTGCTTCACTCCAAGTGCAGCTCGTGGAGCAGGCGACGGCTATGGTGGTGGTGCATCATGAACAGCTCGGGCAGCCTGGTTGGATCGCTCAACCAAGTGGTGCTGAACATCCAACATCTCTCTCATGATGCCCAGAAATTGACGAAATTCACCACCTTGGCCATCCATGGCCTCGTCAACTGAAGTTCCGGCTCAAGTATTGCGTCCTCCTACCATCCTATTGACAAGGAAAACCCAATTTAGACTTGTACATGATAAACTGGATATTTAATGAATGCGAGTATTTTTATTGCTACGAACTTTCATATTTGCAGACCTGCATGGGCCACCACTAAAACCAGTCACACGCCGCTTCCCAAAATGGGTGCGAGGACGAGACGAAGGTTGATCGCTCCGGAATGTAACCCGGAGAACGGTTGTAGTTTTACCGCAAGGGCACGGTATAGCGGCGAGCGGGTTATCGAACACAAGGAGGTCGAATGACCGTGCTTGCTCCAATCAACCTGGCTATTAAGAAGAGAAAAGAGAGAAATTTGCCTTTGGCGATCCTGTCACAATCGTCAGACAAAGTACGGAAATATCAAATCAAATAAAGAACGTCTAGGGAATGGGGAATCCCCGCTACTCACCGTATCTCGTCAATGTGGTTCATTGGTATCAAAATCATTAGAATAAAATTTCGGATGAACTAGTTGCAACTGAATGTAGAACCTAGCTCACGCTCTCGCGCTGTTGCCGGTCTATAGCTATCCTAGGTTCGGGTCCAATCTCTTGCAAACCCTAGCATAGGGAAGCTAGCATTAGGATCAACATCATCGTTCAATCGCGCCCCACGCCCACTCTCGTGCAAACTCGGGCCACGACCTAGGTTGGGATAGTTCCTACCCGTCCAATCTCTTGCAAACGGGTATCGGCACGGAATTGCAACCGGAAACCCTAGCCTCGGTCCAATCTCTTGCAAACCGATACTACGGAAATTCGATTCCAACCCAATTCGGATTTCTAGGGTTTCCTATCGAATTGGGATCCAATCTCTTGCAAATCCCAATCGATATGAATACCTAGACATCCGTAGTAAATTGATCCCAATCTAATCCCTAATAGCAATTCTAGCAAAATTCCTACCAATTCATCACAAATCTGAAATTGGGCTCGTAGGGTTCATCCCCACGCCCCAAGACGTGGAGACTACTCACAATTCATATCACAAACACAAAAATAATCAATGAAATTAGCAAGAGAATTCATCACAATATTGAGATATGCAATAAAAATAGTATTTTTAGAGGGGAGAGATGCAAACCAATAGAGTTCTTCCAATAATCCAACAAATATCAACTTTTCTCTCCTCTCCAATCCCAAAAATCTAAAGCTAAAAGTTAATCTAAAAAGCTGCAAAAATTAAAGAGAAAAAGCTCTCCAACCTAGGTCAAAAACAGGGGTTAAATACCCCCCAAAATCGTCCAAAAAACTGTGACCAAAATGCCCCTGCGCAGCCTGAAATCCGCAATTTTCGCTACAGGCAGCGCGTCGCACTCGGCCGAGTGACAAAGGTCGCTCGGCCGAGTGAGAAACCCTGTAATTTTCCAGTAAGTCCGGGCCTTCGGGGGTCTTCACTTCGGTAGTTGCTCGGCCGAGTGAGTTGTCGTCACTCGACCGATGGCTTCTTGGTACTCGGGCGGTCGGCATTTGCCACTCGGCCGAGTGGGTCTTCTGAAGCTCAGGCAAACGAAAAACAGTAAGTTGGCGATTTTTGATGGGCTTCGTCTGAGTGCCACTCGGACGGACGGGATCTCGTCACTTAGCTGATGTGGCTTCCGATGCTCGGCCGAGTGCACATATGAATCATGTCTGATCTGGTCGGCCGAGCGGTGTCTCGCTGGTCGGCCGAGTGACTCCTTCACTCGGCCGAGTGAGACACCAAAAATGACCAAACAGCTTGTTTTGGCCTCCTCGTCGCTCCTGTGACGTTCATTCTTCTTCCGCTCCTCTCCAATGGTGAAATACCCCTCGGGGAGGTCGTCGGTGACACTCTGGAGTAGGCGCATCTCGAGATCACTCCAAATCGCTCCAAATCACCTGAAATTCGACAAAAACAACAAATCGTGAAAAGCATCGCAATATCGTCGATATATCGTGAAAAACATGATTTGGACGATCCAAATGGCATGCAAACATGCGGGAAAAAAGTGTAAAATAAGGAGTGATCAAAATCCCCTAAGCTTACCTCTTACTCGTCCTCGAGGAAGATAAGTAAAAGGCGAACCCGGTGGATTCGGAAAACGAAAATGGCGAAAAATAAAAAAATATGAAAACGGAGAAAAATGAAAGACGAAATAAAAACAAATAAGAAAGAAAGAAGCGAAGAGAGAAGCTGCTAGATCGTTTTCTCAGGACGTGGGTTTCGCTTACTCATATAGCATGCACTAAATGAAAAATACATGTTAAAGAGTTTTATTTTGATATCATAGTATAATAGTGCAAATAGAAATAGAAAACCCACGAACAACGATTCAATCATGAAAAACGGAATAATTTTAGAATTAACATCGTCTGAATCATCTAAAGCGGTATACAAATCACAGATCACACACTTTTCAATTGAATGCTTTCTATGAGGAGTATAAGAGTATCACGCAATAGAATAGCAAGAATAGATAAGCATGAATTTCATGAAATGAGTGCTAGGCATAGATTTCTGGACTTCGTAAAGCTAAAAACAATCTTTCCGAGTATAGAATATTACTTAGCCTAGGTTGTCATGCAACGTCAAGTAGTCACTCTCTCACACATCATTGGATTCCCTCCCCCAAGCTTATCTATAAGCGTGGTGGCATAAAAAAATATTTACATCCCCATTTTTATAAGGCTCCAAAAGTAAAGAACACGAAAAGAGAGAAGAAAGAAAGAAAGTGAGATGGGATCTTTTATTGAGGATTTTTCCTCTTTTCTTTTTCTTTTGTCTTTTTCTTTTGTTTTTTTTCTTTTTTTGATATAGCATATATACACAATGATCCCAACTCAAAGAGAGATAATGATATACAAGAATATTTTCTCTTTTTTTTCTTTGGTTTTGGGAATTTTGGAGCTAGGAATTAGTAGCGGGGGAAATGCCATATAATAGAATCGCTAAGGGGAGATTCACCAATGATTTTAAAATAGAGAAATGGTGTTCAAGATTTGTGGAGAAAGAAATAAATATATCTCTCGGTTCACTCTATAAGACATGCACGACAACTTCAGCGGGTAATCTAATCTACTCAGTTTCAATCACAAAAAAGCTAACTAATCCAGATTTATCATAGCTAACATCATTCAATCATACTGAAGTGAAATGTACAAATCATGCATATAGAAGTGATATAGGAAAAGAAATCGGTACTCCATATATAAGCATTCAATGCGTGAATCTTGGTGTGTTTTCTGCGATAGCATACTTATGAATATTCAGACTCAGCTAATAATAAAACTTCATCCATTTTCATGCGGAAAAAGTGTGGGTTACTATCTCTAAATGTAAGGCGAATCACAGCATATGATATCAGAAATAAAATCTAAGACGTGACAAATATAGAATGCATATAGAGAAAGCTAACGCCACGTAATCATCGTCACAGAAAAGTCATCTCTAGCATGAAATGAAAAAGAAATAAAGATAAAGGGGAAAATAAAACTATTTACAATGCAGCACACAAAGAAAATAAGGAAAACGTGATGCATGGTAAAATAAAAGAAAAAATGATGAAAATAAGTGTGAAAGCGGAAAACGGCGTGAAAAACTAAAAATAAAGGTGGCAAAGCGAAAAAAGGAACGTGAGAACTCACTCCCCCAAGCTAAATGGCACAGTGTCCTCAATGTGCAAAGTGTGGCACACCGAGAGACAAGTAATGGGAGGGGCAAGTGAGGATGCATGCATGATGAAAAATAAGAAAATAATGAAACGGAAAATATGATGCGGACATGATGCATGCAAAAATAGGAGTGATACAGATATAAAGGTGTGACACCAAAAACTCTCCCTCTCTCCCAAAAAGGTATATGAAGATATATATAGAAAATGCGTATCAGAAAAACAGTGAGGGGAGGGGGGGTGGACAAAAGTGCATCAGGACCCAGCAGAGACGGGCAGCACAACGGCAAAAAGAAGCGATGGCATCAAGAGTGCCTAAGAAGGTGGGGCTGCGCCGGCTCCGTCCTGAGGCGGAGGTGGGGTGGTGGTGGTGGTGGCTGCTGAGCGGGGGTGGGTGTGGAAGTGGAAGCAGGCTGAGTGTGTGTGGGAGTGTGAGTGGGAACCTGCTGGGTGGGTACGGGTACGCGGGGGAGACTCTCCAGGACCGGGGTAAGATAGTAGTGAATCTGCGGGAGCAGGTCAAAGCGGCCAGCCATCGCGAAGACGGTGGTGGACAGGGTCCTAAGGTCGCCTCTGAGGCCACTCACCGCCCCCTCGAGAGCACGTATGCTCTGAAGTACAGTGTCGGGGGGAGGTGGTGCAGAGGGACGCACCGGTCTGTGCTGTGCAGGTTGGGGCTGGCGTACTCGGGTCGCGTAGGTGATGGGCTCAGCAGGGAAGGGAACGAAAGGTGCTGCGCTCGCAAATGTGGGCCTGGCCTCAGTGTGAGGCCGGGGCACCGGCTGGTGAGAAGTGGAGGCAGCAGCAGCGAAAGAAGAGTACAAAAGTGGCAGCGAGGCGGCCAGAGAGGTCGGTGGCACAGAAGTGTGGACAGACGCCACGACAGTCTCGGAAAATACATCAGCGGTGGAGACAGAGGTGACTACCGCTGGGGAGGAAGTGTGTGGTCCAAAAGGCGCAACCCCAGCGGAGATCATGCTAGCCATGGTCTCCACGACCGCGGCAAATGAGGGCTCTCCACTCTCAACAAAGGTCGGTGGGCGCTCGGGAAGTGCGGAGCAAAGAGGCTCGACGGACAGAGGGCCAGCAGTGGTGGTGGGAGTGGTGGTGAGCGTAGGCGTGGAAGCAGTGGAAGCGGGCTCAGCTAAGGTACTCCCGACAGCGATAGAGGTGGGGACAGAGGTGTCTGGAGCAGCAGAAATATCTGGGATCGGCTGAGGGGCCACGGGGTCAACAGGTGCAGCGGGCTCGGCAGGTGCAACAGGGTCTGCGGGGGCAGCGTGGGCAGCGTGAGCCTGCTCGGCCTCCTCGGCCTCGAGCACGTATGCGGCTGGGATCAGAACATCCATCGCAGGGAGCCAGTCCACCTGGGCCGGTGCAATCTGAGTCCGAGCTGGGCTCGGAAGAATCATGTAAACGGCACCGTAAGGGCCGTGCAGCCAGACCTAGTGTCGCTCACCGTGCGGACGAAGCATCTTCATCCGGGCCATAACATCAATCGACAGAGAAGTAGGGCCCGGTGCTCGTCGTAGGTCGTCAGGGAAGTCCTCGCCGATCATAAGGGCGAGCAAGGTGATCAGACCGCCGCAGCATATCGGTGAGCGAGCGCCCACCGATACGATGATGCGGTCCAAAAACCATGCCGTGACATCAATCACGACGGCGGGGACCAGCTCATCGCCATCCCTAGATAGAGCTCTGGGCCATGTCATCGCGTAGAGCATGTAGAGCTCTGGCGTGGACATCATACCCGGCTCATATCTGGCCAAAAAGGTCGTCGCCATAAGGCGCTGAGCTATACGGAGGTAGGGATGGACAATGGCCGAGGCCTTGGCCCTACTAGGGTCAAAGGCAGCATGGAGACCCGTAATCCGGGCCCAGAAGGCACCAGCGTCGAAGGAAGGTGGGGGGATATGGGTGGGGCGTAACCTCGGTCGTCCCTGGGGACGTCGGGCCACGAGAAGAAAGCTCTCATCATACCGAGAGTGACCTGGCACTCCCGGTCCATGAACCGAAACGAGCATCCCTTGTCAGTCCAGGCGATCGAACTAAGAACCTCAAGTGTCGGGCGGATAAACGTGTCCACCGACACCTGAAAGAAATCTCGCCAGCCCACGTTGTCGTACAACGTGAGCATCCCCTCTAGTACCCCCAGGCGTCATAGGTCTGCAAGGTGTGCGAACCTGGAGGGTACGATCGAGCGCTGGGAGATACGCTCGAAGACGGCGCGGTATGCATCGTCTCGGAACGTAATCCCGAGCGGCCCGACAAGTGGAGCCGGAGGTGGTGGCTGTGGAGCGGCAGGGAGTGGCTGTGCGGGCTCTGCAGGCTGTGCGGGGTGTGCGGGGCCTGCAGGCCGTGCTGGGTGGATGGGGTGTGTGGGAGAAGGCAGAGGAGAGTCCTCCACCTCGTGGGAGGGGCCGGCATCATCCGACCGCTTCCGCTTGGCGGAAGCTCTCCTCGACCTCGACCGTGTCCGGGGCGGCATATGGGCCCCGAGCGCGCACCAAAAAGCGCAAAAAGTGCGGCGTGCGTAAAATAAAGGAAAGAATGTACCACGACACGCCGCGAGTGCAAAGCAATGGAAGCGTGCGAAGACGACGCCTCAACGCAGCCCAAATCAGTCCCTGGAAGCTCCCCTGGGCTCCCCTAAGCTCCCAAAAATGACCTGCACATGAAATGGAGATATCAGCGGGTAATATTCAAAATGTATGGGGCATTAGGGGTATAATAGATAGAAATAGAAATTAATTTGGATTTGGGGTTCGTTTAATACATGGATCCTCGAAAAACACACAAAAAGAGGAGAAATAGGCGAAAATGGGGGTTACCGGAGACGGCCGGAGCGGTGACCGCCGGCGGCGACTTGGGCGAGGCGAGGCGAGGCGCGGCCGGCGGTGGCTGGCCGAGCAGCGACGCGGGGTCGATGATCGGGCGAGTGAGCGAAGGGTTTGGATGAGGGAGCTGAGGGGTCGGGCGGTTTGTGATTTGTTTTGTTTCGAAAAATGAGCCCGACCCCGCCCCCTTTTATAGGAAAAAGTTACGACTCGGCCGAGTGATTGGGTCACTCGGCCGAGTGAGATCAATGGAAAAATTCCTCCCCGCTTACGCTTCGGCCGAGTGGCCTTGCCACCCTCGGCCGAGTGGAGTAAGCCCATTCGGCCGAGTGACTCAAGCTACTCGGCAAGACTCGCCCTAGGAGCGTATCAGTTTTACTCGGCCGAGTGAATATATATACTCGGCCGAGTAGCAGTTATACTGAAATCATGAAAATAAACAGAGAGTTGGGTACAACAGACTTCCCTCGTTCGTGAGCGGCTCGGCCGGACGAACTTGTGTGCTCGGCCGAGTGACTAGTATACTCGGCCGAGTGAGCCTTGTGTTCTGCTGCTTGTCTTCGTTTGGGCTCTAGACTCCGTCTTTCTTCCTCCAGTCGATTTCATCTTCCTCCTAAGCATCGAGCGCCTTCCTGGGGCGCTCCTTATCACCTCGTTCATCCTCCTCATGATGGATTTACCTATCGCCTCTCCTGTCAAGAAAAATAGGACCCGTTATAACAAAATTTTTGGGCGAACGACTCAAAACACTAAAAATTTCTAAAACAAAAATAAAGAAAAAGTAAAAATAAAGCAATAACCGTCGGGTTGCCTCCCGACAAGCGCTCGTTTAAGGTCGTGAGCTCGACCCCCTAGGATTTTCAATTAATGCGGGATGTTTGGTGCATATGAGATGCACCCATCAAACTTTCCGGGTAGAACGCTTAGATGTTGATGTTGTGGCGGGGCGTCCTTCCGCGGTGTTCTCTCGTCTCTAATCATGTGGAGAGGTGGCTCCCCCAAGCTAGCGTTTGCTCCGGTCAACGGCTTTACCGGTGACGCCGATTTCCGTATCGGCGGAGCTTTCTTCGGAGACTTTAATTTCGAGAGCTTGCAGAGCTCTCGAATCCTTGCGACATCAGCGTCGCCTTCATCAATTTCAGTGGAGAAGTCGGGTGAATCATTTGTCTTCTCTTCTTGGCCTAAATCCGGGCCTTCCTCGGAATCCTCATCAAATAGAGCACCGATTGAGTGGGGGATCGCCTCCTCAATTACCTCATCAAGGAGGTCCATGTAGTCAAGCTCCTCGTGGTAAGGCATGTGTTTCATAGCATTAGGAATGTGAAGCTCCACCTCGATGTTGCCGACGTTCAAAGTTAGGGTACCTTCTCGCACGTCGACAATCACACCGGCGGTGGCGAGGAACGGGCGTCCAAGTATCAATGACGTATCTCCCTCCTCCTTAACGTCCATGATCACGAAGTCACATGGCAAGCATATTCCCCCCGGGACTTGTAGCGGGATGTCTTCGGCGATCCCTACCGGCCTTGTTATTCGCCCATCGGCCAATTGTATCCGCATGTCGGTAGGTTTCAACTTCGTCCCGGTGTTTAGCCTTTGGAACATGGAGAGAGGCATGAGGCTTACACTAGCCCCTAAATCCACCAACGCCTTTTGTAGAGGGACGCCGCCCAAGGTGCAAGGAATTCGAAAACTCCCCGGATCTTTGAATTTGGCCGGCTCCTTCTCTCTCTTGGTGAACCAAGAGCCCTCCTCGGCTAGCATGATCTTTTCCTTCCTCTTTCTCCTCGAAATCAAATCCTTTAAAAATTTAGCATATGTGGGGATTTCCACGATGGCGTCGAGGAAGGGAATGTTGAGGCTAACTCCTCTCAGATACTCGAGAAACTTCGCTAGCCTTTTCTCCATTTTCGCTCTAGCAAGCCTTTGGGGGAATGGGACCGGTGGCATGAAGCACCTCTCCTCAATCAATTGCTCCGCTCTAGATTTCTCCTTTTCTTGCGGCTCTTTCTCCTTCTCGACTTCAACTACCGGCTCAATTGGCTCTAAACTTTCCTCCACGGGCTCCTCGGTAGGAATCATGGCGGGGGTGGTATCCTTCCCGCCTCTAGTAGTGACGGCAACTACGGCATTGATGTGGCCGGTGTTGCCCCGTGGGTTTTGCTCGGGTTGCGCCGGTAAATGTTGAGTGTTCCGATTGAGCAACGCCAATTGTTCCGATATTTGGGCCACAGCGGTTGTAAGGGAGTCTTGGCCCGCCTTCAAGGTAGCATTGACCTTCTTTTGTTCGACCATAAACGCCTCCACTCTAGCTTCGAAGTCGGATTGTTGTTGAGCTTGTGGAGGGTTTTGATTTTGATTTAACTTGTTGCTTCGGTTGGAAATTTTGTTGTGGAGGCCCCCTCGGCGGATAGTGTTGTTGTTGGGGTGGTGGTGGTCGAGCTTGTTGAGGTGGTTGTTGGGGCGGGTTCAAAGCTCCTTCATTGTTGGCGTAAGAGAAAACGGGATGATTTCTTGTGGCCGGGTTGGCCCAATACCCTTGGTTCCCCGCAACATATTGTACTTGCTCCAAGGATCCTTCTCCTTGCTCTCCTCCCAAGTACATGTCTTGAGATTGGTCTTGCCAATCACACATTTGGTTCGTCGGCGCGGAGGTGGAAGGGGTTCCTTGGGGCTCCGTGATAAACTTCTCCAGTCTCTCCACTACCTTGTGGAGAGAATCAAACTTGCTTGTGAGTTCCGCTACGGCCTTCGCCTCATAGATACTAGTTGGCTTCAAGGAGGACGTAGAGTGTCCTCGCTCGTCGCCCCATTGTTGATTATTGGAGGCCATCTCCTCAATTAGGGCCGTAGCTTCTTCGGGAGTCTTTGATAAGATAGCACCATTCGCCGCAGCATCAATAATTTGCTTGGTCCCCGGTTGAAGACCATTGTAGAAGCTATGAACTAACTCCCAATCTTCAATACTATGATGCGGGCATTGATGCTGCAGATCCTTAAAACGCTCCCAAGCCTCATAGAGCGTCTCTTGGGGTCATTGCTTTAAGGACATAAGAGCGCTCCGAATCTTTACCGTCTTGGAGGGCGGATAGAACTTGTCAATGAATGCACTCGCCAACTCGTCCCATGAGGTAAAGACTCCGTCAGCTTGCGTCCTCAACCAATAAAGTGCTTTGTCCTTCAATGTAAATGGGAAGATGCACAGTCTGATGGCATCTAAGGTGACGCCCGGCATCTGAAATGTGGCGCATTTCGACAAGAATAGCTGGATGTGGTAGTGTGGATTTTCATGGGCATTCCCATGAAATGGATCCTGCTGCATCAGAACCACTAATCCAGTCTTCAGCTCAAAATTCTTGTCGGCCGCCAACTCCGGCACGGCAATGGACGAGGTCGTAGAAGAGGTTTTAGGCCGAAGCCTATCACGAATAGAAATGATCCTCGTCATCCTTGCCGCCAATTGTTCCGCAGTTTCCGGGTTGGTCATATACCTCCCTTCCGGATTTTGTCTCCTCTCCGCTCTAATTCTCCGCACGGTACGTTCGATCTCGGGATCAAATAATATAGCTTCAGGGTCCGCCGTGGATCTCGTGTACATGCAATGAGAAAACAGAGTTTCAAAGAAATGATTAGTACCGTGGAAGGGTTAGGTAAAAATAAAGAAATAAAATAATAATAATAAAAAGAAATAGCTAGGGTGGTAAGATCAAACGCAATCGCCTCCCCGGTAACGGCGCCAAAAACTTGATCGCTCCGGAATGTAACCCGGAGAACGGTTGTAGTTTTACCGCAAGCGCACGGTATAGCGGCGAGCAGGTTATCGAACACAGGGAGGTCGAATGACCGTGCTTGCTCCAATCAACCTGGCTATTAAGAAGAGAAAAGAGAGAAATTTGCCTTTGGCGATCCTGTCACAATCGTCAGACAAAGTACGGAAATATCAAATCAAATAAAGAACGTCTAGGGAATGGGGAATCCCCGCTACTCACCGTATCTCGTCAATGTGGTTCATTGGTATCAAAATCTTTAGAATAAAATTTCGGATGAACTAGTTGCAACTGAATGTAGAACCTAGCTCACGTTCTCGCGCTGTTGCCAGTCTATAGCTATCCTAGGTTCGGGTCCAATCTCTTGCAAACCCTAGCCTAGGGAAGCTAGCATTAGGATCAACATCATCGTTCAATCGCGCCCCGCGCCCACTCTCGTGCAAACTCGGGCCACGACCTAGGTTGGGATAGTTCCTACCCGTCCAATCTCTTGCAAACGGGTATCGGCACGGAATTGCAACCGGAAACCCTAGCCTCGGTCCAATCTCTTGCAAACCGATACTACGGAAATTCGATTCCAACCCAATTCGGATTTCTAGGGTTTCCTATCGAATTGGGATCCAATCTCTTGCAAATCCCAATCGATATGAATACCTAGACATCCGTAGTAAATTGATCCCAATCTAATCCCTAATAGCAATTCTAGCAAAATTCCTACCAATTCATCACAAATCTGAAATTGGGCTCGTAGGGTTCATCCCCACGCCCCCAAGACGTGGAGACTACTCACAATTCATATCACAAACACAAAAATAATCAATGAAATTAGCAAGAGAATTCATCACAATATTGAGATATGCAATAAAAATAATATTTTTAGAGGGGAGAGATGCAAACCAATAGAGTTCTTCCAATAATCCAACAAATATCAACTTTTCTCTCCTCTCCAATCCCAAAAATCTAAAGCTAAAAGTTAATCTAAAAAGCTGCAAAAATTAAAGAGAAAAAGCTCTCCAACCTAGGTCAAAAACAGGGGTTAAATACCCCCCAAAATCGTCCAAAAAACTGTGACCAAAATGCCCCTGCGCAGCCTGAAATCCGCAATTTTCGCTACAGGCAGCGCGTCGCACTCGGCCGAGTGACAAAGGTCGCTCAGCCGAGTGAGAAACCCTGTAATTTTCCAGTAAGTCCGGGCCTTCAGGGGTCTTCACTTCGGTAGTCGCTCGGCCGAGTGAGTTGTCATCACTCGGCCGATGGCTTCTTGGTAATCAGGCGGTCGGCATTTGCCACTCGGCCGAGTGGGTCTTCTGAAGCTCAGGCAGACGAAAAACAGTAAGTTGGCGATTTTTGATGGGCTTCGTCTGAGTGCCACTCGGGTGGACGGGATCTCGTCACTCGGCCGATGTGGCTTCCGATGCTCGGCCGAGTGCACATATGAATCGTGTCTGATCTGGTCGGCCGAGCGGTGTCTCGCTGGTCGGCCGAGTGACTCCTTCACTCGGCCGAGTGAGACACCAAAAATGCCCAAACAGCTTGTTTTGGCCTCCTCGTCGCTCCTGCGACGTTCTTTCTTCTTCCGCTCCTCTCCAATGGTGAAATACCCCTCGGGGAGGTCGTCGGTGACACTCTGGAGTAGGCGCATCTCGAGATCAATCCAAATCGATCCAAATCACCTGAAATTCGACAAAAACAACAAATCGTGAAAAGCATCGCAATATCGTCGATATATCATGAAAAACATGATTTGGGCGATCCAAATGGCATGCAAACATGCGGGAAAAAAGTGTAAAAATAAGGAGTGATCAATGGTCCGCATGGACTGGAGCTGTGAGGCTTGGGCCTAATAAGCGTTTGTAGGGATACCATTTAATTACATGTTCTTGCATATAAAATTTCATAACAGTAATGTAAGGATCCTGTCTATGGGGAAAACACTAGAAGGGGGGTTGAATAGTGTTTATGCAAATTTAATAGGAATTTACGCCAAATAAAATGCAATCCAACAAATAGTGCGGAATAGAAAACAACCCAAAGAGAAACACACGCAAACGCAGTTATGTTTCAAGGGTTCGGATTACCCAAGTCAACTCCCGACTTGTTCCCGGTAATCCTACGTTCCTACCACCCGGATACCACCGGATACTCAAGTTAGAACCCTAACTTGAGGTTTCCTTAAAACCCACTTGTAGCAACCCTACAAGTGCAATCGAAGACAATCGATGTCCTTGACTCCCACAACCAGGGAGCAAGCAAAAACCACTCTCACAACCGAGAGCACAATTCAAATAATGAAGTTATGAAATCTGAAAGCAACACTTACAATCACCTATGCCTTGAAGTAGAACTTGAAGGAGAAGTGTGATGTGTGTTGAAGAACTCCCTTGGAAGAGAGGAGGAAAGCCCTTTCTCTTGACTGCACCAAATGCCTAGAGGATCAATCTTTGGTTCTAGGTTGGAGAGCAAGAGAATCAAATTTAGAAATGCTAAGGGCTTTGGATTTGAAAGCTTTGATCTTTGGAAAAGAAAGCTTGAAGGATTTTTCAATGAATGAGTGTGTAAGTAAGTAACCTTCCAGAAACAGTAGAAGCACTATTTATAGCTTTCTCAAATCCACAAAACAGTTTAGGCAAAAACCCAATCGAAATCCGTGAGAAAAATATCAACGGATATAATCTGAACTCGCAACAGTCGACTGATGAACAAAACACAGTCGACTGCTGCACAGTCAGCAAGGGTAGGTGAGAATTCATAACAGTAACTTACCACGTGGACAGTCGACTGATGAAGCCAAGACAGTCGTCTGTAAAACCAACAGGAGACTGTACATTCTTCGACAGGCGACTGGCCGAGAGAAGAGTAAGTTAGAAGAAGTACTGGAAATCTCACAAGATACAGGACATACGACTGATGCAAGGAACACAGTCGACTGTTAATCAGAACAGGCGACTATATAACCTTAAACAGATGACTGTCACAGACAGGAGAAATTTCCAGAGAGCTAAGTCAAAGATTAGACTTACAGACAGGCGATTGTTGCAGCATAGACAGTCGACTGATCTAATATACAGTCGACTGTATATACAGCATAAGTCGACTGGCCGTAGAAATCGGATCAAACAGAGTTTGGGCAAGGAGAGACATGCGACTGATGAACCACTCACAGTCGGCTGTCGCTAAGACAGGCACCTGATAAACGTTCAACAGTGGCATGTGCGAGATAATCAGAGAGGACCCAAAAAACTGCATTGTAATATTCTGTGCATAACAGGCGACTGTAGAACAAAACACAGTCGACTGTTTTTGAGACAGTCGACTGCAAACTGTTAAGCAGTCGGCTGTTATAAACAATCCTAGCACAAACAAAAGAGAAATGGATTGCGATCAAAGGACGAAGGTCTAGAGATGTCCTATGACCGAAAGTAGATGTGTGTGAGTGCTCCATCATAGTTCTACTTCTAAGCTACATACTAGAAGAGATAAAAGAAAAATTACATTGACGAATAATCTCTTCTTTCCATCGTATGAGCTTGAAGTCTTTACGGAGCTTCAATCATCAATCTACGATCATCCAATTCATATCATTTGCCTTCAATCATGTTTGTGAGTCATCCATTGATAGTAGATCTTCACAGTAAGCTTAGACAATGGATTAACTGCAAAATAGGGGATTAGTCACAAGTATTTATGTTTGCTCATCATTAACACCAAGTAGGGAGAAGTCCAATACTCAACAAGTAAAATAAGAATACTTGAAAGGAAACTATATTCATTATTAAAAGAGATAATATCCAACAATACATCAAGTCTAAAAAGAAGCCCAAGCATGGCTACAACTGCAGAAAAGGGAAACTAATGGAGCGACACACCCAACCTGGACAAGAGGGAAAATGTTGCTACTCACCCAAACTAGAAAGCAGTAAACCTCCGTAAGACAGCAACGGTGAGGGACCTCTAAGTCTGGTCCTCGTCTGGAACGTACTTCTGGTTAACGTCCTCTGGCTCCAAGTCCTCAAGTAAGGCCGGCTCGTCTGTGTACTCCGTCTCAGTACCTGACGTACAATATCCAAGAGAAAAGGATCTGTACGTCAGGTAAAGTCTACAAGGGAAAGGTGAGAAGACTCTACTACAAGTGTAAAGGAAATTTAAAGACGACATTTTAAGGTTGTTTACATGAGAGATGCAACGGCATGGTAGTTATACATATATGCAAGGAAAGTAAAGATTGTTAAGAAGTACACGTGGCAGGCAATAGCCGTAGCGTGTGCTACCGGCTATAAGACATGACAAGACTAGACACGACTGTGTGACACCAAGCGACTCGACACCAAGACTGTGTGACACTAAGCGACTTGACACGAAGAGGGTTCACGCCTTTAGCTTAGAAAGTGGCCAAACTCTCTAACCTGGTGGCCGCTCAACCCAACCCAACCCCAAGTACTCAAGACAAGACTGTACGAGGACCACTCACTCTGCTTGATGAGTGCCTCTATGCCCACAGGTTGCAGGGGCCACTCACTCTGTCTTGGTGAGTGTCGAGCTTCTCGTAGGTTGTTCTGTACATGAGATCACTTTATCTGTCTTGGAGAGTGTCTTGTTGTCCACAGGCTGTGTATCCATACAATGGACCACCCTCTCTGTCTTGGAGAGTGCCCTATTGCCCGCAGGCTGTGTAAAACATTTCGTGAATGATGTTACATGGCATGACATGAGTATATTATGTTCTTTTCATTCTAGGGGGTCCACACGCACACACACACACACATAGATAGTTCCTAGCATGATAGTTATAGCAGTTTATACCTAGACTTCGTTGTCAAGTCTAGGCTATCGTGAGGGGGTCCTGGATGCTATTATTTCACGTCTGGTTCTCATGTTCATAATTTTACAATTTAAAGAGAGATGGCCTAAACGTGGCCGTAACTACGCAAGTGGGGGGCACTTGCCTGCGATGGCAAGAAGAACGCCTGGCGGAAGCATCTCGTCGCTTGCAGCGTCTCGATCAAAGTCCGCTGTCACAAGTCAATAGGCGGGTGTCAGGACCAGTTTAGCAAATCCTATTAAGTTGTCTCTAAGTTGACCGTGGATATCCTGTCAATTTCAAGTCAAGTTGAATGTTTCAGCCTATTAGACGATTCTACCCTATAAGCACGGTTAAAAAAAGTCCGATTGTCGATTCTAGATTAGCACAACATTTTAAAGAAGTCCGATTGTCGATTCTAGATTAGCACAACATTTTAAAGAAGCAAAAAGTAAATTTAGTTATTTAAGCTATCGATTTTTATTTAGTGTTCAATGATGTATTGTTTAGGTTGTTACGAGTAGAGGGACCAACCTAGAATGACGCTCGAGCGAGATCTGACGTCGAATCTGGAATGGTGGCGGTACTCGACTTCCTCGACTGCGGTGGCACAGTTAGGATTGTCTGGAACGCCTCGGCTGTGGGTAGCACAGTGAGACGGAGAGCAACAACGGCACGTGCTCGCTGGGGCATGTCGGGAATGTCGCGACATGAAACAGGAAGATGCGGCGGTGTCTAGATTTGGAAGACGACGACAACGGCAACGGGTCGTTGTGACAGCGAGGAGACGCACAGAGACGTGGGACAGCGGCATGGGGTTGTTTGTGTAGCAGCATGGGGTAGCGCTGCATGTGGCTAAGGGCTGACTGTATCATATGGAAGGAGAGGGGGTCAACAGGGTGGAGGACAGCCGACAGCTTGCTGTCGTGCATGGAGGAGGCCGGGCATGCTTGGGGTTTGCCGTGGGAGGGATGGCCAACATCCGGCGGCTGAGTGAGGCCGGAGGGCTGTTGCGGCTTAGGGGGAAGGCCGGAAGTGGGGTTCTCAAGGGGAGAGGGGCTGAAGCAATGGTGAGGGCCGGCAGGCCTGGGTGAAGAGGGGGCTAGTCGACGGTTTGAGAGGAGGCCGGAGTGAAGGAGGGGTGGCCGACGGTGGCTAAGGGGGAGAGGGGAGAGTCGGCGTCTGAGTTTAGAGAGAAACCCTAGGTTTTGTTACGTTATAATAAGAAGAGGGTTTGCTAAAAGTGGGAGAAAAGGAGTGGACTTAAGGGATAGGTAGGGGAGAGAGGGGGGGAGGTAGACTTAGTGTGGCAAATAGACTAGGAGTTAAATGATAGGATACATAGGATTCTCTTGAGATTTGATTTGATTTGAATTAGGGATTTGAATTAGAATTAACTTAGGGAAATTATTATATATGTCATATTAAAGGTGACGGGTTGGTCTAATGATGTCCGAAAAATACAAAAAAAATATCAGGATGATCGTGGCGACGAGAGGATCGAGAATACAGTGGTTGATCACGTGCTAAGTTTACGGAAAACGATAAAATAATAATAATCAACATCGAAGGCTAAAGGTTAAGGCACCTCTTCATTCAAAGCTGATTTGTGGAAGAATAACCCGTGAAATGACGTTCATAAAAAATTCCACAAATAACTACTCTCTCCGAGGGTCACAAAGATATATAACTTCGTGTGTTTAGGATTCAAAAGAAGTCACAATAAATACACGTACAAAAAAGAAAATACACGCTGAAAAACACTCGATCGAAAAGCGACAGTGACACATTCCATTTATTCTCTTCTAAAAGGGATTTATTTTTATTGATCAAATCTTTATTTTCTTTCTCAAGTTCTTCCTTTTTATTTGTGCAAATCTTAAACTTCTTGTTTCTTTGTGGTGCTCTCTAGTAAGATTTTCATGAACAGTACACAATTTTTATATGCACCCTTATAGTCAAATTCACAATCACTATCTTCATTATCGCTATCATCACTATTGCTCGTCTTAACTATAGTGATGTGAAGATGGTTTAGAGTTATTTACCTTTGATGACGATGACGCCATAAAGCACATATGTACCCGTTCTCCTCTTGGTTCTTCATCGTCGGATGATGTTGACGATTCATCGGAGCTTGATACGTCACTTTGATCAAAGGCTACAAAAGCCTTTTTCTTAGACTTTGCATGCTTTCTTTTCTCTTGCCACCGTCTTCTATCTTTCTCCTTCTCTTTCCTTTACATTAGTCGTGATTTTTCTCCAAGGGTGTTACGCCTATTTGACCGAGGCCCATAAAGCACGAGCCCAAGAGCCTGACTACTGGCCAAAAGCCCATCTGCGTCCTCAAAGCCCATTCGACAAAGGCCCTGCAAGGGACCTCCTCGAACGTTGATCCGACCCAGCCCCAATAACCCGTTGGTCGCTCGCCCACTCCTGCGAAAACCACTCCCCCGGACACGCGACCACTAAATAGCGATAATGGGGAGGTGCTGGCATGGCGGAGAGAGCGGCGGTGAGGGGGGACCGATGGGGCACGATCAGTGGCGAGCGTGGGACGTGGGTCGAAGGCAATCAAGCAAGAGCTCTATAAAAGGGCCAGAAAGACGACGAAGAAAAGGACCGCATCTCAGGTAATAAAACCTAAGGTACTCCATCAACGACCTGGTTCCCCCAATTCATCTCCTTCCTCCCCCGCTCGCGCCGAGAGACGCCGTTACGATCTCCTCACGAGTCGGACCATCTCCGCCGGGCCCCCTTTCTCAGATCTCTATCTGACTTAGGCATCGGAGGGGATTTGGCCGGAACCAAGGTCCGGCCCCCTGACGAGTGTTCTCGTCTGCGCAGGTGGACAGCAGATCAACGGGCCGAGGCTACCCCTCGCCCCTCTCCGACCACTCGATCAACCGGACAGTGAGGCTTCCCCTCACCGTCAGCCTGCAGTGGCCGAGCACGTCCTGCCGAGGCCGAGCGTCCTAATCGGGTCCGAGACTCTCCCTCGCCACCCGTCGGCCGTACATCTACTCGGGCGACTGAGGCTACCCCTCGTCCCCCTACCAGCCGAGGCCGAGCACACCTGTCCGAGGCCGAGCGTCTCAACCCGTTGGTCGCTCGCCCACTCCTGCGAAAACCACTCCCCCGGACGCGCGACCACTAAATAGCGATAATGGGGAGGTGCTGGCATGGCGGAGAGAGCGGCGGCGAGGGGGGACCGATGGGGCACGATCAGTGGCGAGCGTGGGACGTGGGCCGAAGGCAATCAAGCAAGAGCTCTATAAAAGGGCCAGAAAGACGACGAAGAAAAGGACCGCATCTCAGGTAATAAAACCTAAGGTACTCCATCAACGACCTGGTTCCCCCAATTCATCTCCTTCCTCCCCCGCTCGCGCCGAGAGACGCCGTTACGATCTCCTCACGAGTCGGACCATCTCCGCCGGGCCCCCTTTCTCAGATCTCTATCTGACTTAGGCATCGGAGGGGATTTGGCCGGAACCAAGGTCCGGCCCCCTGACGAGTGTTCTCGTCTGCGCAGGTGGACAGCAGATCAACGGGCCGAGGCTACCCCTCGCCCCTCTCCGACCACTCGATCAACCGGACAGTGAGGCTTCCCCTCACCGTCAGCCTGCAGTGGCCGAGCACGTCCTGCCGAGGCCGAGCGTCCTAATCGGGTCCGAGACTCTCCCTCGCCACCCGTCGGCCGTACATCTACCCGGGCGACTGAGGCTACCCCTCGTCCCCCTACCAGCCGAGGCCGAGCACACCTGTCCGAGGCCGAGCGTCTCAACCAGGGCCGAGGCTTCCCCTCGCCCCTTCTACACCGATTCGAAGCCCCCGAGGGACCCAAAGCGGGCCCCTTGACCACGTTGACCGGGTTCTCCGCGGTCAACGCTTTGTAGTGAGAAAACACTCTGAAACATCTGGCGCCGTCTGTGGGAAACGAAGATCATCCCACGAAGCAGAAAACCACACCAACAATGGCACGAGCCAGCAATGGAAGGAAGCGCATGACCCCCATCCCGGAGGAGGAGAATGGCGCATCCAATGGCAACCCCGAGGACACGCACGTCGACGGCCACCCCGCCCACTCAATCGAAGAGACCGGCGGCTCAGAACTAGCCACACAGGGACAGCTCCGTGCCCTGGCTCAGGAGACCAACGCGAGCCTCCAGACGTTGGTCGCGACAGTACAGCAGCTTGTCGGCCCCGCGCCGACCGACGGGGGCGCGTTGAACGATAGCCACCGATGGGCGGGGGGTCCCCCGCACTTACGGTCCACGGTGGTCGACGACCACGGGACCCGGAAACCGAACGCAGAGCATCGGTTCATGCGGTCCGGCTCCCGTCAGGCGAGGTCACGTGCCTCCTCGCCCTATCGCGAAAGGAGCCGGAGAGAGACTGAAGGGACGAACGGCGAATCGATGACGGCATCGTCTCGTCGATCACGGTCGTCCCACCGCAGGAGAAGCGAACGACACCACTCGAGAGACCGATCACGGCGGAGCAGGAGCTCCCGCAGGAGGAGTCGGGAGCGTCGGGTCAGCCCGACCCCCAGCGTGGCGAAGGCTGCGGAGCCGGCCCCACCGGCGCCGGTGCTACCTCCACCCCCACTCGAGCCGGAAACAGGCGAATACCGCATCCCTGGAGGCATCCACGGGGACCGGTGTCCCTTATCGCGGAGAATAACCGACGCCCGGGTCCCCTCTCGATTCAGGATCCCGGTGCTGGGAAAGTACGACGGAATAGGAGACCCGGCACACCACGTGATGGATTACGAGGGGGACATGGCCTTCCAGGGAGCTGACGATGACCTGCTCTGCCGGGGCTTCTATTCAACTCTCAGGGGAGCGGCGAGGATCTGGTACCACAGCCTGCCCGGCCGCTCCATCGACAGTTTCGAGCAACTCGCCCAGTTGTTCTGCAAGCAGTTCATGGCGGGGAGGCTGATCAAACCTGGTCCCGAACATCTGTTCAACATAGTGCAAGGCCCGGCCGAGCCACTCCGACAGTTCATGCGCCGCTTCAATGCGGAAAGGCTGAACGTGAACAACCCACCCGACCTGGTGGTCCAGACGGCTCTTAAGAAAGGGCTTCGCCACAGGGGCCTCAAGAAGTCCCTACACACCGACCCCCCGAAGGACCTCCCCGGGATCATGGCAAGGGCCGAACGCTTCATGCTGACTGAGGAGGCCTTGGCCGAGGATGCAGGAAAAACCGCTCGAGGGACCAAGCGTGGCGACGGCGGACGAGCTAGCCCCGAAGGGTACCGGACCGAGAAGAGGCAGAGGAACAGGCAGCGGGGAGAAAGCATGAGGGATACCACCCCAGACGCCATTCTCGCCCAAGTACAGAAGGAAGAGCGAGCTGATCGCCCTCCACCGAAGGCTAAAAGAGGCGGGAAGAACCGGGAGAAGTACTGTAAGTACCATAAGGACGATGGCCATGACACGGAAGATTGCTGGCATCTGAAGAAAGACATTGAGAAGCTGATGAGCCGAGGGCACGCCAGGAATCAGGCCGACGAGCCGGCCTACGGAGAAGGGACCTCCACGCAGCCAGACAAGGGGAAGAAGATCAACACCCTCCAAGGCCCCCTCCGCATCATAGAGTAAGCAGGCAACGTCTCTCCCCCCGGTGGCAGCCTAATATGAGGGAGTTATCTAGTTTTACATCCCTCTGCTTAAGCTTCATTTCCCTTTTTCCGTTTCCTCCAAATGTACCGGTCCGACAGGACTCATGAGAGTACAAACGCATTCTTTTTATTGTCTTTACTTAAAATCCCTACGGAGTCGACATGTCGCCAATAACGCAAAAGGCCGGGGACCACCGCCACACTGGAGGAGGAAGAGGAGCTTTGCCCTCGCCGACCGTCTCCGGCACTCATAAGTCTGGGGGCAATTCCCCCAGCAGACGCGGATGCTGACCGGTTCTAAGCCGAGGAGCTTTGCCCTCGCCGACCGACTCCAGAGCTCATAAGTCTGGGGGCGATTCCCCCAGCGGACGCGGATGCCGACCGGTCCTAAGCCGAGGAGCTTTGCCCTCGCCGACCGACTCCAGTGCTCATAAGTCTGGGGGCAATTCCCCCAGC
Source organism: Scilla litardierei (assembly GCA_030789695.1). Taxonomy (NCBI): domain Eukaryota; kingdom Viridiplantae; phylum Streptophyta; class Magnoliopsida; order Asparagales; family Asparagaceae; genus Scilla; species Scilla litardierei. The sequence continues at coordinate 72,205,975 of CM061137.1, forward strand.
AGGCACGGACGCCGACCGGTCCTAAGCCGAGGAGCTTTGCCCTCGCCGACCGACTCCAGTGCTCATAAGTCTGGGGGCAATTCCCCCAACAGGCACGGACGCCGACCGGTCCTAAGCCGAGGAGCTTTGCCCTCGCCGACCGACTCCAGAGCTCATAAGTCTGGGGGCGATTCCCCCAGCAGGCACGAACGCCAACCGGTCCTAAGCCGAGGAGCTTTGCCTTCGCCGATCGAATCTAGTGCTCATAAGTCTGGGGCAATTCCCCCAGCAGGCACGGACGCCGACCGGTCCCAAGCCGAGGAGCTCTGCCCTCGCTGACCGACCCCTGCGCTCATAAGTCGGGGTAGAATCCCCAACGCCAGTTTCGTCCATTCCCAAGCCAAGAACAAGGCGACAACGCAAAGCACACAAGAAATCCAAGTAAGTCGATTTCGTTTATAATAGTTAAACCGAGTACAAAAATGCGTCTTATTTACAGGGGATCAAGGCGAAGGAAACACCCTACAAACAATCTACTCACGACAAATGACAGAGTTCGACACCGACAAAGCAAAATTGGTTGACAAAAGACCCGGAGTAGGTGACCCAAGCAAACGGCCATGCAACCAGCAATTGTTGGCCGCGGGGCTGAAGGAGATGGCCAGGGATCCATTTCAAGTAGACTGGCCCAAAGCGAAGCGGATGCTTAAAAATTTTGGGGATAAGGCCAGGAGGGACGGCTTAGGGGGCCCGGGCTCGAGAGGACACATCCTCGGGCACTTCGCCCTGCTCGGAGCGAGGGGACTCGGCTGGCGGAGGGGCTTCCCGAACGCGCTCCGCACAGTCCCGGAAGGAAGACTGGACGACTTCGACGATCCGGGGGGCGATGATGTCTACATACTTACCGAAGGCCTCCCGGAGAACCTCGAAGATCTTCTTCCCCAGGGTCTCGACGACGCCTTTCTCCACCTCCTCCGCGAGCCGCGCCACCTGGCGCCGATCAGACAACTCCCTCTGAAGTTCCTCCCTCTCCAGGCGGAACGACTCTGCCGCTTCCTCAGCCGACTGACGAGCATCCCCCAGCTTTCCCTCGAGGTCACCCACTTGTCCCTCCAACGCAGCCACACGGAGGGTGAGGCACCGAGACTCCATCTGGGCCTCCATCATGGCCACCTCGGCCGCCCCGGCCCGCTCCTGAGCCCTCATGAAGGACTCCTCCAGCTCCCTCAAGCGGACGGCTCGGCACTGCAACTCCACAGCGAGCGCTGAACCCTGAAGAGACGAGACATGGGCTAAGAAGAGGATAAAGAGAAAGAGAGGATAGCAAGATAACCGAACCTGTTGAAGGATCCAGACCAAGGAATCCGACATCTTGTCGGCCGGGATCTTCTTGAGGAGGCTGCGGTCCCGGGGAGGGACGGAGACCTCGGCAACCTGCTGGGCCACGGCTCGGTCAGCAAACATCGAACTCCCAGGGATGACGATCAAAGCCAAGTCGCTCGCCAACAAGGCCCTGACCCCTGGTGATACGGGCGAAGACGCTGCGAGGGGGGTGGCTGGCAAAGCTGTCGAAGGATCCTCGGCGGTCGCCACGGGAAGCGCCGAACCTGCCGGACCGGAGGGATCTACGTCCTCCTTCCTCTTCTTTCCACCGTGGGGCTCCGAAGGCGCCGGAGGGGAACGCTTCCGCCTCGCACCGTCCTCGCCCCCTGGAAGGGGATCGCCAGAAGAAGAGGCGGGAGGCACGGCCACCACCTTACACACGGAAGGCTCGGCTCGGCGCACTTCCTCCTCGACGGTCCTCCGAGGCGCCCTTCCCGAGGTACTACCTCGGCTCCGAGCGGCTCCACGACGGATCAGCTCGTCGACGTCACGAACGAATTCGCGGCCGGCCATCCCTGCAAAGGAGACCGAAATCAGGATGAGTCATAGGGCGATCCGGGGATGAAAAAGCGACCTACCCGGAGACCACAAGACGGCCTTCAGGAGTAGATCGTCAAGCAAAGACCAGATGGACTTCATTTCCAAAGGAAGAGCCAACAGAAGCGCAGCGGCTGCCCGGTCGGTGTCTGAGAGAACTAACGACGGGCGAGGATGGACAGAACTGCCCCAGCTTGTTAGAATCTGGGCCTCACCCAAGAAGACCACGAAAACATAATCCAAGTTCCAATCCCCTGACCAGCGGGGTAACCCGATTAGGCATTCCCTCCGCGAACGAGCTCGGAGTAGCAGCCATGACCCTGGACCGACCGTCTGGACCTGGTAAAAGTGGAAGAGAAGGGGAAGAGTCGGCTCCAGACCACGGGTATAGCAGAGCGTTACGAAGCCCGTCAGTACCGCGATCGAACACGGGGCGAACTGACACAGGGACACTGTGAAATGTTCCATGACCTGGATGAAGAAAGGATGGAGCGGGAAGCGAAGACCCAGGCGGAACATCTCGATGTAGACGCCGACCTCATTGCCCCTCGAAAGGCAAACCCGCTCGTCGACAAATGGAACCCGAACCTCGTATGGAAAGCAGAGATATCTTTCCCGGATCTCCGCGGCCACCGAAGGAGGGGTCCTCGACGGCGTGCGGAGGACAACCGGGGGCACATTAAGCCGTACGGTGGCCGACGCCACGTCGTCACGGGCGTAGTCTGGAAAAAGTTTCTCCTTCCCCTTATCCTGAAGAGAACGACTCCCGGCGGGGGAACCTGATCCCCCTAGCCGGGGCTCACCCCGCCTGGACTCCGAAGGATCCCTTGCCCTTCGACCAGAACCGCCTATCCTAAGGGCAGCCATAAGGTGAAAGCGAGAGAGAAATTACCTTTTTTCGACTAGTCTGAAGAAGGCAAGGAAGCGAAGGCGGCAGGAAACTCCGAGTTGTGGAAAGCTTTGAATACCGGGAGAAGCAAGAGAGAAATGAAGATCAACGCGGCTGAGGATTTTATATACCGGGCGCAGGGGTGAATTCGAAGCGGTTGACAAGTACGCACATCGGGCTTCGAATGACTGGCGGCGTTTTGAAACCAGCGCCAGTCGAAGTCCAATCGATCCGCCTCATCATGACCCGCATTTATGGCCTCGCCTCGATTGAAGCGCCGCTCGGAATCTCAGGAGACACAACGGGCGATCTGGGCGAGCCGAGGCTGATCGACCCCACCAATGGCGGCTCACGAACCCTTCGGCTTCTCGAACTCAAGGCGACTCCGCGAGCGGCGGGGATAGGCTTGCCGCTACACGTGGCAGCATCCGAAGGCCGACGGCGCTTCGGGACCCGCGCCTTAAAAGTATCGAACGGGCCAACTCGTGATGACGACTAATAAATGAGTCGGCATCGACTGGCGAGCTCGTCAAAAACGGCAGAGGTCACATCGGCCGAGCCGAACCGGCCGAGGCCGATCAACCCGACCGATGGGGGCAATTGTTACGCCTATTTGACCGAGGCCCATAAAGCACGAGCCCAAGAGCCTGACTACTGGCCAAAAGCCCATCTGCGTCCTCAAAGCCCATTCGACAAAGGCCCTGCAAGGGACCTCCTCGAACGTTGATCCGACCCAGCCCCAATAACCCGTTGGTCGCTCGCCCACTCCTGCGAAAACCACTCCCCCGGACGCGCGACCACTAAATAGCGATAATGGGGAGGTGCTGGCATGGCGGAGAGAGCGGCGGCGAGGGGGGACCGATGGGGCACGATCAGTGGCGAGCGTGGGACGTGGGCCGAAGGCAATCAAGCAAGAGCTCTATAAAAGGGCCAGAAAGACGACGAAGAAAAGGACCGCATCTCAGGTAATAAAACCTAAGGTACTCCATCAACGACCTGGTTCCCCCAATTCATCTCCTTCCTCCCCCGCTCGCGCCGAGAGACGCCGTTACGATCTCCTCACGAGTCGGACCATCTCCGCCGGGCCCCCTTTCTCAGATCTCTATCTGACTTAGGCATCGGAGGGGATTTGGCCGGAACCAAGGTCCGGCCCCCTGACGAGTGTTCTCGTCTGCGCAGGTGGACAGCAGATCAACGGGCCGAGGCTACCCCTCGCCCCTCTCCGACCACTCGATCAACCGGACAGTGAGGCTTCCCCTCACCGTCAGCCTGCAGTGGCCGAGCACGTCCTGCCGAGGCCGAGCGTCCTAATCGGGTCCGAGACTCTCCCTCGCCACCCGTCGGCCGTACATCTACCCGGGCGACTGAGGCTACCCCTCGTCCCCCTACCAGCCGAGGCCGAGCACACCTGTCCGAGGCCGAGCGTCTCAACCAGGGCCGAGGCTTCCCCTCGCCCCTTCTACACCGATTCGAAGCCCCCGAGGGACCCAAAGCGGGCCCCTTGACCACGTTGACCGGGTTCTCCGCGGTCAACGCTTTGTAGTGAGAAAACACTCTGAAACAAAGGGCAATCTCTTCGTACATGTCCTGATTTATTACATCCAAAGCAGATAATATCATTAGTAGAATGAAATCTACGTTTTACCAACTTACCTTGGAGGAAATTTTTGATTCACTTTGTTATGAAATCAATTTCTCTTTCATCTCCTTCGGAGTATTCTGAATCTGAGCTTTCTTCATTCGCTCTAAACGCCAAGTTCATCTTCTTTAGCTTTTCCTCAATTTTCTTATCCTCCTCCATTTCTATCTCATAAGCCATGAGATTTCCCATTAGCTCGTCTAAAGTGATGGTCTTCATATTGTGTGCTTCTCGACTGGCGGTGGTCTTTCCTTTCCATTTTGGCCGGAGTGATCAAACGATATTCATTACTTGATCATATTGAGAAATCCTCTTGCCTAATCCTGCAAGCTCATTGGTAATGTTAGTAAAATGAGTATTAAATTCACTAATACTCTTTCCTTCTTCCATCTAAAAACTTTCAAACTTAGAATGCAACATATTAATTCTGGTTTCTTTTACCTTCTTCGACCTTTCATGGCTTACCTCGAGAGTATGCCATATTTGGTATGTGGTCTCACATTGAGAGACACGGTTGAACTAATTACATGTTACTGTACTAAAGCGTTCATGTCTTTTGCATTTATATTACCTCTCTTCGTTTTGTCTACTGACCACTTTTCGGTGTCCGCCTCAATTGGTGCTTTGTACGGATCTTTGGTGATCGTCCACACGTCAATGTCCAAAGATTGTATATGTGTCTTCATGCAGATCTTCCAACTGGCATAGTTGGTCCATTGAACAAAGGTGGTCGCATAGTGTTGAGTCCTTCAGAGTGGTGAGATGTTGAGGCCATCGCCTTAACTTAGATCTGATACCAAGTGTGGGATCTTATGGATGACTGACAACACTAGAAGGGGGTTGAATATGGTTGTTAACTATTATAAACTTTTTCGAGTAATTAAGAAACCTTTTACGAGTTGCCTAAGTCTCAAATCGAGTTGCCTAAATTTGTACATAATCAACAATAATGATAAGCTTGAATATAAGATGCAGTGGAAATAAAAAGATTCAAGCGATAAATAATAAGTTAGAGAGAGAAGGATATCACATTGCTAACACCGAGAATTTTATCCTGGTTTGGCCCAATATTGACCTACGTCCCGTCCCCAACTCCCTTTGGGATTTAATCCACTATAGCAACAATCTATACAATCACCTAGCTTCACTCGCTAGGAATTTCCAGCACCTGTAATGCGTTCCGATTTGTACCCCAGAAAACTACCTTGTTACGACACGAATGCCGATAACTAAATCGAAGCTGGAATGCAACTCATGACGGATGTCGTCTTACCGCAAGCATGTAAGGACCTTGGCTATGAGAAAAACACTAGGAGGGGGTTGAATAGTGTTTATATAATTTAAACGATAGTTATACCAATTTAAATTCCTAACCAAAAATAAATGCAGAATTATAAATAAACCCAAATTGAACAATGTTAACACAAATATGTTTCAAGGGTTTGGATTACACAAGTCAACTCTCGACTTGTTCCTGGTAATACTACGTCCCTTCCACCCAGATACCACCGGATACTCAAGCTAGAACCCTAACTTGAGGTTTCCTTTAAACCCACTTGTAGCAACCCTACAAGTGAAATCGAAACACAATCGATGTCCTTGACTCCTATAACTTGGGAGCAAGCAAACCACTCTCACAAACCGAGAGTTAAACTAATATCGAAAGATATGAAATAATGAAATAGAACACTTACAATCACATATGCCTTGAAATAGAACTTGAAGGAGCAAGTATGTTGTGTGTTGAAGTCTCTTCCAAAAAGAGAGAAAAGCCCTTTCTCTTGTCACCACCAATTGCCTAGAGGATATCACTTTGATTCTAGGTTGGAGAGCAAGAGAGAATGAGATTGGAATTCTTGGGCTTTTGAATTTGAGAGCTTTGAAAAAATTGAAGTTGAAAGCTAGAGGTTTTCAAGAGATGATCAAGAAGATGAGTAACCCCTCAATGGAACAATAAAAGCTCTCTTTATAGGTTCCCCAAAACCCCCAAACAGAATCTGTAACAGTCACTTTCCGACCGCACGCATTTTGGCGTGTATGTTTTTTTTGTTCCGTGTCCGTAATTTTCGTATTTGATTTTTACTACTGCTTTTCCGTAGCCCAGACTCGTGATCGGACCCAGTTTCCAGGACACTCTCGGAGGCGCGATCGCTCCGGTATTTTCTTTGTAATTTTTGGAAGCCTGTGGATTTTTCTGCATAACACATTATTATTATTAAAAACGTTTTTTTATATTATGAATTTTTGAAATTCGAATGATCCGCACGGTTACTTTTTTTTAAAACGAATTTAATACTATCCTTAAATCCCCACTATTAACTATTTTAACAACCCAAGTGCTGTAAGTTGTTTTCAAGGGGAAACTCATTTTTTTTATAACTTTAATGATAAAATCTAACCTTATTCTTGATATATACTAACTAATTAAACCTTAGTATCTTAACGGAGTGTCCATTATATCTTCACTTCCCCCTTACCCGCACAACTCCCACCTACATGCGGTTGCACCTGACATCCGCGTTCCCCATGCACACGCAACGTGGGCGCAACGTGGGCGCAACTCAACCGTCCATTCCTCTTCTGCTTCCTTTTAAACCCTGTGCACACTTTTTTTACCTTCGGAACGAAACCCAAACGAGCCTCCGCCTGTAACGTTTCCGCGTGCAAATTTCTTCCTTCCAAGCGACGCACGCTGCAACACCTGGCCACCTCGAATTCGCCTTCCCCTCTCTCCCGACGCACTCCAGCCCCTCCTCCGGCCCAGGGTCTCCCCGCGCGCGCATCCGACTGTCTCCGGCCACCCCTGCGCCTCTGCGCCACCCAGCAGGCCGCCGTTCGGCCCTATCGCCTCCCAACAGTCGAGCAGCTTCTCCTCCCCTCGAAGACAGTCCGGCCACCCTCCTCATTACCGTCGCCGGCCCTACACCGCAGCACGACCGCCCCTCTCCAAGCTCCGTTCAGCCACCCCAGGCCAGCCGCCATCTGCACACCTTCGCGCCCGCAGAGCCACCGCCTTCGACTCGCCGGCGATCTGCTCTCCGCCTTGCCTGCCTGAGGATCCCACCATCCGGAACCCCACATTTTGCGGCCCTACTGACCGCACGTGCCACCATAAGTCACTCGTCGAGCTTCGACGATGCACCACCGGCTAGAGCTTTGGCCTGCCTCGCACTGCTGCTGGGTCAACCGCTGTCGCCAATAGATCCGAGCCCTGCATCCCCCTGCAACCAGAAGGCAACGTTTTTATAAAAATGTGAGTGATATAACTGTAGTTGCATATGATATTATTAAGTAAGTAAATATTATTATATGTATACCTGTAAGGTTCCACCCCCTGTATAATAATTACATATATAATTTAGAGCTTGTACGTTTTAAATCTGTGATATGTTTTACTTGTTACATCATAGAGTGAGTGGGATATATATATAGGTAGGAGTTTTTAAAGCATGAACAGTGTAGACCCTAACTTTTCCCATGCTTGAAACAATAACATAGTACTGTGGTATGTCAGTTGAATACATGATGTGTATATATATATATATAATGAGCAGTAACACTTTTAGTTTTAAGTTATAAAATTTATGATAGGTTACTTTAGTTTTGTTAGTAAGTGTGTACAAATAAGTGAACAATAACTTTTAGACATAAACAGTACCCTATTGGATGAAGTTATATTAATCAGTAAATTCTTAGAATGATATATGAACAATGTTTTATAGGTGAATTTTATGTTTTCCTCGACTTAAGGTTAATCAAATGATGCAGATGTAATACATCTTTCATGCGACCCGTTGCCGCTTTCAGACCCGACGTCCGATCAACGTTCAAACGCCATAAAGGTTAGTCCCCTAACGTGTAGTAAGAACCCACCCGTAGCAAAACATAAAACCTAATCTAAAATTTGTCAACGTAAACTAAAGTTATTTTCTGCACCTTTAAAACGTTGTCCACCGTAGAAATCGACCATCGGACGACTTTTCTGTGCACATAGGGTAGTGGTCGATCAAGGTTGAACAAAACATCAAAATGTGATTTTGACGAATAGGATAGTCCCGATAACCTAGAAACGAACCCTAATAGGATTTGATGAATTTGAGGCCTGACACCGTCACCGTGGCGATATTTCAGACGGACTTCATTGGACGAGACGCTTGGACGAGACGCTTCGAGAGGACGACACACTCGCCATCGCAGGCAAGTGTACCCACTTGCGTTTTTGACCGTGTTTTGGTCTTAGATTGCTAGAACTGTTAGAATGTGAATGTATAGAACCGGACGTGAAATGATAGCGTCCGGAACGACTCCTGACGGCTCAGACTTGACGACGAAGTCTGAGCCTGACAATAACAACTTTTGATGCTGTAGGGCTAACATGTGTGTGCGTGAGTGTGGACACCCTAGAATAACCCTTCCTGTCTTGTCACGTCCCGTCCCGTCTTGCACAGCCCGCTGGGCAATAGGGCACTCGTCGAGTGATCCCTTGTACTGATTCACAGCCTGCGGGCAATAGGGCACTCTCCAAGTTAGAGAGAGTGATCCCTTGTACTGATACACAGCCCGAGGGCAATATGGCACTCTCCAAGCTAGAGAGAGTGATCCCTTGTACTGATTCTCAGCCTGCAGGCAATAGGGCACTCGCCAAGCTAGAGCGAGTGATCCCTTGTACTGGTGTCATGTCTTGTCTTGTCTTGGGGTTTGGGGTTGGGTTGAGCGTGCGCACGGCAAGAGGGTCTGATCCCCCTCGAACCGTAAGGCGTGAACCCTTTCGTGTCTCACTTGTCTTGTCCTGCCTTGTTTCCGTCACGTCCCGTCTTGTCTTGACACCTGTAGGTTAGTCCCGTAGTTGGTAGCACACGCTACAACTACTACTTGTTGCGCTTTACTTTCCTGCTGCGTTACTTCTGTTTGTTACTCAGTTATAACCCCAGCATGCTAATCAACCAGTAAAACGTTGTCTAAAAGTTGATACACTTGCAGTAAAGTCTAACCCTTCTTGTAGACTTTACCTGACGTACAGTTCCTTTCTCTTGGGTGCTGTACGTCAGGTGCTCAGCCAGAGTTCGTGGACGAGGCAGACTCACTGGAGTATGGGGAGCCGAGGACGTTGACCCAGAGTACGTGCCCGACGGGGACCAGACCTAGAGGTCTTTTTAGTCGCCACTTTCAGAGGTTACCGCTTTTAGGTTTGCTTTTAAATCTTTTGTTGCCATGTTTAGGCTCCTTTTTAGACTTTGTACTCGTTGGATATTATATCTCTAATTTAATGAATGCAACTTTCTTTTCTGTACTTTCTGTTGTTTCGAACTTTATTAATGCAAGAACCTGAAACTTTTTTTTAAAATGGTACCCCCTACAGACGCTTATTGGGTCCGAGCTTCTCAGCTCTGGCCTAAGCGGGCCTTAGTCACGCTTCGCCTCCGTCCATTTTGGGAAGCGGGGCGTGACAGAATCCCTAAAAACCCCTTTAAAATCCGTGGAGAAAAGCCAACAGATAGAATTTACACAGTTGACAGTCGACTGGTGAAGAAAACACAGTCGACTGCTGCACTGTGTCAGAGAGTAGGTGAGAATTCAAACGGTAACTTACCACGTAGGACAATCGACTGATGAAAAAAAGACAGTCGCCTGTAAACCTAACATGCGACTGTAAATCCTTTTATAGGCGACTGGCCGCAACGTGGGTAAGCTGAGAAAACTCAGAAAGTTTTGGTAAGACACGACAGGTGACTGATGTGGAACACACAGGTCCCTGTGCCATGGGCATGCGACTGTGAAACCAACATCAGTCAACTGTCACTAATGCTTGAAACTTTCCAGAGAGCAAAGTCTGCAGAGGAATCATAGACATGCGACTGTTGAAGCATTGATAGTCGACTGTGTCTTGGACAGGCGATTGTCAATCCAACATCAGTCGACTGGCCAAATAGAAAAGACAGTGACCTTTGGGCAGGAGAGAGACATGCGTCTGATTAACAAATCACATGCGCCTGTAGCTTGAACAGGCGCCTGTCTTTTGTGTTGGTTGCAACGATCTAGGACTTCTAGTTTGATGACGACAAACACGTGCGAACTATTTAACGTGTGTGTTAAGTGCTTTTCAGGTGTGGCGAGGATGTAAATACCCAAACGATGTCCAAGTCAAAGAGATGGCGAAATTGCTATACACATAGCAAGTAAACTTGGTTAAAGAGCTATACACTTAGCAAAGAGGGCTTGGTCATATATGGGGTTTATTCATAACAATTAGTGTTTATTCCAATCCTATTTGAATTAGATGAAGATCTTTTCAAATCACAAATCAACACTAATCATATTCCAATGAGATCATATCAAATCCCATACAACCATATTTCAAACTTCAAATTCCTTCTATTTTGGGATCCTACTATGATTTGAGCTCTCCCATCTCTCATCTATAAAACCCATCATCCCAAAGAGAACAACAGGTGCGGAAACCAAGGGTAAAAGGTCGGCCAATATTTTCTTTTCCAAGGCAAAAAAACCCACGCAACTTCTCCTTTGCAAAATAAAAGAGCACAGACCTTTCTCATTGGAAATCTCCAGGTCGTTCTCCTTAATTAATCTCCAAGAGCTGTGCTAATTTCTTTTGGGAGATTAAAAACAAAAACTCTGCCGCAACTCCTTGTGTTAAAAAAGCCAATCATATAACCCAGCCATAACTTTGACCTTTCCCCATGTGCGCACTCAACAGAGGACAACTTGGCATCAAGCTTTAATTCAACGAATGACAGAGCATGGGGAACAAGCAAAGGTTAGTATAGTTTTTACGTAATTAATTAAAGGATTAATCCTTTGTTCTTTTTGACTTGCATGCAATCAAAGAAACAAGATTCGGCCCCCATGTGAAGAAGCATAAGAGCAATTAATTCAAAGTGGGGAAGCAAACATATGAACCCAGGGGAGAAAAAATTAGCGGCTATGCATGTGCAAGGGGCCGGTCACTAAAGCAAGGAATACCAAGGGGCCTAAAGTTTTTGACCCATGCATTGACAACCGCATCATTTGAGATAGGGAGTTCACATGCCAATTTGTTTTTTGATTTATAACTCCCACTAATTTTTGCCTTTACTTGCATACACTTAATATTATTTTGATTTTGTTTTGCAGGTATAAGATTTGTGGGAAGAAACAAAAGAGGAGCTCACGCATACATAGGAAGAATTAAGGCCGCAATACATGAACCCCACAATACATGTATCTAAGGAGTAGTTGAGTTGTTTTATTGCTAATTTTTGAAGCAAGTGCCGAAAAATATTCCAGGCTAAATTAAAACAATGGCCGCATGAATTGTTTGCAGGCTAAATTTTTGTTTGCATGCTAAATTAAAACAAAAGCTTTTGGTTGGTTCTTAAGTGTGCACATGTCGAAATACTCCAAGGAGTTTTCATTGCCGAAATTTCTAAGGGAGCCGCAATAGTCAGCCATGCACACATCATCAGGTTATTTGGTGCACAGAGTATTTGAGAGGAAGATCTATGCGACAATCTGTGGAGCATCACTCTTCTGATCAAAGGAGACGAGAGACGACTACTTGCCAGACGACTTCTGGCCTGTGGTGATTGACGAAGACGATGCCGCTACACAAACCGAGCCTTCTAAACTCTGTTGTTTATCATTTTGTGTAGTACTAGACAAGAGGGTCTTGACGTGTTATAGCAGTCAAGATACACATGTACTAGGTTGATAGAGTTCTGCACTTTGTTGAGTGTGGTACAGTCTAGGTGAGGAGTTGGAGTTAGGACCCTATTGTAGGTATATAGAAGGAACTTATTAATGCTAGTTTTGCTTGGGGCTGGACATAGGTCGTTGATGCGACCGAACCAGGATAAATCTGTGTGTAGTCTGTGATTGTCTTTTATTTACTCTGCTTGTGTTTTTAACCGTGTGTGATTTCTCGTGGGTTGCGCGAGAATATTTTTATAAGCTTATTCACACCCCTCAAGGCTAGAATCCAGATCCAATATCTTGTACAGTAGTCGCCTGAATGGAGTTAAAGCTAAAAGGCCCAAAAATCAATTGATAAGGTATGTGCATAACAGGGGACTGCAGAACAAATCACAGTCGACTGTTTTGAGACGTGCGCATGTAAATCGTTCAGCAGTCGCCTGTTGAAATCCCAAAATACACATGCTTGAGAAATGTGAATTGGAGTATAAGGAAATGTGATCTAATGATTTTCTAGGACAGAAATGAAGATGTGTGTGTGCTCCAACATAGTTTTACATACTAGAAGAGAATAAAAAGATTACATTTTGTATAAGCCTCTCTTCTATCCAAAGTATGAGCTTGAAGTCTTCTAGGAGCTTCAATTACAATCTTTAATCATCGAATTCACTTTTCATGCTTTGATTGATCTTTGGGTGACATCCATTGCTAATTGATCTTCATGATATGCTTAAGCAATGGATTAACTGCAAATAGTGGATTAGTCACAAGTATTTATGTTAGCTCATCAATAACACTAAGTTGGAGAAGTCCAATACTCAACATTCTCCCCCTTTTTGATGATGACAAACAAACATAAACAAAAAGATAAATAATTGTGCTTAATAAAAACTTACTCCCCCTACATAGATGCCAATTAAGTTAGTCAATGTATATAAGGACATCTATAGATCAATTGAAGCGAGCATGTAAGATATGTATGACTGAAATGATTTTATTTCTTGAAATCTAGGATTTTATAATCCAAGTTTATTATATCTTACTCCCTCTGAATCTAAGGCAACTTTAATCTTAGAGTCAAGTTTAGAATTTACTTAGCACATAATTATGATATGTTTATTTCTCTCCCCCTATGGCATTTTCCAAAAGTGGGAGTAGAATAGCAACAACAATAGTGATAAATAAGTAGTAAAACAATCATGAGAGTCTAAAGATAGGATATATATCTAATGTGATGCCAAAATATTATAGGAAAAAAATCACGAAGGTGCATCTCATTGATATATATACAAAAACTCACAAATACAAGAAATCTTAGTTGAACGAGAATCCAATCAACATTTCAAAAATGAAAAAAAGCGTCTCACATCACATCATGTATATAATAGAGCTTACAAAGAGAGACAATTTCACAATGTTCACACAATCAACCAAAAAAAAGTGACATAGTGTGAAGCAGCATATGATAAAGTAAAAGTATTGTCATATATATATAATCAAAAGATACAAGGAGTACAAAATACAACATCAACTCTATGTACATCAAAAGTATGATCATCATACATACAGCATCATGCATCAGTACAAAAAGAGATAAACAGACCTCAAACTCTCAACCCTAACAAAATAAATCTAGGCCTAAGGGTGAGTAGTCTAGTCTCCGTGAAGTGTCAATCTAAATCGGCAGTTGAGGAGTGTACGGGAATAGCCGACTCAACTTGGAACTCCTGGGCCTCTGGATCATCTAAAGTATCCTTGGGAAGATGAGCAACAACAGCAATAGTGGAGTCATCCTGAGGAGCCCGAGAAGCAACTGGCTCAGAAGCAGTGTCAACAAGACGCTCAGAAAGCTCAGTGATGACTGGAGGAGGAGGCTGAGAAGGTTGAGGAGATGGTACAAAAGATCTGAGATGATCAGGGAAAGGAATGCCCTGATGCTGGAACATCAGATGGAATAACTCATAGATACCAGACACCTTCTCATCCAACAGATCACGAGAGGGTGCAGCAGAGAAAGAGGGCCGATCAGAGGGTGGAACGGTGGATGAGGACAAAGCTGAAGAAAACTGCCTCTTCTTTGATGCAGTCTGCAGAGTGGCATCGAGAAGAGGGCCAAGGGGCATGGGATCATATGGAGTCGGATCGATCCCGAAATGACGAAAGACTAAAGTGAGGAGTCCTCCATATGGAATGTGAGAGGACGCAGTAGTGAACTCGACCTTGTCCATCCGATCAAGGAGGACTCCGGTCTAGTTCACAGACATGCCAAAGAAAATGGCATACATGCAGCGGAGGATCTCCTGAGAAGGCTGATCAGAGGAGCCATATTTTGGCCAGATGTTGGACTTCACCACTAGGTGAACAGACTAATCTCTAGCAGAAACCATGGAAGCCCTGATGCCAGAAGAGAGATATGAAGGGATCACTGAGAACATGTCCTGAAGGACAGTCTGATCAAGATCTGCAACGTTTGAGAGTGAGATATCAACAGGTAAGGAGCCAGTGGAAGTAAGAATGGTTTCTAGGAGAGTAGGGTCAAGCTTGATACAGTTCCCCTGAATAACTATGTTAATCACACACATGTCATCATATTCATCACGAATGCGTTTGGCATAAAATAGCTTGACAAGGAATAGATATGCACGAGGGGAATCGATATGAGAGAAATGCAACAGATCAACCAAATGGGTTGACATGAGAGTCTCAGAAAGTCTCTCAGTGGTGAAGGCTTGAAATATAATGAATCGCTCATGAAGGAGCTTGATCCCAAGCATAGTATGAAAGTTTGCTAGGCAAGCATCGTCTCGGTAAATGGGGACAAGAGGATCAGCAGGAGGAGGCCTGGAAGGATTTTGGCCTTGGGTTGAAGCAGGAATAGTCTCGGAGTGGGTGTCAGCTGCCACACGATTAGACTCAGTGTCAGCGATAGGCTCATTGATGCAAACACCAATGGGTCTATGCGGACGCTTCTGAAGAGGCTCAACGAAGGCTTCTTCTTCGGTGGAAGAAGAAGTGGAGTCAGAAGCGGAGTCGGAAGTAACCGAAACGTCGGATCGAGGTTGCAAAAACTTCGTGTGGGCTTTATAGGGTTTCTTGGGTTCGGCAGCACTGGGCTTAGGGTTCCTAGGTCTCCCAACGGATTTCCCTTTGATCTTGGGAGGAGCCATCGCACAAATCAAGAGAAACAATGATAATAAAAGTGCACGAACGAACAACAAGAGAGATGTACCTAATTCGCAATGAACGATGTGGAATGAGAGACCCAACTCTCAATCGAGTGGTCGGGGAGAGAGATCGATGTGTTGGATCTTCGAAATAACGATGGAGACAAAGAAACAGTTGAGTTCGAAGTGGAAAACGAGGAAGTCGAACAGATGAGAGGGAAAATATCGATTGCCTCGCGTATATAAGATGGGGTCAAATGAATCTGGGTTGTTGGATCGTCAGATCGACGGCTCAGACCAAGTTAACAAACTGCACTGAAGGGGACATTTGACTGATATGTAATCGTCAGTCGACTGGTCAAAAAGATAGAGATTGGCTTAGGTTAACAGACATTCGCCTTTTGAATAACTCACAGTCACCTGTCGGAGAGACAGTCGACTGTAACTTACGCAACAGTCATCAAACAGAGGATTAAGAAATATGTTGAATAAACAGAGACATCTCAAGATTAGGACAAGCGCCTGATGAACAACTTGCAGTCGCCTGTCGAGACAGTCGACTGGGAAAAGTTCATCAGTCGCCTGTGCGAAAAAAAATCAGTCTGCAGTAAGAAAAATTGAGTTGGGCATGCGACTGTCGAAGGAATGCCAGTCGTCTGTCCTGGTCCAAAAATACACAGAGAGGCTAAAATCCAGAGGATTGAGATAACTCACCCTAGGACCTATACTCTAACAATACTCTAATTAAGAAAACAATATCAACACATTATAGATTAACATACAAATCACGTAAAGTAATCCAAACAATCGAAATCATCAAAATCTCAAATACTTCTCCTCAAAACTATATGAGAAACATATAGCTTATCAAAACAAGAGAATTAAAATGATGATATGAGTTCATGCATGTTATAACATGAAAGTATAAACTCCTATAATTCAGATTCACACATAATCCCTAATTCTGCACGCAACCTCACATACGAATCTTCGTTAAGAGGTTTAGTGAAGATGCTGGCGATTTGTTTTTGGCGTTCACTATACTCTAAGATGACATCCTTCTTAGCTACATGATCATTAATAAAGTGGTGTCTCACATCTATGTGTTTTGTATGGGAGTGATATAGCGGATTCTTGGAAAGAGAAATTGCACTTTGGTTATCAACCATGATAGGGCAAGTATCACAATTGACACCATGTCTTTAAGTGTGTGTCTCATCCAAAAAACTTATGCACATGCAAGACCCGTGATAATATATTCTGCTTCAGTCGTGGACAATGATACCGAGTTCTGTTTCTTGGAAAACCAAGAAAATAGGGAATTTCCTAGAAAATGGCAAGTGCCACTAGTACTCTTCATATCGGATTTGCATCAAGCAAAATCAGAATCACTATATGAGATTAGTTCAATGTGCTAGACGTAGGGTAAAGTAACCCATAATCTAATGAATGATTGAGGTAACAAAAAATTCGTTTAACCGTAATCAAATGTGACTCCTTAGGTCTATCTTAGTATCTAGCATAAAGACATACGAAGAACATAGTATCGGGCCTACTAGCGGTTAAGTTTTAGTAAGCTACCGATCATACCTTGATATAGAAGAACATCTACATCTTTTCTTTTTCATCCTCGTGTAGATGTGTTGGCGTACTCATGGGAGTCCGTTTGCTTGAAATGATTCCTTTTCGAATCGCTTGATAGGCTCCACGGTGTACTTTGTTTGATGTATGAAAGTTCCACCCTTCATTTGCTGAATTTGTAGTCAATGGAAGTAGTTGAGCTCACCCATATGGCTCATTTCGAATTCATCCTTCATAGACTTAGAAAATTCATGGCAAAGATTAAAGTTAGTAGAACCAAATATTATATCGTCTACATAAACTTGAATTAACAGGATGTCATTTTCATAGTCTTTAATAAAAAGAGTTGAATCAACTTCACCCATTTTAAAACCTAAATCCAAAAGAAAGTTTTTAAGTCAATCATACCAAGCTCTAGGAGCATGTCTCAAAATATATAATGCTTTCTTAAGTTTGAAAACATGGGTTGGAAATTTTTCATGAATGAAACTGGGTGGTTGAGAAACATAAACTTCTTCATTAACAATACCATTTAAAAATGCACTTTTAACATCCATTTGAAATAATTTAAAATTTTTATGGGATGCAAAAGATAAAAGCAATCTAATAGCTTCTAATCTAGCTACAGGGGCAAATGATTCTTTGAAATCAATACCTTCCTCTTGCCGATAGTCTTGAGCTACTAACCTTGCTTTATTCCTTGTGATGACCTTGTTCTCATCGGTCTTGTTCTTAAAAATCCACTTGGTCCCAATCACTTGGTGACCACTTGGAAGAGGAACGAGCTTCAAAACTTCATTTCTCTCAAATTGCATGAGCTCTTCTTCCATTGCAACTATCCAAGAGCTAACTTCGCACGATTCTTAGATGTTCTTTGGCTCAATGGTAGAGACAAATGCACAATGAGAGAATTCATCAATTCTTGACCTTGTTCATACACCTACACCAATATCTCTAATAATTTGGTCATGGGGGTGATTATGAACGGTTGGATAAGCTTTGGGAATCCCTACATCACTTGGAACATCTTCAACAATTTCATTAGTATTTTAGTCTCAATAATAGAATCATTAATTTTAACATTACTATTGGAATCATATAAAACATCTAGACTATCAACAACAACATGAGTAATATCAACATCTTCATAAAATTATACGTGTAGTGATTCCTCGATCGTTGACGAGGTTTTGTTATATATCCGTTAGGCTTTGCTATGTGTGGAATATCCAACAAAAATTCTTTTATCGGATCTTGGCTCAAATTTATCTAAGTTACCAAAAGTGTTCTTTACAAAACATTTTGAACCAAAAACACGAAAATATTTAACTTGAGGCTTTTTATCATAAAATAACTCAAAACAAGTTTTGTTTGTTCGGGGCATCACTAGGATCCTATTAAACACATAGCATGTCATGTGCACCGCCTCCGCCCAAAATTGTAGTCCAAGATGACTATCATGGAGCATGCTACAGGCACACTCTATTAGGGCACTATTCTTTCTCTTACAACGCCATTTTATGGTGGTGCGCGAGGAAATGAAAAGTTGTGAGTAATCCAGGTGTCATCACAAAACTTTGTGAAAGATTCATTCTCAAATTCTCCTCTATAATAACTACGAATAGTGATAATTGTGGATCCTAAGAAATTTTGAATTTTCTTTGCAAATATAGTAAACTCATCTAAAGATTCATTCTTATTGGTTAAAAATGAAACCCAAGTAAATCTAGAGAAGTCGTCAACGACAACTAATCATAATAAGCATTACCTAAAGAGGCGGTTCTAGTTGGCCCAAATAAAGATGAAGTAATTCTAGGGGCCTCTTAGAAGTTATGCATTATTTAAGTTTGAAAGATGATTTACTTAGTTTACCTCTTTGACAAGAATCACAAAAGTTTTTCTTACTAAAAACAATTTTCACAAAACCTTTTACTAGATCATGCTTAGCTAGCTTATATAAGTGCTTAAAATGAACATGACCAAAACGACGATGCCATAATAGTTGTTCATTTGTATTAGAAACTAAGCAATGCTCTATGGTTTTAGGCAAGCTCAAATAATAAATGTTTTATGCCTAATACCGGTAAATAGAATATGTGAATCAATATCTACAATTTTATACATACCCTCTCACAAAGTTGACTAATGGAGATAAGGTTATGACATAAACCACTAACTAAATAGACATTTGTAATAAGTGAGTTGGAAGGATTACCGACTTTGCCTACTCCAATGATGGTTCCCTTTTGATTACCTCCAAAAGTGACCGTTGCACCGTCATTGATGCTAATCACTTCGGACAGCAATGTGGGGTCTCCTGTCGTGTGTTTGGAGCATCTGCTATCGAGTATCCATCCTTTCTTTTTAGAGCCAATACAACTTTTATTGCTCTCTTTCTTTTTCTTGGATACCTACATAATATACCATAAGCTCATGGTACCCAAACTTTGTTGGGTCCAAGGGGATTAGCCCTTTGGAAACCAAGTCCAAGTGGACTTTTGCTTCTTAATATAATTACCACTATTTATTACATCATTAAAATAGGAGTCAACATAAGCATTCGTATCAATTATGCTAGTGTTCTTAGGACCCCAAATTGTGTATGTTTTGGGTGTCCTGTTCCTAGTTGCATGCACATTTGGTTGAGTTCTATGTGGTGAGTGCTTTCTAGGAGCATGATTTCTAGCATATGCAGATGGAGGTGGATAAGCATAAGAAATATATGTGTTGTATGCAAAATTAAGAGCATGCATGTTATATGCAACATATGGAGCATGCATAACAAGAGGTGGATGAGCATACATGGAAGAATGATGTGTATGAACATATGAACATGTAGGGGCACGTGCATGAGTATTTCTCATGTGTGGGTTTACACGTGTCTCTGGGTGTAGAGAATAAAAAGTGTCATGAGTGCCCATATGTGAAGTAGGAGATTTCTTACGTGTATGAGAGTTGGTGTACATATATGCATGACCTTTATTTTGGTTTCCACCCTTAGTGGGTTTCTTGCCAAAAAGAAGAGATTGTGAAGTGGTGGCCTTCTTGATAGGTTTGCTACCAATAGTGTTTTTGACACCACTTGTGGGTGCACCAGAGGATGGCCTCGCAAAATCTATAGTTACACCACTATAGGAGGTGCGAGATTTGGATGCATTTGCTTCCACATAACCAAGTCCAACACGATGTGTGGCCGGAAATTGGTTTGCAAGCAATTCATCCAATTGCCCTTTCCCTTTGTTAAATATCTTAACTTGGGAGGATATGAGCTAATATTTCTCCTTAAGATAAGAAATATTGGTATTCAAGGTGGACACACGTGTTTTGAGCTCGTGCACTTGGGTTTTAAGAGAATCATTCTCAATACCCAATTGTGTGTTATGTGAAGATAGATCAATACTATCTTTAGGATAAGTAGGGCATCAGTGAATCCTTTCACTGGAATACCGAATCCCGTCACTTTGACCAGACATATCATCTGGGAAAGAGGGAGAGTCTTGACAGACACCATACCTAGCCAGGGAAGGGGACCTACATGGGAGGCATAGACGCAAGGCCAAGCCGAGCCAGTAAGCAGTCTTATGCACTAAAAAATCTTGTCAGTGAAGCTAGCTACTTGAATTGAACTCGAGAAGGCTGAAAAGGAGAGGTCCATTTTCATAATAGGAAAGAGACACTGCACTGCCCGCATATCCCTTATCAGGAAACTCTGGCAAGGTCTATTATTCCTTTTTCCCAGTGGGTACAGGCTTCATCGAAAGGCTCTCCGCCTTGTGGAGGGTTTGCTTGCAAACAACACTTCTCCTCTCATCTCCCTTGGATCATTTTTGAAAGGGTTTGCCCGCCCTTCTCTATTTTGAGGGATAGCTCCGCCTTTGTTGACCAGATCCCATGAGTGCTACTAAATGGCGCTTCCGGTAGCTTGCTTACTCTCCTAGTTAGAAGAAGGCTCTTTGGCAGATTATTTAGATCTGGATAGAGTCTTGCTCAGTAAAGAGAGTTGTAGATTCGTAGAAGAGGATCAGAGTACGCATGCTACAAAACGTAGCCAGCTTAAAAGTAAGGCGATGTAATCGTGGAAAGAAGATAGTACTTGATTGAGTACTGACCCTGGAGGGGGTCCCGGGTTGCTTTGGCGCATGCCACCCCAACGTGAGAGTATTGCCTTTTCAGCCTACGCTTGCTGCTCGCTCGCTGTCTACTAAACGAGGCTTCCTTTGAACAATAAGCCGCACGGCCCCTATCTTTCTTCTTAACTAAAGTAAAGTGGACTCAAATCAATAATGCCCAACCTCTCTATTTGAAGCTTTGCCAGGAAGCTTCTACTTGCTTGTTGAAGCTTTGCTTCCCCTAATTCAAAAAAACAAAGGCGGATCTAGTTGATATTTGAGGGAATTCACCTCATTTCTCAAGATGTCAGTTTGAGAAACCAAAGTGGCATTCTCATATGTAAGTGTATCAACAATGGTGTCATTGTTGATAATGCATGGCATGGATGATTTGCTAACATTAGATTTCTTTAAAATAGTATATCTAAGCATAAGAGATTGATACTTAGGAAATAATTCTTCGTTAGCAATATGAAGTTCATCCATGGTTACCGCGGGTTCATTGATGTCACTATCACTCTCATCGGAGAGTGGATCTTCTCGGGCCATGAAACACACATGTGCACTCTCACTATTTTCATCCTCGGATTCACTTGAGGAATCTC
Source organism: Scilla litardierei (assembly GCA_030789695.1). Taxonomy (NCBI): domain Eukaryota; kingdom Viridiplantae; phylum Streptophyta; class Magnoliopsida; order Asparagales; family Asparagaceae; genus Scilla; species Scilla litardierei. The sequence continues at coordinate 72,227,550 of CM061137.1, forward strand.
CACTTGAATCACCGAACGTCTTAACAAGTCCTTTCTTCTTATCCTTCTTGTATTTGTCGGACTTGTGGTATTTTGGAGCTTTCCACTTTTCTTTGTTTTTAAGCATTGTGCAATCCTTCTTGATGTGACGTGGCTTGTTATACTTGAAACAAAGAGATGAGGTATTGTTAGTGGAATCAAATTTATTTTTGGATGGAAATTTACCTCTACGAAAGAAGCGTTGGAATTTCATTGCTATTTGTGTCATTTCTTCCAAGTCTATTTCGTTCTCAGATTCTTCACTATCGGAGGATGAAGAAGTAGCCTTGAATGCTAACACTTTCTTCTTGGCCTCCGTTGGGTTCATCATTGCTCTAATTTTCATTCGGTTTTTTCCTTCTTACTTCGTAAGACATGAGAGTACCGATGAGATTCACCACGGTGTAGTTCTTCATGTTATTGACCTCCTATGTGGCGATTGCTCTTCTTTTCCATTTCGAGGTCATTCCCATTATTATCTTTCTCACATTTTCTTCTTGGGTGTAGACTTGTCCAAGAGCTTCAAGCTCATTGGTGATGTCGGTGAAGCGTCCATACATCGTTGCAATGTTACCATTATCCTGCATATGAAACATATCGAAGTTTTGTATTGCAACATATAATTTAGACAACTTTACCTTGTTCATTCCCTCGTGGGTAACGACTAAATGGTTCCATATTTGATATGCACTCTTTTATGTGCATATCTTATTGAACTCATCTAGATCCAATGCACAATGAAGAGCGTTCATTGCCTTGGCATTGTTCACTTCGACGGACTTCTCGGAGGGAGTCCATTTGTCAAAATCCTCTTCAGAGGATTCAACGTATTCCTTGTGGAGGGTTCTCCAAAGAGAAGCACTCATTAGAAACGTCTCCATCCGGCATTTCCAATAGCCAAAATTCGTGCCATTGAAATGCGAAGGAAGAATCGTTGATTTTCCTTCGAAGACGGTAGACGCACCATCACGGTCGTGATTGTTGTACGAAGGAGGTGGAGGAACGTTGTTGTTGTTGGATGCCATATCTATAAACCAACGGTTTGATACCAATTGTAAGGACCCTGGCTATGTGGAAAACACTAGAAGGAGGGTTGAATAGTGTTTATAAAGTTTAAATGATAGTTATACCAATTTAAATTCCTAACCAACAATAAATGCAGAATCATAAATAAACCCAAATTGAAACAATGCTAACACAAAGTATGTTTCAAGGGTTCGGATTGCCCAAGTCAACTTCCGACTTCTTCCCGGTAATCCTACGTCCCTTCCACCTGGAGACCACCGGATACTCAAGTTAGAACCCTAACTTGAGGTTTCCTTTAAACCCACTTGTAGCAACCCTACAAGTGAAATCGAAACACAATCGATGTCCTTGACTCCTACAACTTGGAAGCAAGCAAACCACTCTCACAAACAGAGAGTTAAATTAATATCGAAAGATATGAAATAATGAAATAGCAACACTTACAATTACCTACGACTTGAAGTAGAACTTGAAGGAGAAAGTGTGTTGTGTGTTGAAGTCTCATGCAAAAAGAGAGAAAAGCCCTTTCTCTTGTCACCACCAATTGCCTAGAGGATATCACTTTGATTCTAGGTTGGAGAGCAAGAGAGAATGAGATTGGAATTCTTGGGCTTTTGAATTTGAGAGCTTTGAAAAAATTGAAGTTGAAAGCTAGGGGATTTCAAGAGATGATCAAGAAGATGAGTAACCCCTCAATGGAACAATAGAAGCTCTCTTTATAGGTTCCCCAAAACCCCCAAACAGAATCCCCAAAACCCCCTTTAAAATCCATGGAGAAAAATCCAACAGATAGAATTTACACAGTCAACAGTCGACTGGTGAAGAAAACACAGTCGACTGCTGCACTGTGTCAAAGTGTTGGTGAGAATTCAAACAATAACCTACCACGTAGGACTGTCGACTGATGAAGAAAAGACAGGCACCTGTAAACCTAACAGGCGACTGTAAATCCTTCTACAGGCGACTGGCCGTAATATGGGTAAGCTGAGAAAACTCAGAAAGTTTTGGTAAGACACGACAGGTAACTGATGTGGAACACACATGCAGCTGTGCCATGGGAAAGCAACTGTGAAACCAACATCAGTCGACTGTCACTAATACTTGAAACTTTCCAGATAGCAGAGTCTACAGAGGAATCATAGACATGCGACTATTGAAGCATTGACAGTCGACTGTTTCTTAGACAGGCGATTGTCAATCCAACATCAGTCGACTGGCCAAATGGAAAAGAAAGTGACCTTTAGGCAGGAGAGAGATATGCGACAGATTAACAAATCACATGTGCCTGTAGCTTGGACAAGTGCCTGTCTTTTGTTCAGTAGTCACCAGCATGGAGTTAAAGCTAAAAGGCCCAAAAATCAATTGATAATGTATGTGCTTAACATGCGACTGTAGAACAAATCACAGTCGACTGATTTTAGACATGCGACTGTAAATCGTTCAGCAGTCGCCTGTTGAAATCCCAAAATGTACATGCTTGAAAAATGTGAATTGGAGTTTAAGGAAATGTGATCTAAAGATTTCCTAGGACAGAAATGAAGATGTGTGTGTGCTCCAACATAGTTTTACTTCTAAGCTACATACTAGAATAGAATAAAAAGATGACATTTTGTAGAAGCTTTTTTTCTATCCAAAGTATGAGCTTGAAGTCTTCTATGAGCTTCAATTAGCATCTTTAATCATCCAATCCACTTTTCATGCTTTGATTGATCTTTGAGTGACATCCATTGCTAATTGATCTTCATGATATGCTTAGGCAATGGATTAACTGTAACTAGGGGATTAATCACAGGTATTTGTGTTTGATCACCATTAACACTAAGTAGGTAGAAGTCCAATACTCAACAAAACACACGGTACAGTGGCGACCGTGTATCGAACACGGGGATGCGGTGCTACGCTACCTATCAATTCCTAGGTTGAGTTAAACTTGCGGGTTTTATTGATGTAGGTGGGTTACGGAATGTCGTAATGGTGATGGATGCAAATGTTGTATCACTCGATATTACAAAAAAGAACTCCACAAATAAATAAAGCAATAACTAAAACAACGGGAAAACATATGAGATATCCAACTACCGCTTCGGGCACGAAATGAAGCTCATACGTGTCTAAGGATTGAATCTTCCGACGAGTCGATAATATGTTGTGCGGGCCTTTTACTTCAGTGCCACCAACATGGATCACCTAGTAAGTAATATAGCGGTGTAACGAATGACTAAGGTTGATGCCACTATCGTGGATCACTGTATCTAGATTGACGACGTTACAACCCTATCGAACGTGAGGGGACTTCTCAGGATGAGTGTCACTATCGTGGATCACCGTGTCTATCGAATTCCAGTCACCCCCGGTGATAGCAAACTACAACATAACTCTATGGCTCCCTCGATTCCTAGCTACGTTGTAGCGGCGCCAATATCTTGGATTGCTATCGATGCCACCATCATGGATCATCTCGCTACGGAATACCCGTGATTATTGTGTTTTCCCAGGGTGAGTTCATCAACCACCAAGATTTGTTAATTCAAGGGTTCAAGGGTTGTCGATTCCTAGAACCGATTATGGTCAAATCCCTTCCCTAGGCTAAGTTCCCAATCACCCAAAAAAACCTCCAAAAATTGAGATGTGTATGGTGCCAATATCTTAGATCACCATCCCCATCAAATATGATGCCCTAGCAATAGGATTCAACCTAAGCATTGCAATAGAACTATTCAAGCATAACAAACATCATGAAATCATTAGAGAACATTGTTAGCATAATTAAAAACACAAAGAATTGAAATAGAATTAAAGAGAACAAGAGTACTTAGACGATTACAATGAAGGAGGGGCCTAGGGCATGGCCTAACTCCAAAGAAAAGCTCCAAGAACCATAACCCTAAAACTAATTAAGAACAAGAAGAACTAAAAAGGACTCCCCCCAAATGATGGCTGCCACTTCCCTTAAATATTCCCCCCTCAAACCCTAGAAAACCTAAGAGAAACCCCTAAAAATCCACAGCAAATCGGGTAAAACCCGTTATCAAATTGGTAACTTAAGTTGTGGGGCCAGACAACTCGGACCGAGTAGCCTGGCACTCGGTCCGAGTGGCCATCAGTTCTGTCCGAGTGCAAATTCCAGCACCGCACTGCCATCTTGTAAAATTTCACAGATTTTATCCGACCTCTGTTTCATGTGTTCTTGGTGGCGTTGGAACCGTCATGAAGTCTACTATCCATGAAAAATATCATAAAAATAGTTTGTTCACTTTCATGACAGTAGATTTCAAAAGAGTGAGAGGCTGTCTTGAATTCTGGCCGCATTACCTCACTCGACCGAGTGCTGTTGCACTCGGTCCGAGTGGCCTTTTGTTGCTCATGAGCGGCTAAGTCTTCAGCTTCATATTTCTTTGTTTACACCTACTTGGACTGAGCAGGCAAGCCCACTTGGTCTGAGTGGACTGGCTGGCACTGAAAGAAGCTGCTGCTAGCTTCTATTTCTCTTCTTCTTCTTTCCTCTTCATTCTCCTTCCATGGCCTTCTTCTCTAGCACCTCAAACAAGCCTTCATAAGTCTTCATGGTGATCCCGCATCGTCGACCATCCCATGGACTCTAAATTTCTCCAATATCGCTCTAAATCCCTGAAATACAACAAAACGCTCTCAAAGCCAAAGGTCCCAAATTGTTGTATAAAAACATATAAAATGAGGAATTGGAGGGGTGAAATGCATCATGAAAATATACGACTAATCATGTAAAATAGGAGCATATCAAAATCCCCCAAGCTTACCTCTTACTCGTTCTCGAGGAAGGCAAATAAGAAGTTCGCTGGGAGACAAAAATAATAAAATAAAAGAAACCAAAGAAGAGAATTGACAAGATCATTTCCTCATCTCATGTAGCACATACAACATTAACTGGGCAATAAATAAGCATGCACATCCACACATAGCATTCCAGTCAAACATCATGCTTATATCATGGCTTTCAATGAAGTGTAGAGAACTCAACAATAACATGAAATTAGAGAAGAAATCCTATCATAGCCTACTAGACAATATACTCAATCCATAGAATTTAAATTCAAACTCCACAACAGATTAAATGTATCATGATCAAATACCAAACATGCAAGATATAAATTTGTTGGTCATGATATGAATAATTAGTTCAATTGAAGTTAGGAGAACACCATACTAGCCTTTTTCACGAATCCTAGAAAAACTTCATCTCTGCCCATTTCTTTATTTTAAATAGAAATGGAGATAATGATATGGAATTTTTATGTTTTTATACTTTTGGCTATTTTGGCATTTTGTCTTGCAAACTTGCGTAAATGCAATGGAGTGCAAGGAGTGGTCTATGCATTTCAGATCAGGCGATTTTAGGGCATCGGGTTACAATGAACCATAAGGACCTTTTATTTAGGAATTTTGTTTGATGTTTATATATATTTGTTTTATTTTTGAGATTTTTACAAACTTACGTAAACGCGATGGAATGCAAAGATGGTCATTGACCATTTATGGCTATATACAAAAGAAAAGGAAAAAAGCATAGAATCTAGATATGTGCTCGATATCAGAGTTTCTACTCATCAATACTAAAACTTCATGGGTTATCCTAATTCTCTTGAATTATACTCTTTCATGGAAGTACTTAGTTATTACTCAAATCATGCAAATAATTCATTCATTTTTCATATTTAATTCTTGCAATTCTTTTGAACTGTTTCGAGAATATATATTGTGGAAAAAATGAAATCAGCTATGGAAAAGCATATTAAAAAGGTAATCTACTCAAGAAAATAACGCTATATCAATCAGCTCAAGTTCAAAATAAAATCCATCATATAAATATTAAAATGAAGCATATAAGACCTAAGAGAGTGCTATGTGAGTGTGTAAAGAAAATCTCAGCAGAGTGTGCATAGCTACAAAATGTAATCATGGAAAAATCATTTCTAGTCTAAAAAGAGAAAAGAAAATAAAGAAAAGAAAAACAAGTACATAATATGATGCATGAACTCACATAAAAGGAAAAATCGAAAAATGATGCAAAAATTTGAAAAATTCTAAAAATCCTAAAAATAAAGTAAAAATACGACTAATGTAACTAAATGGAATGGAAATGCACTCCCCCAAGCTTAAGTTACACATTGTCCTCAATGTGATCATAAAAGATAATTATGAGGAACAACGATAAATATTAAGGGGGTGAATAGAAAATGATGACATGAATGATATGAAATCCTAATGCAACTGCATGCACATGCAATGATGCATGAGAGCGCCTTCCCCTAAGCTTAACCAAACAATCCTATTCAAATGACTCGATAAAAAATGTCACAGCTTTGAAAAGCGTAAAATGGTGAGACATCAATATAATGTGAAGAAGGCAATCAATAAAGCATAGGGTATGGGGTGCATAAAATGTTGTTGCTGACATCATAGGGGTAAATTATTCTAACTTACTAATGAATCATTAAACCTATACGGTCTTCTCACTGTCGAGAGGATTCGACATTATTGAAAGCATAAAATTCTACACTACTGCTACACTACTAGATTGATACCACCTGTAGCAAAAAGCGGATCCAGTATCTTTGTTGGGGTATGCAACTGCTCCTGCCCCAACTGCTCCTTTCGTGGCTCTGCCAGATACGTGTCTCCACGAACTCCATTATATTCCAATAATGCGGCTCCCATCATCTTTTCAAGGACTCCACCTATACCCTACAAGAGATAAGCCACATCAATCTGATGTGGATAATTCCTCTCCAAAACAAATGTATTCCAAAGAAGATCGTCAAAATATATATGTGAGATAATCGGTAGAAGATATGCTCCTGAAAATATATCCCTACTCTCGTGCACCACATCGACCAACTCCTCGTCCTTTGCCTCAGGTTCTTCAGGTAGCATTTTATGGTCCTCTGCAGGCTCTCCTATCATCGACACATCCCAGTGCACCTCCTAATCATAGACATATGCATCCATGGGTACTAACTCCTCGCTATCCTCCTTGTATACGTCCCATCATGCCTCTTGATCATATGTATGTGTATCCTACAAAAGGCACAATGAGTCATCAAAATCTGAATCATAACAAATATCATATACAGGAGGAGAATCAAATGCAAAAAACGAGGGGTCCTCATGAATGGTCGTGTCCTCGTCCCAATGCATGACCTCCTCGGTGATAAGTTTGGCTCAGTGTGTAAGGACTCCACAAAAGCATGCTCCGGCCCTGTAGGCTCATATGTCAGGTAGGATGACCATCGGGATGCTAAAGTTTCCTCGGGCTCTCCAGGTATGGAAGTAGATGTGTCGCCCTTGGATGCGTCGTATCTGTCATCCCGCTTGAGGTAGATAACCTCTATGTCTTCTCCCTTCGAATCCTCTCCGTCCATCTAATCATCGTATGAACTAGCTATATCAGTGGGTGGGGAAGTGACGACGGTGCAAACTGGCTCTGCAGTGATACCTCCGGAGTGTCTAATCATAGTTCTCTCATCAAAAGTGACTGCATCCGTGCATGGTATCATTGTCTCCTCAGAGGTGGGAGCATCAATGTCCTCGGTCTATCCCTCAGGCTCTTCGTGTATAGAAGTAGAAGTGTATGGAGCTGCTGACCCTTTCGAAGGGCGACATCAACTAGATAGGCCCATGCAAAATCTGACGACGTATCACAAAGAATACAGCCATCCATCTTTCTAAAGTCATCCCACACATCCTCATCCAGTCCTCTCCAAAGGGAACCAAGAAGAGCCATGTTACTAACCCCATGCTGTGGTAGCCCATCCAGTAATGTGTTGAACTTTCCCCAAGCTTGCCAAAAAGTATCTCCCTTGGTTCACTTGAAGTTCATGATCTGATCTCTCGGTGTTGGGTGGTGCTGTATCTCAGTCTGCTCATCAATGGTCAATGTGGGCTCCTCCTGAACTGGTGACACTGGTGGCTCATGAGATGAAAGATTCTTGCTGATATAATCGACCTCTTGTTACAATTGATTAAGTGGCTCATTCAGCTTAGCACAAGTTTCCTTTCGTTGAAATTCAAGAGTTACCCTTCTCTCCTACTTCTGTGTGAGTGCCAAATTGATGGGATGGTCAGGACTCAAGAGACAAACACAGCTTTCGTAGGGCATGTGTCCCTCCAAGTCACAAGACTTGCAGTAGGCATATCATTCGGAATAGTGATCAAATCGTTCTATCTGATAGTATGGTTCCTGTGGATAGTATCTATATTCTTCCATTGGAGCCTCATACTATGCCGGATAATCATTGCCTGAATAATCTAAACATTTCTCCATTGTACCTGAATAGTCAAAAACAAACAACCTCGGAACGATATCAGTGGTACACGAAGATACAAAAAATAATGGTAAAGCAGGTGGCGTGAAAAATATCTCTTTTTGTTTCTTTTCAAATGTTTTAATTTTAATTTTTAATTTTATTTTTCGAAGTCTAACAACCTAATTGTGATAAATAGATAATATGGCGGTACGACTCCCCGACAACGGTGCCAAAGACTTGATGCGTTCCGGATTGTACCCCAGAAAACTACCTCGTTACGACATGAATGCCGATAACTAGATCGAAGCCGAAATGCAACTCAAGACAGATGTTATCTTACCGCAAGTGCATGGTACAGTAGTGAGCAGGTATCGAACACGGGGAGGCGGTGATATACTACCTATTGATTCCTAGGTTGAGTTAGACTTGTGAGTTTTATTGGTGGAGGTAGATTACGGAATGTCGTAATGGTGATGGATACGAAGGTCGTGTCACTCGATATCGCAAACAAAGAACTCCACAAAGAAAGAAAGAAATAACTAAAATAAAGGGAAAACAAATGAGAGAAATATCATTCGGGTTTCGGTATCCCCACTACCACTTCAAGCATGGAATGAAGCTTATACGTGTCTAGGGATCGAATCGTTTGACGAGTCGATAATATGTTGTGCGAGCTCTTTACTTCGGTGCCATCATCGTGGATCACCTAGTAAGCAATATAGGGGTGTAACGAACGACTAAAGTTAGTGCCACTATTGCGGATCACCGCACCAAGATTGACGACGTTGCAACCCTATTCGGACGTGAGGGGACTTCTCAAGACGAGTGCCACTATCATGGATCACTGCGTCTATTGAATTCCCGTCATTCCCCGATGATAGCAAACCACAACATAACTCTACGGCTCCCTCGATTCCTAGCTACGTTGTAGTGGTGCCAATATCTTGGATCGCTATCGATGTCACCATTGTGGATCATCTTGCTATGGAATACCCTTGATTATTTGGTTTATCCTCTGGTGAGTTCATCAACCACCAATAGTTTTCAATTCAAGGGTTCTGTGGTTGTCGATTCCTAGGACTGATTGTGGTCAAATCCCTTCCCTAGGCTAAGTTTCCAATCATTCAAAGAACCCCCAAAAATCAAGATGGATTTGATGCCAATATCTTGTATCACCATCCTCATCAAATATAATGCCCTAGTAATAGAACAACTCAAGCATAGCAACCATCATGAAATCATTAGAGAACATTAGTAGCATAATAGAAAACACAAAGAATTGAAATAGAATTAAAGAGAACAAGAGTACTTAGCTGATTACAATAAAGGAGGGGGCCGAGGGCATGGCCTAACGCCAAAGAAAAGCTCCAAGAACCCTAACCCTAAAACTAATTAAGAACAAGAAGAACTAAAGAGGGCTCCCCCAAATGATGGCTGCCACTTCCCTTAAATATTCCCCCCTCAAAACCCTAGAACACCTAAGAGAAACCCCCAAAAATCCATAGCAAATCGGGTAAACCCCGTTAGTAATTCGCTAGATTAAGTTGTCGGGCCAGAAAACTCGGACCGAGTAGCCTGCCACTCGGTCCGAGTGGCCATCAGTTCTGTCCGAGTGCAAATTCTAGCACTGCACTGCCATCTTGTATAAATTGCACAGATTTCATCCGACCTCCGTTTTGCACGTTCTTAGCAGTGTTGGAACCATCATGAAGTTTTATATCCATGAACGATATCATAAAAAATACTTTGCTCACTTTCAGGAAAGAAGATTTCAAAAGTGTACGAGGCTGTCCTGAAATCTGGCTGCATTACCTCACTCGACCGAGTGCGGTTGCACTTGGTCCGAGCAGCCTTCGCGCTTTGTCGAGTATAGAGGGTCGAGATTTGGCTAGAAAACATCGCTCTGCCATAATTTTTACTCTACTGAGTAGCAAAGCTACTCAGTCCGAGTGCTCTTTTGTTGCACATGAGCGGCTAAGTCTTCAGCTTCATATATCTTGTCTACACCTACTCGGACCGAGTGGGCAAGCCCACTCGGTCCAAGTGGACTGGCTGGCTGGCACTGATAAAAGCTACAGCTAGCTTCTATTTCTCTTCTTCTTCTTTCCTCTTTCCTCATCAATCTCCTTCCATGGCCTTCTTCTCTAGCACCTCAAACATGCCTTTGCGAGTCTTCATGGTGCTCCCGCATCGCTGACCGTCTCCTGGATTCCAAATTTCTCCAATATCGCTCCAAATCCCTGAAATACAACAATACACACTCAAAGCCAAATAGTCCCAAATGGTTGTATGACAGCGTAAAAAATGAGGAATTGGATGGTGAAATGCGTCATGGAAATATGCGACTAATCATGCAAAATAATAGCATATCACCTAGTTACAACAAACTAGGATTTCTACGCACACAAGTTTCCCTTATAAACACAGGAATTGCAACCCCAAGTCTTCTCCAAAGACTTTCACAAAAGATAAGAATTTGGTACAAGATTTCCTATAGCGAATGTGTGTGTGTGTGTGTGTGTGTGTGTGTGTGTATATATATATATATATATGAGGAAACGGGAAATAGGGTGTCACAGGAGAGAATCCTCTCATGTGTCAGTCCAAAACTCCAAACTCCACAAGTTTTTTGGACGATCCGATCCGTTCATCTCGATCTCCACCCTCTAAAACCCATATCCACCAATTTTCAACCTGATCCGAGGTGTTTTCCCCGTTCATCCATCCGACCCAAATTTAACGGTTTCGCATGAATAGAACTTTTGTGAATGGTAACAGGGAAAACACCTCGGATCAGGTTGAAAATTGATGGATAGGGGTTTTAGAGGGTGGAGATCGAGATGACCGAATCGGATCTTCCAAAAAACTTGTGGAGTTTGGAGTTTTGGACCGACACAGGAGAGGATTCTCTCCTGTGACACCCTATTTCCCGTTTCCTATATATATATATATATATATATATATATATATATATATATATATATATATATATATATATATATATATATATATATATATATATATATATATATATATATATATATATAATGAAGTGTGGCTTAAGAAAATCTGAAACTCTTGATCAAATAAATGAGATAAATAAAACATAATTCGATCGAAAAGTTGTCTTGAAAGCACTTGTGCTTTTAGAGATCAAATAATCAAGAATTTTAATCTTTAAAAAAGAGTAAGATTTTAAATCACAAAGATTAAAAAAATAGACTTGCAATTTGAATCTAAAAAAGAAAGCTATTAGCTTGGAGATCAAATAGACAAGTGCTATTGAAAGGATAAAAATGAAACTGAAATAGATCTTAAAGAATTAGCACAGAGGAAATAAAATTAGTAGCCTTAGAATAAGATGAGGAACAAAATTGAACTTAGAGCACTTTTGAGCCCAATAGTAATTTCTTTGATAATAAAAATGTTGTTAGAAAACGTCTAAAATCTCTCCTATTTATAGAGAAATAGTAGCCCAAATTCTACTCAAATATAGCTTGAAATCAGCTCCAAAAGTCAACTACAACGGCTAGTTAACGACTAGCAAAAATAAATGCAGATTTCCACTGGTTTTAGTTGACCCAGATAGTCGGCTATCCCCACTAGATAGTCGGCTATCCCTCCCATACAGTCGGCTATTATATGAAATAGTCGGCTATTATTATGACAGATAGTTTTAAGAAAATCTCTGACAAAAGTAGTCGGCTATTAGACTATAGCTGTCGGCTATTATGGGATACTGTAGTTTTTATACTTAAAAATACTTCAAAAATAATTTATAAAAATTATATATAAGAAATATATTAAGAAATATATTTTAAAATGATTTTTCAATGAATTTTGCATGTGTGTGTAAAATATACTTTGGCTTTTCACATTCTAAGTATTTACTTACACAAGCATACATCTAGCTCTTCATTCTTCAATTTTGATCTTGAGTCAACTTCTCTTGTTCTTCAAATATTCATTTGATTTATGATCTAAAAGCCTTCATATACTTCAATTTGTGGTTTTCTTGATCGTTGTGGCTCGATGTCTTTCAATTTGCTTCACAACGACTTTGTTCTCCATATCTACAAAATAATCTATATACACTTGAAATAAAATCGTTAGTCCACATATCACTTGTGCACTCATCAAAATCCACTGGGGTGGGTCTTAATATCCCAATAAGCTCTTCGACTTTACCAATATGTCATCAACATAGACTTCCAAATTTCTTCCAATCCGAGCCTTGAAGACTTTGCTCACCATTCGTTGGTAGGTTGCTCTGGCTTTCTTTATGCCAAACGACATCTTTCTATACAGGAAATCACCGTGTCTGTAATGAAGGAGGTCTTTTCTTCATCGTCATGTGCCATCTGGATCTGATTATAGCCTGAAAAGACATCCATGAAACTCAGGAGTTCATATCCGGAAGCATTATCAACGATAGGTTGGTCCGAGGCAGGGGATAACTATCCTTCAGGCATGTCTTGTTAAAATTGATGAAGTCGACACACATTCTCCATTTGCCATTTGCTTTCTTCGCCATCACCATATTGGATAGCCATTCCAGATAGCGGACCTTTCGAATGAAGCCAACCTCTAAAAGTTGATCCACTTCTTTAACATCTGCCTTCATTTTATCACCCCTGATGTTCCTTTTCTTCTTCTTCATGGGTTTGAAAGTCGGATTGACATTCAACTCATGGGTGATGACTTGAGGGTTGATGCTCGACATATCATCTGGGGACCAGGCAAGGACCTCGATGTTCTTCCTAAGGAAAGTGATCAACTGTTCCCTTAGGTCAGAAGGGAGTCTCGACCCAATATAAATAGGTTTTGCCTTCTTCATCTGAGACACAAATGGACACGACCTCCTGACCATAGTTAGCCGTCGGTCTGCAAATCGCCCTTGTCGCCATGGAGATCGATCGGGTTTGCATGCTTCGCTCTTCTGATCGTAGCAGATAAGAGGTAATATGATATGGACTGCATCTGATTCCCTTTCACCTTTCTGACCCCTTGGAAAGTCGGAAATTTAATCATCTGGTGAAAGATAGAGTTGATAAGGCGGGTGACTTGACGCAAAGACTATCCAAAGGTGACATGAAGCGTGATCTGTAATGTCCCTGGCTATGAGGAAAACACTAGAAGGGGGAGTTGAATAGTGTTTACGCAATTTAAAAAGATAGTTACACCAAATTAAATTCCTAACCAACAACTAATGCGGAATAAAAGTAAACCCTAAAATGAAACAATGCAAATGCAAGAATGTTTCAAGGATTCGGCTTACCCAAGTCACTTCCCGACTTGTTCCCGGTAATCCTACGTCCCTTCCACCCGGTAACAACTAGACACTCAAGTTAGAACCCTAACTTGGGGTTTCCTTAAAAATGCACTTGTAGCAACCCTACAAGTGAAATCGAAATACACTTGATTGTCCTTGACTCCCACAACTTGGGAGCCAGCAAACCATTCTCACAACCCAAGAGTAAATCAAATAACAAAAGTTATGAAATTTGAAATAAACAACACTTACAATCACCTATGCCTTGAAGTAGAACTTGAAGGAGAGTGTGTTGTGTGTTGAATGACTCTCTTGAAAGAGAGGAAAGCCCTTTCTCTTAACTGCACCAAGTGCCTAGAAGATTTCTCTTTGGTTCTAGGTTGGAGAGCAAGAGATTAAAGATAGGAATTCTAGAGCTTTAGGATTTTGAGAGATTTAATCTTCAAAGAATGAAAGCTTGAATGAATGAGTAAGTGAGTAAACTTTCAATGGAACAGTAGATGCTGCCTTTATAGTTTCCCTAAAGCCCTCAAACAAAATCCCCAAAAGCCCCTATGAAATCCATTGAGAAACAACCAACGAATAGAATCTGAACTCGCGACAGTCGACCGTTGAACAAAACACAGTCGACTGCTGCACTGTGTCAGAGGGTAGGTGAGAATTCAAACGGTTACTTACCATGTGGACAATCGAATGATGAGAAGTAGACAGCCGACTATTAAACCAATTGGCGACTGTAAATCCTTCTACAGGCGACTGGCCGTAAACTAAGTAAGTTGAGAAAGTTTGAGAAAAGTCTGGGAATATAGGACAGGCGACTGATGAAGAGACGATAGTCGACTGTAAATCCAACAGGCGACTGTAATTCATTCTACAGGTGACTGTCACAAACCCTGACATTTTTCAGAGAGTTGACTCTGCAGAGAGGCTCACAGACAGACGACTGTTGAAGCATTGACAGTCGACTGTGCCATTGGACAGTCGACTGTAAATACAACATCAATTGACTGGCACTAGAATAAGAAATATTCCAGAGAGCAAGTCATGCAGAAGAATCATGGACTGGCAATTGTTGAAGCATTTACAGTCGACTGGTCCTTAGACAAGCGACTGTAAAAACTACATCATTCGACTGGCCAGATTAAAAGAACTGATCATTGGACAAATGATAGACATACAACTGATTTAGTCGACTGTCTCTTGGACAAGCGCCTTTGAAACGTACATCAGCAGCCTGATAGAGTTAAATCATAGAAGCCCAAAAATCAACAGTTAGATATGTGCATAACAGGCATTTGTAGAACAAAACACAGTCGACTGTTTCTAGATAGGCGACTGTAAAACGTTCAGCAGTCGACTGTTGAGATCAAACTTTGCACATTCTAGAGAAAATATGAATTTGTGTCAAAGGAAAATTGATCTAATGATTTCCTATGACTGAAATGAAGATGAGTGCGTATGTGCTCCATCAAAGTTCTACTTCTAAGCTACATACTAGAAGATACAAAGAAGATTACTTTGTAGAATTAACTCTTCTTTCCAAATTATGAGCTTGAAGTCTTCTAGGAGTTTTAATCACCATCTTTGATCATCCAATCCACTTTTCTTGCTTCTGATCTTTGAGTGTCATCCATTGCTAATTGATCTTCATGATATGCTTAGGCAATGGATTAACTGCAAATAGGGGATTAATCACAAGTATTTATGTTTGCTCATCGTTAACACCAAGTAGGCAGAAGTCCAATACTCAACATTCTCACTCTTTTTGATGATGACAAACAAACATAAACAAAAAGATAAATAATTGTGCTTAAAGAAAACTTACTCCCCTTACTTAGATGCCTATTAAGTTAGTCATTAAATATTGGGGTATCTATAGATCAAATGAAGTAAATGAGTAAGATATGCATGAATGGAATGATTTTCTTGAATCCATGTAATCTAGGATTTTATAATCCATGTTTATTATATCTTACTCCCCCTGAATCTAAGGCAACTTCAATCTTAGATTCAAGTGTAATTAAAATTTACTTAGCACATACATTATGAATCTGTTTATTTCTCTCCTCATATGACATCATCCAAAAGGTGGGAGTAAAATAACAACAACAATCGTGCTAAATAAGTACTAATAAGCGAGTATAAAGATAGGATGTATATTCAATTTGATGCCTACAAATCTTCGGAGAGAAACTAATCACACAAGGGCATCTTATTGACATACATTCCAAAAACTCATAAAACACATTAAAACTTAGTTAACTAAAGGAATGTAAGTCCAATATCAACATTACGAGCCACATGATAAAAATGCGTCTCAAATCACATCATATAAATGATATCGCATACAAGGAGACAATTTCACAAAATTCACACACATATAAGATAAACAATGAGACAATGTGTGAAACAGAAAATGAAATAACATCATTTTCATATATATATACATACATATATATATATATACATATATATATATATATATATACATATATATATATATATATATACATATATATATATATATATATATACATATATATATATATATATATACATATATATATATATATACATATATATATATATATATAGTAACGGTCGCTTTCCGACCGTTCGTATTTTCTGCGCGTACAACTCCTTTCGTGTGCGTATTTTATTTGGCACTTTCTTGGTTTCGGTATATACGATGTGATATGCTGTTGTGATCGTATGGAAGTGTAGAATTTTATAGTAATTTTTGTAAACGTCATTTCACGGCTTGTTTTCTCGCAAAACAGCTTTGAATGGAAGGGCATTTTGGTCTTTTTGCTCCAACACTCAGTTTCCGATTTTACAATAATTCTTAGTAGGTGTAGCACGCAGCCAGACCCCGTAGCCTCATACTTCTCATCTCTGCGATCGTCCAAGTATTTTCGGATTATTTTTTCGATGCCCATAGTGGGACTTATCCCCTAATCAATTTTCCTCTCTTAATTAATCCTAAACCTATTGGAAATTTGAATTTATCACTATCCCTCAAATGCCTCATACGTACCAAGGAGATTAATTTTAGCCTTTATTTGCATCTTCCATCTTCCCTATTTTCACTTCTCCTATCTCTATATCTCTCACCCAACTAACCAAAATTCCATAGCCATTTAGCAATAACTTTCATTCTAAAACCCCTCCATGCGTTAACCCTAGGGCACCCACGTTTCGCAGCCACCACCCATTTCTTCTCCTTCCTCTCATTGCCGGCAAGGCTCTGGCCACCCCCTGAGTCCGGCCACCATCCCCCTCATCTCTCCCTCTTCCCTCTCCCCTCTCAAGTCATAAAACCCCCAAGAAGACAGCCCCAAACCGCCGGGTTTAAACAGCCGCGCCCAGCCTTTTTCGGGCGACGGCCGCCACCTCCGGCCACCCTCCGGCCTCCCTCTCCTCCCCGCACAACCCCTCAACTCTACTCTCTCTTATCTCCTCCTCAAGGCCCTTGAAACCCAAGCAAACCATCCTCTTTGGCCGAATTCTGTGCACAGATTGTAGCCTCGCCGGAAACTCACGGCCGGCCCGTCGCCGACGCCGTCGCTGAAGACCACCACTCCCATTTTGTTGCTCTTTGACCCACTCTACCCTCTGCAACTTCCCTCATGCTCATAGCCCACCTGTAACTCCTTGAAACCTCGTCGGAACACACCATATCGGCTGTTTTTGACAGATCTGGAAGCTGAATTTCAACGTTGGCTCACGATCATCTCCGACCACCCCCAGCATCAACTCTAACACCATTGGCTTTGTCTTGAAGTCCTTTACCTTCTGCAACTTTCCATTGATTCTGATCATCACTAGATTTTCGCTGAGACGCGCAACAACGAACGTTGCACGAATCTGTCCTCTCCGACTTCTCACGGTCACCCACCGCTGTATGCACACGCCGTCCACCACCCACCGGTCCAGGCATCTTCCATTGATCCTACTTCATCTATCGACAGCCCCTTGGACTCTCGAAATTCACGTGCGTTGCCGCACCCACGTGTTTTTAGCCGACGTCGTCGTTATCGTGAAGATCCGTTGTGCTACTCGCAACTGGAGGAGGATCGTTGTTAACTCGCTGATTTTGCACCACCACCCCACTGTCTAGAGGTATCTCGCTACGCTACCCACGACCGGGGAGTTCCAGACGACTCCGACGTTTCGCCGTTCAGACCCGACTTCCGCTTGTTGAACGACGTCACGAGGTTGGTTTCTCTAACAAGTAGTAAAACCCACACCGTAGTTCATCAAAACCTAATCTAAAATTTGTCAACATGAATTAAAGTTATATTCTGCATCTTTAAAATGTTGCCCACCATAGGAAAGATCGACGAACATACTTATTTTCTGTGCACATAGGGTAGACGTCGATCTAGACTAAACAAACATAAAAAACGTGACTCTTTGACTGATTGGTTAGTCCCGCCAAATTTATAAACAAACCATAATAGGTTTGACCAAAAAGCGCAATCTGACATCGCGGTGATCCTGTTTTAGACGGACCATCGCTGACGCGACGTTTCGACGGGACGCTCTGGACAGACGATGCACTCGCCACCACAGGAAAGTGTACTCACTTGTACTTTCGGCCGTATTTAGTCCATAGACTCGTAGAACTGTTAAAATATAAACAAAGAGAACCGAACATGAAATGATAGCGTCTGGGACCCCCCTTGACAGCTTAGACTTGACGACGAAGTCTAAGCGCAACAACAATATTTGACACCTTAGGGTTTTTCCTGTGCGTACGTGCGTGCGGACCCCATAGAAGAACTATCCCTTACTTGTCATGTCGTGTCTTGTTTTGCACAGCCTGCTGGCAATAGGGCACTCACTTGACAAGTGGGTAATCCCTTGTACGGATGCACAGCCTGTGGGCAATAGGGCACTCACTTGACAGAGTGAGTGATCCCTTGTACAGATACACAGCCTGCGGGCAATAGGGCACTCACTTGACAGAGTGAGTGATCCCTTGTACAGATACACAGCCTACGGGCAATAGGGCACTCACTTGATAGAGTGAGTGATCACTTGTACGGATACACAGCCTGTGGGCAATAGGGTACTCACTTACCAGAGTGAGTGATCCCTTGTACGGACTTGTCTTGTGCACTTGGGTGGGGTAGGGTTGAGCGTGCGCACGGGGAGAGGGTCTGATCCCCTTGAACCGTAAGGCGTGAACCCTTCGAGTCACACGTGTCCTGTCTTGTCTTGTCTTGTCCCGTTTAGGTTAGTCCCGTAGTCGGTAGCACATGCTACGGCTACTGCTTGTTGCGTTTACTTTCCCTGCTCCGTTTACTTTCCTTAATTGACATGTTATTACGCCAGCATGTTAATCAACCAGTAAAATGTTGCTTTAAATTACAGTACACTTGCTGTAGAGTCTAACCCTCCTTTGTAGACTTTACCTGACGTACAGTTCCTTTTCTCTTGGGTGCTGTACGTCAGGTGTTGAGCCAGAGTACGCAGACGAGCCAGGCACACCAGAGTACATGGAGCCAGAGGACGTCGATACGGAGCACCTTTCTGACGTGGACCAGACTTAGTGGTCTTTTCGTCGTTGTCTTACATAGGTTACTACTTTCTAGTTGGGTGCTTAACACCACTTTACTTTTCTGCCTAGGTTGGGTGCTTGCACCATTAGTTTCCTTTCTGTAGTTGTTGCCATGCTTAGGCTTCTCTTTTTAGACTTTGTATTTGCTGGATATTATCTCTTTATATTCATGAATGCAATTTTCTTTCTGTACTTTCTGTTGTTCTGAATTTTATAAATGCAAGAACCTAAAGTTTTAAAATGGTACCCCCTAGAGACGCTTATTGGGTCCGAGCCTCACAGCTTCGGCCCAAGCGAGCCTTAGTCACAATTCGCCTCCGTAGTTTTTGGAAGCGGGGCGTGACAGGTTTTAGTAGCGGCCCATGCAGGTCATGCAAAAGTTCGGAACAATAAGAGTATCGCATTCATTTAATATCCATGTACAAGTCTAAATTAGGTTTTCCCAGTCTTATATGGTAGGAAGACTTAGATAGACATCCAGGTGTGATAGTCTGACGCCTTGGTTAAGATTTAGTCATCCTCGTCCTAGGATACCTTAGTAGCCCCCACTTGACTCTGACCGTGTTATATTTCTAGAGCCCTTCTTTTAGTCGTTCGCTCGGGTCCATCGACTTTGGGCCCAGCAGAACGTAACTTTGATTCTCTTAGGGACCTTTCCCTGAGATCCTGATTACAGTCTAGCTCATTAGGAAGTCTTAGTGCCGAGTTCTCCTGATCTTTAGACTGCCCGATAACTAGAATCCTTGACTTCTAGCGTCTTCCTGATCATTACACTTTTGTGTTATCGGCCGTAGAGTTCCATCGTAGCTTTCATGAATCATATACTAGGTGTATCCATCATGCGATCATTTTCCTTTCTCCCGATTCACGTGATTGTTTCCTGACGATTATCGTTGATCCTTCGAATCTTTCCCTTTGCCAATTCTGCTTCCTCTAAAAGTATTTTCGAAATTCCTTATTAAGTTCTTCGCTCAGTTTAATTTCTTTGATAACCCCTTTATTATATATTTAAAATTTCTTATTTTTCGGTTGAGTTAAAATTTTTTTACTGATTTTGAAACCTTCTTGGTCGTAAATTTTTTTAGTTACTATCTCGTACTTATTTTCAAATCGATATCTTTCGTATTTTAGTTTTAAAACCTTGTTATCATTTTTGATAATTCAATATATATATATATATCATTCTTTTCTAAACTACAAAATTTATTTTTAACTCCTTACCGTACGTACTTTTAGAATATTTTCTAAACTAAAGAGAACTTTAATATATATATATATATATATATATATATATATATATATATATATATATATATATGTAACGACCACTTTTCGTTGTACTTTGTTCGTGCACGTACTTTTGACTGTGCATGTGTTTATTTTAGACTTCAATTGTTTGTGATCACTTTCGTGTGATATGCTGTTGAGAACGTCTCTGAGAGTATTAAATAGTGGCACTATTTTGGAACGACGTTTCTCGAGTCGTTTTCCCACAATTTAATCTTATTCGATGAGAGGTGGCGATTTTCACTTTTGACGGGAGACGTTCTATTTTTAGTTTCGTCGTCCGACGTCGAAATTGTGATTCGTCTTCGCTGTCTTCTTTCTCTCGTCTTCTGACCGGTGCCCCGCTTGCGTCGTGGCGGCACGGTGTCGTTTACCGCAAGTTTCACGTTTAGTGTAGGGTGCGGGAATATCGAACTCAGGGAGGCGAGGTTGTGCTTGGGTCAGGTAGGACCTAAATCACCCCGAGGGGCGAGCTAGCACGAATCGGTGAATGGTTGTCACGAAAGGAAATAAAAGGGTATGAACAACAAGAAAGAAAACCCGGGACTTTGGTTTCCAGCCCGACGAGAGACTCTCGCCGATGCGACCTACGGGTATGGATAGCGATCGGGATTAGGGTCTAATGATGAGGCATTGCCTCTGAAAGTGGTACAGGTGTCCCATGGGCCCGATATTCCGGTCGGTGCACAGGATGATACACCGGACTTCCCGGATTCGATCAGTGGGCACTCCCGTGTCCATTAACACTGATCGATCCCGGGAGCACTAAGCCCGCAACGATATCTCCCAACGTCTCATCCTGCCGCTCCCGCGTGCTAGGATTCGGCGTCTACGCTAAGGGTGTGAGCTATGGCTAGGGAGTCAACCGCCAAGTTTATTCCCCCTTGGCCCAACGGTCAAAGGCGGTCTTTTTCCCACCGATGACAATGAAACACCCCGCGTAACCGTTAGATTCCTACTCCATATCAATTTCCTAGCCCTTTGGATGCATCGGGAAGAGCCCCCGAAGGGGTTTCCACCAAAATCCCAGATTTGGGAACTACTCACAAAAATTCATGAAAAAGCGATCTAAATGAAATTTAACCGTTGGAATCATAATCAGACAATTTCAATGCTGAAGTAATAGAGTAATAAAGACAATACCAAAATTTTAGAAAGATCTGAAAACTTACAAAAGAGTAACAATTACAGCCGTCACAAGGAGATAAAACAGTAGAAAAAATAAAAGCTCTCGTTTCTGGAACCCTAGGGGTTCTATTTATAGACCTTCGTATCAACCGATCGGTTGACAAGTCAACCGATCGGTTGATCCGTTACAAATTAATAACAGAAAACGGCGAGCTTTCACCCGATCACATGAACCGGTCGGGTGAGTTCTTGGGTGACCGGTTGGATCTTGGAGCAGTCGGGTGAATCGATCGGTTCGACGTCCGTGTCTTCAGCTCTTCTTCTTCAGCTACAGATGAACCAATCGGGTGAGAGTCACCCGATCGGTTGGCGTTTTGCTTCGAGAAAACAGAGAACAGCCCCCGCGGAACCGGTCTGCGAACCGGTCGGGTGACTTCTTTGTGAGCTGCGGCAGAGACCGGGTGGTGCACACGTGCATCACCCGATCGGTTGGAGATGACCAACCGATCGGGTGAGGGGCTGAAAGATGAATTCTTTGGCGTTTGACCCCCTGGATCACGCGTGACTTCTCCCGTTGCTCCGGGGACTTGGGATATCATCGTTAAACGTCCCCTACGTGGTCAATCCCCTGAAATCATGGATAAACAAAGAAAAGTGAAAGAAAACGGGAAAATACACGAAAACGAATAAGAGATGGCGGAAAAACACGGAGAAACACAAAAGAAAACGTGCGTGAATATATGAAATATAAACGCACGTCAAAATCCCCCAAGCTGAACTCTTCCTCGTCCTCGAGGAAGACGAGTGAGAGTAGGAGCTCGGAAGGGAAAAATAGAGAGGAAGAAAGAAAAAGAAAACTCTAAACCCTAGATCGTCCATCAAAGCCACCAAAATCAGAAACGACACACCAAGCAAACAAACGCCAAATCACACCACTAAACCTAGGAAAGCGAGTCCAAATAAGTGTCGTGGGTCCACGAGGTGAGGCGCGAGTGAGCGTGGTCGTGTGCTAGCAAATGGTGATGCTTTCTACAATGTGCTATGAGGCTCGATATACACAAATCCAAGATATGACCCAAAATATAGATCCGAATTGAATTAAGCGGCGAATATAAGTTCAAGCATGCATGAGAAGAGTGAGAATAGAAGCGTATCATGCATCGGGGACTCCACAACCAGGGTTAAGGAAATCACGCCACTATAGCTTAGATACTAGCTAAAAAGTTCCTAAGCCAAGTGTTTTCGATAACGACGGGGGTTGAGATGATGTGGAGAAGAACACTCGGTGCAAATTCTCGCCTTCCCTTTATTCTTGGCAAGTATGAAAAAATATTCACATGGAAATTTTTTTGGGTTTTGGGCATTTGTATTTTTTTGGATTTTTGGGCTATACACAATTTTTCTTTTCTTTTCTTTTTGGGTTTTTCTTTTCTTTTCTCCTTTTTTTTGGATTTTTGGCTATACACATGTGTACTCTCCCAAGTGGGAGAACGGTACACGACGAGGGGATTTGCACCAAGTAAAACAAAAAAAGAAGTCGAAATCTAAACACGGGCAAAGGAAACTATTCTCGCTAAATAGAGCATAGGCTAAATGGGTTATCCTAGTCCTTAGTTGTGGAATCCCGACGCATGAGAATTGAAGTATACGATATAAATATAGCATGCATATAGTGGAAACAAATACCGCATATTCAAATCGGAGCATGATAATCTAGGGGTCATTCCTGGACAGGTATATAAAGTAAAATCATAAGGCAGAAGCACACCAAATGCTAGTCACGACACACGACTCACAAAAAGCTAAGTGGACCCACGATGCGTGAAATGCAAGAGGACTCGAAATCCTAGGGTTAGTGAGTGTGATTATCGATGCAATGCTAGGTGTGTGTGACTTTGTGGCGATTCATCATAGGATTCATCTCTAGGAGAAAGAGCTAAAAAAGAAGAAAAGAAAAAAAATAAAAACACAATGAAAACGACACAAAAAACGAAAAAGAAGGACTCAAACGACGCACACAGTGCGACTCCCCCAAGCTGAAGTTTGCATTGCCCTCAATGCAATATGAGTGAGTACGGGAGGGCAATGAAAATGGGGGGGAATACGCACTGACACAAAAAGAAATGAAAACGAGGAAAACACATAGATGAAACTGAAAAAGAAAGAAAGATCAAAATCAAAATCAAACAATACGAAAATAAAAATAAAACAACACGACACGACACTCAAAAAAATGAAAAACAAGCACACACACAAAAATGAGAAAAACAAACAAAACACGACAGCACACCAAAATAGACGTCCCCCAAGCTAGACCAGAAAGTGCTAGCGAAATGATGTGATCAATGAAATGCAGAGATGTGCAAGGGGGAGTCAAAAACAAAAGAGGTGAAATCAGAAAGCAGGAGGAGGTGAGTCCTCGTCCTCCTCGGAAAAGGGTGTGGATGGGTGGTCGGGGGAGGCTGGGGGTGTGCTGAGAAGTGGGGAATGAGGCGAAGGAATAGGGGCAGTGGTGGTGTGAACAATGGGAGGAGTGTCGGTGGTGGTGGGTGGTGGTGGTAGGTAGGCGATCAAGGCGGTGGTGAGAGGAATAGAAATGGAGGAAGCAGATGCGGTGGTGACGGTAGTGGGAGGTGGTGGAAGGGATCTAGAGCGCACCGGCAATTTCCTCCGGCGTACGTATGGAGTGACGGAGGAGGAGGGAGGTAGTGTGGGTGCGGTGGAAGTGGTCGGGAGGGGTGAAGTGGATGCCGGGATGGGATGTGAAGAGGGAGGAGAAGAATGTGGTGAGGGGGGTGATGGATGTGGGGAAGTGTGTGTGGGAGGAGGAGAAGATCGCCGGGGTGGTGAAGGTGGAGGTGGTGAAGGTGGAGATGGTCCGTGGATATGAGTAAGAAGGCGGAGAATGGCGGCCACGTTCCTCTCAAGTGCGAGGAAATGTGGGTGAGTAAGAAAGGAGGATGGCGATGGGTCCGAGGAAGCAGAGGACATGGCGAGCTCACGAAGGGCAGCGACCTCCCTCTCAAGTCCCAGACGGGCAGATACCTGACGGCGACCAAAAGATGTAGACTGACGCGAGGCAAAGGTGGTGCCGCCAGGTAAGGTCGAAGAGGTGCCGGTGGCAGTGGTCATGCCGGCACAGGAGACAAGGCCAGAAATGGCCGCAAAGAGGTGCTCAGACGTGATCGGTCCCGGAGCATAAACATGACGACTCGGGCCAGCCCCTAAATCTCCCCCAGACGCAGGGATATCCTGCTCGCCTAAGTGGGCGACAGGGGACGGTGGTCTGCGAGCGTCTGCGGGAAAGAAAGGAAGATTCAACCCAGCTAAGAAGTCGGGATCAGGAGGAAAAGTCCAATCTCCCACGAGAGCAAGGGTCATGCGAGCGGGGTTGGGCAGAATGGTGTAAGGGGCTGGGGGTGGCCATAATGAAATTTGAAGCGGCCATCCGAGCGGGGTTTAATCATGTGGATGTGCCGCAGGACATCAATATCAAGATGTGAGGGTCCTGCGGCAGCTGGAAGATTATTAGGGATGGCAATATTGAATTGGGCGTGAGAGCAGATGATCGTGATGATGCCCCCACAACAAAACTTCCCCTTACCGGCCCGGCTGATCTCGAGTAGCTTGAAAACAAGCCAATCGCTGCCATCGATGGGGACGGTAGGGGCCCTGAAGCTAATTCCATCATCATCCCAGACATAAGGAAAAGTCATGGCCCAAAGGATAAAAAGGTCAGGATAGTCACAGTGCCGGACTCGTCCCTAGGAAAGAATGCAGATGAAATGATCCTGTGGGCTAGACGAAACATGGGATGAATGATGGAGGAGGCCTTGGCCCTTCCTCGGGGATAGTCACGGATCAATGTGAGGCGGAACCAGAATTGATCGACATCAAACTCGGGCGTGTACCCGTAGTGTCGGATGGAATCATCCCCGAGATTGGGGAAACCAAATATATAGTTAATCGTGTTCAGATTTGTGGTGACACTACGGTTACGCACCCTGAATTTGATGATCGACCCGGACTCCCAGACAAGTGTAGAGAGAAATTCGAGTGTGAGGGCCGAGTAAGATACGGCAGATGCATTAAGAAAGGCCAACCATCCTAAGTTAGCGAAAAGAGATTCGACCTCGGTGAAGACACCGAGATCGACAAGTGTTCGTGCGTGCGGAAACTTAGTAGATAGATGCCCTCGAGCATCGAGCCTACGGTAAAAATCTTTGTGCTCCTGTTTCCGAAAAATATACCCATGCGGGCCCAACATTGGGTCCACAGGGGGGATAACAGGCGGAGGAGGGCCAAGTGTAAGTGCTCGTGTACGGGAAGGGGGGCGTGTTTGTTTTCGTCTCTTTCGAGACGGCTCCTCTTCCCGCATAATTCCCTTCCCCTTATCCTTATCCCGAGCCATGTGTGAGTGTGCGAGCAAGAATGAGTGCAAAAACAGTGGATGCACACTAACACAAGCAAACGAGCAAGCACAATTTATAGGGCAAATATATAAATATAAGCTTAGGAGCGAGTGTACCCAAGCGGAATGGCAGAGCTTGCTCGTAGATGTCCCCACACTGTTCAACGAGAGTAGCGTGGAGCCGTGGCGAACTCCTTCGGCAATAATTTTCGAAATGGGGATGGTTTGGGGGAAAATTAGGTCAAACTCGAGATGAAAAGGGGGGTGAGGGTTAAAATGATGGAAGGATTAATGGAGGAGGAGGAGAGAGGGAGTAATGGAGGAGTAGAGGGCGTGGGGGAGTGAGGATCGGTTGTTGGGGAAGAGGGGAAGGTGAAACGACGGCGGATTTTGTGATCGGGCGAGGGCAAAAACGAGCGGGTGTCGGGGTGTTTATATAGGGTTTTAAGTCGAACCGATCGGGTGACTTGTCACCCGATCGGTTGACGGTTAGGTCGAAATTCTTGCCGAAGAAATGCTACAGGCGAACCGGTCGATTGACTTGTCAACCGATCGGTTGACCGCTCCATTCATTTTCCCGAGAACTTAGGGCTGCTCACCCGGTCGCGTCAACCGATCGTGCTCGAACTCAACCGATCGGTTGATACTCCCCAAAAATTTCCGAGAGTTCTCCCCAGCTCACCCGGTCTGCCACCCGGTCTCTTCATTACTTAACCGATCGGGTCATATGGGGACAATCTTGGCATGTATCTGATACATCCCAACCGATCGGGTGAATTGTCATCCGATCGGTTGGGGCTTGTTTCCTGCAAAAACCAATAGAATCGTTTAAGTCCCCGAACGGATGTTCTCGCGGCTGATTTTATTTATAAAAATAGACAAAATAAAGTCAAAAATAACGCTGAAAAGTGGGGAAAAAGTTTAGAACATGGGTTGCCTCCCATGAAGCGCACTTGTTTAACGTCGTTGGCTCGACGCCCGTAAGAGATGTTCACGGTGGTTGATACGGGTGATGCCCGAAGTTCGGCATCTCTTCTTCATTGGAGCTGAAGGCACTTGGAGTAGTCAGCGGCTGGAAAAATACTTGCTCGACTACCCTCCCCTTGTTCTTGGGATCCGGGGGCTTTTCCTTGGTGTTGGCGCTTCCCGCCATCTTCTTCAGGATCCAGACTTCGTCTTTAGTGAGGTCCGTGGGTTCTTTCCCCGTTCTCCTCACAGGAGGAGCCTTGGGGAACCCGGGAGGGGTCGTTCTTGCTGCACTCGGTTTTCCAGCAGCTTCTTTGTTCTCGGGGCCGTCTCCATCTTCTGAATCCCCCAAGTCATCGGAGGGGTTTCTTAAGAGAATCTCCCAGGAGCTCTCCTCTGCAGCTTTTTCTTCTTCTATCTCAAGCAAATTGCACCGAGGGTCATCAGGGGGATCGGGGTGCTTCATGGATAATCCCAGATCAAACTCAACTTTCTCTCCGCTGACGTTCAAAGAGAGTTTTCTGTTCTTCACATCTATTAGAACGCCAGCAGTGGCCATGAAAGGCCGTCCCAGGATAATGGGGGTGTGTGCGTCTTCAGGCATGTCCATGACTACAAAGTCCACAGGCACATGCACCCCTCTCACATTCACAGGGAGGTCATCCACAATTCCCACCGGATATTTGACCGACCAGTCAGCTAGCTGTAGGGTCATGTCGGTGGGCTCCAAATCACCCATTCCTATCCTTTTGTACATCGACAAGGGCATCAAACTTACACTCGCTCCGAGATCGACGAGTGCACGATGAATCTTTACTGCCCCGATCGTGCAAGAAATTGAGAAGCTCCCCGGGTCTTTAAGTTTCGGCGGATTTGCCCTCTGGATAAGAGCGCTACACTCCGCCGTCAACACTACTTTCTATTTTCTAGACCCTCTCGTCACCAAATCTTTCAAGAATTTTGCATAGGAGGGGATTGTTTCGATTGCTTCTAGGAAGGGGATTTGCAGGCTTAGGTCCTTGACCATGGCGAAGAACTTGCCATATTTCTCATCAATTTTTGCCTGAGCCAACCGTTGTGGAAATGGTACAACGGGTTTATACACTTTCGGGCTCTCTTCCTCCTTCTTCTTCTTCTCTTCTTCAGAGACTCCCTCCGGAGTCATAGGATTTGATGACGAAGCACCGGCGTCGTTTGATTTTTCGATCGGTTTCTCAACGACCAATGGTGCTTCCGGGTTGCTAGGGGGCACTCTAGTAGGAATTTGTGTCCCGCTTCTCAGAACGATAGCGGACACATTTGCGTGCTCGTGCATGAGTGCCGATGTTTGGGTTGCTCCCCTCGGGTTCACCTCCGGTTGTGGCGGTAATTGGTTTTGTGACCTTGCAAGGTTCGCCACTTGTAACCCCAGCTGGGTTACTTGGTCCGTGAGGGTCCGCTGACCCATTTCCAGCTTTTGGTTGATCCTCTCATGGTTGGTAATATATTGAGTCAAGAGAGACTCAACCGGAGAGACGGCCCTCTGTTGGCCATACTGCTGCTGCTGCTGGAACGGCTGCTGAGTCCTGGGGGCATAAGATTGTTGCTGAGTTTGTTGCTGAAATGGTTGCTGCTGAACATGATTCTGCTGTGGCCTAGCCGGCTGGTAAGTTTGTTGCTTGCGGCTGCTGAGGCGGTGAGGGCTGAAATGGTGGCTGGTAACTGAAGTTTGGGTGGTTCCGGTTGTTTGGAGAGTAGGCCGGGTTGGAATTTGTCCTTGGCGGATACAGCGCATTTCCCGTAGGGTTGTAAAATAGTGCGCTCGCCTGATCCAACGGTGGTGAGATGTCACCACCGTCGAATTCCCCAAAGAATTCGGACTCTACCGTAGAAATTTGCTGTGTACCGGCCCCACCGGCTCCTACCATTAGTGCAGAGATCTGGGTCGAAAGCAAGTCGAACTTGCTTGAAAGTTTGTCGACGTCCTCGACTCTGTGTATACCCCCGGATCATGGTGTGGCTCTCTCGTCACACCACCGCTCATTGTTGGATGCCATATTTTCCAGAATATGCCCGGCATCCTCCTCGCTTCTAGACATGAAGGAACCCCCAGCCGCGGCGTCCATAGAAGATTTCAGGTCATCCCTCAACCCATTGTAGAACAGATTAATAATCTGCCACGTCGGAAGCTCATGGTGAGGGCATCTTCTTTGCATCTCTTTATATCTCGTCCAAGCTTCATGCAAGGACTCGTGGCTGGCCTGGGAGAAGGAGGAGATCTCACTCCTCAACTTTATGGTCTTCCCCGGAGGAAAGAACTTCGTCAGAAAAGCGTTGGAGAGCTTCTCCCAGGTGTTGAAAGTGTTGGGGTCCTTCCCCCTTAGCCATTGCTTGGCTTTGTCTCGCAAAGAGAAGGGGAACAGCTTCAGACGGATAGCCTCTGTCGTGTCACCATTAATCCGAAAGGTGTCACACTTCTCCAAGAAGGAGTCCAGGTGTTCGATCGGGCTCTCCATGGGTGCACTCGCAAACTGCTCCTGCTGGATCCATGTCACTAGAGACGGCTTCAGCTCAAAGCTTTGGGCCGCAATAGCTGGAGATCGGATGGCGGAAGTAGACTCGATGGATGGAATCGAGTACTCCAGCAGAGACTTGTAAGGTGGGGTGTTCTCCTCCATGGATTCGGGATCTTCTCTTCTTCGCTTCTCGGCGGCCAAACGCCTAAGGGTGGCATTAATCTCTGGATCGAGGGGAATCAAGTCGTCAAGACTCCTTGAACTCCTACGCATGAAAAACAACAAACACCCGTGAAGCGACAAGTAGGAAAGAAACAGATAAAATAAGAAATAAAAATAAGAAAAAAGAAAAAAAAGAAAAAGGAGAATGCGAAAATTATTGCGAGGTAGGGATGTGAGTTAGACACGAGGGTTCAAGAGATCCTAAAATAACAAGCACGTTGCCTCCCCGGCAACGGCGCCATAAACTTGACCGGCGCCCCGCTTGCGTCGCGGCGGCGCGGTGTCGTTTACCGCAAGTTTCACGGTTAGTGTAGGGTGCGGTAATATCGAACTCAGGGAGGCGAGGTTGTGCTTGGGTCAGGTAGGACCTAAATCACCCCGAGGGGCGAGCTAGCCCGAATCGGTGAATGGTTGTCACGAAAGGAAATAAAAGGGTATGAACAACAAGAAAGAAAACCCGGGACTTTGGTTTCCAGCCCGACGAGAGACTCTCGCCGATGCGGCCTACGGGTATGGATAGCGATCGGGATTAGGGTCTAATGGTGAGACGTTGCCTCTGAAAGTGGTACCGGTGTCCCATGGGCCCGATATTCCGGTCGGTGCCCAGGATGATACACCGGACTTCCCGGATTCGATCAGTGGGCACTCCCGTGTCCATTAACACTGATCGATCCCGGGAGCACTAAGCCCGCAACGATATCTCCCAACGTCTCATCCTGCCGCTCCCACGTGCTAGGATTCAGCGTCTACGCTAAGGGTGTGAGCTATGGCTAGGGAGTCAACCGCCAAGTTTATTCCCCCTTGGCCCAACGGTCAAAGGCGGTCTTTTTCCCACCGATGACAATGAAACACCCCGCGTAACCGTTAGATTCCTACTCCCTATCGATTTCCTAGCCCTATGGACGCATCGGGAAGAGCCCCCGAAGGGGTTTCCACCAAAATCCCAGATTTGGGAACTACTCACAAAAATTCATGAAAAAGCGATCTAAATGAAATTTAACCGTTGGAATCATAATCAGACAATTGCAAGGATGAAGTAATAGAGTAATAAAGACAATACCAAAATTTTAGAAAGATCTGAAAACTTACAAAAGAGTAACAATTACAGCCGTCACAAGGAGATAAAACAGTAGAAAAAAATAAAAGCTCTCGTTTCTGGAACCCTAGGGGTTCTATTTATAGACCTTCGTATCAACCGATCGGTTGATTCATTACAAATTAATAACAGAAAACGGCGAGCTTTCACCCGATCACATGAACCGGTCAGGTGAGTTCTTGGGTGACCGGTTGGATCTTGGAGCAGTCGGGTGAATCGATCGGTTCGACGTCCGTGTCTTCAGCTCTTCTTCTTCAGCTACAGATGAACCGATCGGGTGAGAGTCACCAGATCGGTTGGCGTTTTGCTTCGAGAAAACAGAGAACCGCCCCCGCTGAACCGGTCTGCGAACCGGTCGGGTGACTTCTTTGTGAGCTGCGATAGAGACCGGGTGGTGCACGCGTGCATCACCCGATCGGTTGGAGATGACCAACCGATCGGGTGAGGGGCTGAAAGATGAATTCTTTGGCGTTTGACCCCCTGGATCACGCGTGACTTCTCCCGTTGCTCCGGGGACTTGGGATATCATCGTTAAACGTCCCCTACGTGGTCAATCCCCTGCAATCATGGATAAACAAAGAAAAGTGAAAGAAAACGGGAAAATACACGAAAACGAATAAGAGATGGCGGAAAAACACGGAGAAATACAAAAGAAAACGTGCGTGAATATATGAAATATAAACGCATGTCATCGTCCCGGTCACCCCAGTATTTATCTTACAATTGTTGGACTCCGTTTAACACACTTTCAATATTTTGCCCAATCCCATATTATTTAACCCTGAGTTTTAGGTATATAACCCACTAAGTATTCCTACTATCTTAACCTACTTCGTTACCAGCCTTGTCATGATGCCTAGGCCCGTACTCTTTTTAATCTTGGGTCCTTTAATATTCTTATAACAAACAATTCTAACCTAGAAATAAATCCTAGCTAACCTACCCTATGGCCCATTCACGTGAGCCTTGGCCTTCTTCTTAGCAAATGAAACCCTGCTACCCTATCAATATATATAATAACCCTATGGCCCCTAGCCCACATATCAGCCCTCACCTCTTTAAAATAATAACCTAGGTTCTAACTTCTCCCAGCAACCATCGAAAGCGCCGCCATCTCCGTTCTTTCGCAGCAACCACGTAAAACTCGCAGCCGCCCTTCATTCGCAAGCGGCGACCCCGTTCGAGTCACCCGTCGTCGGACCTCCCCTCTAGCCCCAGCCACTCACCGTCGTCTTCCTTCGGCCTCCCTCTCGCGATCTCCTCTCCGGCGCCGGATCCCCTCCGCCAAGCCCGATCCCCGACCCCCTCCAACCTAGATCGGAGGCCGTTACCGGCCTTCGCCGCCGGTGTCCCCCTTCATCTCTCCGACCTTCCTCCTCCTCGCTGCTCCATCGTGGACCACGTTTCCGCCGCCGGAAAGACCCCCTGGCGCCGCTGCGAGCTGGCGTTGCAGCAGCAACCACAGCAGCTGCTGTCGCAGCCGTCTCCGCCGTGATGCCGCCGGAATCATCTCCAGGCTCTGTCGGCGCCGCTCTGTGCAAGGAGCGAGCGGTTGGCTGCCGCACCTCCGCGTGGCCGCCGCTTCAATGGCGTTTTCCGGCACCGATAGCTTCGTCGGATCCCCTCATCTACGCATCGGCGACACCTAGCTCCGACCAACGTCGGCGCAGTCCTACCCTACATCACCCGCAACCAACAAGGAAGCAACGCATATATATGTAAGCTGGGTGTTTTGATAAAATGTTATATGTATATATCTTATATATATATTTATTTATGATGCTAATTCTATATATTAGCTTATACACAGTGGCATATAAGACGTTGCCTGTTAATTTGTGCAAGTAAGCTTATATTATAAGTTTTAAGTGGTTAGTTTATATATTTACACATGCTTGTTAGGATGTGATTAGTGCTGTAACTTTTAAGCACTATGTTGGTTAGCAATATTATGTATACATGAACATATACGCCGTATCATATAGCATAGTGTAAATGTTGGGCTGATATGATTATTGGTTGGTATTATTGTCCGCTGATAGCTTAGTTTACACATCCATGCCGCAGATATAATACGTTCTTCGTGACGCGTTACTGTTTCTAAGCTGACACCGTTCCGTACGCTCGCGAAACCGGAATCCAACCCCTGGCGTCGCTACCCGACGCCAGTGTAGCTCTCGCGTCGTGTTAAGGTATATCTGAACCGTAGGAACCCACACATGCATGTTAAACAAGATAAAAACCGTGTTTCTACTGCTTTGTAACTCACTAATCAAGATTAATAATACGGTACTGTAGGCTGGTGTAGGACTGAGCGTGGGAGCTCTGGACGTTATGAAAATGAGATTGGACTTTGAGATTGTTATACCAGCACGTATTTCAGGCAAGTGAAACTTGCTACCCTTGTTGTTTAGGCCGTGCTTAGGCCATTACCTTGTTTTAGCGTAAAAGAGACTAGACAGTGAAAGGATATCTGTCTGGACGCCTTTGATCTAGCTTGACAACGAAGCTAGATCCGTCACCCTCATCATGCTTGTATGTCACGTTTAAATTCAATTAACGGTACGCAATTATCTGTTCATATCATCCCTGCATCTTTGCCTGTCATGTTTAAATCCTATTAACGGTACGCAAATATCTGTTCATGGCATTGCATATTGATTATTCATCGTGATTGCGTAGCACCCGCTACAATACTTGTACTTCCTGGCTCGTGACCATAAGCGAGCATAATGAGTTGCTAACCCCAACGCTCGATATTGAATCGTGAACTAGGCAAAACAAGCTCCCGTGCGGGGCAACCCTAGCTCATTTACTGGGCTCATGTACAGGGACCCTGGCTTGTTTACGTGTGGGATGGGGTAAGAGTTAAGCGGTCATTCAACTGGTAGTCTGCCCGATCAGCAACTGCAGTTGTAAGGCGTAAACTCTGGGTTCTGGGGTAGTGTTAAGCGGCCAATCAGCGTGAATGCCAAACCGTTCAGCTGTAAGACGTAAACATCTACAAACAACTTGAAACGTGACTAGTGAAATGATTGAGATTGTTAGTAGCTTGGCTACTCTTGACTTGTCCCGATAATTGTTCTCTTGTACTTATTGTTTCACCATGTCTTGCTTGTGCACTCATGTTATAACTGCCATGTCATGCATACTATAACTGTTAGGTTGTTAGTTTGCCTTACTTTCAGTTTCCTTGCCCAAGTCTCTTGTAGACTTGCTGACATGTGCCCCTTTTCTCTTTTGGGTGTCACATGTTAGATTGTGAGCCAGAGTTGGTCGTCGAGGACGAACAGGTTGCAGGTGTTGAGTTCGAGGACATAGGAGACCAGTCCTAGAGCTCCTTCTAGCTGTGGTTGTTTTCTGCTTAGTCGTTGTTAGGCTGTCGGTGCGTAGCACCTCTCTTTCTTGTTGATGTTAAGTATCATGTTGGCCATGCTCTAGGCCTCCTCTTTTCGGTCTCTTGTACTTTCCTTTTGATTTCTCTGTTAGCCTGGTGGCTTTTCTGTGATGTTGAAACTTATTTTATGGATATTCTGAGATGTCTCTTTTGTATCATTTCATTATTATTATCTTTGTTTCATTCGCGTTGCAAGGACCTACAGATTTAAATTTGATATCTTATACGCTTATCAGACTGCAGCTTCACAGCTCCACGTCTGAGCGGACCTCCTCACATCTCGCCTTCCATTTTAGGGAAGCGGGTCGTGACAGGTTTTATTGGTGGCCCATGCAGGTCCTCTTGCAACTGCGAATTATCGGAACAGCGATAATAACTATGGAATGTCCATTAAATAAATTGCAACATCCGAGTCATATGCTTTGAGCCTAGTTCTAATCGTTTTTCTATGTCACTAGGTGGTAAGAAGACTTAGTTAGACGTCTGTGCTTGCTAGTTAGAGGTCACTGATTGTTAGTTAGACTCCCTGTTAGGAATTGATCTAATTGTCGTAGGAGTTATCTCAGTGATTCTTGTCTAACCCTGACCATATTAGACTTCTAGGATTCCTTTTGTCGTTCGCTTGGGTTCATCGATTTCGGACCAAGCTGAGCGCACTTCATTACCGTCTAGCTCCTTAGAAAGTCTTAGCGCTTAGTTACCCAATCTTTAGTGAGTCAACTGTAGGGGTTTCACGTAGGTTTTCCTGAATCATATCCTAGGCGAGTTTATGTTTCGATCATGCGACCAATTCCTTGCCTCGATTCACGTGATCACCACATTACGATAATCGTTGACTTTCAAATGTCCTCTTTCGCAAAACTTGATTTTTCCAAAGTTATTATTTCGATTTCCCCTTATTAAAAGTTTTTCGCTAAGTTTAAATTTTGTTTTAAACCCTCTACGTGTATACTTAAATTTCTCACTTTTCGATTGAGTCAAAATTCCTTGTAGATTTCGGAGTCTAATGGTTGTAATTATAATTGCTATCTCGTAACCATTCCCGAATCTATATTTTGCATTTCGGTTTAAAGACTCTATTACTATTTTGAGAAAAAAAATTTCGATATACCATTTTCTAACTATGAGTTTCATTTTAATCGCATAGCATACATACTTTAAAAAAAATCTTTTCCAAGCTAAATGGAATTTCAATTATTATATGTATACTTATACCTCATACTATCTCGTTGACTTAAATTTATTTTAAATTTCGAAGGTTTTGACGAGATTTTGATTATTGATTTATAATGTTTTTCCAGCCCTTACTTTTCATACCTATTTAAATATCTTGTCCCTTTTCATAAATCAATTTAATTCTGAGCCGCAATTCTATTTTCCAAATTCGATTTATGAATTTTCCTTTCTTATTTATGTTATTCAAATGACTCGTCGAGCTTCCTTAATATACTTTTTCAAGTCACAGATGATTTCAGCTTTCAACAAATCAAAGTTATGTTCAAACATTTTCCAGACTACAGATTTTTGGAAAATTACGTTTTCGTAACCACTTCCCGATCTAGACTTTCCATAATTTGGTTTTAAAGTTTTATTACAAATTTTGATAATTTTATTACCAAAATATTATTATCTTTCCATTCTCCAAATATGCCTTGGAGTAAATTCTAAACTAAATAGAATTTCAATTATTTTCATATCCATACCATGCTCGTTGTGCTCGTATGGTAAGAACCTTGTATAAATTAGTTTCTTTTTGGCAAATTCCGGTTCATCTGAAAAGTAGTTTTCAATATTGGTTATTTTAAAATTTCCTCTATCTTAAAGACTTTGAAAGTATTTAACATGAACTTAAAATTCTTCAGTTCATTCATTCTTGAATTTCAAAAATTTTGCCAAAATAATATTGAAATGCTACCGTATGATATTTTTCTAAACTACGTCCTTAATGTTCGTATGAACGATTTACTTCCTTTCATAGTGATTTCCGTTAAGCCAATAAATCATTTCCTCTTATTATATATATATTCGACTCAAACTTATTTCGAACAACTCATTTTATCGACCGGTTCGTACTCCTCATTTTAACTTATATCTTTTATACACTGTTTCCCATGTATCCTAAGGGAGCA
This sequence comes from Scilla litardierei, assembly GCA_030789695.1. Taxonomy (NCBI): domain Eukaryota; kingdom Viridiplantae; phylum Streptophyta; class Magnoliopsida; order Asparagales; family Asparagaceae; genus Scilla; species Scilla litardierei. The sequence continues at coordinate 72,263,846 of CM061137.1, forward strand.
TCATTACATCATTACACGACCGTTCTCATGCTTTTTGATCCTTCTATTCGTTACGCTTTTGATTTCAGTTTCTTTCCTTTTGTCTAGCCAATAGAGCTTGTCGTCGCCCGTGTCAACCTTAGTATATTTTGATGGGCCCCATTAGCGTAATTTGATGTGTCGTCATAGTGTATTAAATTCCATGATGCATATGAAGTTTTTTGTGGTTGGTATTGGTATGTTGTGTATAGGTAGTTATGTATTAGCTGCATGAGTATAAGTGTGATCTACACATGATAGTGGGATTATAATTATTGATTGGTATTACTTGTTTTTATGAGATGTCGTATGCGTGTATACCATGAGGTATACCTGACTACTGCATATCTTGACTAATGGATGAAGTAAATGTATTGATGTACCAATTATTGATGGATGGATATGGTACGAATATATGATGCATGTATGTGACCATACGATGACAGCATTTATTAGGGAGAGTATTGTAATTATAGGTGTGCTGATGTTTGTAATAATATCATGGTATATGAAGTGATTGAAATATGTGATATTACCTGATTAGATATTAAGGGTGTTTGACATTTTGATATGTATATGGTTATGTTGGTAGACATGTATGCATTAGATAGTATTGGTATAAGTATGGATGCTGTGTTATGTATATGGAATTATTCTGCTATGATTTTGAGTCTCACTCAAGCTTGAGTGGGTATACTCTAGGTGCGTTGGTGTATTTGTATGGGGTTGGTGTATAGTGATGGATGATGTATGTAAAATGTTTGGATTGCTTGCACCTGGTTCTGTTACGCACATGATTGTGGGTCGTTATACTAGTATATAGTTATAGGTGTTGGTCTTGTGGAATAGTTATTTACCAAAGACTTACCTGCGTGAACGTATGTGTGCTAGCTAAACTAGGCGTGTGGATGTGCTGAGTATATAATGGTATGATTGGTATATATGAATGAAATGTTAGCGTGTATGGGTATGCACCATGCACGGGTAAGAATGTGCTTAGTTATAGGTATTGATGACTATGGTATATATGGCGTGTCATAAATACAGTTATAGGACCGTATGTGATGTAAATATATGGTGAACTATATGCATGCATTTGAATGACTATATATTATGAAACTATAGTAGTGGTGAATGTATATTAGATATAGTAAAACTTGATTAATAATGGTATGGTGTGACTACTTATGTTGATGTGTTTGGCATTGGATGTGTACTAGGAAATATTAGAGGGTCGTATACCCGTGTTGTTTGCACATAGGTAGCTACCTATATGTAGAGCAATGATTGTATTTGCTAAGTGTGAGACTATCCTTATATGAGTATCTGAAATATTGTTTTGTGTTTAGGTAAGTAGTAGCTATATAAGGGATGTACGTATATGTATATGATTGAAATACATGTATGAAATTGACTGACTATAATAGGTATAAGTGTATGACGTACGTGAATATATATATATATATATCTATTCTATAAAAGAGGACCTTTTTTGAATTTTGTCCCAGTCATAAGTCCAGTCATAAGTTTGTTTGTCCCAGTCACCAAGAACGGCTTGGATTCACTTAGGGAAAGGGTCAAGATGATGCCACGTAAACAAGTGGGTCTCACAGCCAAACTTCTGCTCTCACACTTGGAATAGCCCCTCACACTTTCCATTTCACTTTGGAATAGCCGCTCACCGCACCTTTCGCACACAGCTTTACATTTGGGGGGAAAATCAAATTTTCGTGGGAAAAAACTCAATATTTCTGCCCCAGATCACTTCAAACCTCAAACCTCATCCCTCAAAGGCCTCTTCATCCCTCAAACCTCAACCCTGGATCACGCTCAACCTCGGATCACTCACCAGCCTCAAACCCTTTAAGCCTCAATCCCGGATCAAGCTTGCAATCTGAATGGATCTCCATTTGGTACGGCGCTGCTCTTTCCTCTGTTGTTCAAATCCTCAATTTGTTATCTGTTATTTTTCTTTGGTTAAATCTGTTTTTTATTTTGTTTTAATCAATGTTACTTTGTTGTGGCTTTGTATTAGGTTCATAAAAACGATTGTTGTGTTTGTGATCTGCTAATGGTATTTGATCTCTGTATGTGCCTTTTTATAAGGATCTGTTTTGTTTGAATCTGTTGATTCTGATCTGTAATTTTGTTTTCATCAATGTTTTGGTTCACAATGTTATTTTGTCGTTGGGGCTTTGTATTAGCTTCAATTTTTGCGGTATTCATGCTTTTTTAAATCAATTTGCCTGGATATTTGTGGGGCTTTTTGTTTGGTTCACAAAAAAAATTATCTTTTGATGTATATTTCTGAACGGTCTTTTTTCCTTCAGTACTGTGTATTCATTTTGTGTGTACTCAATTTGACTGGATATTTGTGGAGGCTTTGTGCTTGGTTCTCAAAAAAGATTTTTACTATATCTTTTTGATCAGCTCTATTCTGCTTCAAAAAAGTTTGTGGCTTTGTTTTTGGTTCAACATAGCACATAGTTTTTGTTTGTTCTTTTTGGATGTGTTTGATAATCTGTTGATTCTGTCAACATCTGTTAAATTGGGGATTCTGTCAAATTCTGTCAAATTGGGGTTTCAAGTTTTAACTTCCATTGTGTATTTATGTATTTGTAGTTGTGATCTAATCATATGAGTTATTTATGCAGTCCTAAACTTTTTTCTACTTACTTTTTGTTTCATTTACAGAATCGAGTTCAGTCCTCCACGCCGAAGTCGAGTTCAGCCCTTCATCTTCAGTACGGTTCAGGTTTCATTTCTGTCAAATTGGGGTTTCAAGTTTTAACTATGTTGTTCATGTTGTTGTTTAACTTCAGTCCATGGTGTTCATGTTGTTGTTTAACTTCAGTCCATGATGTTGTTTAAGTTTTAATTATGTTGTTCAAGTTTTAACTTCAGTCCACGCCGAAGTCGAGTTCCTTTTGTTTCATTTCCAGATTTCATCTTCAGTCCACAGTCCACGCAGAAATCGAACTTGAACTATGTTGTTCATGTTCATGTTTCCTTGAACTAAATTCATGTATTTGATTCATTATAGTATTTGGCTACATCAAGTATGAGCATTAGTCCCCTCAAATTAAGTTTGAGCATTAGTTTTCTACATATGCTAGAAGGGAAAACTCAATTTTGCCCAATAAAAATCAATATACTTCAAAATAGGGAAATGAGCTGAAAACTTTATATTTATGGACATAAGCAACTTCCACTTATTCAAATTGTTATTGTATCTTAATTTTCGGATTCATCGGTACATATTGTATCTTAATTTTTCCTCAAAAAAATAAAAATCTGTGTATTTTTTAGAATTCTGTATGGCTTTGAACTTTTATTTATTTATGTTTGTCAAACTTTTGGTGGCTTGGTGTAGGTTGGTTCTGTTCAATTTTCAAGTTGTTGTGTTGGAAATTTTGTGAATTTTTCTTATGTGATAAGATGTTTTTATTAATTATTGTCAGGTTAAATTAGTGGAACTGTCAGCTATGAGCTATCCTTAACCTGATAGTATAAATTCTTTACGCTAAATTACCCTTATTATTTTTTTGTGGGATTTTTGGATTTTAGTTGACATTTTAGAGATGCCCATTTTGTTTTGTTGCTTGAAAATCGTTTAATCTGTTCATTGATGAAGCAGGTAAGTTAAAACCTTTTTTGAATTTTGTCCCAGTCATAAGTCCAGTCATAAGTTTGTTTGTCCCAGTCACCAAGAACGGCTTGGATTCACTTAGGGAAAGGGTCAAGATGATGCCACGTAAACAAGTGGGTCTCACAGCCAAACTTCTGCTCACACCTTGGAATAGCCCCTCACACTTTCCATTTCACTTTGGAATAGCCGCTCACGCTTTCGCACACAACTTTACATTTGGGGGGAAAATCAAATTTTCGTGGGAAAAACTCAATATTTCTGCCCCAGATCACTTCATCCCTCAAACCTCAAACCTCATCCCTCAAAGGCCTCTTCATCCCTCAAACCTCAACCCTGGATCACGCTCAACCTCGGATCACTCACAGCCTCAAACCCTTTAAGCCTCAATCCCGGATCAAGCTTGCAATCTGAATGGATCTCCATTTGGTACGGCGCTGCTCTTTCCTCTGTTGTTCAAATCCTCAATTTGTTATCTGTTATTTTTCTTTGGTTAAATCTGTTTTTTATTTTGTTTTAATCAATGTTACTTTGTTGTGGCTTTGTATTAGGTTCATAAAAACGATTGTTGTGTTTGTGATCTGCTAATGGTATTTGATCTCTGTATGTGCCTTTTTATAAGGATCTGTTTTGTTTGAATCTGTTGATTCTGATCTGTAATTTTGTTTTCATCAATGTTTTGGTTCACAATGTTATTTTGTCGTTGGGGCTTTGTATTAGCTTCAATTTTTGCGTATTCATGCTTTTTAAATCAATTTGCCTGGATATTTGTGGGGCTTTTTGTTTGGTTCACAAAAAAATTATCTTTTGATGTATATTTCTGAACGGTCTTTTTCCTTCAGTACTGTGTATCATTTTGTGTGTACTCAATTTGACTGGATATTTGTGGAGGCTTTGTGCTTGGTCTCAAAAAGATTTTTACTATATCTTTTGATCAGCTCTATTCTGCTTCAAAAAAGTTTGTGGCTTTGTTTTTGGTTCAACATAGCACATAGTTTTTGTTTGTTCTTTTTGGATGTGTTTGATAATCTGTTGATTCTGTCAACATCTGTTAAATTGGGGGATTCTGTCAAATTCTGTCAAATTGGGGTTTCAAGTTTTAACTTCCATTGTGTATTTATGTATTTGTAGTTGTGATCTAATCATATGAGTTATTTATGCAGTCCTAAACTTTTTCTACTTACTTTTTGTTTCATTTACAGAATCGAGTTCAGTCCTCCACGCCGAAGTCGAGTTCAGCCCTTCATCTTCAGTACGGTTCAGGTTTCATTTCTGTCAAATTGGGGTTTCAAGTTTTAACTATGTTGTTCATGTTGTTGTTTAACTTCAGTCATGGTGTTCATGTTGTTGTTTAACTTCAGTCCATGATGTTGTTTAAGTTTTAATTATGTTGTTCAAGTTTAACTTCAGTCCACGCCGAAGTCGAGTTCCTTTTGTTTCATTTCCAGATTTCATCTTCAGTCCACAGTCCACGCAGAAATCGAACTTGAACTATGTTGTTCATGTTCATGTTTCCTTGAACTAAATTCATGTATTTGATTCATTATAGTATTTGGCTACATCAAGTATGAGCATTAGTCCCCTCAAATTAAGTTTGAGCATTAGTTTTCTACATATGCTAGAAGGGAAAACTCAATTTTGCCCAATAAAAATCAATATACTTCAAAATAGGGAAATGAGCTGAAAACTTTATATTTATGGACATAAGCAACTTCCACTTATTCAAATTGTTATTGTATCTTAATTTTCGGATTCATCGGTACATATTGTATCTTAATTTTTCCTCAAAAAAATAAAAATCTGTGTATTTTTTAGAATTCTGTATGGCTTTGAACTTTTATTTATTTATGTTTGTCAAACTTTTGGTGGCTTGGTGTAGGTTGGTTCTGTTCAATTTTCAAGTTGTTGTGTTGGAAATTTTGTGAATTTTTCTTATGTGATAAGATGTTTTTATTAATTATTGTCAGGTTAAATTAGTGGAACTGTCAGCTATGAGCTATCCTTAACCTGATAGTATAAATTCTTTACGCTAAATTACCCTTATTATTTTTTTGTGGGATTTTTGGATTTTAGTTGACATTTTAGAGATGCCCATTTTGTTTTGTTGCTTGAAAATCGTTTAATCTGTTCATTGATGAAGCAGGTAAGTTAAAACTCATGGAGATTCCGAGGATTCTGATGGCATTCTGATCTAAAGCTTATTCCGTCAAAATAGTGAAGGTATTTTCTGAAACTCTTCTAATCTATATATAAATTTGAAAAAAAGCATCCAACAAATTCAATACGTATCTATTCTATAAAAGAGGACCTTTTTTGAATTTTGTCCCAGTCATAAGTCCAGTCATAAGTTTGTTTGTCCAGTCACCAAGAACGGCTTGGATTCACTTAGGGAAAGGGTCAAGATGATGCCACGTAAACAAGTGGGTCTCACAGCCAAACTCTGCTCACACCTTGGAATAGCCCCTCACACTTTCCATTTCACTTTGGAATAGCCGCTCACGCTTCTTCGCACACAGCTTTACATTTGGGGGGAAAATCAAATTTTCGTGGGAAAAACTCAATATTTCTGCCCCAGATCACTTCAAACCTCAAACCTCATCCCTCAAAGGCCTCTTCATCCCTCAAACCTCAACCCTGGATCACGCTCAACCTCGGATCACTCACAGCCTCAAACCCTTTAAGCCTCAATCCCCGGATCAAGCTTGCAATCTGAATGGATCTCCATTTGGTACGCGCGCTGCTCTTTCCTCTGTTGTTCAAATCCTCAATTTGTTATCTGTTATTTTTCTTTGGTTAAATCTGTTTTTTATTTTGTTTTAATCAATGTTACTTTGTTGTGTTTTGTTTGAATCTGTTGATTCTGATCTGTAATTTTGTTTTCATCAATGTTTTGGTTCACAATGTTATTTTGTCGTTGGGGCTTTGTATTAGCTTCAATTTTTGCGTATTCATGCTTTTTTAAATCAATTTGCCTGGATATTTGTGGGGCTTTTTGTTTGGTTCACAAAAAAATTATCTTTTGATGTATATTTCTGAACGGTCTTTTTTCCTTCAGTACTGTGTATTCATTTTGTGTGTACTCAATTTGACTGGATATTTGTGGAGGCTTTGTGCTTGGTTCTCAAAAAAGATTTTTACTATATCTTTTTGATCAGCTATTCTGCTTCAAAAAAGTTTGTGGCTTTGTTTTTGGTTCAACATAGCACATAGTTTTTGTTTGTTCTTTTTGGATGTGTTTGATAATCTGTTGATTCTGTCAACATCTGTTAAATTGGGGATTCTGTCAAATTCTGTCAAATTGGGGGTTTCAAGTTTTAACTTCCATTGTGTATTTATGTATTTGTAGTTGTGATCTAATCATATGAGTTATTTATGCAGTCCTAAACTTTTTTCTACTTACTTTTTGTTTCATTTACAGAATCGAGTTCAGTCCTCCACGCCGAAGTCGAGTTCAGCCCTTCATCTTCAGTACGGTTCAGGTTTCATTTCTGTCAAATTGGGGTTTCAAGTTTTAACTATGTTGTTCATGTTGTTGTTTAACTTCAGTCCATGGTGTTCATGTTGTTGTTTAACTTCAGTCCATGATGTTGTTTAAGTTTTAATTATGTTGTTCAAGTTTTAACTTCAGTCCACGCCGAAGTCGAGTTCCTTTTGTTTCATTTCCAGATTTCATCTTCAGTCCACAGTCCACGCAGAAATCGAACTTGAACTATGTTGTTCATGTTCATGTTTCCTTGAACTAAATTCATGTATTTGATTCATTATAGTATTTGGCTACATCAAGTATGAGCATTAGTCCCCTCAAATTAAGTTTGAGCATTAGTTTTCTACATATGCTAGAAGGGAAAACTCAATTTTGCCCAATAAAAATCAATATACTTCAAAATAGGGAAATGAGCTGAAAACTTTATATTTATGGACATAAGCAACTTCCACTTATTCAAATTGTTATTGTATCTTAATTTTCGGATTCATCGGTACATATTGTATCTTAATTTTTCCTCAAAAAAATAAAAATCTGTGTATTTTTTAGAATTCTGTATGGCTTTGAACTTTTATTTATTTATGTTTGTCAAACTTTTGGTGGCTTGGTGTAGGTTGGTTCTGTTCAATTTTCAAGTTGTTGTGTTGGAAATTTTGTGAATTTTTCTTATGTGATAAGATGTTTTTATTAATTATTGTCAGGTTAAATTAGTGGAACTGTCAGCTATGAGCTATCCTTAACCTGATAGTATAAATTCTTTACGCTAAATTACCCTTATTATTTTTTTGTGGGATTTTTGGATTTAGTTGACATTTTAGAGATGCCCATTTTGTTTTGTTGCTTGAAAATCGTTTAATCTGTTCATTGATGAAGCAGGTAAGTTAAAACTCATGGAGATTCCGAGGATTCTGATGGCATTCTGATCTAAAGCTTATTCCGTCAAAAATAGTGAAGGTATTTTCTGAAACTCTTCTAATCTATATATAAATTTGAAAAAAAGCATCCAACAAATTCAATACGTATCTATTCTATAAAAGAGGACCTTTTTGAATTTTGTCCCAGTCATAAGTCCAGTCATAAGTTTGTTTGTCCCAGTCACCAAGAACGGCTTGGATTCACTTAGGGAAAGGGTCAAGATGATGCCACGTAAACAAGTGGGTCTCACAGCCAAACTTCTGCTCACACCTTGGAATAGCCCCTCACACTTTCCATTTCACTTTGGAATAGCCGCTCACGCTTTCGCACACAGCTTTACATTTGGGGGGAAAATCAAATTTTCGTGGAAAAACTCAATATTTCTGCCCCAGATCACTTCAAACCTCAAACCTCATCCCTCAAAGGCCTCTTCATCCCTCAAACCTCAACCCTGGATCACGCTCAACCTCGGATCACTCACAGCCTCAAACCCTTTAAGCCTCAATCCCGGATCAAGCTTGCAATCTGAATGGATCTCCATTTGGTACGGCGCTGCTCTTTCCTCTGTTGTTCAAATCCTCAATTTGTTATCTGTTATTTTTTCTTTGGTTAAATCTGTTTTTTATTTTGTTTTAATCAATGTTACTTTGTTGTGGCTTTGTATTAGGTTCATAAAAACGATTGTTGTGTTTGTGATCTGCTAATGGTATTTGATCTCTGTATGTGCCTTTTTATAAGGATCTGTTTTGTTTGAATCTGTTGATTCTGATCTGTAATTTTGTTTTCATCAATGTTTTGGTTCACAATGTTATTTTGTCGTTGGGGCTTTGTATTAGCTTCAATTTTTGCGTATTCATGCTTTTTTAAATCAATTTGCCTGGATATTTGTGGGGCTTTTTGTTTGGTTCACAAAAAAATTATCTTTTGATGTATATTTCTGAACGGTCTTTTTTCCTTCAGTACTGTGTATTCATTTTGTGTGTACTCAATTTGACTGGATATTTGTGGAGGCTTTGTGCTTGGTTCTCAAAAAAGATTTTTACTATATCTTTTTGATCAGCTCTATTCTGCTTCAAAAAGTTTGTGGCTTTGTTTTTGGTTCAACATAGCACATAGTTTTTGTTTGTTCTTTTTGGATGTGTTTGATAATCTGTTGATTCTGTCAACATCTGTTAAATTGGGATTCTGTCAAATTCTGTCAAATTGGGGTTTCAAGTTTTAACTTCCATTGTGTATTTATGTATTTGTAGTTGTGATCTAATCATATGAGTTATTTATGCAGTCCTAAACTTTTTTCTACTTACTTTTTGTTTCATTTACAGAATCGAGTTCAGTCCTCCACGCCGAAGTCGAGTTCAGCCCTTCATCTTCAGTACGGTTCAGGTTTCATTTCTGTCAAATTGGGGTTTCAAGTTTTAACTATGTTGTTCATGTTGTTGTTTAACTTCAGTCCATGGTGTTCATGTTGTTGTTTAACTTCAGTCCATGATGTTGTTTAAGTTTTAATTATGTTGTTCAAGTTTTAACTTCAGTCCACGCCGAAGTCGAGTTCCTTTTGTTTCATTTCCAGATTTCATCTTCAGTCCACAGTCCACGCAGAAATCGAACTTGAACTATGTTGTTCATGTTCATGTTTCCTTGAACTAAATTCATGTATTTGATTCATTATAGTATTTGGCTACATCAAGTATGAGCATTAGTCCCCTCAAATTAAGTTTGAGCATTAGTTTTCTACATATGCTAGAAGGGAAAACTCAATTTTGCCCAATAAAAATCAATATACTTCAAAATAGGGAAATGAGCTGAAAACTTTATATTTATGGACATAAGCAACTTCCACTTATTCAAATTGTTATTGTATCTTAATTTTCGGATTCATCGGTACATATTGTATCTTAATTTTTCCTCAAAAAAATAAAAATCTGTGTATTTTTTAGAATTCTGTATGGCTTTGAACTTTTATTTATTTATGTTTGTCAAACTTTTGGTGGCTTGGTGTAGGTTGGTTCTGTTCAATTTTCAAGTTGTTGTGTTGGAAATTTTGTGAATTTTTCTTATGTGATAAGATGTTTTTATTAATTATTGTCAGGTTAAATTAGTGGAACTGTCAGCTATGAGCTATCCTTAACCTGATAGTATAAATTCTTTACGCTAAATTACCCTTATTATTTTTTTGTGGGATTTTTGGATTTTAGTTGACATTTTAGAGATGCCCATTTTGTTTTGTTGCTTGAAAATCGTTTAATCTGTTCATTGATGAAGCAGGTAAGTTAAAACTCATGGAGATTCCGAGGATTCTGATGGCATTCTGATCTAAAGCTTATTCCGTCAAAATAGTGAAGGTATTTTCTGAAACTCTTCTAATCTATATATAAATTTGAAAAAAAGCATCCAACAAATTCAATACGTATCTATTCTATAAAAGAGGACCTTTTTGAATTTTGTCCCAGTCATAAGTCCAGTCATAAGTTTGTTTGTCCCAGTCACCAAGAACGGCTTGGATTCACTTAGGGAAAGGGTCAAGATGATGCCACGTAAACAAGTGGGTCTCACAGCCAAACTTCTGCTCACACCTTGGAATAGCCCCTCACACTTTCCATTTCACTTTGGAATAGCCGCTCACGCTTTCGCACACCAGCTTTACATTTGGGGGGAAAATCAAATTTTCGTGGGAAAAACTCAATATTTCTGCCCCAGATCACTTCAAACCTCAAACCTCATCCCTCAAAGGCCTCTTCATCCCTCAAACCTCAACCCTGGATCACGCTCAACCTCGGATCACTCACAGCCTCAAACCCTTTAAGCCTCAATCCCGGATCAAGCTTGCAATCTGAATGGATCTCCATTTGGTACGGCGCTGCTCTTTCCTCTGTTGTTCAAATCCTCAATTTGTTATCTGTTATTTTTCTTTGGTTAAATCTGTTTTTTATTTTGTTTTAATCAATGTTACTTTGTTGTGGCTTTGTATTAGGTTCATAAAAACGATTGTTGTGTTTGTGATCTGCTAATGGTATTTGATCTCTGTATGTGCCTTTTTATAAGGATCTGTTTTGTTTGAATCTGTTGATTCTGATCTGTAATTTTGTTTTCATCAATGTTTTGGTTCACAATGTTATTTTGTCGTTGGGGCTTTGTATTAGCTTCAATTTTTGCGTATTCATGCTTTTTAAATCAATTTGCCTGGATATTTGTGGGGCTTTTTGTTTGGTTCACAAAAAAATTATCTTTGATGTATATTTCTGAACGGCTCTTTTTTCCTTCAGTACTGTGTATTCATTTTGTGTGTACTCAATTTGACTGGATATTTGTGGAAAAAAGATTTTTACTATATCTTTTTGATCAGCTCTATTCTGCTTCAAAAAAGTTTGTGGCTTTGTTTTTGGTTCAACATAGCACATAGTTTTTGTTTGTTCTTTTTGGATGTGTTTGATAATCTGTTGATTCTGTCAACATCTGTTAAATTGGGGATTCTGTCAAATTCTGTCAAATTGGGGTTTCAAGTTTTAACTTCCATTGTGTATTTATGTATTTGTAGTTGTGATCTAATCATATGAGTTATTTATGCAGTCCTAAACTTTTTTCTACTTACTTTTTGTTTCATTTACAGAATCGAGTTCAGTCCTCCACGCCGAAGTCGAGTTCAGCCCTTCATCTTCAGTACGGTTCAGGTTTCATTTCTGTCAAATTGGGGTTTCAAGTTTTAACTATGTTGTTCATGTTGTTGTTTAACTTCAGTCCATGGTGTTCATGTTGTTGTTTAACTTCAGTCCATGATGTTGTTTAAGTTTTAATTATGTTGTTCAAGTTTTAACTTCAGTCCACGCCGAAGTCGAGTTCCTTTTGTTTCATTTCCAGATTTCATCTTCAGTCCACAGTCCACGCAGAAATCGAACTTGAACTATGTTGTTCATGTTCATGTTTCCTTGAACTAAATTCATGTATTTGATTCATTATAGTATTTGGCTACATCAAGTATGAGCATTAGTCCCCTCAAATTAAGTTTGAGCATTAGTTTTCTACATATGCTAGAAGGGAAAACTCAATTTTGCCCAATAAAAATCAATATACTTCAAAATAGGGAAATGAGCTGAAAACTTTATATTTATGGACATAAGCAACTTCCACTTATTCAAATTGTTATTGTATCTTAATTTTCGGATTCATCGGTACATATTGTATCTTAATTTTTCCTCAAAAAAATAAAAATCTGTGTATTTTTTAGAATTCTGTATGGCTTTGAACTTTTATTTATTTATGTTTGTCAAACTTTTGGTGGCTTGGTGTAGGTTGGTTCTGTTCAATTTTCAAGTTGTTGTGTTGGAAATTTTGTGAATTTTTCTTATGTGATAAGATGTTTTTATTAATTATTGTCAGGTTAAATTAGTGGAACTGTCAGCTATGAGCTATCCTTAACCTGATAGTATAAATTCTTTACGCTAAATTACCCTTATTATTTTTTTGTGGGATTTTTGGATTTTAGTTGACATTTTAGAGATGCCCATTTTGTTTTGTTGCTTGAAAATCGTTTAATCTGTTCATTGATGAAGCAGGTAAGTTAAAACTCATGGAGATTCCGAGGATTCTGATGGCATTCTGATCTAAAGCTTATTCCGTCAAAATAGTGAAGGTATTTTCTGAAACTCTTCTAATCTATATATAAATTTGAAAAAAAGCATCCAACAAATTCAATACGTATCTATTCTATAAAAGAGGACCTTTTTTGAATTTTGTCCCAGTCATAAGTCCAGTCATAAGTTTGTTTGTCCCAGTCACCAAGAACGGCTTGGATTCACTTAGGGAAAGGGTCAAGATGATGCCACGTAAACAAGTGGGTCTCACAGCCAAACTTCTGCTCACACCTTGGAATAGCCCCTCACACTTTCCATTTCACTTTGGAATAGCCGCTCACGCTTTCGCACACAGCTTTACATTTGGGGGAAAATCAAATTTTCGTGGGAAAAACTCAATATTTCTGCCCCAGATCACTTCAAACCTCAAACCTCATCCCTCAAAGGCCTCTTCATCCCTCAAACCTCAACCCTGGATCACGCTCAACCTCGGATCACTCACAGCCTCAAACCCTTTAAGCCTCAATCCCGGATCAAGCTTGCAATCTGAATGGATCTCCATTTGGTACGGCGCTGCTCTTTCCTCTGTTGTTCAAATCCTCAATTTGTTATCTGTTATTTTTCTTTGGTTAAATCTGTTTTTATTTTGTTTTAATCAATGTTACTTTGTTGTGGCTTTGTATTAGGTTCATAAAAACGATTGTTGTGTTTGTGATCTGCTAATGGTATTTGATCTCTGTATGTGCCTTTTTATAAGGATCTGTTTTGTTTGAATCTGTTGATTCTGATCTGTAATTTTGTTTTCATCAATGTTTTGGTTCACAATGTTATTTTGTCGTTGGGGCTTTGTATTAGCTTCAATTTTTGCGTATTCATGCTTTTTTAAATCAATTTGCCTGGATATTTGTGGGGCTTTTTGTTTGGTTCACAAAAAAATTATCTTTTGATGTATATTTCTGAACGGTCTTTTTTCCTTCAGTACTGTGTATTCATTTTGTGTGTACTCAATTTGACTGGATATTTGTGGAGGCTTTGTGCTTGGTTCTCAAAAAAGATTTTTACTATATCTTTTTGATCAGCTCTATTCTGCTTCAAAAAAGTTTGTGGCTTTGTTTTTGGTTCAACATAGCACATAGTTTTTGTTTGTTCTTTTTGGATGTGTTTGATAATCTGTTGATTCTGTCAACATCTGTTAAATTGGGGATTCTGTCAAATTCTGTCAAATTGGGGTTTCAAGTTTTAACTTCCATTGTGTATTTATGTATTTGTAGTTGTGATCTAATCATATGAGTTATTTATGCAGTCCTAAACTTTTTTCTACTTACTTTTTGTTTCATTTACAGAATCGAGTTCAGTCCTCCACGCCGAAGTCGAGTTCAGCCCTTCATCTTCAGTACGGTTCAGGTTTCATTTCTGTCAAATTGGGGTTTCAAGTTTTAACTATGTTGTTCATGTTGTTGTTTAACTTCAGTCCATGGTGTTCATGTTGTTGTTTAACTTCAGTCCATGATGTTGTTTAAGTTTTAATTATGTTGTTCAAGTTTTAACTTCAGTCCACGCCGAAGTCGAGTTCCTTTTGTTTCATTTCCAGATTTCATCTTCAGTCCACAGTCCACGCAGAAATCGAACTTGAACTATGTTGTTCATGTTCATGTTTCCTTGAACTAAATTCATGTATTTGATTCATTATAGTATTTGGCTACATCAAGTATGAGCATTAGTCCCCTCAAATTAAGTTTGAGCATTAGTTTTCTACATATGCTAGAAGGGAAAACTCAATTTTGCCCAATAAAAATCAATATACTTCAAAATAGGGAAATGAGCTGAAAACTTTATATTTATGGACATAAGCAACTTCCACTTATTCAAATTGTTATTGTATCTTAATTTTCGGATTCATCGGTACATATTGTATCTTAATTTTTCCTCAAAAAAATAAAAATCTGTGTATTTTTTAGAATTCTGTATGGCTTTGAACTTTTATTTATTTATGTTTGTCAAACTTTTGGTGGCTTGGTGTAGGTTGGTTCTGTTCAATTTTCAAGTTGTTGTGTTGGAAATTTTGTGAATTTTTCTTATGTGATAAGATGTTTTTATTAATTATTGTCAGGTTAAATTAGTGGAACTGTCAGCTATGAGCTATCCTTAACCTGATAGTATAAATTCTTTACGCTAAATTACCCTTATTATTTTTTTGTGGGATTTTTGGATTTTAGTTGACATTTTAGAGATGCCCATTTTGGTTTGTTGCTTGAAAATCGTTTAATCTGTTCATTGATGAAGCAGGTAAGTTAAAACTCATGGAGATTCCGAGGATTCTGATGGCATTCTGATCTAAAGCTTATTCCGTCAAAATAGTGAAGGTATTTTCTGAAACTCTTCTAATCTATATATAAATTTGAAAAAAAGCATCCAACAAATTCAATACGTATGCATTTATATTTTTGTACTTAACATGTGAGAGTGGACATGGTCTTTTGTTAGTTGTGAAGTGTATCGATTCAATATACCAAGCTATCTTTTTCGCATCTTACAACTTGATAGAAATAAATAAAAAGTGTTAAGCCAATAATAATGATATAGAATACCTAAACTTCACCCTTTATTCTAGCAGACAATGCTTTATAGTTCAATATCTCATCAGCATCAGCATCATTTCAATTTCTAATGATATGGTTTCTTTAATGAATTAATGATTTTTAATGGAGAGATTCCCACAGGTTGTTTTGTGTTTTCACCCAGGAATGAATACAAAGACATCAAAGGATCTTCATGATAATTGATGCATGCATGGATGTACTCAAATCTCTGCGATTAATTGATGTACGTATATCAATTGTTTGCTTCTGGCCTCAATTTGTTTGCTTCTGGTATTAATTTCAAATCTCTGGCATTAATTTCTCAAATCGCGACGGCCTCAAGTCCCCGGAGATGGAGAAATGATAAACGACCCTGGGTTCAACATTTCCTGTTATCTCGGCCTGTAATTCTGACCCCCACTTTGATATTTGTGATATTTGATACAAACTGGGCCCCATATTTGATTTTTGATAATTCATGTGACTCTGTGATGAGCCAAGTCATGTGATTTAACATCCTAGGTTATGAATTATCAACACATTTAACCTCCCCAGGTTATGAATTTTCAACATCCCCAGGCAAATATTTTGATATACAAACTGCTTTCGTTATTTAACATCCCCAGGTTATTTTTTCCAAGCCCTGCAATGCATGTGACTCTTTCCAAAAACTTGCCCGTAAGTATTTGTGTCTATTTTAATTAATCTACACGTTGGTCAAATTATCCAGATTATCCATTTAAAATTTTTGGATATCAAGTTGGCCACGGGGTTGAGTGTTAAACTGTACATCCTGGCCAAAGTACATCCTGGCCCGTGTTGATTTATTGCCATAGGTTAATCAATCATGGTCCATTTACAGGATTTGAGAGATCCATCACATTATGTCATGGTTTAATCATATATCATGGAAAGGGTTACACTGTAGATAGTGTTGATGTCATGGGTTAATCATAGTACTGAACAGTGTGTACATCCTTGCCAAAGTACAGCAAGCAAAGTAGCAACTTCATAGCCATAAAATGTATATCCTGACCAAAGTAGTTAGATTTTTACATAACAACCCAAGTTGACCTGGTCTGTATTTTGACTTCTCCAATTTGATTCATCCCAAAAAAACCCATATTAGAAAAGTATAGAAAAAGCGAATTTTGAGTAAGCATGTCTCATGCTAAATTATGACCTCATGAATTTTAAGTTTTTTACTTTTTACGCATATATTTATATATTTATTTTTTCTTAAAAAAGGGATTCTTTACTCAATTTCTCAAACATACTCGAGAAAATTGTTATGTCATATACCCATGTCATGTGTTGTTAAGCTACTAACAAAAGGGGTTAATCCTGTCATGTGATGAGCCAAAAATTTCACATGTGTTGATGTACAGGAATTCTAAATAACTTCTTTCGTTATTTAATCAAGAGTGTGTAAATTTTCAAGGGAAACGGTTACGCTACTAACAAACCAGAATTTTCACATGTTGCGTATGCTTTCAAAATTTAATATGTGAATTTGGATAATCTGGATATCATTAGCACCCAGAATTATTTCAGATTATTTGATTATTTGATATTTGATTAGAATTATTTGGTATTTTATATTTGATATCCTATAAACATATTTGATTTCAAATAATCTGAAAACATAATCTGGATATCATTTTCAAAATTATTCTAAAAAATATTTGATATTTGATTTGATAAACTATTTAATCATTAGCAGTTCTAATGTCTACTTCTAATGTCTACTTTTATTTGAACTATTTGAACTAGCAAACTTCAACATCAATTTGTGTCTACTTCTAATGTCTACTTTTTTGGCATTCTATTTAATTTTTGGCATTCTTTTTAACCCTTGCCCAGGTTCTTCCTATTTGTGTTATGCTAATGTTTATTCTTTTTTGCATAATTTTTTGGCATACTTTTTGACAATCTTTTTTTGTCATTCTGCTACTGTTTATTCTTTCTATTTGTGTTCTAGGGATTACCTCTTTGCTCACCAGTTTCTGATATCCACTTCTTACTTCCCCATAATTATTTGTGTCTATTTCACTTAATCTGCATCATTCAAAATTAAAGTATTTAAATTTAATGTTTAAATTTAAAGTCGCCATTTCTTTCTCCTGCTTTTAAATTTGTGTCTATTTTAATAAATCTCCCTCTCCTCCTGCTTTGAACAGGTTTCACTTACTGTTAAATTAACACCCAGATAATCACTGTTTCGAATTAACACCCAGATAATTACTGTTTCGAATTAACATATTTATGACAACATTTCAATTAGCACCCAATTACTTTCATTAACACGTTTTTTTTTCATTAACAGGTTTCAATTTGAAATAGCAAATTATCTCAATTTGAACTAGCAAACTTCAACCTCCATCCCACAAGAAATTTGAACTAGCATTCCCCAGGTTATTTCATTAATTAGTTTCATTAACTGGTTTTTGCATTCTAGCATTAACACAGAATTTGACTGGCATTCTGTTTTTCATTATAAACTTGTGATAAGGTTCATAATTATCAGAATGGGTTCATAATTTGAATGGCATTCTGTTTTTTCATTATGTATGGCATTCTGTTTAATTTTTGGCATTCATTTTAACCCTTGCCAAAAATTAATTCATGTGTATCTTCTTACTGGGTTTCATACTCATTTTCAGTAGCAACAAAATACATATTTTTGCCGTCCATTTCATTAGTATACTGAACTTTAAGGAGGTTGAGAGTAGGTTGAGTATCTTTATAATCTGTGCACATAAAGATGGCCATAGTTTCTTAATATAGAATGATCCATAGCTTTGGTAAAATCCAGAACTAAGAACAATAAAGATTCCATTACACAATTTATCAACTTAACTCTTTTTCTTATTCTTGATGTGTTGGTGGATTTCGCAGTGCCCATTTTGAAAACCTGGGCACAACCTAGAAATCGTCTCACGGGCACTTAAAATATGGCACTAGGTTAGAATAATCGCGTGCCCCCCTCTCAAAGCCCAGGTTTTCTTGAAATTTTAATAAAACATATCCATTCAAAGATTAAAATTTTATTTAGAATTTCTAAATTTTTTTTCTAGGTAATCAAAGTTTCCCCTTTTCGGGCAAACGTTCTTGATGTGGCCCATGTTGTAATATCACCTCAAATCACTGGCATTTTTTGCAGATTTATTGATATTTAGAATTTTTTGCAGATTTTGTAATATCCCCAATTATTGATATCAAATAAAATTTTTGCAGATTTATTGATATTTCAATTTTTGCAGATTTAGTTTCAAAGTATCAATTTTACATTTCAATATTGGCAGATTGAGTTTCTTTTGAAAATTAAAATCAACTAAACAGTGAAAATTTTCAGTTCGTGTCAACTTCTTTGCCCTCTTAATTGGAGAAATGTGAATTTTTAAACTAACCCCTTCGTCGAGCTTTCTATATTGACAAACTTTCCCATTTTTAACCACATGAGGAGTTCCCATTGATGGTGTAACTGAATGTTCCGAAGTTGTGGTCTCATCTGAAAATGAAGGTGGATGGAATGTTCTTAATTCAAACAGTCAAAGTTTAGACTTTTAAGAGTGACTATTGGAAAATTGCTGCTTCATATACTATAGGCTGCCGGCTTGAATAGAAGAGAACTGGTCAGATTATATGGGTATGAAGTTTGTATATCTTATGTTCCCAAAATGCCAACTATGTCATTTTAGTCAACCGTCCATCACTATCTTTTAGATGTGATGCTTATTGTACATTTGGCACTTACATAATCTGTTCACTCATTTCATGAGAACAATGCAAAAACAATGATTTTCCCCATATCTTTGGGGTTGAATACATAAATTCTTTTTTTTGGTCTTTTTGAAAAAATTATGGAGCTGATCTTTGATTTACAAGTATGTTTTTGAAAATTTGAGGTTCACGGCTATATGCAGGCTTGATTGGCGCATTTCCCAGAGCAGTTCTAAACATTTGAAGCTTTTGAGTTATTTGATGTCTGCGGTTAGATTATTTGGATGAAACACTAGATACTCTACGTATTTAAATTCTTAGAGACAACCAAGAATAAAATTAAATTCATGTACAAGAAAAAATAAAATTATGAAGAAGTACAACCATATATATCTAAAAACTATGCATAATAGTCCATTGAGTCAGGCAGACTTACATTGAGCCAAGCGTGGGTCTGCGACATAAGAAAAGAAAAGAAATGAAAAAAACTTCCTTGAAATCTTAAATATTTTACACACTATGCCTGTAACCTAAGGATATTTTTGCTTATAAAAAATCCCTTCTTTAGCTAGCTCAGGTGGTATGGTCCTAATATTTGTGAATGCGACATAAGGTTCAATTCCTTGGCTATGCATTCTTTTCATTTATTCATTTTTGTTTCCCATTTGTTTATTGATACATAAATAAGGTAAAAAGATTTAGTTGCGATTACCATTACATTTTAATTCTGATTTTTTCATGTTGTGAGATAAAAGAAAGCAAAAAAAACACTGATATTGCATTTACCACGTGAATCTGATTCTAATTCTGATTTTTTCATGTTGCAATTCATTTAAGTCCCACGTGAAAAGAAAGCAAAATTAAAAAAAACAACTCTTGCATTTGCCCCTGCATGGTGTAATATTGTATCTATGCATGGTGTAATATTGTATCTATGCAACTTATGATATTGAAATGATGAATCGATACATTTTAAGTAATACTATCCATGTCTTGATACCTTTATGTCAGGAAAATCTTACCAATTGTTAATTACTTTGAATTGATTCAGCGAAGCACTGGTACATCAGCTGGAACAGATTAATAGTTATCCTTATTTTCTAATTTAACCATAAAATATTCATTTGAATTTACTCTCTTGCTTGGCGTAGTCAAACTAAGATCAGAATTTGTTTGGCCTGGTCCTAAACCAAGATTTTCATCTCTTTATTCATTTATGGATTTTTTTAAAAAAACTGATACCTGCATGGCATAATTGATAACTTCTGGCTGATGTTTATAGTTGTGCATGTCAGTTACGTTATTGTTAGGAATTGATGTTTCCTCTCATCCAGCCCTAATCATGGACGTGTCATCACATAAAAATGAGACAAAAATCTGCTTGCTCGAGGTTATTAAATGAGACAAAATATGAGGAAAAAAACATTCTTTGCTGTTGTTGGACCAAATATCTAAACTAACTGAAAGAATCATGATGTTGATACGTAAACTAATCAAGAGTGAGAAAAATTAATCGAGTACCACTTTAGAAAGGCCCGCGTTAATACATGTTAGCATGGTAATAGATAATCAGGAATGACCAGAAAAGAACAGCACTCATGTATGAAGGCATCCGAACACAAGAGTGGTATAGTGTGAAAAATAACCTCCTGGATGACATCCCTGTAATCTTTCACCACATGGGAAAGTGAGGAATTCCCCATTAACTTTCACCCAATTTTGGTTCCCCTTTACAACAGCCAACTTCGTATTAGGGACATTGTGGTACCATAACTGCAGCAACTATGTCATTAGGATAAGCAAATAATTTTCCCCAAAAAGAAAATGAAATTCTAAATTTTTGCCCAAACAAGCTTTATTAAGTATACCTTATGTTCAAAGTGTTTAGTGATTGTAAGTTTCTTAAGAGATTTCTCATTGTCAAGGCCTGTTATATAGTCAGCTCCAACAGAGACATTACAGAGTTTCCAGCTGTACTTAACAATTTGCTGCTTTGATGAATTTTACACTTTCACTTCCTTCTCATTCTTTGACTCATAAGCTTGCCTAGACCAATCCCTGATCTGTGTATTTGCCTCATGAATAAGCTCTGATTGCGCCCCAAAATGGAGCTGTTCATACGAAAAATGTCCAGTTGCCTGCCCCTCAAATTTTTTCGTAACAAAACTTTTTGCACTATCCGTGTCTTTGTTTTGTTCCATCTTCTCCTCCATCTTATTTGGAATTTTATTGCCTCATAGTGGAATGTCATCTTGACCCACTTTCTTGAGATTTTCATTGCTTGCAGTTTTACTATATTTCTCAGTGGTGCTTTCGTTTTGGTCTGTCTTCTGTTTGGTACAAATTTTGTGCAGCATTCTTTTCCGTCTCGGATTTTGCTATTCTATCAATTTGTTCTCCAGTCTTTTTGTTGACATTTTTTGTTTTTTTCTTTCCATGTTCACTATTGTCTGTTAGACCAGTATTTTGACCTATGCTGTCTTCTTAATCCGTATTTGTGTCTTGGCGAACTGCACCCACTACGTTCTTATTGCCTCATGATTTTGAGTCCTCAGCTTCTTTAACTACCTCTCCATCTTCCTTACCTATCTCTTCACCACCTTGGAGCTTCCCGTCAGCATCACTATATGTTCCATTCTTTGATGTATCTGTTGACTCATCTTTATGTCTACAGAATTTCCTCCAGAATTTCCCCGTTAGTCATCTCTCCAGCATTTCCTCCAGCATTTCCTTCTTCCGAGTCGAACTTAGATTCAGAACTGGATTCACTTGCCACACTGTCTGAATTTGTATTAGCATCCTCATTTTTTGAATCTACAGGTAAACAACCATCAGTATCCTCAAACTGTCTATCATTATACATTATCATTTTACATGCCTGAATTGGTAGTAGCATCCTCATTGGTATAGTACTTTTCCTTCTTATCATTATACATGCTTTGTTGTATATGATCTCTTATTAATTATACATCCACATCTGCTTGCCTGAATTGGTATTTTCCTTCTTATCAACTATTATACAATTCAGGACCTATTTTGAATTTTTGTCCTACATAGCATCAAAATATGACTAGGACAAAATGTTTGGGAGAGTGGGGGCCCAATGGAGTGTGGGTGAGTGGTTGGGTGTGGAGTTGGGTGTTTTGGTGGAACCTCCAAACAAAAGACCACCACATTCCCTTTATTTGCAAGTTTGCCATTGTTTTTTCATAAAACCCAAAGACCCGTCATCTTCCCACTATTTACGGATTTGCAATCGCTCTTTTTCCGCATTGCACCGGTATTTTTTGCCCTTTATTCCCTGTTTTTGTGCCTCTGCGACGACTGACCCAATATTTCTTTTCACCGTCAGTATTGCGTCCGGGAGACGATTGTCCCCGTCGTTCTTGCACTCGGGAGACGACTGCCCCGCCGCCACTTCGCCCATGAACCGGCTGTCCCCTCGGTTTCGCACCTGGGAGATGATCTTCGCCGTGCCCTTAAATGTTAATAACTCCCTTAAATTTTAGGATGGACCCTTCCTTTCTTTCTTTTTTATTGATTTGTCATTCAAGGCATTGATTCGAGCATCAGTAATAGATACATAAGTTTGATATTTAGTTATACATACATACGTTTGATGTTTAGTAATATATACATATGTTTGATGTTTTAGTGAACTGATGTACATCACTTTCATTCTAAATATTTGCATGTTGCAACTTATTAAATATTGTATTAGCAAACAACTGATCTCAAGGGAAATTAATGATCTATGGATTTTATTATGAACCGTATGAGTTTCATACGTTGTTGGTCTTTGAATACTCTTTATTTTATTCTCCTCTTCTACAGCTGAGCGCATAGGGTATTCTTCTTCGTGGTCTTAAATGAAGCAAACTTTTAGGTCCTCAAAAGAAAGGGCAGTGGTGGGATTCAGGTGATATTGCATCCTCTGTGGATAATGTTGAAGCAAGTAAGCACCATTGTTTTGAATAACATTTGTTTGCTTAAAACTAAACATCTTTACAATCATAAGATGGAAAATTCAGATTCTATTTTACTTCAGTTTTAGATGTTTATGTCATGTAGTTCTAGAAGCATGGGTCGCCACACACGCATATATTTCTTATGGTTGGATGATCTCAAATAAATTTTGTTCCGTTTGTTTTTTATGTTTATGCAAGATTGTGGATTATTTTTGTTTCTGTAAAATGTTGCACATTTTAGCTGTAAATTTTATAGCAATGTGGGATTTCAAATAAGAACTTAGACCTGTCAAATTATTAAACCTGAATGTTATATATTTTCAAATTCAACATGATGGCATACATATTGTTAAATTGTTAAACCTGAATTTGCAAGAGATGTAGTAAATGTCTTTTGAATTTACAAGTTAAGAAGCCACATGTCTATAAACCTAATGGCAGAATTGCTTCTCCCCTTGCTTAGCCACTTATAATATCAACTTTGAAAGAATCCAGTCACAATGCAACTACAAATATTTACTTTGTACCTTGATACTTCGTTGTGGGATCTGTTTAACCCATAAGAGCATCATTCTTTAATTATGAAATCCAGAAGCATGGTGTTCCATTAATGTTAAAAATGGCTGGTCATTAGATCCTTCTTAAACTCTGATTCTCTCCCTAACACATCGAGGGCAGGTAGAAATGCCATTGTTGAATTTGGCATATGATGCTTACGAGAATTTTCCGAGTCATAAAGGTACATAAGTATTTCGATAAGAAAGTAGTAACATGGATTATTTGTCAAACAAAAATTGAATTGAGAAAACAATCTTATGTCCTTTTATTTTGTTGTCGATAGTATCGATATGGTTCCAAGTAGTTGATACTTGGGCAACAGTTGACGTATTGGTTAAAATAATGCAGGTCATATTGGTCTTCATTTCAGTCTAATGATCTTTATTTGCATTTGTCCGATTCATTCTTCAGTTTTTGAATATTCTTTTGATAATTTCAGGCATTATTTGCGACTCATTGTTGACAAAGATGAGCAGATCTCAAATGCTGAAGGTGTTGGCAGTTCAGTGAGAGGGAGGGGTATCATTTGATTAGTTATACTACCAACGATAGTGCATGAATACATTTTTATGTAGAAAAGGTTGATTATGAACCACATATTTGAAGCCTTCCTCCTACACAACCGAATTGTATCCCTTTTGGAAATTAATCACTTTATATTGGGGGAGAATTTGAAGTTATTGGTATTGTACTTTTTGAAAGGATTTCAGGCACGAAAAGGCTCATTTTGCTTGTTGTTTGTACATTTTAAAGCATTTGATTAATCACTTTATATTGGGGATAATCTGAATTTATTGGTATTACACTTTTTTGAAAGGATTTCAGGCATGAAAATGCTCATTTTGTGTGTTATTTGTACATTCTAAAGCATTTGCATGTCATATTTTTTGCTATATACATCTTACAAGATTTCATATTCAGCATATATTGTGTTCAAAATTATGATATCAATGTACAACGACTAAGATGAAGCAATTTGTTCTAATCAAGTCGAGGATGTCCGAGGTGCCTGAAGACGTGGCACGATCCGCATAGGCAGGGCCGAAAATGCTTATCTTGGCTGAGCTATACAATGAATGGCACCAAAATGCCTATCTAGGCATTTAAAATAAGATTAATAGTCTAATGGAAGAGCAACATGTGAATCTGTTTCAAGTTTTGTAAATAAATAGTCAGCCTGTTAGTTACTATCCTCTTCCAGTTGGGAAATGATGCTCACAAACACTTGAAACCTTGGCACGTATCAGAAAATGGGCAGTATTCCTTCTTTGCATGATATGTAGCCATCACACCTGCAGTGAATGATAGTGACAAAGTATTAGCATTTAATCGATAAAAACTAAATAAGGTTATATCGAAGATTGCTAAACCTGGACGATAATTTCGTCGATAAAAAGGAAAAATTTTGAAATAAATAGATCTGAAAATATGAAAGCTTTAGGATAGTTCTAGCTAAAAACTAAACAAGCATGGCAGAATTTATGTTTCAAGGGTATCATGCTTGTACTGATGATATCTCTAATTAGGAGGTATGCAAACCACATCCTCTATAGAGAATATTGGCAGGGATGGATCCATGTGGGACAGGAGTGCGCAGGTGCCCATACATGACCTTCGCCAAACACTAAATATATATTAAGGATTACTAATGTATCTATGTAATGGCGAAGGATAACTATGTTCAACCCACTAATAGAGAAGAAGCTGAAATGAAGACAGTTTTTGTGGCTTTGTTGAGACAACATATCATCAAAGATCACCTATTTAAGAGATGTATGTTAAAGTTGTCTCAAACCTGTCATCATTCTTTGCTTTCGGAAAAGATCCATATACCTCTCTCCGTTGGTGGACATCAATTTTTCGAGAAGCAACCACAATGCCACAATAACTAATCATCCAGTTGGGAGAAGAGTCTTACACTTAAAAAATTGTGTATTTGTTAACATGGCGGATTTTTAAATGCATAACCCCCTAATAATTGTGTAAGCTTTCATATCTATCTGCAGAACTAAATATGGATGGAACTATATTTTTGGTTGAATTAAAATTTTTGTGAAAACAAAATTCTCTACATGAACTAACTAATGCGAGGAACTAGAATTTTTGGAAATTGAAAGTTTACGAGGGAAACCTAAAATTTTTGGGAGGAACTACTTTGGAGAGAACTAAATTTTAGGGGGAACTAAAATTTTTGGGGAAACTAAATTCTCTGGGGCGAATATAATTTCAGGGGAACGAAATTTTTTTATAAATTTAAATTTTGGGGAATTAATATCGTTGGAAAGTGAAATTTTGAAAGGGTAAAACCATAAAATTTTCTATATAGCGGGAACTAAACTTTGCGATGAACTAAAATTTTTTGGGAGAATTAAATTTTATAGGGAACTATAATTTTTGCGGGCACCGAAGGCATGTACGGTTGACGCTAAATTTTTTACGCGTATTTGTTGTTCCGTGCCGAAGGTGCCCGTACCGAATTTGTTGTTCCGTGTCAAAGGCACCTTCACCGACTTTGTTGTTCCGTGGTGAAGGCACCCATGCCGAAGGCACCGGTTCCGCTAAATATTTTTTTCGTTAATTTGTTGTTCTTTTAAATTTTGTCTGTGGAAATAATCTTTTGGGGAACAAAGATTTCACGGGAGAAAATCTTAAATGAACCGTGACCGCGGGCACGGGTTATGACTAGTGTCTATATATATATATATATATATATATATATATATATATATATATATATATATATATATATATATATATATATATATATATACACGGGTTGGTAGTGTTAATGTTTGACTACCTAGTGCATATATAAGCACTTGTAATGGCTATACCTGGTTTGAATTATAATATGACATGATTGGGGTAGTTACTAGAACGACTAGATATATTAGAAAGTCCGAGGACGGACTTTATTCTAAGGTGGGGAGGAAGTAACGACCACTTTTCGTTGTACTTTGTTCGTGCACGTACTTTTGACTGTGCACGTGTTTATTTTAGACTTCAATTGTTTGTGAACACTTTCGTGTGATATGCTGTTGAGAACGTCTCTGAGAGTATTAAATAGTGGCACTATTTTGGAACGACGTTTCTCGAGTCGTTTTCCCACAATTTAATCTTATTCGATGAGAGGTGGCAATTTTCACTTTTGACGGGAGACGTTTCTATTTTTAGTTTCGTCGTCCGACGTCGAAATTGTGATTCGTCTTCTCTGTCTTCTTTCTCTCGTCGTCCCGATCACCCCAGTATTTATCTTACAATTGTTGGACTCCGTTTAACACACTTTCAATATTTTGCCCAATCCCCTATTATTTAACCCAGAGTTTTAGGTATATAACCCACTAAGTATTCCTACTATCTTAACCTACTTCGTTACAAGCCTTGTCATGATGCCTAGGCCCGCACTCTTTTTAATCTTGGGTCCTTTAATATTCTTATAACAAACAATTCTAACCTAGAAATAAATCCTAGCTAACCTACCCTATGGCCCATTCACGTGAGCCTTGGCCTTCTTCTTAGCAAATGAAACCCTGCTACCCTAGCAATATATATAATAACCCTATGGCCCCTAGCCCACATATCAGCCCTCACCTCTTTAAAATAATAACCTAGGTTCTAACTTCTCCCAGCAACCATCGAAAGCGCCGCCATCTCCGTTCTTTCGCAGCAACCACGCAAAACTCGCAGCCGCCCTTCATTCACAAGCGGCGACCCCGTTCGAGTCACCCGTCACCGGACCTCCCCTCTAGCCCCAGCCACTCACCGTCGTCTTCCTTCGACCTCCCTCTCGCGATCTCCTCTCCGGCGCCGGATCCCCTCCGCCAAGCCCGATCCCCGACCCCCTCCAACCTAGATCAGAGGCCGTCACCGGCCTTCGCCGCCGGCGTCCCCATTCATCTCTCCGACCTTCCTCCTCCTCGCTGCTCTGCCGTGGACCACGTTTCCGCCGTCGGAAAGACCCCCTGGCGCCGCTGCGAGCTGGCGTTGCAGCAGCAACCACGGCAGCTGCTGTCGCGGCCGTCTCCGCCGTGATGCCTGCCGGAATCATCTCCAGGCTCTGTCGGCGCCGCTCTGTGCAAGGAGCGAGCGATTGGCTGCCACACCTCCGCGTGGCCGCCGCTTCAACGGCGTTTTCCGGCACCGATAGCTTCGTCAGATCCCCTCATCTACGCAGCGGCGACACCTAGCTCCGACCAACATCGGCGCAGTCCCACCCTACATCACCCGCAACCAACAAGGAAGCAATGCATATATATGTAAGCTGGGTGTTTTGATAAAATGTTATATGTATATATCTTATATATATATTTATTTATGATGCTAATTCTATATATTAGCTTATACACAGTGGCATATAAGACGTTGCCTGTTAATTTGTGCAAGTAAGCTTATATTATAAGTTTTAAGTGGTTAGTTTATATATTTACACATGCTTGTTAGGATGTGATTAGTGCTGTAACTTTTAAGCACTATGTTGGTTAGCAATATTATGTATACATGAACATATACGTCGTATCATATAGCATAGTGTAAATGTTGGGCTGATATGATTATTGGTTGGTATTATTATAGGCTGATAGCTTAGTTTACACATCCATGCCGCAGATATAATACGTTCTTCGTGACGCGTTACCGTTTCTAAGCTGACACCGTTCCGTACGCTCGCGAAACCGGAATCCAACCCCTGGCGTCGCTACCCGACGCCAGTGTAGCTCTCGCGTCGTGTTAAGGTATATCTGAACCGTAGGAACCCACACCTGCATGTTAAACAAGATAAAAACCGTGTTTCTACTGCTTTGTAACTCACTAATCAAGATTAATAATACGGTACTGTAGGCTGGTGTAGGACTGAGCGTGGGAGCTCTGGACGTTATGAAAATGAGATTGGACTTTGAGATTGTTATACCAGCACGTATTTCAGACAAGTGAAACTTGCTACCCTTGTTGTTTAGGCCGTGCTTAGGCCATTACCTTGTTTTAGCGTAAAAGAGACTAGACAGTGAAAGGATATCTGTCTGGACGCCTTTGATCTAGCTTGACAACGAAGCTAGATCCGTCACCCTCATCATGCTTGTATGTCACGTTTAAATTCAATTAACGGTACGCAATTATCTGTTCATATCATCCCTGCATCTTTGCCTGTCATGTTTAATTCCTATTAACGGTACGCAAATATCTGTTCATGGCATTGCATATTGATTATTCATCGTGATTGCGTAGCACCCGCTACAATACTTGTACTTCTTGGCTCGTGACCAGAAGCGAGCATAATGAGTTGCTAACCCCAACGCTCGATATTGAATCGTGAACTAGGAAAACAAGCTCCCGTGCAGGGCAACCCTGGCTCATTTACTGGGCTCATGTACAGGGACCCTGGCTTGTTTACGTGTGGGATGGGGTAAGAGTTAAGCGGTCATTCAACCGGTAGTCTGCCCGATCAGCAACTCAGTTGTAAGGCGTAAACTCTGGGTTCTGGGGTAGTGTTAAGCGGCCAATCAGCGTGAATGCCAAACCGTTCAGCTGTAAGGCGTAAACATCTACAAACAACTTGAAACGTGACTAGTGAAATGATTGAGATTGTTAGTAGCTTGGCTACTCTTGACTTGTCCCGATAATTGTTCTCTTGTACTTATTGTTTCACCATGTCTTGCTTGTGCACTCATGTTATAACTACCATGTCATGCATACTATAACTGTTAGGTTGTTAGTTTGCCTTACTTTCAGTTTCCTTGCCCAAGTCTCTTGTAGACTTGCTGACATGTGCCCCTTTTCTCTTTTGGGTGTCACATGTTAGATTGTGAGCCAGAGTTGGTCGTCGAGGACGAACAGGTTGCAGGTGTTGAGTTCGAGGACATAAGAGACCAGTCCTAGAGCTCCTTCTAGCTGTGGTTGTTTTCTGCTTAGTCGTTGTTAGGCTGTCGGTGCGTAGCACCTCTCTTTCTTGTTGATGTTAAGTATCATGTTGGCCATGCTCTAGGCCTCCTCTTTTCGGTCTCTTGTACTTTCCTTTTGATTTCTCTGTTAGCCTGGTGGCTTTTCTGTGATGTTGAAACTTATTTTATGGATATTCTGAGATGTCTCTTTTGTCTCATTTCATTATTATTATCTTTGTCTCATTTCATTATTATTATCTTTGTTTCATTCGCGTTGCAAGGACCTACAGATTTAAATTTGATATCTTATACGCTTATCAGACTGCAGCTTCACAGCTCCACGTCTGAGCGGACCTCCTCACGTCTCGCCTTCCATTTTAGGGAAGCGGGGCGTGACAATATATATATATATATATATATATATATATATATATATATATATATATATATATATATATATATATATATATATATATATATATGTCAGTTCTATGTTCATCGTGCTCATATTTCAAAAAAAAAACATCTTTGTATAAGCTTATTGTTATTCGCAAAACAAATTACTACCTTACCCTACTCATCATTTCTTCGTCTAACTCTTTTTCCGAGTT
This sequence comes from Scilla litardierei, assembly GCA_030789695.1. NCBI lineage: Eukaryota > Viridiplantae > Streptophyta > Magnoliopsida > Asparagales > Asparagaceae > Scilla > Scilla litardierei. The sequence goes on from CM061137.1 coordinate 72,293,789, forward strand.
GAAATTTTCTACCATCTGCTAACTTTTTCTACATAATTTTTTATATAAGTATAAAGTATATGATACCATATTTTACACATAATTCTCCTTTCATCTATCTAATTATTTTGAGCAATATTTTTGTTCCACCCAACCAACTATCTCCTTACACCACCGTATTTGAACTCGTTCCACATGTTCTTTTGTGTAGATGTTAGTGCTTGTAGTTGCCTGTGTCAACTCTAGTTTAGTAGTGGGCCCTTGGTTTTGTAATGTTGTCATGGTGTATGTTTTTAGGTAGAGCATGTGAACCGGTACGAGTGTGCTACCTTTAGGATATTAGTGATTATCTCTTGTGTCGTGTATGTATACTCAGTGTGGACCGTGATATACGTATGAAGTTGTCTGAATGATGGTATTCATATGGGTGTGAATTGCGTCGTAGCAGGCAACTCCTTGGACTTAGTCTTTCGTATTATAGTATAGCTTATTCTTGGCTGCATGGGATTGTATCAAAAATTTTGTTTTCTTTTAAACCAAATCTTTAAAGTTTTGAGACTAGCACACAAGATCACAACCCCGATCTTCCCTCATCCAATACCGCAACTCCACACGTTTTTCCGAATGTTTTAAAATACGCCATTGGCCTTAAACTTCCTTTCCTACCCTCTTCGGGAATGTTATGTTTGATTGTTATGATATTGATAGTAATAGCTAATACTGTTACATGGTTATGTTTACGGGTAGGCTTAGAGTGAGATGAGATATACTGTACCGGTGGATAGTTGATTTTGGAACACAAAGATATTAGATTAGATTTCTTTTGGATGAAAAGAATGAGGTGTTCAAGGCTTATTTATAATACCGATGTGTAACGGACTCAATGGAGAATTTTGGTTGGATGAAATTGTATGCGGGGAGATGAGAACTTATTAGACCCGAAACTTGGACGAGTGATAGATAGGAGTAGCTAGGACATGATAGTATGATTTAAAGTGATCATGAGAATGAGTAGAACATTTAAAGCGTCAGGATTTGATTATTAAGTTGAGATGGGATGTTATGAAGATGGATTCTATATGGTTAGGAGATTAGATGATAGGGGTAAGGATATATGTAGTTCGATGGTTCATAGATTGTGGAGGATGAATTTATGAGTTAATATGATGGATGATATATTGGGGACGAGATGATTGATGACTGGTAGACGATAAGGTGGATTTATAAGTTAAGTGCCAGGATGTGATTCTAGTTATAGCATTAGCCAGTGGAGGACGAGTTATGACGAATTATCTGAGGAACAATGTTTGAAGTTATGGGATTAGCGATCATTATGTGTAGATATGAGAGTTGTGGGCATAAGTGTATATAGATATTATTACTATTAGTATAAGTGATTCCGAGGACGGAATCATTTCTAAGGTGGGTAGAATGTAACTGCCGCTTTCCGACCATTCGTATTTTCTGCGCGTACGACTACTTTCGTGTGCGTATTTTATTTGGCACTTTCTTGGTTTCGATATATACGATGTGATATGCCGTTGTGATCGTATGGAAGTGTAGAATTTTATAGTAATTTTTGGGAACCTCATTTCACGGATCGTTTTCTCGCAAAACAGCTTTGAATGGAAGGGTGTTTTGGTCTTTTGGATCCAACACTCAGTTTTCGATTTTACAATAATTCTCGGTAGGTGTAGCACGTAGCCAGACCCGTATCCCCGTACTTCTCGTCTCTGCGATCGTCCCAGTATTTTCGGATTATTTTTCCGATGCCCGTAGTGGGACTTATCCCCTAATCAATTTTCCTCTCTTAATTAATCCTAAACCTATTTGAAATTCGAATTTAACTCTATCCCTCAAATGTCTCATACGTACCAATGAGATTAATTTCAGCCTTTATTTGCACCTTTCATTTTCCCTATTTCCACTTCTCCTATCTCAATATCTCTCACCCAACTAACCAAAATTCCATAGCCATTTAGCAATAACTTTCATTCTAAAAACCCTCCATGCATTAACCCTAGGGCACCCACGTTTCACAGCCGCCACTGTAACGGTCGCTTTCCGATCTTATGGATTTTCTGCGTGCATGTGCTTTATCGTGCACGTATTTTATTTGGCTCTTTCTGGATTCCGGTATATATGATATGATATGCCGTTGTGACCGTATGAGAGTGTAGAATTTTATAGTAATTTTTGGGAACGTCATTTCACGGCTCGTTTTCTCGCAAAACGACTTGGAATGGTAGGGGTGTTTTAGTCTTTTATCTTAAAACACAGTTCCCGATTTTACAATAATTCTTGGTAGGCGTAACGCGTGATCAGACCCCGTAGCCCCGTACGTCTCGTCTCCACGATCGTCCTGATATTTTTCTTATGATATTTGGACATCGATAGGCCAAATTGCTTAATGCACTACGAGCATGTAGTGTTGCTTTAATAACTTGGTGCTTTTGTTTAGACTTAGTTATTATTTTTGTTATGTCCTTGATTTGAGAGGGTATCACGTGAGCTCTTTGTTTTTTTTCAAATGAGAAGAGATCCTTGCTGTTGAACCAATCCCACCCACTTGCAACAGTACCCCCACAATCTCTCACCACTCACACACGTTCCTATCTCACATTCTCTTCTTATTTAATTGAAAACTAGAGTTAGGCCTGTTAGTTTACACCCGCCACAAAAAGACCCCCATGCGAAACCCTAGAAGCTAAGAAAAATCCTTCTCCCTCTCTTTTTCATTGTTCCCCTACCCCGAACCCTAACCCACAGCCGCCGGCTCCTCTCCTCAGCATCCACTCCTCGCTCCGACCGCCAGCGGCCTGCTCCACGCCCTCGGAAGCCAACACAGCCACCGGGCTGTGTTCTTTTCATGCGGCAGTAGTAGCCACCGCCGCAGGCTGCTGCTGTGCTCCCCGACGTCGGCCGCCTACTCTGATCGCCGCTTCGACCGCCCGCCGAGCCGCCAGACCCCTCCACGGCCGCCCCCCTCGACTGCAGCCCCCCGCTGGGATGTCTTCCCCGCGCAACAACCGCATCATCAGCTTGATTGGCTGCTGCATATTTTTCTGGCCGCCAGCACCCCCACGGCCTTCCGAAATCTGGCCGACCACCCTCGTGACTCTCTCGAGTCCGGCCAACTTTCCAGCACCGCCTAGACCCTACAAACATCTCTCCCGGGCCGGCCAGCAACATCCAAATGCTCTGGCAATGTTGTGTGGCCATTGTATTGCCCGTGCTCGCTGTTTTACCATCGATCTGACCGTGCTCGCTGTCCACACCCTTCGTTCACTGTCCGGATGAGACTCATTACGTTCACCGTAGCCGGGACGCCGTAGACGACAAGGAGATCCCACCGTTCAGACCCTACTTCCGTTCTACGTCAAACACTGGAGAGGTTGGTTCCCCTAACTCGTAGCGAACCCACACCGTAGTTCAACCAAAACCTAAACTAAAATTGGACAACTCAAACTAAATTTACTTTCAGCGTTTGTAAAATGAATACCCACCGTAGGAAGATCGACAATCGGACAATTTTTCTGTGCACATAGGGTAGAAGTCAATCTAGATCAAACAGAACATCAAAACATGACTTTTGACTGTTAGGGTAGTCCCGTCAATTTAGAAACAAACCCTAATAGGATTTGTTGAAAACGCGACTTGACACCGTCGTCGTGACCCTGTTTCAGACAGACTACCGCAGACGAGACGCTTGGACGGGAAGCTCCAGACAGACGACACACTCGCCACCACATGCAAGTGTACTAACTTGCACCTTAGGCCGTGTTTAGGCCTTAGACTGTAGAACTGTTAAAAACTGTGAACAAAGAGATCCGGACGTGAAATGATAGCGTCCGGGACGCCCCTGACGGCTCAGACTTGACGACGAAGTCTAAGCGCAACAACAACATCATTTGACACCTTAGGGTTTTTCCTGTGTGTGCGTGCATGTGGACCCCCTAGAATAAAAATTCCTTGCGTGTCGTGTCCTGTTACACAAAAGCCTCTGGGCATTTCGGATGCTCTCCACGCGAGAGTGATCCCTGTTACACAAAAGCCTCCGGGCATTTCGGATGCTCTCCATGCGAGAGTGATCCCTGTTACACAAAAGCCTCCGGGCATTTCGGATGCTCTCCATGCGAGAGTGATCCCTGTTACACAAAAAGCCCTCGGGCATTTCGGATGCTCTCCATGCGAGAGTGATCCCTGTTATACAAAAAGCCTGCGGGTATTTCGGATGCTTCCCTAGCGGGAGTGATCCATGTACCTTCTGTCCTGAGTTCCGGGGTTGGGGTAGGGTTGAGCGTGCGCACGGGGAGAGGGTCTAATACCCCTCGAACCGTAAGGCGTGAACCCTTCATATCACACGTGTCTTGTCCCATCTTATCTTGTCATGTCCCGTCCCTCTTAAGGTTAGTCCCGTAGTCGGTAGCACACGCTACGAGTACTGCTTGACGCGTTTTACTTTTTCAGCGCCGTTTACCTTCTTTTGTTACTATGTTATAACCCCAGCATGCTAAACAACCAGTAAATCATTGCTTAAAGTTTCAGTACACTTACAGTAGAGTCTAACCCTCTTTTGTAGACTTTACCTGACATACAGTTCCTTTCTTTTGGATGATGTACGTCAGGTGTTGAGCCGGAGTACGTTGACGAGGCGGACCTGCCAGAGTACATAGAGCCGGAGTACGTTGACGAGGCGGACCTGCCAGAGTACGTAGAGCCGGAGGACGTCGATCCAGAGTACGAGCCCGAGGAGGACAAGAGCTAGAGGTCTTCACGTTGCTGATCCAGAGGTCTCACTACAGTTTAGTTGGGTGCGTAGCACTGTTTATTTTCTGTCTAGGTTGGGTGCTTGCACCAGTAGTTTATCTTTCAGTTGTTGTGGCCGTGTCAGGCTTTTGTTAGACTCTTATTACTTCTGGATTATTATTATTTTGGAATAAAATGAATGTTTCCTTTTTAGTACTTTTGTTTTTCCGTACTAACCTGCAGGGACCTGTTCCTTCGTCTTGGAGTACCACACAGACGCTTATTGGGTCCGAGCTTCTCAGCTCCGGCCTAAGTGGGCCTTAGTCACGCTTCGCCTCCGTAGTTTTGGGGAGTGGGACGTGACAGCCACCCATTTATTCTCCTTCCTCTCGTCGCTGGCAAGGCTCCGGCCACCCCCCTGAGTCCGGCCACCATCCCCCTCATCTCTCCCTCTTCCCTCTCACCTCTCATGCCATAAAAACCCCCAAGAAGACAGCCCCAGGCCGCCGGGTTTAAACAGCCGCGCCCAGCCTTTTTCGGCCGGTGGTCGCCACCTCTGGCCACCCTCCGGCCTCCCTCTCTTCCTCGCACAACCCTTCAACTCTTCTCTCTCTTATCTCCACCTCAAACCCCTTGAAACCCAAGCAAACCATCCCCTTTGGCCGAATTCTGTGCACAGATTGCAGCCTCACCGGAAACTCACGGCTGGCCCGCCGCCGTCGCCGTCGCCGTCGGTGATCACCACCCCCATTTTGTTCCTCTTGGACCCCTCTACCCTCTGCAACTTCCCTCACGCTCATAGCCCACCTGTAACTCCTTGAAACCTCGTCAGAACACGCCATATCGGCTGTTTTTGACAGATCTGGAAGCTGAATTTCAATGCTGGCTCACGATCACCTCCGACCACCCCCAGTGTCCACTCCACCATCGTTGTCTTCATATTGAAGTCCTTTACCTTCTGCAAATTCCCGTTGACACTGATCATCACTGAATTTTTGCTGAGATGTGCGACAACGAACATTGCACGAATCTTTCCTCTCCGGCTTCTCACGGTCACCCACCGTTGTATGCTCACGCCGTCGTCCACCCACTGGGCCGGGCATCTTCCACTAATCTTATTTCATCTACCGATAGCCCCCTTGGACTCTCGAAGTTCACGTGCGTTGCCGCATGCACGTGTTTTTAGCCGACGTCGCCGTTAACGTGAAGATCTGTTGCGCTACTCGCAACGGGAGGAGGATCGCAGTTAACTCACTGATTTCACACCACCACCTCGCTATCCAGAGGTACCTCGATGCGCTACCCTTGGCTGAGGAGTTCCAGATGACGCCGACATTTCATCGTTCAGACCCGACTTCCGCTTGTTGAACGACGTCACGAGGTTGGTTCCCCTAACGAGTAGTAAAACCCACACCGTAGTTCATCAAAACCTAATCTAAAATTTGTCAACATGAATTAAAGTTATATTTTGCGTCTTTAAAATGTTGCTCACCATAGGAAAGATCGACGAACGGACTTATTTTCTATGCACATAGGGTGGACGTTGATCACTCCATATTTTACACCTTTTTTCTGCATATTTGCATACCGTTTTGATCTCACATATCAGGCTTTTCACGATTATTCGACAATATTGCGATACTTTTCACTATTTCTTGTTTTTGTCGTATTTCAGGAAATATGGAGCGATTTGGATCGATTGTGAGATCAAGAGGATTTGCACCCACTCCGGAGTGTCAACCATGGCCCTTTTGAGGGTTATTCTGCAATGGAAGAGGAGTGGAAGAAGAAAGAACGTCGTAGGAGCGACGGGGGAGCGAAAAGATGAAGATTGGGCATTTTCAGCATGCCACTCGGCCGAGTGAAGGAGTCACTCGGCCGAGCATTGAGACCCCGCTCGGCGGGCCAGATCGGACACGCAACAGAGATGTATCGGCGTGCACTCGGCCGAGCATCGCACGCCGACTCGGCCGAGTGAGGAGACTCCGTCCGTCCGAGTGGCACTCAGACGACGGCAAGCCAAAATGTCCAACTTACTGTAATCCGTCAGTCTGCCCCAGAATCCCGACTCGGCCGAGTGACGAAAGTCGTCCGCCCGAGTACCAAATGCCCCTCGGCCGAGTGACATTTGCCACTCGACCGAGTGAAGCGGAGGACACGAAGCGCCCAGATTTTCAGACATCCTCCAACTCTTTTGAAATCTTCTATCATTTCAGTGGGTTAATTATTTTTCTCATATTTTTTATGGATAGTAGACTTCATGACGATTCCAACGCCGCCAAGAACGCGCAAATCGGAGGTCGGATGAAATCTGAGGAATTTCTGCAAGTCGATGCTGCAGTGCTGGAATTTGCATGTCAGTGTCACTCGGCCGAGTGACATTTCCACTCGGCCGAGTGACCAGTTTTTGACAGTTTTTGACAGTTTTGACAGAGTGCTGTTTTCTGGAGTTTCTGCAGGAAAGTTCACTCGACCGAGTGAGATTTCCACTCGACCGAGTGAGCTGTCCACTCGACCGAGTGAGATTTCCACTCGACCGAGTGAGCTGTCCACTCGACCGAGTGAGATTTCCACTCGGCCGAGTCGTAACTGGCGGAGATTTCTGGGCACGCGCAGATTCAGTTTTGGGCCCGATTTTCAGGGGCTTTTTAGGCAGTTTTGCTAGGGTTTTTGGGAGAGTATTTAAGGGGTTTGTAGCCACCATTAGAGGGGATCTCTATTATGTTTTCTTAGCCCCCATATGTTTTTCTTAGGATAATTTTAGAGGTTAGGCCATGCCCTAGGCCCCCTTTTGGATCTAAAAGCTTGTATTTTGGATTGAAGATCTTCATCAAGCTAAGTATTTTGTTCTTATTGTTTGAATCTTTGTTTTGATATTTTTATATATGCAAGCAATGATTTTTATTGATCCTCATATCCTTATTGCTATGCTAGAGTAGATTTGTTGTTCTAGGGTTTGGGGATGAACCCTATGGATCTAATTTCATATTTGTGAAGAATGAATTCTAAATTGCTAGAATTGCTAGGAGGTTAGGTTGTGATTGATTTCCTACGGATAGCTAGGGATTTCCATCGATTTGGGATTTGCAAGAGATTGGATTCTAATCGATGGTAAGGCCTAGATATTCGATTTAGGTTTACAATTGGGTTTCTCTAGATTTGGTTTGCAAGAGATTGGACCAAAGCTAGGATTTTTAATTGTAAATCTATACACATATTCGTTTGCAAGAGATTGGACGAATACGAACTATCACAACCTAGATCGCAACTCGAGTTTGCACGAGAGTGGGCTCGAGGAGCGATTGGGCGATGATGTCGATCCTCATGCTAGTGGCTTAGGTTAGGGTTTGCAAGAGATTGGGCCATAACCTAGGTTTGCTATAGACCGGCAATAGCGCGAGAGCATGAGCTTGGTTCTCCATTAAGTTGCGACTAGTTCACCTCAACGCAAGTCTAGTAATATTGAGATTCACTATTCACAATGATGCATGACGATCCGTAGTGGGGATTCCCTAGCCCTAGACGTCTTTATTTGATTTTATATCCCCATACTTTGCCCGACGATTGTGACAGGATCGTCGCAAGGCAAATTCCCTCTTTTATTATATTGTATTTGAATCGATATTTGACCGATTTCTTTATCATCGACACCGACATCCATCACCATTTGCCATTATATCATACCATAACCATCTCCACCAATAAAACATTGTAGTCAAACCAACCTAGGATAGATTGGAGCCAACACCACCTCCTCGTGTTCGATACCCGCTCGCCACTTTGCCGTGCGCTTGCGGTAAAACTACAATCGTTCTCCGGGACGTGTATCCGGGGCGATCAAGTTTTTGGCGCCGTTGCCGGGGAGGTGTTTTCCGTTGGGTGCCAATTTGTCACAATTAGGTTGATTAGACTAAAAAAAATAAATAAATAAAAAAGGAAAATTTTCACCCCCGCCACCATTATTATCATTTCTATATTCTTTTGTACCACTGATATTTTTCTCCAGGTATTTATCTTTGTTGATCAGGTGTTATGGATTACACTACGTGGACCACAGATTTTGATCAGAGTGCTCAGATGGAAGAATACTATTATGATCAGAGTGCTCAGATGGGAGAATATTATTATGATCAGAGTGCTCAGATGGGAGAATACTATTATGATCAGAATGCTCAGATGGGAGAATACTTTTTTGAGGAGATGCACTGGCCCGAGCTTGATGAGAGACAAAGGATCTTTTTTGATGAGATACATGCACACCAGGTTGAAGTGCAAGCCGGGCTTGAAAAGGGTAACCTTCTATTGGAACGGGTGAAGAGGCAACTTGAAATGAATATGCTCATGCTTAAGGTTGAAGGGATTTCCAAAGATATCAGTTCTGCTTCTTCATTTTATGGGCAAGAAGCATCGCCAGACTTACTACCAGAGCCAGAATGTGCCGTCGTCGATCCCACTTCCTACGATACATCTATTGCATATGAAGAGTGGATGGACGAAGAGGCAGTGAAGGAAGCAGAAACTGAGTCATATGCGCAGCCAGAGGAGGACGCATTTCAGAGATTATTGGAGGGTCTCTTGGAGTCAGTGAGGTTCACCGGTTCAGAGAGCATTACGGCAGGTGATGCATTTGAGCTACGATTTGCAGATTTTGTTATGAACCGTGTTTCAGCTGCAGGAACAATTGAGGAGGACATCCATGTCAGACTTGAGGGGGATAGACTATATTTTCGGATTTCTTGCGGGCATTCCCCTCCACATGATACATCCCCACAAGTTGACACACCTGAGCAGCCAGCATCACCATCCCAGAGAGAGCCTACATTGATAGTTGATGAGAAGGCAAAGGAGCACACTATCGAGCCAGAGCATATTGCCGAGGAGGCCTCACATACGGAGTCAGAGCATGCTTTTGAGGAGGCCTTACACACAGAGCCAGAGCTTATCACCGAGGAGGTCGTGCATCGGGACGAGGACACAGCCATTCATGAGGATCCCGAGCACTATCCTCCTCCATTAGAGCTTCCACAGCCACCTCATCCTCCCACTGACGCAGAGGACTACCCCACAGAGCTTTTGGCCCCCCTTCAGGGAGATCTCTTTACTCCCTCGCCCTTTATCGTTGATTTCCCTCCCGTGTATGATGTTTTTTATGATTCATCGTGCCTTTTGCAGGATTCATGTACATACGATCAAGAGGTACGATGGGACGTATATGAGGAGGAGAGCGAGGAGTTAGCACCCATGGACGCATATGAATATGATCAAGAGGTGCACTGGGATGAGTCTGACGATGATGAGGAGCATCTCAATGAGGTCCACACCTATGATCTAGATTTACCTGAGCAGCATAGAGAAGACACCGTGGAGACAGCTATCACGGCACGTGAGGATATTGGATTATTTCCAGGGAAGTATCGTCCACCATTATTTATTCCATACATTTCTATCGACGATCCTCTTTGGGATACTTTTATTATGAGGGTGAATTTTTTGCAGCGAACTGATGCATCCTATTCTCTGCAGGGTACAGGTGGAGTCCTTGTGGGAATGCTGGGGGATGCATTGCTGGAGTTCGTTGGAGTCCGTGGACACACGCATCTGGCGGAGCCACGGAAGGAGCAGTTGGAGCAGTTGCCTGCACCAGCAAAGATACTGGATCCGCCTTTTGCTATAGGTGATATCAATCCAGTAGTGTAGAAATTTTATGCTTTAAATAAACACGAATTCTCTCGACAGCGAGAGGACCGTATAGATTTGCTTGAATAAATATCACCTCATATGATGGCAACAAAAATCTTTTACACCCCAAACCCATTATATATATTAATTGCCCTCTCCATATTTTGATATGTCACATCCTTTTGCTCACCACATTCGAGCATTTCTTTCATGTGAAACCTTACTTTCTTATTCGTTTGACTTGATCACACTTTACAAAGTCATGACATTTTTGATTGAGTCACTTGAATAGGATTGTTTGGTATAAGCTTGGGGGAAGGCGCTCTCATGCATCATTGTATGTGCATGTAGTTGCATTAGGATTTCATGTCATTCATTTCATCATTTTTCATTCACCCCCTTATTATTATCGTTGTTCCTCATATTCTTTCATTATGATCACATTGAGGACAATGTGAAGTTTAAGCTTGGGGGAGTGCATTTCCATGCCATTTAGATGCATTAGTTGCATTTTTACTTTATTTTAGGGTTTTTAAAATTTTTCAAAATTTTGCATCATCTTTTTGAATTTTCCATCTTATTTTCCTTTTATGTGTGTTCATGCATCATGTTGTGTGCTTGTTTTTCATTTCTTTCCTCTCTTTTATTTTTTATTTCTTTATTTTCCTTTCTCTTCTTTTGCTAGATTTGTTCCTTATGACGATATCTCTTATTGCTTTAGTAACCATCACGATGCTTATTATTCCTTGCCATGCTATTTAGAGTATTTCAGAGTCTTGCTATTCACATGTGCTTGCAAATCTATTTCTCTTGATGATTCCTCTACATGAATGCATGATATTAATTGAAGCTGAATTATGGATTAGTGTTTAGTATGCTTTTGTTGGAAATGCACCAAGATTCACGCATCATTAGTATATCTGAAGCATCAGTTTTATTGTCTTATTCACCTCCTGTTGCATGCTTGATATGAAAGTACTCTTTACCGCTTGACTTCGCTTTTTATTGAGATGATTGAGAATATCCATGCTTACATATGAGTTTTAGTTGAAGTATTATTTTATTGAACCGTTCGTGCACATCTTAGAGTGAACCGAGTGTTACATTATTTCCTTCTCCACATATATCTTTTTATTCTCTACATGTCACTTGAGTTCACCTCCTAAAGCTACTTATATCGCATCTATTTCCCAAAAATCCCCACAAAAGAAAAGTTAGCTCCAAAAAGTCCAAAAAGCCAAAAAGGAGCCAAAAACCAAAAATACAAATCAAATAGCTCCTACAAAAATCCAAAAAGAAAAGTGAGAAACAAAAAAAAGATCAAAAAGAAAAAAAAAGAAGAAAAAAAAAATTGTTTCTCTATCTCATTATTGGAGCCACAAAATACTTGGGAAAACCAAGGCAAAAATCCCATTTTCCACTATCATATTCCTTTAGATGCGATGCCTCAAGCTAAGCTTGGGGGGGTTGAATTCATTTGACCATATGAGTAAGTACGACATTAGAGTGGAGAGGTGCACATTAGAGTGGAGAGGTGCACGAATGGGGAAGTTTGATAATGCTGAAACTTAGCAAAATACCTAAGTTATGGAGATTTCTTATGAATTGAAATAAATATGTGAATGCCATGACTCTTATTCTATTCTCTATTGCATGCTTGGTGTGTATCTTATATGCTTCATTTATAACTTTTGATTGAAAAGTGCATTGCCAACATTTGTATATTAAATCCTATGAAATGTGTGATGTGGATATGAATTGATTGTATGAATTTAGAGAATCCCTTTTGTTGTTCTTAAAAGCTTGCAAGTACCATGTCTAAGTAAGATTTGAAATCCTTATAGCATGTGATTCGTATTTTCCAAGTTATCGTGATGTGTAGCTTATGGCTTGAGATCTGAGAGAATAATCTAGCAACCACTTCCACCTCGTGTTCTTTCTTTTTCTTTCGTTTCATTTTCTTTATTTTCATCTCCCGAGTTCGTCTCTCTACTTATCTTCCTCGAGGACGAGTAAGAGGTAAGCTTGGGGGATTTTGATCACTCCATATTTTACACCTTTTTTCTGCATATTTGCATACCGTTTTGATCGCACATATCAGGCTTTTCACGATTATTCGACAATATTGCGATACTTTTCACTATTTCTTGTTTTTGTCATATTTCAGGAAATATGGAGCGATTTGGATCGATTGTGAGATCAAGAGGATTTGCACCCACTCCGGAGTGTCAACCATGGCCCTTTTGAGGGTTATTCTGCAATGGAAGAGGAGTGGAAGAAGAAAGAACGTCGTAGGAGCGACGGGGGAGCGAAAAGATGAAGATTGGGCATTTTCAGCATGCCACTCGGCCGAGTGAAGGAGTCACTCGGCCGAGCATTGAGACCCCGCTCGGCCGGCCAGATCGGACACGCAACAGAGATGTATCAGCGTGCACTCGGCCGAGCATCGCACGCCGACTCGGCCGAGTGAGGAGACTCCGTCCGTCCGAGTGGCACCCAGACGACGGCAAGCCAAAATGTCCAACTTACTGTAATCCGTCAGTCTGCCCCAGAATCCTGACTCGGCCGAGTGACGAAAGCCGTCCGCCCGAGTACCAAATGCCCCTCGGCCGAGTGACATTTGCCACTCGACCGAGTGAAGCCGAGGACACGAAGCGCCCAGATTTTCAGACATCCTCCAACTCTTTTGAAATCTGCTATCATTCCAGTGGGTAAATTATTTTTCTCATATTTTTTATGGATAGTAGACTTCATGACGATTCCAACGCCGCCAAGAACGCGCAAATCGGAGGTCGGATGAAATCTGAGGAATTTCTGCAAGTCGATGCTGCAGTGCTGGAATTTGCATGTCAGTGTCACTCGGCCGAGTGACATTTCCACTCGGCCGAGTGACCAGTTTTTGACAGTTTTTGACAGTTTTGACAGAGTGCTGTTTTCTGGAGTTTCTGCAGGAAAGTTCACTCGACCGAGTGAGATTTCCACTCGACCGAGTGAGCTGTCCACTCGACCGAGTGAGATTTCCACTCGGCCGAGTCGTAACTGGCGGAGATTTCTGGGCACGCGCAGATTCAGTTTTGGGCCCGATTTTCAGGGGCTTTTTAGGCAGTTTTGCTAGGGTTTTTGGGAGAGTATTTAAGGGGTTTGTAGCCACCATTAGAGGGGATCTCTATTATGTTTTCTTAGCCCCCATATGTTTTTCTTAGGATAATTTTAGAGGTTAGGCCATGCCCTAAGCCCCCTTTTGGATCTAAAAGCTTGTATTTTGGATTGAAGATCTTCATCAAGCTAAGTATTTTGTTCTTATTGTTTGAATCTTTGTTTTGATATTTTTATATATGCAAGCAATGATTTTTATTGATTCTCATATCCTTATTGCTATGCTAGAGTAGATTTGTTGTTCTAGGGTTTGGGGATGAACCCTATGGATCTAATTTCATATTTGTGAAGAATGAATTCTAAATTGCTAGAATTGCTAGGAGGTTAGGTTGTGATTGATTTCCTACGGATAGCTAGGGATTTCCATCGATTTGGGATTTGCAAGAGATTGGATTCTAATCGATGGGAAGGCCTAGATATTCGATTTAGGTTTACAATTGGGTTTCTCTAGATTTGGTTTGCAAGAGATTGGACCAAAGCTAGGATTTTTAATTGTAAATCTATACACATATTCGTTTGCAAGAGATTGGACGAATACGAACTATCACAACCTAGATCGTAACTCGAGTTTGCACGAGAGTGGGCTCGAGGAGCGATTGGGCGATGATGTCGATCCTCATGCTAGTGGCTTAGGTTAGGGTTTGCAAGAGATTGGGCCATAACCTAGGTTTGCTATAGACCGGCAATAGCGCGAGAGCGTGAGCTTGGTTCTACATTAAGTTGCGACTAGTTCACCTCAACGCAAGTCTAGTAATATTGAGATTCACTATTTACAATGATGCATGACGGTCCGTAGTGGGGATTCCCTAGCCCTAGACGTCTTTATTTGATTTTATATCCCCATACTTTGCCCGACGATTGTGACAGGATCATCACAAGGTAAATTCCCTCTTTTATTGTATTGTATTTGAATCGATATTTGACCGATTTCTTTATCATCGACACCGACATCCATCACCATTGCCATTACATTATACCATAGCCATCTCCACCAATAAAACATTGTAGTCAAACCAACCTAGGATAGATTGGAGCCAACACCACCTCCTCGTGTTCGATACCCGCTCGCCACTTTGCCGTGCGCTTGCGGTAAAACTACAATCGTTCTCCGGGACGTGTATCCGGGGCGATCAGACGTCGATCTAGACTAAACAAACATCAAAAACGTGACTTTTTGACTGATAGGTTAGTCCCGCCAAATTTAGAAACAAACCAAAATAGGTTTGACCAAAAAGCACGATCTGACATTGCCGTGATCCTGTTTCAGATGGACCATCACCGACGTGACGTTTTGACAGGACGCTCCGAACAGACGACGCACTCGCCACCGCCGACAAGTGTACTCACTTGTACTTTCGGCCATATTTAGGCCATAGAATCGTAGAACTGTTAAAATGTAAAAAACAGAATCGGATGTGAAATGATAGCGTCCGGGATCCCCTTGACAGCTTAGACTTAACGACGAAGTCTAAGCGCAACAACAACATTTGACACCTTAGGGTTTTTCCTGTGCGTGCGTGCGTGTGGACCCTTAGAAGAACTATCCCTTACTTGTCATGTCGTGTCTTGTTATGCACAGCCTACGGGCAATAGGGCACTCACTTAACAGAGTGGGTGATCCCTTGTACGGATGCACAGCCTGCGGACAATAGGGCACTCACTTGATAGAGTGAGTGATCCCTTGTACGGATACACAGCCTGCAGGCAATAGGGCACTCACTTGATAGAATGAGTGATCCCTTGTATGGATACACAACCTATGGGAAATAGGGCACTGACTTGACAGAGTGAGTGATCCCTTTTACAGATACACAGCCTGCGGGCAATAGGGCACTCACTTGACAAAGTGAGTGATCCCTTGTACGGATACACAGCCTGCGGGCAATAGGGCACTCACTTCCAGAGTGAGTGATCCCTTGTACGGACTTGTCTTGTGCACTTGGGTGGGATAGGGTTGAGCGTAAGCACGGGGAGAGGGTCTGATCACCCTCGAACCGTAAGGCGTGAACCCTTCGAGTCACACGTGTCTTGTCTTGTCCTGTCCTGTCCTGTCCTGTCTTGTCTTGTCTTGTCTTGTCCCGTTTAGGTTAGTCCCGTAGTCGGTAGCACACGCTACGGCTACTGCTTGTCACATTTACTTTTCCTGCTCCATTTACTTTCCTTAACTGCCATGTTATAACCCCAGCATGTTAATCAACCAGTAAACTGTTGCTTTAAATTACAGTACACTTGCAGTAGAGTCTAACCCTCCTTTGTAGACTTTACATGACGTACAGTTCCTTTTATCTTGAGTGATGTACGTCAGGTGTTGAGCCAGAGTACGTGGACGAGCCAGACACACCAGAGTACATGGAGCCAGAGGGCGTCAATCCGGAGCACCATCCTGACGTGGACCAGACTTAGTGGTCTTTTCGTCGTTGTCTTACAGAGGTTACTACTTTCTAGTTGGATACTTAGCACCACTTTATTTTTCTGCCTAGGTTGGGTGCTTGCACCATTAGTTTCCTTTCTGTAGTTGTTGCCATGCTTAGGCTTCTCTTTTTAGACTTTTTACTCGCTGGATATTATCTCTTTATATTCATGAATGCAATTTTCTTTCTGTACTTTCTGTTGTTCCGAATTTTATAAATGCAAGAACCTAAAATTTTAAAATGGTATCCCTACAGACGCTTATTGGGTCCGAGCCTCACAGCTCCGGCCCAAGCGGGCCTTAGTCACACTTCACCTTCGTAGTTTTGGGTAGCGGGACGTGACATCTGTCTATCTATCTATCTATTATAATTTGACAGTGTTTTTTGAATTCTAGGGCTGACTAGGACAAGATAAAGAGTGGCTGAGATTTGATCTTGGTAAATCAATGGTTGAGATTGGATTTTGTGAAAATTTTAGTGGAAAAACTTAAATTTTGGTGGGAAAAGTGTATTGGGAACCAAAACTTTGAAATTAGAAGTGTCTTGGAAAAGATTGTGGAGATTAAATTTGGGGGGATGTGCCTTGGGAACCTAAAATTTGAAATTAGAAGTGCCTTGGGAAAGATTGTAGAGATTAAATTTGGGGGAAAAATTGCCTTGGGAACATAAATTTTGAAATTAAAAGTGCATTGGAAAAGATTACGGAGAAGCATGATTCATTAAATTAAACAAAATAAAAAATTTAGCGCAAAACAATTTAGCGGAACAACAAATTAGCGTAAAAATACCGTGAGCTTTGTTGTTCCGCGCCCGCACCGAAAGAGCAACAAATTAGCGTAAAAATATCCTGAGTTTTGTTGTTCCACGCCCGGGTCAAAGGCGCCCGCAAAATTTTTTGCGCTAATTTGTTTTGCGCCGAAGGCGCGGGTACCAAATTTGTTGTTCGACATCGAATAAGGTGCATGCACCAAATTTGTTGTTCCGCGCCGAAGACGCCCGCGTCGAAGGTGCCCGTGTCGCTAAATATTTTTATGCTAATTTATTATTCTGTTAAATTTTGGTTGTGAAAATAATTTTTCGGGAAACAAAGATTTCACGGGGAAAATCTTAAATGAACCGTGCCCGCGGGCACGGGTCATGACTAGTATACACTCATGTATATCCACAAAAAGATATCATAATACATCATCCAGACAACATCTCACAACAAAAAATCTCCACCCTAACACAAAGTCTAAGTCTAAGGGTGAGTGTCAATAGCAGCAGCAGAGGAGGAGGCCAAAACAATCTGGAACTCCTGAGTCTCTGGATCAACCGAGGAGTCCTCTGGAGGAGGAGGAGCAGCAGCAATATCGTGAGGAGCAGCAACACTAGGATGCTCAACAATCTCAGTGATGATAGGCAGAGGAGGCTGACTAGGCCGAGGTGGAACAAAGCGTCTGAGGTGCTCAGTGAAAGGAATTCCCCGAAGCTGGAATGACAAAAAGAACTCATAAAGACCAGAAATCCTCTCGTCCAAAGGGTTATGAGCGGATGAGATAGAGGGCTGCTCAGCTGGAGGAATGGTGGATGACAAAGGAGCAGTGGTGGGTTGCCTCTTCTTAGATGCTGATTGCAGAGCCGAAGAGGACTTCGACTTTGCAGAAGTATCTAGGAGAGGACTAAGAGGCAAAGGCTCGAAAGGAGTCAAATCAATACCAAAATGATGGAAAACAATGGTAAGACGACCTCCATAAGGGATATGAGCGGATGCAGAAGTAAACTCGACCTTGTCCATCCGATTAAGGAGGACACTCGCCCAGTTTATTCCCATACCCGAGAAGATAGTATACATGCATCTGATGATCTCCTGAGAAGGCTGGTCCGAGGAGCCATACTTCGGCAGGATGTTGGACTTCACCACTAGGTAAACAGCCTAACCCCTAGCCATGAACATGGAGGCTCGGATTCCAGAAGAGAGAACAGTGGGGATCACACGAAACATGTTCTGAAGGACAGTCTGATCAAGATCACTAACGTCTGAAAGAGAGATGTCAGCAGGAAGAGAAACAGTAGAAAGGATACTAAGAATGGTCCTGACATCCCCTAGATTTAGCAATATATGCAGTGAGATCGAGGATACCAGATTTAAATATTTATAACCGTAAGCGCACTGTGTTGTAGTGTGGCTTGGGGGTCAAACTCAGGGAGGCATGTGTTGTGCTTGTTGTCAAGAAGGAACCGGTTCACCCGATGGGTGAGCTAGCCCGATCAATCGGTAGGTTGTCACAGAATAGAAATACGGTGATATAAGATATAAGAGGGAACCTAGGACCTTGGTTTCCACCCTATCATGAGCCCTCTCTATTACGACCGGCGGTTAGGGTTACGATTGGATTTTAGGGTTTAGTGGTGAGACGTTGCCTCTAAGAGTGATACCTAGCGTCCCCTAGGACCGATATTCCGGTCGATGTCCATGACGATATGCTAGGACTACCTGGGTTTGGTCGGTGAGCATTCACATATCCATTAACACCGACCGACTCCTGGAGCACTAAGCTCGCAACGATTACTCCCAACATCTCATCCTGCCGTTTCCACGCACTAGGATTCAATATCTACGCTGGGGGCGTGAGCTGTGGTTAGGAGATCAAACGCCAGTTTTATTTTCCCTTGGCCTGATGGTCAGAGGCGGTCTTTCTCCCGCCAATGACAATAAAACGCCCCGCGTAACCATCTAAATTCCTAAACCCTATCGAAATCCTAATCCTATGGTCACTCTAGGGAGAACCCATGAAGGGGTTTCCACCAATGCCTTAGATTGGAGAACTACTCACAATTCATGGCGAAAATAGCATCACAATCAAATTCAACCATTGAAATCATGATCAAGCAATAGAACAGAGAAGCTAATAGTATTAAGAACAATGTATCAAAGTTACAGAATGATCAAAACACTTACAAGATAAAATAAAATTCCAGCCGTCAAAAGTCCCAAAAAGACAGAAAAACAATGGGGATCTGCGTTTTGGAAAACCTAGGTCACTATATATAGAAAATGAGGCCACCCGATCGGTTGAAGCATCAACCGATCGGGTGAGCTGCTAGTCGTTTTGGCCTTCGGGCTTCAGATACATCAACCGGTCGATTGAAGCGAGCGATTGATGTCGCCGGGTTGATGTTCATGAATCTCGGTTACAGATGAACCGATCGGGTGAGATGTCACCCGACTGGTTGGAATCCAGTCCAAAATAATAAAGAGCTCTGTCGATCTCACCCGATCGCTGAATCGATCGGGTGAGCTGCTCTTCACTTCTGCTCCTGTCCGGGTCGGATACGCGTGCATCAACCAATCGGGTGGCTCTGTCCACCCAATCGGTTGAGGGCTGAAATATAGTAATCTTCGTCGTTTGGCCCTCGGGATCGTGCGTGACACCTCCCGTTGCTTCGGGGACTCCTGATGTCTGCTTTGTATGTCCCCAATGCTGGAAACTCCTGAATTTGCACAAAAACATGGAGATAGTGAAAAGATACAAAAAACACAAAAGAATGGAAATGAAACAACGGAAAACAACAGAAAAATCACGAAGAAGATGTGCGTGAATATATAAAATATAAACGCACGTTAAAATCCCCCAAACTGAACCCTTCCTCGTCCTCGAGGAAGACGAGTGAGAGTAGGAGCTCTGAGGGAAAAATAGAAAGAGGGAAACAGAAAGAGAAAACAAAATCCTAGATCACCCGTCAGAGCCAACAAAATCAAACACACCACACCAAGTAAGCATGCGATAAAACACATCACTAAACCAAGGAATATAGTCCATACAAGTATCGTGGGCCCACGCGGTGAAGTGTGAGTGAGTGTGGTCGTGTGCTAGCACACGTTGTCACTTTCTAGATTGTGCAATAAAGCTCCATATATACATACCCAAGGAATGACCCAAATATCGATTCAATTCGAATAAGCGGTGAATAAAAGCTCAAGCATGCATGAGAATAGAATAAGAACTGAATCGTATCATATGTCGGGGACTTGACTGCTAGGAACTAGAAGACCACTGCACTATAGCCTAGATAATCGCAAGAAAATTCCTATGCCAAGTGTGTTCGAAAACAAAGGAGGTTGAGAAGGTGTGGAGTAGAACATTCAGTGCAAATTCTCGCCTTCCCTTTATTAACGGGGGATAGGAATGATATTCACAATGGGAGTTTTTTTTGGGTTTTGGGTATTTGTATTTTTTTGGACTTTTGGCTATACAATTTTTTTCTCCTTTTTTCTTCTTTTCTTTTTGGATTTTTCTTCTCTCTTTCTTTTCTTTTTGGGCTTTTGGATTTTTGGCTACATACTTGTGTATTCTCCCATGTGGGAGAACGGTACATGACGAGGGGATTGCACCAAGTAAAACAAAAAAGAAATCGAATTTTAAACACTTGGGCAAAAGAAAATTTTTCTCGCAAAACAGAGCACAAGCTAAATGGGTTATCCTAGTCCTATTGGTAGAGTCCCGACACATGCAAATTGAAGCGTACTACATATATATATATATATATATATATATATATATATATATATATATATATATATATATATATATATATATATATCTATAAAATAGGGATGTTATCATGGGTTATTGGATAAGAGTTGTTGTATAAGATATATTGGTTAAGAGAAAATGGATAAGAGAATTTGGATAAGAGATAAGAGAATTTGGGTAATTGGATATGTTGGTTAATACATTTTGTATGAGAGAATTTGAAAATGAGAAATTGGGAGATGAGAAATTGAGAGAATTTTTTTGAATCTTTGATGACTAGGACATGAGTTTGAGTTTGTATTTTGGGGGGGAATTTTGGTTGGAAACTTTGAAACTCAAAGGTTAAATTTTAGGGGGGAAAACAAAAATTGTGATTGGGGTTTAAAAATCTGAGTGATGTTTAAAAATCTTGGTTTTAAAACATCAAACATCAAAACTTCAACATTTCCCACTCTCTCATATGTCTCCCCCCTCCAATTTCTAAATGGGGCTTAAAAAAAACTTTGAGTGAGGTTTAAAAATAGACGGTTGAGAAAGAGGAGAAAATTTTTGGTGGGAGTTTTTTTGATTTTCGGTTTGAATTTTTTGGGGGAAATGAGTTTGGGGAAACCGATGTCTTGCTCTCTTCAAGATTAACGACGACATTATGTATCTCTCTCCCCCTGTTCTCCATCATCTCTCTCTCTCCATCATCTCTCTCTCTCCCCCCTGTGTTTAATCTCTCTCTCTCTCTCTCTCTCTCTCTCTCTCTCTCTCTCTCTACCCCCCCCTCCCCTGCGTTTAATTTCATCAAGAACTCCAGGATCCAAGGGCTCTTCGACAGCTGATGGATCTCGCCTTCCATCTGTCAGGCTCCTGTAGGCATGACCACCACCATTACTCGCGTCTTTCCCTATCATCGCCTCCGACCACGGGCTGAGGAGGAGATCAAACTCAACTTCAATATGATTATTGAGTTTGCCAGCATCAGATTCTTCCAAAAAGTTTTCATTTGTTTGATGATAATTTTTTGGTTAGATAATTTTTTGGAGTTGGATCTGAATTTGGATTTTGTTTCCAGTGGTTTCTTAGTTCACTCCACATCAACTGTTCTTCTAGATTTTTGTGGCTAACTCATGTTGTTCAGGTAAATATTGTTCAGCATCTCTCATTTATGTGGCTAACTCATGTTGTAGAAGCAAAAGTTTAAAGGCATCCATCTCTCATCAAGGTATTCTGTGCTCGGATTCAACGGTAGTCCAGTTTACTCTTCTACACAAAGAGTGGGTCAAGCCCATGTTTGAGGCACGACATTAAGAAAGTTTTGATATTGTATCATTGTTTACACGAGGATTTTTGATGCACTCCCAGCTTGCTAAATTTTTGATGCACTTCCACTTACATGGGAATTGACAGCATCTCTCTAATCTTTGCTTGCAGAGTAGTGCTTGGCATCAACTGTTCTTCTAGATTTTTGTGGATAACTCATGTTGTTGAGGTAAATATTGTTCATCATCTCTCATTTATGTGGTTAACTCATGTTGTAGAAGCAAAAGTTTACGGGTGATATCATACCAAAAATCTAATCAAAACAGAGTTTTTAATGCACTTCCAGTTTGCTAAATCTTGAATATGTTGATGATGTGAACATATACATGCTAACATCATTCTAATACATGCTCTTCGAATTGTATAGAGTCAGTCCAATTTGCTTCATCAAGAGTAGCCATACATCAGGAGCTCAGGTAAATATTGTTGATGTATTTGATTTATTTAATACAATGACTAAGATGATGCCTGTGGATGTGCCTCTTAATTGGATTTGAGGCCACCCATTATTTATTGTTGCTAGGAAAATAAGAAATTTTTCCTTCTATCATTAAACGCCCATAGTTGCGGGCTATCTTAGAAGAGAAAGCTGCTACAAAAAACAGGAGGGAGAGAAGTGCCATATTAGGAATAGGTAATAGTAAAATGGGTATAAAACCCAAGAAGGGCAAGAAAGATGAGTTTTGGAAGTGCAATAAAAGACAGTCCATGATGAACATGGTTATGACTTGATTCCTTACGAGGAAAGAGGAAAATTACGATGAGACCAAAATTTTTCTCCTGCTTTGTATATTTCTGATCTAATTCATGATTGTTGTTCCAGTTTTCTCAAGTCAGACAAATGATGTAGATATCAAAATAGAGAGATATCATGGAAAGAAAACCCAGTTGTGGATGTATCTCTATTATATCAAATCGTTTCTGCACAATGGTGTTCTGCAACAACACCCCAGGTAATTAAGGATTTCTTACTGGAGTTAATCTAGGGTTTGATGTTTCAGTTTGTATGGCATAACTAAGCACATATTTTTTGGCTCTTCTATCTGAAACTATATATATTGATGCGCTGGCATTTCAAAATAAATAAAAATCAAGTGTCCGGCTACAGGGTAGATGAAGAAACCAAAAGAATTTAAAAAGAATTTAAGGAACCTCAACCATCATTACA
Source organism: Scilla litardierei (assembly GCA_030789695.1). NCBI lineage: Eukaryota > Viridiplantae > Streptophyta > Magnoliopsida > Asparagales > Asparagaceae > Scilla > Scilla litardierei. The sequence continues at coordinate 72,316,756 of CM061137.1, forward strand.
TCATGTCTTACGCTAAAGTGTCAGATACGTATCGGGAAATTGGCATGCAAGTGCCAGAGCCCCACGCGAATTAGGCACTAAAAGTCAATCATTTTGAAAATCATTTTGAAATGTATGTACTTCATAGCTCATCACCATATGATAGGATAAGAGTTACTGTTAGTAATAGTGAGTTAGGGTTAAAAGAGAGGGCTTGGTGGGAGATGACAGTAAGGGTAAAGGGAATGGAAGCCTTTATTCTTTATGTCATCCCAAAAAATAAATATCTGCAACATAGGAGAATGGAGAAACTACATGTTTTTTCCTCTGAAAAGAGATAAATAGTTTTGGTGTCAATTCGTAAAGATTAAGACGTTAGATGACAAAATGAAAACTGTGGAGACATTGCGAGCCTTTCTGACTATGAATCCCACTTTTCTTACCACAGTAATCTTGATATTGGATATGAAGTAATGCAACTTTGGGGGTAGTTAATAAAAATGATAGTTACATGCATGGTTTCCTCGCCTGTAATTGCTAATGGAAGTGAAACCAGTCCTTGATGTCGAGAAATTGAGAATCAAACAGTTGCAATCACAATCCATGTTTTTAGTCCTAAATTGTAATGCTGCAATCCAACATATGCTTATTTTTGGGATGTATAAAAAGATACTAACAGCAAGTAAAATATGTTAGTTGATGATGTGTGTATCATGATTTATAACTATCTTCACCTTCCAAATAGATAATATGAATATATGGCTGCTACCAAAAGAATGTGAATATATGCAACATGATTTACTCAGCATTAATGTGAATATATGCAATGTTAATATATGCAAAAAGATACTAACAGCAAGTAATATATATATATATATATATATATATATATATATATATATATATATATATATATATATATATATATATATATATATATATATCTCTCTCTCTCTCTCTCTCTCTCTCTCTCTCTCTCTCAATTTGGACCAACTGATAGATATATATAACATGGGTATTGCTTCTCTTTGTGTTTCTCTATTGACATTTTCTTCTGACAAATCTTTAGCAGTAAGTCACGCTATAGTTGGTGTGCAAATTCTTGAGCATGTTAGCTTAACTTGCAGAAATCTCGCAAATTCTTTAGTAGATAATTTTATTAATTTGATGCAACTACTGAACATTGTAACCATTAATCGTCCTTCTGATCAAAAAATTTGGATTTGGGATAGCTAGAGGGTTTTATGGTCAAATCTTATTATTTCTTTTTAAAATTTGGATTTGGGATAGCTAAGGGGTTTTATGGTCCAATTTTATTATTTCTTTTTGAATTTTAGTGGTATCAAAGTTGCATGTAATCTGCATGGAGTTAAAGATGCATCCCATTTTAATTTTTCATGTTATTTCTTCATGCAAATTTGAGATTTTTTAAAATATATTTCAGGTCACATGTTCAGCAAAGATGGGCCCAAACAAACTTTGCTGAATTTCACGCAAGATTCGGAGAGGTACATTAATAGTACATGAAATTTTGCACATTCTTTAGAATTTCTTTTAAATTTACATGCCATTGGTGCATAATTTTACAGTTCTTTGAAAATTGGCATGGATTCGATGTGCATGCTACATGTCTGATATGCAAGTATTGTGTCTGACAGGTGTCAAACAGTTCACATAATTTGCCTTTAATTGTATGAATTAATTGACTCTCTAAAGATTTCTACTGTGTTTCTTTAAGTTCTTCATGATTATGTTTGTATGCTCATCTTCCCAAAGACAATTAATCTTTCGCCCATCAGACCATTAATCATATGGAAGGCAACATGTAACCGTATATATTTAGAAATATACAAAGAAATGTGTGCTTTCCAAGTCTTCTTTTAGTTAACATACCCAACCATTTATTACAGCATACAATTATGTATGTCCTTATAATAAGAGGGCATGCAAAATCAGACATAATAGGTTATGTTTGGAGTGCTTGCTGTCTCAAGTACTAAAAAAAATATTACCCATGTTAAGGGTGACTGATAGAAAACAAGAGCCTCCTATAAGTGCCAATAAAACCAATCAAACCTAAGGAATACACCATAGCATGAGTGGTTGTCACAGTAGATTATCCTTATCAGCACAATTTGTGTCATTTGTGGAAGCCTTCATTTTCTGAAAGTAAATGCATATTATATCAATCGTAATCACACTTAATGTTTCAATTACTTTTGACCTGCTAAACAATCTCATCATTTTTGTTGAGCAGGTGAATGTTGCCTTACTGGTCATTACGTGAAAAAAGCTATCAGTTCAAAGTTAAAACCAACCAAAGAAGAAGAGAAAGCAGATGAAGATGATGAAGGTGTCAGCTTTGTCTCTGCCTGTATTTGCTTTGATCTTGCAGTAATGCATTAATGTTGAAGGCGGCGATGCTTTCATCAAAACCAATGGCTACCATTTTGTTGTTAGTGGGAACCTATATCTTTAAATAGGTTCAATGTCTACTGGCTCATGTATCTTGGATCAGACCCATCTCAAAGAGACATGGTCTCAAGTGCATTCAGAGAATCTTCCAGCCATGGCCTCACCGCAGCCAGGACCTTTGCCTTCAATGATAGTGGGTCCAACCTCACACACACACACACACACACACACACACACACACACACACACACACACACACACACACACACACAGAGATGGGGTTTTGTTGTTGCATCTATTAGAATCAAACCGTTGGGAGTCCTGTTATGTATTCGCATAATTCTCAAGATTATATGCACTTTATCGTTTTAAAATTAATTTATATGTTCACTATATAATGATCCCTGCCTTGAGACGATTTGGTTTCTCACGATATCAAACATTGCTCAACTTACATCATTCTTTAGCATTTATATTGAATACATGAAAATCAAACCCTTACTTTATTGTCTCAATTGTGATTTGAAGCTTGGTATCATTTTCTCATGTTGTGTTCTTTTTGTTCTGTTCTCTTCATATAGATGGCAATGAGATGTCTCCAACTTCATGCTAAAATTGTTCTACAGACCTCGCGCGTGTTGGAATCTGCACAGAGTTCCAGGTCAAGAACCAGTGTTCGGCCCCAACTACAGAAAGAAATGATATGAAATTGGTATAATGCGGATTGTGCCAACCCTTCAGTGACTCAGTCACAATAGAATTATTTTTCAATGCAATTTACTTAAGTTATATCATTACAGCTTCTTGCAAATTATACCAAATTGGAAGAAATCCAAGCAAGTGATTGCAGATGCATATAGAAATCTAGATGGCAAATTGGAAGAAGTGAACCCAAGCATATAGAAATCCAAGCAATCAGCAAGAAGATGGCAAATTGGAAGAAGTGAACCCAGACTTGAAATTGGAAGAAATGATTTGAAATGGGTGTTATTGTACAAAAAGTCCTGGATATATGTTCGACCTTTAAGGAGTAGTATTTGATATTTTCTCCGGTAATTATGAGTATGATTCTACCTCAAAAGGTCCTACACAGTATTTCATGTTCACTCAAGCTGCGTCACTTAAGTATGTGCTCTTCTCCTTAAGCTTTTCACGCACTCAAACTATTTGCTGAATTGCTTCTGTTAGTATTTGTTGTTGTAGGATTATTCAAGAATAACACATATGACAGGGATATTAACATATGAATGACACATAGGAAAACATATGAATGCTTCTGTTAGTATTTGTTGTCATAGGATTATTCAAGAATAACACATATGGCAGGGATATAACATATGAATGAGCTTACCGACCCTATATGCTTTTCTCTGAATTACACTCGACTGAATTCAACAAATGCTGTTTTGGAATTCTTTTTAGAGTTTTCTCTGAATTGCACTCGACTGAATTCAACATATGACAAGGATATAACATGATGATGTAGACTCGCTCAATTGAGCTTTCTCATTCTTTTAGAGTTTCAATTATGTCCTTTGCTCCAATGATTGTCGCTTTGCCTATGCATCCTTACATGAGCTATGTGCATTATTTTGAGTGAATTTGCATCAGAGAAATTTGTCATGTTTTGTGGTATTAGAAATTTATATAAATTTAACCTATAGCCGGATATATGGTATTATTAAAGTTTGCATTCTTATTAAAGTTTGCATTCTTAAATTGAACCTATTGCCTGCACGGTCGTACGCCTCCTTATCTGTGCATGGCATGATCGTGTCATGCCCTTTAGACCATTTTTGAAGCTCTGAAGCATAAATTTCAACAAAAACATCATCAGTTAACTCGAAGAATTGGTATCCCTCTATCAGCATGTCACTCCTACTTACCGAATATGCAACTACAAACACCACCTTCAGGATTTACAATGCAAATCCATCTGCCCCAACATTTTTGCCCACAAGTTTCATATCTCCTCAAATATATCAAGAAGTTCGAGAATCACACCAAACTGCAACCAGATTGATGTGTGTTAATCATAGTTAATAAGCCATAGAAGGATACCAAAAATGATGCTGAATGAAGCTATTCTAAACATAATACCAGTTGCCTGAAAGTTTTTCCATACTTCAAACATCAAGACGGATATCAATAGCATATCAAATGGAGTCAACATAGGACGAGAACAAAACAAGGAAATAAAACAAACTTCAACATCCAAGCTGTACGATACAAACAATGGAAGAGAGATGATTATGAAAATGTAAATCTGGGAAGCATAAACATTGATCTTATACTGCAGATACATGGATCATGGTAACATACTAACATGGGTACACAGTAAATTTTCAGAATATGGCCATAACACACACAAAAACAGATTTCACTGTATCAAAATTCCTACAGTGGAACATATCCGTTTTGATCTGGTATCATCATTCCTCATAATAGTGATGTTACTCTGACCAGTGACCAATATCAAACTCCAAATCTGACCTGCTTTTACTGATACTCGAGGTGACCAGAAAATAAAGGGAGTGGGGGTATGATCCAATAAGAACGAATCTAACAGTGTCTAGCTCAACCAACTTTGATGCATAAGAGATACTAGGAGGAAAGATATTTTTACACAGAGAGAATAATTATATGAGAAGTATGCGCGAGAAATTTTCCTGTGCTAATACATATATACCACATATGTTTTAATTTTTAATTTTTTTTCAGATTTGTTCCGCACATTATTGAACATCAACGCACCAAAAATCAAATGAACCGAATGCTACTTGACCCTCGATCCGATTGTTATAAATTCAAACCAGGTTTTAGAACAATAAAACTTTTTGTAACGAGTGGATCAAGTGTTAAATCCCTTTAAAATTCACTCATAGTGAGGTTTTATAATTTTAGAATGTGTACAACCCCAAATAAATTTAAAAAAAAAGAGGATACTAGGCTTTTTAAACTGCCAACATAGGAAATTATGTAGGAAATTTCAAGTGCAAATTTTATGTGATGGCAACACATATATCCAGTATCCAATACAGAAAACAGTGCTTTCTATACACTGGACGATTAGTGTAACCTTGCATTCTTAATTCTTAATTAACCGAATACTGGTATTATTAAAGTGGTTATTTATATTTTAGTCCTGAATTGATCAAAATGGTCACCAATACAGAATGTGTGTATAGCTTTTAGAATGTCAACAAGTAAATATGAATGATGAGTATGTGTTTATGTGATTTTGACACATACTGTTTTGGAACAGTGCTTTCTATTTGTATGTTTTGGAACATATACTGTTTTGGATTTCTATTTGGATTCGGACTTTGTAAAACACATACTGTTTTTGCCTCAATATGGTTTTTTATTGGAATGATGAGCAGTATTTGGATTCGAACCAGCACTTTGTGTGCGAATGATGAACATGAGTATGTTTTGGAACAGTGCTTTCTATTGGGATGTTGATTTCTATTTGGATTTCTATTTGGACTCAATATGAATGATTTTGACAGTTTCATAGACAGTATGTGTTTGTGTGCGCAAGTGGGTTTCAATCTTCCAATTCATATGAAGACAGTATAGGATTATGTCATATGAAGATAGTATAGGATTATATCATATGACTAATACACACATATAAGATTATTCATATCAGCTTTTTGGAGAATATCATGTGTATTAGTTAACCTATAACATGGAGCTTACTGGCTGAGCTTAAGGAGAATTTTGGGCTTGAGCTTTTTGGGCTTCCAATTCATGTGTATTAGTTAACCCATTTAATAATCCATGCATATTTGAGTTTTCATGCATATTTGAGTTTCCCTGCATATTTTCAGATCCAGCGTAAGCCATGATTATTCCATGTACTCCCACCCTGCTAATTGAACTCCCAACATGATTATTCGTGTCCATGTTGCCTCTTGGAGATTATTGCTTGAATGAATCTGGAATTTATCAATCTGGATGGATATAGGTAGTGAATGTACTTCTCTTTGCAAATCTTTTTGGATATAGGTTGTAGACACACTTCTTTTTACAAATCTCTCTGTTGTGCCAGGTGTATGCATATATACCAGGAGTGTGCATACGTTTTTACCTATCTTGCATATTTATTATATGCAGATTTTTAATCATTTTTGTTAATCATTTGCAGATTTTTAATGATTACTAATTGTATCATCCCATTGGAGGATCCACGCCGTTTATTCTTTACTCCATTATCCTTAATAGTTTAAAAGAATACCTAAGAATACTGAAAGAGCTAATGAATCATCTTAAAAGTCTCATAATTCAAAGCATGAAGCACCATCTTAAGTCTTCTCATTGATGTAAATTCATGAATATACTTTAGTTGTTTCCTTCGACATTCAACTTTACTTCAACATGCTTTATTTCCACTAAAGCGTCAGATAACATGAAAGACTCACACTAACCAATGCATTAAATATTTTAATTTTTATTTGAACTCACACTGACCAATGCACCGTCGGCTCACACAAAAAAAAAATGAAAATTTGTCTGCTCACTCTCACTCTAACGGATTGACGCGTCATCGAACGGTTCACACAAAGCCAAACACACTCCCACATCAATCCCACCATTGGCTCTGCTAGAGTCAAAATCTAATGGACAAAAACCGCTCACAATCCACTCTCACTGATTGATGCGTAATCAGCGCCAAATGCGCCCACGCCATTTTATACGCTAATTTATACTTCCGTGCTAAATTTGGTGTTCCACGTCGAAGGCGCTACGCTAATTTGTTGTTCCGCACCGAAGTCTCCCATGCCACTAAAATTTTTAAGCTAATTTGTTGTTCTTTTAAATTTTGGCTTTGGAAATAATTTTTTGGGGAACACAGATTTCGTGTGGGGAAATCTTAAATGAACCGTGCCCGCGGGCACGGGTTATGACTAGTATATATATATATGAGGTGGGATCAAATGACCCCCAAAAATGACCCCCTATCAAAAATCCTATGCCCCCCATTTTTTCGAAAGATCCGAACCGTTCATCTTGATCTCCATCCTTTAAATACATGACCCACCAATTTTCAACCCGATCCCATGTGTTTTACCCGTTCATCAACCATTTGCAAAAGTTATGTTCATGCGAAACCGTTAAATTTGGGTCGGATGGATGAACAGGCAAAACACGTGGGATCGGGTTGAAAATTGGTTGGTCAGGTATTTAAAGGGTGGAGATCAAGATGAACGGTTCGGATCTTCCGAAAAAATGGGGGGCATAGGATTTTTGATAGGGGGTCACTTTTGGGGGTTATTTTTGGGGGTCATTTGATCCCTCCTCTATATATATATGTATGTATATATATATATACATGTATGTATGTATATATATACATATATGTATGTATGTATATATATATATACATACATATATATACATATGTATATATATGTATATATATGTATAGGAAAATTTTCAAATGAGAACATTTCGCACCGTGCGAAAATGTTTTTAGTTTTTTTTTGAAATTTTTTTTTCAAAAATTCTTTTTTCCACCCTCATCATATGTTGTTATACCCCCCTCAAAAAATAATGGTTGAGAAATAATGTCATTTGGTCTTCGATCAAGCCATTTCATCAAATTCGCACGTTTTGAGACCGTAAATTTGTAACGGGTGGATGGGTGCTCTAATGCCCAACGGGTTCACCCATTATTTTCCCTGGGGTATATAATTGTATGGATTAAACATCAAAAAAAGAATTTTTGAAAAAAAAATTTCAAAAAAATAAAAAAAAAGTTTTCGCACGGCTTTCGCACGGGATTTTTCGCACCCGAAGATTGCCCTATATGTATATATGTATATATATGTATATATGTATATATATGTATATATGTATATATATGTGTATATATGTATGTATGTATGTATGTATGTATGTATGTATGTATGTATGTATGTATGTATGTATGTATGTATGTATGTATGTATGTATATATATATATATATGTATGTATGTATGTATATAGGAAAATTTTAAAATGAGAACATTTCGCACCGTGCGAAAATGTTTTCAGTTTTTTTTTGAAATTTTTTTTTCAAAAATTCTTTTTTCCACCCTCATTATATGTTGTTATACCCCCCTCAAAAAATAATGGTTGAGAAATAATGTCATTTGGCCTTCGATCAAGGCATTTCATCAAATTCGCACGTTTTGATACCGTTAAATTTGTAACGGGTGGATGGGTGCTCTAATGCCCAACGGGTTCACCCATTATTTTCCCTGGGGTATATAATTGTATGGATTAAACATCAAAAAAAGAATTTTTGAAAAAAAAAATTTCAAAAAAATAAAAAAAAGTTTTCGCACGGGCTTTCGCACGGGTTTTTTCGCAACCGAAGATCACTCATGTATATATATACATACATACATACATACATACATATATAGGAAAATTTTCAAATGAGAACATTTCGCACCGTGCGAAAATATTTTTATCTTTTTTATGAAATTTTTTTTTTCAAAAATTCTTTTTTCCACCCTCATTATATGTTGTTATACCCCCCTCAAAAAATAATGGTTGAGAAATAATGTCATTTGGCCTTCGATCAAGGCATTTCATCAAATTTGCACGTTTTGAGACCGTTAAATTTGTAACGGGTGGATGTGTGCTCAATGCCCAACGGGTTCACTCATTATTTTCCCTGGGGTATATAATTGTATGGATTAAACATCAAAAAAAGAATTTTTGAAAAAAAAATTTCAAAAAAATAAAAAAAAGTTTTCGCACGGGCTTTCGCACTGGTTTTTTCGCACCCGAAGATCACTCTATATATATATATATATATATATATATATATATATATATACATACATACATACATACATACATACATACATACATATATATATATATATATATATATATATATATATATATATATATATATATATATATATATATATGTATGTATCATGCACAGAGAAGCAGATGGTAGAAGCAAAATACCGCATATTTAAAATCGAAGCATGATAGTCTAGGGGTCAACCAAGGACATGTATATAAATCAAAATCACAATATAGAAGCACACTAACTAGCTAGTCGCGACACACGACTCACACAAAAGCAAAGTGAACCCACGAGGCATGAAATGCAATAGGACTCGACTTCCTAGGGTTAGTGAATGTGATTATCGTGGCTAAGCTAAGTGTGTGTGTGTGTGTGTGCTTCCGTGGCAATTCATCATGTGGGGTCATCTCTAGGAGAGGGAGAATAAATGGAAAGCAAGAAAAAGAAAGAAAGAAACAGAAAAACACGATGAAAACGACTCAAAACGGTGAAAATGACACAACTGACGCACAAAGTGCGACTCCCCCAAGCTGAAACTTGCATTGTCCTCAATGCAATAGTAGTAGATACGGGAGGGCAAAGAAAATGGGGGGAAGTACTCACCGACACAAAAAACGTGAAAAACATGGAAAACACATCCAAAGAACACAAACACACAAATAAAAGTTAATAAAAACACATCCAAAGAACACCTATAAACAAACACACAATAAAGACATCACACGACGACACACACAAAAATCGATTTTCCCCAAGCTGATCATGACAATGCTAGCAATATGATATGATCATGGTGAGGCAGAAAAATGCTAAGGGGAAGTCAATCAGAGATGCTGTCGGTAGAATGGTAGGGAGATGGTGAGGAGGGTGGGGAGTAGTGGACGAAAGAATCTTGTGAAGACGAAGGAGAGGGTGTGCCGACAGGAGAAGGAGGTGCAATCGGCTGGAGCACTGGTGGGTCGAAATTTATTGGTGGATCGTGGTGGATAATGATGGCACCTGGTGAACTGACACACAGGTGCCAATCGGGAGGTTCCAAGGGTGGAAAATGTACGAGTGTGGCATACCAAGGATCCGGGTAGAACTCCCACGGTAAATGAGAAATTCGAATGAGGAGTCGCTCAGAAGATGATGGTGGGAAGATGGCAAATGGAGTATTATAATGACTATAGAGGTAGACTGCACGATCCTTACCGAAAGGAGTGATCATACTGATATCGATCAAGTAGTCGCGATCGATACGGCTACGTCCTGGTAAAATTGGGAAGTCGGGCGGCAGCCTCAAAGCACAACTGACAATAAGAGTGAGCATCCCACCACAGCAGATAGATCCAGAAGTTGCGCGGCTAACAGATAAAATCTCGTGGATGATCTAATGGGTGGTGTTAATGGGCAAATGGACATGTCCATGGATCCTATCGTGGGACATGGCGCAAAGAAAGAAAATCTCATCCCTTGACACCGTGGAAACATCTACATGGGAAAATATGGTGTTGGCAAGGAGGCAATGGGCAAAACGGTAACATGGATGTATGATGTAGGAGGCAAGTGCTCCCGATGGAAAGGTGGTATACTTGGTGAACCGTTGACAAACACCATTGTCCTGAAAGTAAGAAAAGATATCAGACCGATCATGAGTTGAACATTCAACATGACGATCGGGGTGAGGAAAATTCAGCAAATTGTTAAGCTCGGCAAAATTCATTGAAAAATTGGCATTGAAAGCGCAGAAAGTGAAACCACAATCGGACACTTCGAGAGAACTGAGGAACTCAAGTGTGAGATTCCACTGTGTGGGGGCATGTGCACGCAGAAGGAAATCGCAACCAATGCAGTTAAAAAGTTTGCTGACGCCCCTAAAGAGTCCAAGAGATTCGAGCGTGGGGGAATCAGCGAAAAGGGTAGGTCGCATGGGACGATGAAGCAGGGCGTGCAGACGTGTAGATTGCTCTTCAGAAGTTGGGTTAATGCCCAGGAATGATGAGGGAAAAGGGCCGTGTAGGGGGATGTCTCCGTGATGATGAGGACGTCTTTTTCCCTTCCTAGACATGGTAATGACGTGGGGGAAGAATGACAAAGTGGGGGAAGGTGTCTATGATGATGATAAAGCAGATGAAGCAGGTAGACACAAATTCAAGACATTGCATATAAGGAAAGAAATATGAAGAGTGGAAAGAGGTTACCCATCAATGATGCAAGTCCAAGCTCCCGAAAGATCCCACGCCGCATAAGGGAGCGATTTGGGGAGCCGTCGCTCACTGATCCGTCAAGAAAGGAAATTTCTAAAATTGGGTGCTAGGGTTAGGGTTTGGATGATTGGCGGGTGAATGTGGTTGATGGGAAGGGTATTGATGGTGGGGGAGTGTGGGAAAAGGTGTGGGTATGGTCTTAGGGGAGGAGGGATTGATGGAGGAGATCAATTTGGAAGATGGAGAGACGGATCGTGCGACTGGAAGTTCGGAAGTCGGGTGAATGAGGTCGGATGAGGGATAGTGGATATATATAGGGTTAGTCGAACCGATCGAGTGAGATTTCACCCGATCGGTTGGGTTATTTTCGAAAACTTCTTGAGAATCAACGGCTACAGGTCAACCGATCGGGTGAGTCTTCACCCGATCGGTTGACCGCTTCCCAATTTTCCCGAGAGCACTATCATTTCACTCGGTCTTCCACCCGATCTCAGCTTGTTTTCAACCGATCTGTTGATTTAACTCCGAAATTTCCCGAGAGCTCTGCTGCTTTCACTCGATCTTCCACCCGGTCAGCCTCATATGCCAACTAATCGGTTCGCTGATGCGCTAATACATGCTATCTTCAGATACGGCCCACCCGATCGGTTGATGGATCACCCGATCGGTTGAGGGCAATTTCCTGCACATATACAAAAATCAATTAAGTCTCCCGATAAAAATTCCCATAGCAGTATTTATTCCCTAAAAATTAGTAGACTAATTCTAAATAGAGAAACGATATAAGTTTAGAACATGGGTTGTCTCCCATGAAACGCTTGGTTATAGTCGGTAGCTCGACTCCTCATTTCGTGATCAATTCAGATCCGGAGGATTTGTAGATGATCCATCGGTCGCTGAAACTCCGACCAGAGAGATTGCTGGTTCACTGATCGCATAATGTTTCAAATGATTTCCCTTGACTTTGAACGGTTCATCTCTTTCCATTATCTCAATTGCTCCGTGCGGGAAGACCTTGGTGACTCGGAAGGGTCCCGACCACCTAGACTTGAGCTTTCCGAAAAAAAGCCACAGTCTCAATTTGAATAGGATAAATAAGTCACCTTCCTTGAATTCTCTCTTCAGAATGCGCTTATCATGCCACCGCTTCAACTTTTCTTTGTAGATTCTGGCATTTTCGTAAGCGTTGAGCCGGATCTCGTCAAGCTCACTCAGTTGTAGCTGTCGGTGGCTTCCTACCTCCTTGGCGTCGAAATTCAGATTCTTGACGACCCAAAACATCGTGTGCTTCAGTTCCACAGGTAGATGACATGCCTTCCCATAGACAAATCGGTATGGGGTTGTGCCGATCGAAGTCTTGAACGCAGTCCTGTAGGCCTAGAGCGCGTCTGAAAGTTTCGATGACCTGTCCTTCCTAGAGTTAGCCACAGTCTTCTCCAGTATGCTCTTTATCTATCTGTTTAAAACTTCCACCTGGCCGCTTGTCTACGGGTAGTAGGCAAGCCCGATTCGGTGCTGCACCCCGTACTTCTTCAAGAGAGCTTCGAATTTCTTCTCTATGAAGTGGCTCCCTCCATCGCTGATTAAAACTCGAGGCACGTCGAATCTCGAGAAAATATTGTTTTTAAAGAATTTGATCACCACCCGAGAATCATTAGTAGGGATAGCTATCGCCTCTACCCACTTAGACACATAATCCACGGCCACCAAGATATACTGATTTCCAGAGGACGAGGGAAACTGCCCCATGAAGTCGACTCCCCAAACATCGAAGATCTCGACTTCCAAAATGTAATGCCGAGGCATTTCGTTCCTCTTAGAGATGTTTTCCATCCTTTGGCATTTGTCGTAAGCCTGGACATAAGCGTTTGTGTCTTTGAAAAGGGTCGGCCAATAGAATCCATTCTGGAGGATCTTCGTCGCGGTCTTATAGGCACTTGCATGGCCTCCACACTGCTGATCTTGGCAATGAGAAATTATGGAGGTCACCTCTGTTTTGGGAGTGCACCTTAGTATCATCCCATCATTGCAGGTCTTGTACAAATAAGGGGCGTCCCAATAAAATTTCCAGACCTCGTGAAAGAATTTCTTCTTCTGCAGATAGCTTACGTTATGGGGGACGATGGCGCATGTCAGATAATTGGCGATGTCTTCATACCATGGGTCCAAACAGAGGAGATAGAGAAAAGATGCTCGTCATGGAGCGAGTCATCAATAGGAGTAGCATCCAGATCGAGGGTGGGCATCCTGGCCAGGTGGTCTGCAACGACATTCTCCGCCCCTTTCTTGTCCTTGATCTCCAAGTCAAATTTCTGAAGGAGGAGAATCCACCTTATGAGGCGCGGCTTGGCTTCCTTCTTGTTCAAAAGGTATTTGAGGGCGGCGTGATCCGTATGCACGATTTCCTTGGCACCCACAAGATACGGCCGGAACTTGTCCATAGCATGGATGACGGCTAGCAATTCCTTCTCCGCGGTCGTATAATTTCTTTGGGCTTCGTCGAGGGTCTTGCTCGTATAGTATATAATGTGCAAATTTTTGTCCTTCCTCTGTCCCAAGACGGCCCCAACCGCATAGTCGCTGGCATTGCACATTAACTCGAAAGGTAGACTCCAGTCTGGAGGCTGAATCACAGGTGCAGAAATGAGGGCTTGCTTCAAAAGGCAAAAAACTTCCATACACTTGTCATCGAAGAAGAAATGTGTATTCTTCATGAGGAGCTGGGTCAAGGGCCTAGAAATTTTGGAGAAGTCCTTTATGAGCCGGTGGTAGAATCCCACGGGCCCTAAGAAACCACGGACTCCCCGAAGGTTAAGTGGGGGCAGAAGCTTCTCTATCACATCTACCTTTACCTTATCCACCTTAATCCCCCTTGAAGAAATAACATGCCCCAACACGACTCCTTCTTGGACCATAAAGTGGCATTTTTCCCAGTTCAAAATTAGTCCTGTATCTTGACACCTTTTGAGGACATTAGTCAGGTTGCGGAGACACGAGTCAAACTCTGTTCCATAGACGGAGAAATCGTACATGAAGACCTCCATTGTATCCTGGGAATAATCAGAGAATATTGCGGACATTAATCTTTGAAATGTAGCCAGGGTGTTGCAAAGCCCAAACGGCATTCTCCTGTAAGCATACTTCCCAAATGGACAAGTAAAAGTTGTCTTCTCCTGGTCGTCATTGTGGATGGGAATTTGCAGAAAGCCGGAGTATCCATCCATGAAGCAGAAGTAGTTGTGCTTTGTCAGTCTTTCGAGCATCTGATCAATGAAAGGGAGAGGATAGTGATCTTTCCTTGTGGCCTTGTTCAATTTTCGGTAATCGATGCACATCCGATACCTGGTGACGGTCCTCGTGGGAATGAGCTCCTTTTTCTTGTTACGAATGACCGTCATTACTCCCTTCTTGGGCACAACATGCACCGGGCTAACCCATCGACTGTCAGAGATAGGGTAGATAATTCCGGCCTGGAGGAGTCTAACAATCCCCTTCTTGACCACTTCCATCATGATGGGGTTCAATCTTCGTTGCGGCTCGATGAAGCTTGCTCATCTTCAAGCAATATCCTGTGCGAGCAAAGTCCCAAGCTCACTCCCTTCAAATCCTCGATTGCGTACCTGAAAACATTCTTAAATCTTTTTAAAACACCGAGTATTCTGGTCATTTGGTCTTCGGGCAGCGAGGAGTTCACTATGACTGGCAGCGTCGAATCCTCTCCCAAATATTCATACTTCAATCCCGGAGGTAACTCCTTCATCTCAACTTCTTGAGGTCCTGACACATATTTTTCAAGCTGAGCATCCTCTAGTGAAAGGACTTCTTCCTGGGTCTCCTGGAAACTAGCATCCGAAATTTCACTCCCAGCAGTGGTTTCGCCCGGCGAAGCCTTGCAAGGTAATAAGGGGACTGCCGAGGAAGGTTCTAGGTCTTTCTCAAGTTCATGATAATCATCCGAGAAGAAGGCTTTAACGCGAAAACAGGTCTCAACAGCCGATAGTTCTCCACCACTACTGTCGGCTCCCTCATGGTCCCAAGATTCAAGATGCTCTGTAGAAGTCTGCAAGGATAAGATAGATTCCTACTCAACACACCCAATAAACTCTGCCTGATGGTCCTCCAGACAAGCCTCCCCATAGGTGTATAACTCTTCCCCACTGAATTCTATACTGGGCATGTCAATAAGCATCGCTTCATTGGAAGGGAAGAAAATTGTCGTGTCGGGATGCTGCTGAACATCATGATTCATCTTTTGATTTTCTACAACAGCTGATAGAAAGGAAAGGACGTTCGAAGTGCTTAAAGATTCTATCAGACTCTGGGCTAAACAGCTGATGTGGTGTGCATATGCCCAGATATCGCCTAAAACGGCACACGACATCCTTGTAGAGCGGAGAACCTACAAGAAAAGGAGAGAGAGACTGCACGGATAGAGAGCACGTTAATAGCACGGGTTGTATGAATGGAGGGATAAGAAGTAGTAATGGAGGTATGGAGACATAGTCTACCAACCCTGTACAACGAACATATATACAATATGTCCAAGTAAAATCAAAAAGTAAGTAGAATGAAAAAATTATTGCGTGGTGAGAATGTGAACTAGTCTCTAGGGTTCACAGGGTCCTAAAATAAACAATCATGTTGCCTCCCCGGCAATGGTGCCATAAAGCTTGACGTCCCCTAGATTTAGAAATATATGTAGTGAGATGGGGGATACCAGATTTAAATATTTATAACCGCAAGCGCACAGTATTGTAGTGTGGCTAGGGGGTCGAACTCAGGGAGGCGTGTGTTATGCTTGTTGTCAAGAAGGAACCAGTTCACCCGATGGATGAGCTAGCTCGATCAATCGGTAGGTTGTCACAGAGTAGAATTACGGTGATATAAGATATAAGAGGGAACCTAGGACCTTGGTTTCCACCCTATCATGAGCCCTCTCTATTACGACTGACGGTTAGGGTTACGATTGGATTTTAGGGTTTAGTGGTGAGACGTTGCCTCTAAGAGTGATACCTAGCGTCCCATGGGCCCGATATTCCGGTCAATGCCCAGGACGATATGCTAGGACTACCCGGGTTTGGTCGGTGGGCATTCACATGTCCATTAACACCGACCGACTCCAGGAGCACTAAGCTCGCAACAATTACTCCCAACATCTCATCCTGCCGTTCCCATGCGCTAGGATTCAATGTCTACGCTGGGGGCGTGAGCTGTGGTTAGGGGATCAAATGCCAGTTTTATTTCCCCTCCGCCTGATGGTCAGAGGCAGTCTTTCTACCGCCAATGACAATAAAACACCCCGCATAACCATCTAAATTTATAAACCCTATCGAATCCTAATCCTATAGTCGCTCTAGGGAGAACCCATGAAGGGGTTTCCACCAATGCCCTAGATTGGGGAACTACTCACAATTCATGGCGAAAATAGCATCACAATCAAATTCAACCATTGAAATCATGATGAAAGCAATAGAACAGAGAAGCTAATAGTATTAAGAACAATGTATCAAAGTTACAAAATGATCAGAACACTTACAAGATAAAATAAAATTACAGCCGTCAAAAGTCCCAACAAGACAGAAAAACAATGGGGATCTGCATTTTGGAAGACCTAGGTCACTATATATAGAAAATGAGGCCACCCGATCGGTTGAAGTATCAACCGATCGGGTGAGCTACTAGTCGTTTTGGACTTCGGGCTTTAGATACATCAACCGGTCGGTTGAAGCGAGTAGTTAATGTCACCGGGTCGATGTTTGTGAATCTCGGCTATAGATGAACCGATCGGGTGAGATGTCACCCGATCTGTTGGAATTCAGCCCAAAATAACAGAGAGCTCTGTCGATCTCACCTGATCACTGAACCGATCGGGTGAGCTGCTCTTCACTTCTGCTCCTGTTCGGGTCGGATACGCGTGCATCAATCGATCGGGTGGCTCTGTCCACCCGATTGGTTGAGGGCTGAAATATAGTAATCTTCGTCGTTTGGCCCTCGGGATCGCGCGTGACACCTCCCGTTGCTCCGGGGACTCATGATGTCTGCTTTGTATGTCCCCAATGCTGAAAACTCCTGCATTTGCACAAAAACACGGAGAAAGTGAAAGATACAAAAAAACACAAAAGAGCGGATATGAAACAATGGAAAACA
Source organism: Scilla litardierei (assembly GCA_030789695.1). NCBI lineage: Eukaryota > Viridiplantae > Streptophyta > Magnoliopsida > Asparagales > Asparagaceae > Scilla > Scilla litardierei. The sequence continues at coordinate 72,334,304 of CM061137.1, forward strand.
GCAGAAAAATCACGAAGAAGATGTGCGTGAATATATAAAATATAAACACACGTCAGGTCCCTAAGAGAGTAGGATCAAGACAGATGCGGGTCCCCTGAACCACAATGTCTATCACTATTATGTCAGCATATTTCCCACGAATGCAGTTGCATAGAATAATTTGATCAGAAAGGGATAAGCACGTGGGGAGTCGATATGGGAGTATCGAAAAAGATCACCCAAATGGGTAGATGAGGGGATCACTCGGTAGTAAAGGCCTGATAAACAATAAATCGCTCATGAAGAGACGGATCCCTAGCATGGAGTAAAACTTTGCCAGACAAGAGTCGTCTCAGTAAATAGGAACTAAGGGATCAGTAGAAGGCACATCCGTTTGGTCTAGAGGAGAACCAAAACTAGACTCGGAATGTGAAGGTTCGGCCTCAGTGCAAGGCTCATTGATGCAAACACTAACTTGCTTACACGGACGCTTCACGAGGGGCTCAGCTTCAGACGAGGAGGAAGCAGACGAAGGGGAATATCCACTCGAAGAAGAATCAGTGGGAGGATCGGCATTCTTGATACGGGCTTTGTGGGATCGTTTGGTTCTGACAATGGTTGGCTTAGAGATCCTACTACGTTTAGGAGCAACAGCCTTCCCCTTGGTCTTGGGTGCCATTGTGCAATCAATCGAAAGGAGTGAAAGGAAAAAGCTGTACGATAAAAAATCAACATAAGAGAGAGAGAGAGAGGTATGCCTATCAGTGAAGAACGATCAATAGGGAGACAATCGATTCAGAAATTGAAAGAACGGAGGAGATAGGCTTCGAAACGGCATGAAATCGATAGAGGAGTGATCGATGGCGGAGTTCGAAGGAGGAAGACGCGGGAGCTTTCAATCGGATGAGAGAGAAAACAAAAGTACGAATCGATGTCTCTCGACAATATAAAGAGGGGTCGAAAGAATCTGGCCCGTTGGATCAAAAAATCGACGACTCAGATCAACTTAACGAACCGCCACAACAGTTGACAGTCGACTGAAGAATATTTGTCAGTCGACTGGGAAGTTAGATAGAAATAGGCATGAGTTGATAGACAGTTGACTGTGGGGTAAATCACAGTTGCCTGTCGGAGAGGCAGTCGACTGTATTTTACTCAACAGTCGACTGACTGAGAATCAAAATTCGATGATAAAAACAGAGACTTCTGAAAGTTTAGACATGCACCTAATGACCAAACTGCAGTCGACTGTCGATTAGACAGTCGACTGTAAAGTAGTCATTAGTCGCCTGTGCGAAAGATATAGTCTGCTGTTTGATAAAATTGAGTTGGACAGTCGACTGTCGAAGGAATGACAATCGTCTGTCCTGGTCCAAAAATGAACAGTGAGGTTAAAAACCAGAGGATAAAGACAACTCACCCTAGGACCTATACTCTACCATAAATCTAATCAAGAAAACAATATCAAAATATAATAGATTAACACACAAATCTCTTAAAACAATCCAAAGACTAACAAAATCATCAAATTCTCAATAACATCTCTTAATGCAAATATATATGTGAAACATATAATTTATCAAACGAAGAAAAGTACAATCATGAAATGAGTCCAAATATGAAATAACATGAAGGTTGAACTCCTAAATTTCAGATTCACCCATAATCCCTAATTCTCCACGCAACTTCACAAATGAATCTTCTTTAAGAGGTTTAGTGAAGATGTCAGTGATTTGTTTTTGGGTTTCAATGTACTCTAAGACGATGTCCTTCTTGTAGGGAAATATACCCTCAGATCATTTGTATTTGATGCAAATGATAATTTAAGCCTAGATATGGACTATTTTGCATTTGATGCAAAATGGATTAAATATGTTTTAAATAGTTTAAAACAATATTTAATAATATAAACGCAAGAAAAAGTTCACGGGTAAGACGGGAATGTCCCGGTCTACGCCCAGGTTCGAACGGCGTCCAAATCGGACGCCAGATGCCCAAGTTATGCCCAAAACAGATCTAAGAGTAAGATCAAGCCAGATTAGGCAGACCCAGCCCAAACTGGGTCTGGCCTAGACTGCTGGCCAAGCCCAGCAAAGCCAAGGCCCGCCTGGGCCTTGGCGCCCTAGCCTGCCTGGGCCAGGGCGCCTGGGCGTTGGGCGCCCAAGCGTTCTGGGCCGGGCGCCCGGCCCAGCCCAGGCGCCCGCCTGGGCGCCTGGCGCCTGGCTGTCGCCTGGGCGCCCGCGCCTGGGCGCCCGTGCCCAGACCTGGGCACCCGTGCCCAAGTCTGGGCAGGTGCCCAATCAGCCTTTTTGGGGGCTGTGGGGCCCACTTACTGGGCCCCACTAATGGGTGCAGAACCCTAGATCTATTCGACAAATTTGACGGCTGGTTTTTGCGAAAAACAAGTCGTAGGCTAAAATTTGGACATACAATTGAATGGTCAAACGAACTCCGATTGACGAACGGTTTTTTTCTATGCGTTCACCATTGAACACCCTTCGAATTGATAGGTCGTATCAATCCTGAAGTTCAACGGTGAGGGAGTTAAAATTCACAGAAGTTTGCACTTTGTGAAAGGCAAACTAAATTGATTTCATTAACTCTAATTATTAGTCCCACATCGGATTTTGAGTGAAGGGGAGCAGTCAGCCGCCTATATAAATAGGGGTCTGCTCTCCTCTTCAAGACTCGTCCCAAGCTCTAGATCTGAGCGGCTCTCGTAAATGTTGGAGCACGCTCGGATCTAAGCTTAAATTAATATTTCTCCTCTCTCTATAAATTTCTGTCTTGCTCCTGAGGGCTCTAGCAAAGCTGCAAAAGAGTTCGGATTCAGATCCGAAATCTAGGCGGAGGTTTCACTCGCGTGAAACTTTCTTCGGCGCGTGGTTGGCTCGGCGACACGGGATTGATCGCCTCGGGATGCGGAGCGGTTCGATGAGCGGTTCGGGGAGCGGTTCGAGGAGCAGCTCGGCGTGGGACGGGAGCGGCTCGAAAGACGGTGCGAAACATCTCGCCCGCCCCAGGGCTGAGATTCCGGGTATGTGTTTAATTAAGCATTAGTTTAATTTAATCGCAGTAGGCTAGATCCTTCTTGGGATGGTCAGACCCATCCCAAGTCGGCATAGATCTTGGTTTATGGTCTTGGACCTTAGGGTTAAATGTTAATTAGATTAACATGTTTATTTTTTCGCTGCTTTTCTGTTTATGTTCCGTCCGACTTAGGACAGGCATAGAGTTTTTGTGCCCTAAGGGTCCCAGAAATTCCCTACACTTCTTAGCTACATGATCATTGATAAAGTGGTGTCTCACATCTATGTGTTTGGTACGGGAGTGATGTACCGGATTCTTGGAAAGACATATAGCACTTTGGTTATCAACCATGATAGGGCAAGTATCACAATTGACACCATAGTCCTTAAGAGTGTGTCTCATCCAAAGAACTTGTGCACATCCAAGACCCGCAGCAATATATTCCGCTTCATTCATGGACAATGATACCGAGTTCTGTTTCTTGGAGAACCAAGAAACTAGGGAATTTTCTAAAGATGGCAAGTGCCACTAGTACTCTTCCTATCAGATTTGCATCCGACAAAGTCGGCATCACTATATGAGATTAACTCATATGTGCTAGATTTAGGGTAAAGTAACCCATAATCTAGTGAACGATTGAGGTAATGAAAAATTCTTTTAACAGCAATCAAGTTGACTCCTTAGGTGTAGTTTAATATCTAGCACATAGGCATACAGAAAACATGATATCGAGCCTACTAGCAGTTAAGTAGAGTAAGATGTCGATCATACGTCGATATAGACGCACGTCTGTATCTTTTCCGTTCTCATCCTTGTGTAGATGGGTTGTCGTACTCATGTGACTCCTTTTGCTTGAAGATGATTCCATCTCGAATCACTTGATAAGCTCCCATATGTACTTGGTTTGATGTATGAAAGTCCCATCCTTCATTTGCTGAATTTACTGTCCAAGGAAATAGTTGAGCTCACCCATATGGCTCATCTCGAAGTCATCCTTCATAGATATATAAAATTCTTGGCAAAGATTAAAGTTAGTAGAACCAAATATAATATTGTCTACATAAAATTGAATCAATAGGATGTTATTTTCATAATCCTTAATAAAAAGTGTTGAATCAACTTCACCCATTTTAAAACCTAAATCCAAAAGAAAGGTTTTAATTCAATCATACTAAGCTCTAAGAGCGTGTCTCAACCCATATAACGCTTTCTTAAGTTTGAAAATATGGTTTGGCAATTTTTCATGTATGAAACCGGGTGGTTGAGAAACATAAACTTCTTCATTAACAATACCATTTAAAATTGCACTTTTAACATCCATTTGAAACAATTTGCAATTCTTATGAGATGCAAAAGGTAAAAGCAATCTAATAGCTTCTAATCTAGCTACGGGGCAAAAGATTCTTCGAAGTCGATACCTTCTTCTTACCGGTAGCTTTGAGCTACTAAGCTTGCTTTGTTCCTTGTAATGACCTTGTTCTCATCGGTCTTGTTCTTAAAGATCCACTTGGTCCCAGTCACTTGGTGACCATTTGGAAGAGGAACGAGCTTCCAAACTTCATTTCTCTTGAATTGCATGAGCTCTTCTTCCATTGCCACTATCCAAAAGCTATCCTCACATGCTTCTTGGATGTTCTTTGGCTCAATGGTAGAGACGAATGCACAATGAGAAAATTCTTCAATTCTAGACCTCGTTCGAACACCCACACCAATATCTCCAATAATTTGGTCATGAGGGTGGTTGCAAAAGGTTGGGTAAGCTTTGGGAATCCCTGCATCACTTGGAACATCTTCAACAATCTCATTAATAGTGTTAGTCTCAATAATAGAATCATTAATCTTAACATTACTAAGAGAATCACTTATTGCATCTACACTATCATCAATAACATGAGGAAAATCAAAATCTTCATAAAATGATACGTGTAGTGATTCCTCGATCATTGAAGAGGTTTTGTTGTATATCCGGTAGGCTTTGCTACGTGTGGAATATCCAAAAAAAATTCTTCATCGGATCTTGGCTCAAATTTGTCTTAGTTACCAAAGGTGTTCTTGATAAAACATTTTAAAACAAAGACTCGAAACTATTTAACTTGTGCCTTTTTGTCATAGAATAGCTCAAAGCAAGTTTTGTTCGTTCGGAGTCTCACTAGGATCATATTGAGCACATAACATGTTGTGTGCACCGCCTCTGTCCAAAATTGTAGTCCAAGATGACTATCATGGAGCATTGTACGAGCACACTCAATAAGAGTCCTATTCTTTCTCTCTACAACACCATTTTGTGGTGGTGCACGAGAAAAAGAAAAATTGTAAGTTATCCCGGTGTCATCACAAAACTTTCTAAAAGACTCATTCTCAAATTCTCCTCCATGATCATTACGAATGGTGATAATGGTGGATCCTAATAAATTTTGAATCTTCTTTGCAAAATGGTAAGCTCTTCAAAGTCGTTATTATTATTAGTTAAAAATGAAACCCAAGTAAATCTAGAGAAGTCGTCAACGACAAATAATCTATAATGAGCATTGCCTAAAGAAGCGGTTCTAGTTGGCCCAAATAAATGTAGATGAAGTAATTCTAGAGGCCTACTAGAAGTTATGCCTTCTTTAAGTTTGAAAGATGATTTACTTAGTTTACCTCTTTGACAAGAATCACAAAAGTTTTTCTTACTAAAAATAATTTTCACAAAACCTTTTACTAGATCATGCTTGGCTAGCTTATAAAGTGCTTAAAATGAACATGACCAAAACGGCGATGCCATAGTAGTTGTTCATTTGTATTAGCAACTAAGCAATGTTCTACGGTTTTAGGCAAGCTCAAATAATAAATATTTTTACGCCTAATACTGCTAAATAAAACATGTGAATTAGAATCAACAATTTACACAAACCTTCTCCAAAGTTAACCTTGTAAACTTTGTCATAAAGTTGACTAATGGAGATGAGGTTATGACACAAACCACTAACTAAATATACATTAGTAATTAAAGGGTTGGAGGAATTACCGACTATACCTACTCCAATGACGGTTCCTTTTTGATTACCTCTAAAAGTGACCGTTGCACCATCCTTGATGCTAATCACTTCGGAGAGCAATGAGGGATCTCATACAAGTGTTTGGAGCAACCACTGTCGAGTATCTATCCTTTCCTTTTAGAGCTAATTTGACCTTTATTGCTCTCTTTCCTTTTCTTGGGTACCTATATAGTATACCATAAGCTCATGGTACCCAATTTTTGTTGGGTCCAAGGGGATTAGGCCTTTGGAAGCCAAGTCCAAGTGGACTTCCGCTTCCCGACATAATTACCACTATTAATAATATCATGAAAATAGGAATCAACATATGCATTCCTATCATTTAAAATTGTGTTCTTAGGACCCCAAATTGTGTATGTTTTGGGAGTCCCTTTCCAAGTTGCATGCATATTTGTTTGATTTCTATGTGGTGCATGCTTCTTAGGAGCATGAGTTCTAGTATAAAAATGAGGAGGAGGATATGCATTAGACATATGTGGGTTGTATGCATGCTTAGGAACATGCATGTTTTATGAAACATATGGAGCATGTATGACATGTGGAGGATGTGCATACATGTAAGAATGATGCACATGTGCATAGAGCGTATAGGGTCACGTGCATGAGTATTTCTCATGTGTGGTTTTGCATGTGTCCGTGGGTGTGGAGCATAAAATGTGTTATGTGTGTCCACTTGTGAAGTAGGAGATTTCCTACGTGGATAAAGGTTGGTGTACATGTAAGCATGGCTTCTCTTTTGGTTTCCACCCTTAGCAGGTTTTTTGCCAAAAGGAAGTGAAGGTGAAGTGGTGGCTTTCTTGGTAGGTTTGCTACCTATAGTGTCTTTGACACCACTTGTGGACGCACCGGAGGTAGGCCTCACGAAATCTATAGTTATACCACTGTAGGAGGTGCGATCATTGGATGCGTTGATCACAATTGCTTCCACATAACCAAGTCCGACACGATGTGAGCAAATTGTCCAATTGTCCTTCCCCTTATTAAATCTCACAATACAGGAGGACATGAGCTCATATTTGTCCTTAAGAGAAGAAATATTAGTATCCAAGGTGGACACCCGTGCTTTGAGCTCGTGCACTTGGGTTTAAAGAGAATCATTCTCTAAGCTCAATTGTGTGTGTCGTGAAGCTAGATCACTATTATCCTTATTACACGTTTGCTCTAGTTGAGATTTGAGGGTATTCACCTCATTTCTCAAAGTGACATTTTGAGAAGCTAAATTTTCTTTCTCAAGAGTTAGTGTATCAACAATGGTGTCATTGTTGATAATGCATGGTATGGATGGTCTGCTAACAGATAGTTTCTTTAAGCTACTATATCTTAGCATTAAAGATTGATACTTAGGAAATAATTCTTCATTAGCAATATGCAATTCATCCATAGTTACCTTGGGTTCATCCATGTCGGAATCACTCTCATCGAAGAGTGGATCTTCCCGGGCCATGAAACACATGTGGGCGCTTTCACCCTTCTCATCATCGGATTCACTTGATGAGTCTCCACTTGAGTCATCGAATGTACCAACTAGTCTTTTCTTCTTATCTTTCTTATTCTTGTCGGACCTATGATACTTCGGAGCTTTCCACTTCTCTTTGTTTCGGAGCATTGTACAATCCTTCTTGATGTGCCCTAGCTTATTACACTTAAAACAAAGAGAGAAAGTGTTATTAGTAGACTCAAATCTATTCTTGGAGGGAAATTTACCTTTGCAAAAGAAGCGTTGGAACTTCTTCGTCATTTAAGCCATTTACTCCAAGTCCATCTCATTTTCTGATTCTTCACTATCGGAGGATGAAGAATTGGCTTTGAATGCTAAGGCTTTCTTATTGGCCTCCGAAGGGTTAATCATAGCTCGAATCTTCAATCGGTTCTCCCATCTTACTTCGTAAGACATGAGAGTGCCGATAAGATTCACGACTGTGTAAGTCTTCAAGTTGTTGACCTACTCGATAGCGATAGCTCTTCTTTCCCACTTAGAGGTCATTCCCATTATGATCTTCCTTACCTTATCTTGTTCGGAGTAAACTTGGCCGAGAGCTTCTAGTTCATTAGTGATATCGGTAAAACGTCCGTACATCGATGCTATGCTTTCATTTTCCTACATGTGGAACATATCGAAATTTTGCACGGAACATATAGTTTAGAAAGTTTTACCTTGTTCGTTTCCTCATGGGTAATGACGAGATGGTTCCAAATTTGATCTACAATCTTGCATGTGCATATCTTGTTGAACTCATCCAGGTCCAACACATAATGAAGAGCATTCATTGCCTTTGTGTTGTTGACTTCGACGAATTTCTCGGAAGGAGTCCATTTGTCAAAATCCTCTACAGTGGGCTCGACGTATTCCTTGTGGAGGGTTCTCCAAAGGGAAGCACCCCTTAGGAACGTCTCCATCTGGCATTTCCAATAACCGAAGTTCGTGACATTGAAACACGGAGGACGCACCGTTGATTATCATTCGAAAACTGTGGACGCTCCATCACGATCGTGATTGTTGTACGAAGTCGGTGGAGGAACATTGTTCTTATTGGATGTCATAGCTATAAATCAGCGCTCTGATACCAATTGTAAAGTCACTGGCTATGAGGAAAACACTAAAAGGGGGGTTGAATACTGTTTATGCAATTTAAAAAGATAGTTACACCAAATTAAATTCCTAACCAACAACTAATGCAGAAATAAAAGTAAACCCTAAAATGAAACAATGCAAACGCAATGAAGTTTCAAGGGTTCGGATTACCCAAGTCACATCTCGACTTGTTCCCGGTAATGCTACGTCCCTTCCACCCAGTAACAACCGGATACTCAAGTTAGAACCCTAACTTGAGGTTTCCTTAAAACCCCACTTGTAGAAACCCTACAAGTGAAATCGAAATACACTCGATTGTCCTTGACTCCTACAACTTGGGAGCAAGCAAACCACTCTCACAACCCGAGAGTAAATCAAATAACGAAAGTTATGAAATTTGTAATAACCAACACTTACAATCACCTATGCCTTGAAGTAGAACTTGAAGGAGAGTGTGTTGTGTGTTGAATGACTCTCTTAGAAGAGAGGAAAGCAATTTCTCTTGACTGCAGCAAATGCCTAGAAGATTTCTCTTTGGTTCTAGTTTGGAGAGCAAGAGATTGAAGATAGGAATTCTAGGGCTTTAGGATTTTGAGAGCTTTGATCTTGGAAGAATGAAAGCTTGAATGAATGAGTAAGTTGCTAGCCTCTCAATGGAACAGTAGATGCTGCCTTTATATTTTCCTTAAAGCCCTCAAATAAAATCCCCAAAATCCCCATTGAAATCCGATGAGAAACAGCCAACAGATAGAATCTGCACTCGCGACGGTCGACTGCTGAACAAAACACAGTCGACTGCTGCACTATGTCAGAGGGTAGGTGAGAATTCAAACGGTAACTTACCACGTGGACAATCGACTAACGAGGAGTAGACAGTTGACTGTTAAACCAACAGGCGACTGTAAATCCTTCTACAGGCAACGGGCCATAAATTGGGTAAGTTGAGAAAGTCTGAGAAAAGTATGGAAATACAGGACATGTGACTGATGAAGAGAAGACAGTCGACTCTAAATCCAACAAGCGACTGTAATTTCTTTTACAGGCGACTGTCACAAATCCTGACATTTTTCAGAGAGTTGAGTCTGCAGAGAGGCTTACTGACAGATGACTGTTGAAGCATTGACATTCGAATGTGTCATTGGATAGTCTGATGTAAATACAACATCAGTCGATTGGCACTAGAATAAGAAATATTCCAGAGAGCAAGGCATGCAGAAGAATCATGGACAAATGACTGTTGAAGCATTTACAGCCGACTGGTCCTTGGAAAGGCGACTGTAAAAAACATCAGTCGACTGGCCAGATCAAATGAACTGACCATTGGGCAGATGATAGACATGCAACTGATTTACAGATCACAGTCGACTGTCTATTGGACAGGCGCATGTGAAACATACATCAGTCGCCTGATAGAGTTAAAGCATAGAAGCCCAAAAATCAACTGATTAGATATGTGCATAACAAGCGACTGTAGAACAAAACACAGTCGACTGTTTCTAGACGGGCGACTGTAAAACGTTCAGCAGTCGACTGTTGAGATCAAACTTTGCACATTCTAGAGAAAATATGAATTGGTGTCAAAGGAAAATTGATCCAATGAAAATTGATCTAATGATTTCCTATGACTGAAATGAAGATGAGTGCGTGTGCTCCATCAAAGTTCTACTTCTAAGCTACACACTAGAAGATAAAAAGAAGATTACATTGTAGAATTAACTCTTCTTTTTAAAGTATGAGCTTGAAGTCTTCTAGGAGCTTCAATCACCATCTTTGATCATCCAATCCACTTTTCTTGCTTCCAATGATCTTTGAGTGTCATCCATTGCTAATTGATCTTCACGATATGCTTAGGCAATGGATTAATTGCAAATAGGAGATTAGTCACAAGTATTTATGTTTGCTCATCATTAACACCTAGTAGGGAGAAGTCCAATACTCAACATGATCATGCCCGCGATAGGTGTAGAGTGTCCCTTGAGACTGACCAGGGGGCCGATGCATTCTTTCAACTTGGATGAAGCCAATCCTATTCTCTCCAAAGTAGTGAAGAAGAGCACGTTGCATGAACTCCCCATGTCGACGAGCAACCTACTTACATCCATTATGTTAATGATGGCGCTGATAACAACGACATCGTTATGCGACAGCTCCACACCCTCCAAATATTCATCAGAAAAATAAATATTGTTGGAAACAGCATCCTAGCCTATGTTTGATGATAACAAACCCTACTGAACTGTTCTAATATGTTTGTTAAGTGTGTCACAGGTCCCTATACATTGAGACGGTCATGATTACTCAGCTTACACATGTACGTACTCAAGTATGTTGAAATACAAGGCTGAAATTATATTTGGAATTATGCAAGCTACTCAAACAATGGAGTATAGCTATGAAACTCTACCCTAGAGTTAATCATAGGCTATAAACAGCATGGGAATTTTCTCAGGATTTATGGAGATTGTTTGAAGTCCAAATACGGGGAAATACGAGAAAATATAGAGTATACAAAGAAGAAACTTTTTCTACAAGTGGTTAAATGAGGTGAAACAATTCTCACATGTCAATATGAAGCTATGGGATTTTTGAGAATTTTTTCAGAATTTTTGGGATTTATTTGATGGTCAAATACGAAAGAATACAGTGAAAATACTCAGCAAATACGGCATACGGTACTGTTCCCGTATACGCTTCATCGCAGCTCAAAAACTTCGGTCGACGTGGCATGAGCTGGGCCGTTCATCGCGCATCCGACGATCGAACGACGCAGAGCGACGTGGCCTCCTCTCCGCCGTCCGATCAAAGATCAACGGCCACCTACCACGCGGATAAGTCGCAAAAGGCGGGCGGAGCGATCCGAATTCGCGGGCGACGTGGCTGCATCTCCACCGTCCACGCGGAGATCCAACGGTTGCCGACATAGCGGGTCCGGGTCAGCGGAGGCGGGCGTAAGCGCACGAAAATTGACAAACACGTGGCGCTCCCACATCAGATCCCGCTTGATCCAACGGCCAGGAATTATGCCGACAGCTGGTTTTCAAACCCGACCCATTAACGCGTTTTAAACGTGATTTTTGTGGGGTCGGATCCCTTGGAACAGTAACTCCAACCCTTTAACTCAATTCTATAAATACCAATGCATACTCTTCACAATTTCATCAACAAATGGAGTTCTAGAGATCCAAATTGAGTTCTGCAAGAAGCGTTGCGATCCTGACTTCATCCCCGATGCAGTGACACCAAGTTCAGCAGCTAGTTCCTCCTGTGCAGCAAATGAGATCACTTTGAGTGAGGAACTTCTACCGACTACTTTCACGGGGACAACGACTACTTCTTCTACAGACATCCAATGATCATTCCGTAAGAAGCGATGCGAAGCTACTGACTGCTGAAAGACAACAACCAGAGAGATCTTCACAAATGAGCTTTCTAAACTCTTGAACTTATATTTTGGTGAATACATTATTGTATTTGTCGTTGAACTTTTGGTTTACACTTTCTTCCGCTATATTGTTTTGGGTAATCCGAGTTGTTGGGACATATCGGATTGGAAGAGCATCATTATATTGTTATTCTTTTTGGGCTTTGGTGAGCTAGGGTTAGTCAGAGTGGTTAGAGTTGGGGCTCTAATCTTGTGTGACTGTAACTGCTTAAAGAAACAATTATAGTGATGTTGTTCTGGGTTGGATGTAGGTCTTGGGAGACCGAACCACGTAAATCTGCTGTCTCATCTGCTTGATCTGCTTGTGGTCTTATTAGCTCTTCTATTACTTTTACTCATCTGTTTTTAATTAGACTTAATTATTTTTTATCTTGCGATAATTTGGTCATCGGCCTATTCACCCCCCCCTCTAGGCCCTATTTAGATCCTACAAATATGAGGTGTGTCATCCATTGGATGCTTCCATCATACAGTAGTGGTCATCACCCTCCCAGCATAAGAACTTGGGAGAGAGGAAGACAACTTGCATTGTTGTGGTCTGCCTAATATCATGTCAAGGATGTTGGAAACAACGATGGACGAACTTTTGTTTGATGATGAAAAACATGTCTGAACTATTTTAACGTGTTTGTTAAGTGTGTTTTAGGTCCATATCTGAGGCAAACCATGCTTGAATTATTTATGCGAAGGAATATGATCATATACCCTTGAATACGAAGGAGAAATGAGTTTTGAAAGGGGATTTCATAGCAAACAGTGAAGAACTGAAGTGAAACTTTTCAAGACAGTGAAGAACAAGTCAAAGAAGCTATGCGAATTTTTTGGTGGATTTAGAAATTTTCTCGGCACATGAAATGCCACGTATACGGGTAAAATACGTGAAGTTATGAAGTCTTTACAAAGGGAATTTGATCTACAGGTGAAGAAAGGGGCTGAGAAAATTCTACAATGTGAAGAACGGGCTTTGGAAATTTTGGTGATATTTTCAGGAATTTACGAATATTTAGAGGCTAAAATACACTCAAATGGCTCAAATAAGCATGGTTTTTGGATTTGAGCAAATCTCTTGGACACGTGTCATCACCTCAGCCAATCCCACATTTGTGAAGCAGATCCAACGGTTGAAGTTTGCTGCGAATATGGGTTGGGTTTATAAATAGGGAGTTTGAGAGGAATTTGAACCCAATAAGAGTTCTAAACCCACTAGGACGTTACCATGTATGAGTCAAAGAGATACCTAAGTTATTTTGCTGATTCCAAGAGATCCAGAAGTCTGATTGATGAGTCGTCTTCTCCTATGCATCCCTGACGAGTTTAGGAAGAACCTGAGATAGAGAAATCATAGATCAGATCCAGAAAATTAGGGGGCTCTTCAAAGCTAAAGAAGTGTAATGCCCTACAAGCTACTGCACAAGTACTAGAGGGGGGGTGAATAGTACTTTAAAAATAACAAGGAGTATAATTCATAATTATCGTGCAAACAACTACCAAATCAATTTGCGGAAGCTTAAATTGAAGACAACAACAAAATTAACAATGCTAACACAAGATATTACTGGGTTCGGATCCACCCAAGTCTCCCCGACTTGTTCCCGGTGATCCTACGTCCCAACCACCCGGATCCCCTCCGGATACTTGAGTTAGAAACCCTAACTCAAGATTTCCACTATGAAATACTTGTGAAAAACCTCCACAAGTCAAATCATACACAAAGTGATTTGTGACTCCCACAACCCGGGATCACAACCACACTCTCACAACCGAGAGTGAAACTTACAATATGAAATTGAAATGAAATAAGAAACTTCTTACCGACAAAATACCTATGCCTTGAGTATTGCTTACGAATTAGGGCAAAGATGATTTTGAGGAAGAAGAAGTGGCACCAAACCCTAGCTCCAAGATGTAGATCAGTGATGGAGAGCTATGGGGATGTTGGTGACCTAGAATCAAGCACTTGGCTTCGAAGGCTTCACACTCAATGAATCTCTCTTTGGAAGTAAGAGTGAGGAGAGATTATTGAATGGAATGAATGAGCTTTGAATGAGCTTGGAATGATTTCTCTTGATCTCTAAACTTGCAATAATATCAGCCTTGAGTGCAATGAATGCAGCTCAACAAGTATTTATAGGATAGAGGAGAGAGAGAGAGAGAAAAAAAAACGTTTCAATTAAAGCTCCAACGGCTCTTTTCTGTACTCAACTAGTCGGTCAAAGAACAACACCGACCGACTAGTTCATCAACTAGTCGGTCGGTCAATTAACGTATACCGACTAATGAGTGAACAGAGAAAAGATCAAAGCACAGACATAAGGAACTAGTCGGTCCAAGAAGAGTAGCTGATCGACTAGTTTCACAACTAGTCGGTCAGTTACTCAACTGAGACCGACTAACAGATAAAACTGAAGTCAGAGCATAAATAGACTTAGTCGGTCCAAGAACAAATGTTGACCGACTAATTCACCAACTAGTCGGTCGCCAAATGAGCATAGACCGACTAACGATAAACAGTAAGTTAGGTGAAAAATTGGCATGTACAGTAAAGCTAAACTAGTCGGTCCAAGAAGGAAAGTTGACCGACTAGTTCATCAACTAGTCGGTCGATCAATGAACACAGACCGACTAATGATAAACAGTAGCTTAGGCTCAAATGTGCATGTACAAGGAAAGCTCAACTAGTCGGTCACAGAAGCATCACTGACCGACTAGTTCACAAACTAGTCGGTCGGTGAGTCAACTTAGACCGACTAACTGTAAACAGTAAAGAGCGTAGAGTTAACTGACAGAAACTAGTCGGTCCAAGAAGCTTTGCCGACCGACTAGATCACCATCTAGTCGGTCAGTTCTTCTTCTTGAACCAACTAACATGCACAAGAAGTCGCGAATCGAAGCGCGAAGCTTCGAGCAGAATTGTATGGACTTCAACTAAGATCCTAGAGCTAAGATATGAGTGTTATGAAGATTTAAACCGTAAGACCTACTCAAGGATTAACATTCTACGAAAGAAGCTTAAAGACTATAAATAAAACTTGACGATACCGTCTTCAATAGCTTCAATCAAATCTTCATGACTTCTAAAAAGGTCCATAAGCTTCAACGAAGCTTTAGGCATACGATCACGTGCTTTGAGAAGTCTTGAGACGTTGTAATTGATATTCATATGAATTTGGCGACGATCTCCATAACTGCGCTCACAAAGTGTTAGTTCACGATATATTTATGTTTGTTCATCATCCAAAACCAAATCCGGGGAGTCCAATATCCAACATTCTCCCCCTTTTTGGTGATGACAAACCAACATAAATAATAATCAAAAATAATAATTCAAATGAAATTTACTTACTCCCCCTGCATTGATGACACGTTAAATCCAATTTAAACAATAATAATATGCATCAAGCAGACGAGTGAAGTATATAAAATGAGAATCGATTATTGAAATATCGAATACCAAATATAGGTTATTGAAATATCGGATTTGAAAATCCATTTATATATCGTAACTCCCCCTGAATCTAACACATCAAGTTAGATTCTTGGAATAATGCTTTAAATTTTCATTTAGCACATCGTTATTATTATATCTCTCCCCCTTTGGCATAAGCAAAAAGAGCAGGAGGATAACAACGACAACAACAATGGCCTCAAATGGAAAGCACGGGAGTCATAGAATACGACGACGGTTCAAGTGACACCAAAAGAATACGAATAAAATCAAGGCGTGTCAATGAAACCATAGTCGAAAATCGTAAAACGAAATCATCAAAACTCAAATCATTTTTACGGATTGAGTTATGGAATATACTCTCCAATATAAACATTCTTGGTTAATTTAGTGCATGGAAAACAATTCTATGTTTCCATAGAAGAAATTTCTATTAAACCAAGTTAGTATCGTCGAGCGACGAAATCAAACATCAGAGACAAAAAAATTATAAATTGTGCACAATAGAATGAAATGTCAACTGCAATGCATATATATATATAGAATATGAACCAGAGTACATCAAAAATGAGCATCACTGACATACAAAACATCGATCCACCGATCGGGGCACAAAAATACATCATCATATCACAGATATCGGAGTGTCAAAATACATGAAGATACATCATCAAAAGTATCAAAATACATCAAAATACATCATCAAAAAGATCCAAACCCCCACTCTATCCTAACCGAACTCTCTCACACTAGATGTATCATCCAAGGAGCATCGGAGAGTCCTCAAAGTAGCTCAAGAGGAACCGGCAGGATCTGCAGCAGCAGCAGGCTCTGCAGGAGAAGTGGTGGAAACTGGATCAGCAGGAACGTCTGGAATGTCAGCAGGAGCGAAGGCAGAAGTCTCAGGCACGGCAGAAGAGTCAAACTCAGGAGCAGCGACGGTAGTGGCCTCGGGAGCACCAGTGGTAGTATCCACCGCAGGTGTGGTGGCAACAGGTGTACTCTCGGGATCACCAGCAATCGAAGCAGCATCATCATCACCAGAAGTGCCCTCGGGGGCATGATTAGAAGCACGACAAAGCTCCTCAATGTCCTCCTCATCCATCTCCTCATCCTTAGAAACAGGAGGAGGAAGTTGAACACCCATGTAACGGCCTGTTTCTATCGTGCCTTCTTCGAGCACGTGCTTTTGATCGTACACGTGTTTATTTTAGACTTTATTTGTTTTTGAACGTTTTTGTGTGATATGTCGTCGTGATCGTCTCTGAAAGTATTAGATTGTGGAACAACTTGGGAACCACATATCTCGAGTTGTTCTTCCGCGATACTAACTTATTTGATGCAACGTCACGACTTTCTGTTTTGACGCGAGACGTTTCTATTTTTAGTTTCGTCTCTCGACGTCGAAATTTAGATCCGTCTTCTCCACTCTCTTTCTTTAGTTGTCCCGAACACCCTAAAATTATTTTACAATTTTTGGACTTAATTTGACATATTTTCCATTTATTTGAAAGTTTTAAATAATTTTAAAACCTATTTTTATAAGATTTTTAATTACAATAAAATTCCTATATTATAATAACGTATTAAATAATTTTTAGGAAAAATTTTAGAATTTTTGGCCGCACCCATCTTGCGTGAGGGAGAGGAGAGTAATTTTAAACTAAATTAATTATTTTAATTATTTTAATTACGTTTTTCTTAACCCTAACCCTAACCCTAGCTCTAACCTATTTATATTAGCCCTAGAATAGGTTATTTTCGCATTACAAAAACCCTAGCCGTCAAAAACACCTTCCCGACGTTCGTCGCAACGTTGCGACGATCGCCCAGTGCACGACCGGAGCTTCCCCCCGCACATCCCCGTGCACGGCCGGAGCCGCTCCCCGCATCGCCGCTCGTAACGCTCCGCTGCAAGCCCCCCCGCTGTCGCCCCGCTCCGACCGAGGCCGTCTCTCGGTCTGACCGAGAGAACAGCCGCTTCGCCCGCACGCTGCACCGCTCCGCATCGCCCTAGCGCCCGACCGACCCGCCCCGTCGGTCTGACCGAAGGCCGCTCTGCACCCGAAGGCCGCTCCGCACCCCGCTCTGCTGCCAGCCTCGCCCAAGCGCCCGACCGACGAGAATCTCCGCACCGACCCGCTGCGACCGAAGCGCCCGCCTTGCAACGCCCCCGCTGCGCTGCATCAGCGCACGACCGAGAGCTTCTCTCGGTCTGACCGAGAGAAACCCTCGCACCGACCGTGCCCGACCGACAGAACTTCGTCGCAACATTGTTTCTCCCACATCAACTCCTGTGGTGGGCCCCCCAAGTTCTCCAGAGGTGTTGTGGGTCCCCCTTGGACCCCTAGCACTGCTGTGGGCCCCACTTGGACGTGCTACTTCACGGATTTGCCATCTACGACGTTGCGACACGTCGTAGGCCGTCGTCGCAAGTTCAAACTATTGGGGAATCGTACGAGGACCAGATCTGAAGCTGAGGAGTTCTCCGATCAGACACGACTTCCATTCTACAGCAAACTCCGGTTCAGGCTGGTTCCCCGAAACTCGTAGAAACCCCCACAATAGCTGACTGAACCCTAAACTAAAAACCGTCAACTTGAACTAAATTTATTTTTCCAGCACCTGTAAAACGTTGTACGAACTTAGAAAATCGACGAATGGACTTTGTTGACTGTGCACATAGGATAAATCGTCGATTAGGCTGAAACATCAAAAAGTGACTATTGACGAATAGGATAGTCCCGAAAACCTAGAAACGAAACCTAATAGGATTTGATGAATTTGAGACCTGACATCGTCGCCGTGGCGATATTTCAGACGGACTTCCGCGGACGAGACGCTTGGACGAGACGCTTCGAGAGGACGACACACTCGCCATCGCAGGCAAGTGTACCCCACTTCGTTGTTGACCGTGCTTTGGTCTTAGATTGCTAGAACTGTTAGACTATGAATGTATAGAACTGGACGTGAAATGATAGCGTCCGAGACGACTCCTGATGGCTCAGACTTGACGATGAAGTCTGAGCCTGACAACAACAACTTTTGATGCTGTAGGGCTATCATGTGTGTGCGTGTGTGTGGACACCCTAGAATAACCCTTCCCGTCTTGTCACATCCTGTCCCGTCTTGCACAGCCCACTGGGCAATAGGGCACTCTCCGAGTGATCCCTTGTACTGATTCACAGCCTGCGGGCAATAGGGCACTCTCCAAGTTAGAGCGAGTGATCCCTTGTACTGATACACAGCCCGAGGGCAATAGGGCACTCTCCAAGCTAGAGAGAGTGATCCCTTGTACTGATTCTCAGCCTGCGGGCAATAGGGCACTCTCCAAGCTAGAGCGAGTGATCCCTTGTACTGGTGTCATGTCTTGTCTTGTCTTGGGGTTTGGGGTTGGGTTGAGTGTGCGCACGGCAAGAGGGTCTGATCCCCCTCGAACCGTAAGGCGTGAACCCTTTCGTGTCTCACTTGTCTTGTCCTGCCTTGTTTCCGTCACGTCCCGTCTTGTCTTGACACCTGTAGGCTAGTCCCGTGGTTGGTAGCACACGCTACAACTACTACTTGCTGCGCTTTACTTTCCTGCTGCGTTACTTCATCTTGTGATACTCTGTTATAACCACAGCATGCTAATCAACCAGTAAATTGATGTGTAATAGAACCTCAGCATGTTAATCAACCAGTAAACCATTGTTAAAAGTTCGGTACACTTGCAGTAAAGTCTAACCCTTCTTGTAGACTTTACCTGACGTACAGTTCCTTTCTCTTGGGTGTTGTACGTCAGGTGCTCAGCCAGAGTTCGTGGACGAGGCAGACTCACTGGAGTGCGAGGAGCTGAGGACGTTGATCCAGAGTTCGTGCCTGACGAGGATCAGACCTTGAGGTCTTTTAGTCGCCACTTTCAGAGGTTGCTACTGTCAGTTTTCCCTTAGATAGTTTGTTGCCATGCTTAGGCTTCTTTTAGACTTTGTACTTGTTGGATATTATATCTCTAATTTAATGAATGCATCTTCCTTTCCGTACTTTCTGTTGTTTCGAACTATATTAATGCAAGAACCTGAAAATCGTTTAAAATGGTGCCTCTACAGACGCTTATTGGGTCCGAGCTTCTCAGCTCTGGCCTAAGCGGGCCTCGTCACGTTTCACTTCCGTCCATTTTGGGAAGCGGGGCGTGACAGGTTTTAGTGGTGGCCCATGCAGGTCTTGCAAAAGTTCGGAACAATGAAAGTACCGCATTCATTTAATATCCATGTGCAAGTCTAAATTAGGTTTTTTTTTTCCAGTCTTAAATGGTAGGAAGACTTAGATAGATACCCAGGTTTGATAGTCTGACGTCTCGGTTAAGACTTAGTCATACTCATCCTACAATATCCTAATAGGCCTCGCTTGACTCTGACCGTGTTATATTTCTAGAGCCCTTTCTTTTTGTCGTTCGCTCGGGTCCATCGAGTTCGGGCCCAACAGAACGTAACCTTGGTTCTCTTATGAATTTTCCCCTTGGATCCTGATTATAGTTTAGCTCATTAGGAAGTCTTAGAGCTGAATTATCCTGATCTTTAGACGACCCGATGACTAGAACCCCTGACTTCAAGCATCCCTCTGATCATTACACTTTTTTGTTATCGACCGTAATGTTCCATCGTAGCTCTTCCCGATTCGTATCCTACTCATATTCTTCAAGCGATCATTTTCCTGTTTCCCGATTCACGTGATCGTTTCCTGACGATCATCGTAGATCCTTCGAATCTTTCTCTTTGCCAATTTTGCCTCCTCTAAAAGTATTTTCGGAATTTCTTATTCAGTTTCTTCGCTCAGCTTAATTTCTTTGAAAACCCATATACTATATGTTTAAAATTTCTTATTTTTCGGTTGAATTAAAATTCTTTTATTGACTTTGAAACCTTCTTGGTCGTAAATCCTTAAGTTACTATCTAGTACTCGCTTTTGAATCATTATCTTTCGTATTTCGGTTTTAAAACTTGTTACCATTTTGAAAATTCAATATTATTCTTTTTATAAAAACTACCAAAATGTCTAACCACTTACGCACGTACTTTTAGAATATTTTCTGAACCAAAGAGAATTTTGAATTTCTTCTCGTATATGTATAAACAACTCTATGTTCATCGTGCTCATACTTCAAGAATCGTTGTTTAAATTTATTTTCATTTGCAAAACAATCGCTACCTCATCCTACCTTTTCATCTAACACTTTTCCAAATCATAATAATTTTACCAATCTGCTCACCTTTCCCGATATATTTTATGAGTATAAAAGTATATGACATCATATTTTACACGTAATTCTCCTTTCATCTATCTAATTATTTTGAGAAATATTTTTTTGTCCCATACAACCAACTATCTCTTTACTCCGTCTTATTTGAGCTCGTTCTTTCCGATCTTATTTCGTTTCGCTTTTGATCTAGTTTTCTTTTCCTTCTATTATTTAGACATTAGACCTTGTAGTTATCCATGCTATCTCCAGTTTAGGAGTAAGTCCCTTGGTAAGTGATGTCGTCGTGGTGGTTAAGCATAAGTAGAGTGCATAGACCTGTATGAATGTGTGTTCTTTAGGATCCCGATGATTGCCTTTTGAGTCTTGAATGTGTACTCAGTGTTAACCATGGTATGCTGGAAGTTGTCTGAATGACAGTATTCATACTTATATGAATGGCGTCATCGCAGGCAGATCCTTAGACTTAGTTTTAGTTTTAATGAATGGTTTATCTTGGTTGTATGTGACTGTATCAAAACTTTGTTTTCTTTAAACCAAATCTTTAAAGTTTTAAAACTAGCTCACAAGATCATAAATCACTTAACCTCCCTCATCCATTACCGCAACACCACACGTTTTTTTCCAAATGTTTTAAAATATTTCTTTGGCATTAAGTCTCTCTTTCTCTTCTCTTCTTTCTTCCTTAAACAAAGTTTTCGTGTTTATGGTTGTTATATTAGTTGGGCCTAGCTATTATCGTTATAGGATTTTTGTTTACAGGTAGGCTTGGAGTGAGATGAGTTTTTTTTATGTCAATGATTAATTGATTTTGGGAACACAAGGATGATGGATTAGAATGTCTTTAGGATGAAAAGAATGGACTGTCCAAAGACTTGTTTATAAAATCAGAGTGAGGCGGACTCAATGGGAAATTCTGGTCGGATGAAATTATATGCGGGGAGATGAGAACTCATCAGACTTAAGGCTTAGACGGGTAGTAGATAGGAGTAACTGCGGAGTATAGTTTGAGTTAGCGTGATCATGAGATGGAGTAGAGCTTTTAATATCATCGAGACTTGATTGTTGAGTTGACGTGAGAAGACATTGGGAGTAACACGACGTGTTGAGATTAATGGATGTTTAGGTAGTCGGACTTAATATTGGTTGGGATTAGTTATAGTGAGTAGGATAAGATGTAATTCGGATAGATCAAATTATTTGGTGGATAAATTTATGGGGAGATAAGACAAGAATGTATTGAAGACACGGCGATTGCTGATTGGTGAAGGTATTATAGGATAGACAAATGTTTTTGTCTTGGATTGGTGGATGACTAGAATCTCACTTTTTGGAGATTTATTAATGTTGAGAAAAGATTTAGAAATTTAGAAGATATTAATGAGCGATGATGATGTTTAGTGGAGTGGTACGATATCAGAAGATGATTATTATTTTTTATGAGAACTTGGAGTTGGAAATTGGAACAGTAGTGATGGATCTATATTATTAGGAGGTGAGTTTAGTCGTGGCTTTGCCCAGTGAAAAGATGGATTATGAGGGATTATTGAGGAACGTTGTTCGAAGTTACAGGATTGGAAATCTTTATGAGTAGATATGATAGTTACGGGTATAAGGTTATATGGGTAATATTATTACTAGTGTGAGTGATTCCGAGAGCGGAATCATTTCTAAGGTGGGTAGAATGTAAGGGCCTGTTTCTATCGTGCCTTCTTCGAGCACGTGCTTTTGATCGTACACGTGTTTATTTTAGACTTTATTTGTTTCTGAACGTTTTTGTGTGATATGTCGTCGTGATCGTCTCTGAAAGTATTAGATTATGGAACAACTTGGGAACGACATATCTCGAGTCGTTCTTCCGCGATACTAACTTATTTGATGCAACGTCGCGACTTTCTGTTTTGACGCGAGACTTTCCATTTTTAGTTTCGTCTCTCGACGTCGAAATTTAGATCTGTCTTCTCCACTCTCTTTCTTTAGTCGTCCCGAACATCCTAAAATTATTTTACAATTTTTGGACTTAATTTGACCTATTTTCCATTTATTTGAAAGTTTTAAATAATTTTAAAACCTATTTTTATAAGATTTTTAATTACAATAAAATTCCTATATTATAATAACATATTAAATAATTTTTAGGAAAAATTTTAGAATTTTTGGCCGCACCCATCTTGCGTGAGGGAGAGGAGAGTAATTTTAAACTAAATTAATTATTTTAATTATTTTAATTACGTTTTTCTTAACCCTAACCCTAACCCTAGCTCTAACCTATTTATATTAGCCCTAGGATAGGTTATTTCCGCATTACAAAAACCCTAGCCGTCCAAAACACCTTCCCGACGTTCCTCGCAACGTTGCGACGATCGCCCAGTGCACGACCGGAGCTTCCCCCCGCACATCCCCATGCACGACCGGAGCCGCTCCCCGCATCGCCGCTCGCAGCGCTCCACTGCAAGCCCCCCCCCCCCCCCCCCGCGCTTTCGCCCCGCTCCGACCGAGGCCGTCTCTCGGTCTGACCGAGAGAACAGCCGCTTCGCCCGCACGCTGCACCGCTCCACATCGCCCTAGTGCCCGACCGACCCGCCCCGTCGGTCTGACCGAAGGCCGCTCCGCACCCGAAGGCCGCTCCGCTACCAGCCTCGCCCAAGCGCCCGACCGACGAGAATCTCCGCACCGACCCGCTGCGACCGAAGCGCCCGCCTTGCAACGCCCCCGCTGCGCTGCATCAGCGCACGACCGAGAGCTTCTCTCGGTCTAACCGAGAGAAACCCTCGCACCGACCGTGCCCGACCGACAGAACTTCGTCGCAACATTGTTTCTCCCACATCAACTCCTGTGGTGGGCCCCCCAAGTTCTCCAGAGGTGTTGTGGGTCCCCCTTGGACCCCTAGCACTGCTGTGGGCCCCACTTGGACGTGCTACTTCACGGATTTGCCATCTACGACGTTGCGACATGTCGTAGGCCGTCGTCGCAAGTTCAAACTATTGGGGAATCGTACGAGGACCAGATCTGAAGCTGAGGAGTTCTCCGATCAGACACGACTTCCATTCTACAGCAAACTCCGGTTCAGGCTGGTTCCCCGAAACTCGTAGAAACCCCCACAATAGCTGACTGAACCCTAAACTAAAAACCGTCAACTTGAACTAAATTTATTTTTCCAGCACCTGTAAAACGTTGTACGAACTTAGAAAATCGACGAATGGACTTTGTTGACTGTGCACATAGGATAGATCGTCGATTAGGCTGAAACATCAAAAAGTGACTATTGACGAATAGGATAGTCCCGAAAACCTAGAAACGAAACCTAATAGGATTTGATGAATTTGAGACCTGACATCGTCGTCGTGGCGATATTTCAGACGGACTTCCGCGGACGAGACGCTTGGACGAGACACTTCGAGAGGACGACACACTCGCCATCGCAGGCAAGTGTACCCCACTTGCGTTTTTGACCGTGCTTTGGTCTTAGATTGCTAGAACTGTTAGACTGTGAATGTATAGAACTGGACGTGAAATGATAGCGTCCGGGACGACTCCTGATGGCTCAGACTTGACGACGAAGTCTGAGCCTGACAACAACAACTTTTGATGCTGTAGGGCTATCATGTGTGTGCGTGTGTGTGGACACCCTAGAATAACCCTTCCCGTCTTGTCACGTCCCGTCCTGTCTTGCACAGCCCGCTGGGCAATAGGGCACTCTTTGAGTGATCCCTTGTACTGATTCACAGCCTGCGGGCAATAGGGCACTCTCCAAGTTAGAGAGAGTGATCCCTTGTACTGATACACAGCCCGAGGGCAATAGGGCACTCTCCAAGCTAGAGAGAGTGATCCCTTGTACTGATTCTCAGCCTGCGGGCAATAGGGCACTCGCCAAGCTAGAGCGAGTGATCCCTTGTACTGGTGTCATGTCTTGTCTTGTCTTGGGGTTTTGGGTTAGGTTGAGCGTGTGCACGGCAAGAGGGTCTGATCCCCCTCGAACCGTAAGGCGTGAACCCTTTCGTGTCTCACTTGTCTTGTCCTGCCTTATTTCCGTCACGTCCCGTCTTGTCTTGACACCTGTAGGCTAGTCCCGTGGTTGGTAGCACATGCTACAACTACTACTTGCTGCGCTTTACTTTCCTGCTGCGTTACTTCCTCTTGTGATACTCTGTTATAACCACAGCATGCTAATCAACCAGTAAATTGATGTGTAATAGAACCTCAGCATGTTAATCAACCAGTAAACCATTGTTAAAAGTTCGGTACACTTGCAGTAAAGTCTAACCCTTCTTGTAGACTTTACCTGACGTACAATTCCTTTCTCTTGGGTGTTGTACGTCAGGTGCTCAGCCAGAGTTCGTGGACGAGACAGACTCACTGGATTACGAGGAGCCGAGGACGTTGATCCAGAGTTCGTGCCTGACGAGGATCAGACCTTGAGGTCTTTTAGTCGTCACTTTCAGAGGTTGCTACTGTCAGTTTTCCCTTAGATAGTTTGTTGCCATGCTTAGGCTTCTTTTAGACTTTGTACTTGTTGGATATTATATCTCTAATTTAATGAATGCATCTTCCTTTCCGTACTTTCTGTTGTTTCGAACTATATTAATGCAAGAACCTGAAAATCGTTTAAAATGGTGCCTCTACAGACGCTTATTGGGTCCGAGCTTCTCAGCTCTGGCCTAAGCGGGCCTCGTCACGTTTCGCTTCCGTTCATTTTGGGAAGTGGGGCGTGACAACCCATCAGACTAGCCATATGGCAAACTACCTCCTCGGTACGAGCCAAACGAGACTCGTGACGACGAAGTAACCGAACGACATCATCAAGGGTGGCAGAGGGAGCAGCTGAGGCAGAGGCAGAGGCAGACGCTGAAGGTGTCGTCCTCTGAACGTGACGGAGCGCCGCAAGAGATTTCTTGACGGTCGTCGCGTTCAGGGGAGGACCAAGTGGACGCTCATCGTCACGAGGAAGTGTGACACGGAAGTGACGGAAAACAAGGGTCAACAAGCACGGAAAGGAGATGTGAGCCGATTTCGTGGTCTTGCGAATACACTCGAAAGAGTCAATCTTATCGAGTATAATGCGAGCCCAGTTAATCGAGCTCCCCATGAAAATAGCATAAATCAGCTTCAGAAAATGCTGGGACGGAAGAGATGAGGAGTCGTACTTGGGAAGCAAGCACGACTTCAGAATCAAATTGTGGACCCAGGCGTTTGGCTTGAAGGATTTAGAGGGTACGCCAATCATGGCGGGAGGAATCTAATGGAAAATCTCAGAAAGGATGGTCTGATCGAGGGAAGATATATCATCAACAGAAATGTCAGAGGGGAGGAGGCCAGACGAGGAGATACCCAAAATCTCTCCTAAGATTTCTGCTGTGAGGACTATAGGAGTCCCCAAAACAGTCGTCTCAACAGAGTGGGTCGCATCGTACTGACCCCGGATCCTATTGGCATAGAATAGCTTGACTAATCAAGGGTAGGGGTGAGGATTCGCCTTCGGGTCATATCGAAGGTAATCGAGAAGACCCGAGGACGAAAGAAGATCAGATAGCCCTATGAAGTCACTGAACTGGACGAAATGCTCCAGAAGCAGCGGGCAATGTTCGATACGGTTGTAAGCCGCGAGACACAAAGGGTCGTCGCGACACAACGAGATATCGACACCGCCTACCGGCATCGGAGCCTTTCCCTTAGGCTTACGGGTAGATGTACGAGGGCAGGAGCTAGACTCAGGATGGGTAGGAGGAGTGGGTTCCCTATGAGTCTCAGGCTCGGCTCTATAGTCAGAATCGGAATCGGTGGGAGTATGAAAAGAAAAGGGAGATGCAAGTTGCTTGGGCTTGGGCTTAGGTTTGGGTTGGGCTCTAGGCTTGGCGGTCGTCGTCCTCTTCTTCTTGAGAGGAGGCGAAGACGACGAGGGTTGGGTGGTCTTAGCACGGCGTTTCAGAGGGGTTCTAGAAGGTTGAGCGGGGTCCGTAGGGGTAGGTACTACCGTCATCGGCGAGGGGCTAGAGGGAGTGATCGGGATACGTGTACGAGCCATAATCTCGGCACGACACGACGCAAGAGAGATCAAAGCGAAGAAACCCTAGATGGCCAGAACCCTAGCAAACCCTAGGTCGAAATTAATTGAAACCCTAACCCTAGAGCAGAAAACGGAACCCTAGATAGGAGAGGGAGAGATGGGGGTTACCCTAGGTCGAAGGTCGACGGCGATCGACGGCGGAGATGATCGAAAAAAAAGGGCCGGAAGTCGACGGAAGACGAAAAGACACGAGGAAGGTTCGGGGGTTTTCGAGCTGGAGAAAGGATGGAGACCGACTAAAATGAAAAACAATCAGATAGATTAGATTTAAGTCGGTCGAAATGGCGAAAAGACAAGACTGCCCCTGAGCACTTAGTCGGTCACAGTTCAATGGCTGACCGACTAGATGAGGATCTAGTCGGTCGGTTAACGAGCTTAAACCGACTAAGTGGAAATAGAGAACAGTGGAAGATTTCCTGAACGAGATTTAGTCGGTCTACGCTCAAATACTGACCAACTAGAACTCAATCTAGTCGGTCGATAAGTAAGCTTGAACCGACTAAAGAAGTTCAAAAGTTGAGAGATAGAGCTAGTCGGTCTGAGTTCATTAGCTAACCGACTAGATGTGCATCTAGTCGGTTGGTTGATGAACTGAGACCGACTAGATGAGTCCAAAAATTGATAATGAAGTTCTCTCCTAAAAATACTTGGACGATACATCGCAATCCTCTCAAAAATCATCTAAACTACCCCATTAAACATCGAAATCTCAAATACAACATTCAAACATGAATTCGAGCAAAAATTCAAAATATCACATAAAATCCCGAAAAATCCAATAAGTCTAGCATGAATTAAATATTGCGAAAAATAATAGCATGCAAGATTATTGAATGAAACATGAATCCTAAATCTCGGATTCAGCCATAATCCCCAATTCTCGACGCAACCGCACAAAGGAGTCCTCCTTTAGGGGTTTCGTGAAAATATCGGCGATTTGCTTTTGGGTTTAAACGTACACTAAAATGATGTCGTTTTTAGCAACATGATCATCTAAAAAGTGGTGTCGGACATCTATGTGTTTCGAACGGGAATGGTGTACCGAGTTCTTGGAAAGACATATTGCACTTTGGTTGTCCACCATGATAGGGCAAGTATCACAGGTTATACCAAAGTCTTTAAGTGTGTGTCGCATCCAAAGAACTTGAGCACACGCGGCACTGGCGGCAATGTATTCCGCCTCGGTGGTTGAAAGTGATACGGAATTTTGCTTCTTGGAAAACCAAGAGACAAGGGAATTTCCTATAAAATGGCAAGTGCCACTAGTACTTTTCCTGTCGGATTTGCATCCCGCATAATCGGCATCACTATATGAGATTAACTCATACGTGCTAGATTTCAGATAAAGTAATCCAAAATCTAAAGTGTAACTTAGATAGCGAAAAATACGTTTTACCGCTACTAAGTGAGACTCCTTAGGTTGAGACTGATAACGAGCACATACGCATACGGCAAACATAATATCGGGCCTACTTGCGGTAAGATAAAGTAAACTACCTATCATACCTCGATATAGACGAATGTCTACATCCTTACCGCCCGTATCTTTATCAAGATGCGTAGTCATGCTCATTGGAGTCTTTTTCCCGGAGGCACTCTCCATTCCAAATCGCTTAAGCAACTCCACCGTATACTTCGTTTGGTGGATGAAGATTGCATCGTCCATTTGGCGAATTTGGAGACCTAAGAAATATTTGAGCTCACCCATGTGGCTCATCTCAAATTGTTCCTTCATAACATTAGAAAACTCTTCGCAAAGAGCAAAGTTAGTAGCACCGAAAATGATATCATCAACATATATTTGAACTAAAATTATATCATTATTCGAATGCTTAACAAAAAGTGTAGAATCGGCTTCTCCCATTTTAAAATTCAAATCCAAAAGAAAATTCTTTAGGCGATCATACCAAGCTCGAGGAGCTTGTCTCAAGCCGTAAAGCGCTTTCTTTAGTTTAAAAACATGATTTGGAAATTTTTCATTAATAAAACCCGGAGGTTGAGAAACGTAAACTTCCTCAACTACATCTCCATTTAAAAATGCACTTTTAACATCCATTTGAAATAATTTAAAATCCTTATGGCATGCAAAAGACAATAATAATCTAATTGATTCTAGTCTAGCTACCGGAGCAAAGGATTCTTCGAAATCAATACCTTCCTCTTGACGGTAGCCTTGAGCAACTAACCGAGCTTTGTTCCGGACGACGACTTGGTTCTCGTCGGTTTTGTTCTTGAAGATCCACTTTGTCCCTATGACGGTGTGGTTCTTTGATGGCAATAGAACAAGCTCCCAAACTTCATTCCTCTCGAATTGAATGAGTTCCTCCTCCATGGCTAAGATCCAAGCGCTATCTTCGCATGCTTCATTAACATTCTTTGGCTCTATCGAGGAGGCAAAGGCACAATGAGCGAAGTAGTTCACTTGCGATCTCGTCTTGACACTATCATGGATATTGCCAATGACTTGATCATGAGGATGGTCACGAACGGTATGAAGCCGTTTGGGAATACCTTGGTCACTAGGAACATTCTCAACAACTTCATTAGATGGGTTAGTCTAAATAGAATCAATAGAATCATTAGAGTTAGAATTACCAATTGAATCACATAAGACATCCATATAGTTATCATCATTAGTAATTCTAGTTGGAACAAATCCTTCATTAAATGACACATGAAGCGATTCCTCGATCGTTGAGGTTCGTTTGTTGAATATCCGGTAGGCTTTGCTACGCGAAGAATATCCAACAAAAATCCCCTCATCGGATCTTGGATCGAATTTGTCCAAACTACCATACGTGTTCTTAATAAAACATTTCGAACCAAAAACACGAAAATGTTTAACTTGAGGCAACCTACCAAACAACAATTCATAACAAGTTTGTTTAGTGCCGGGCCTCAAAAGTATTCTATTAAACACATAGCAAGCGGTATGTACCGCTTCCGCCCAAAATTGATGGCCAAGTTGGCTATCATCAAGCATAGTGCGAGCACACTCCACTAGCGTCCTATTCTTTCTCTCAACTACACCATTTTGAGGAGGTGCACGAGGGAAAGAGAAGGTGTGTGTAATACCAACTTCATCACAAAATGTCTCAAAAGACTCATTCTCAAATTCACCTCCATGATCACTACGAATAGTGACAATGGTGGTTCCTAAGAGATTTTGTACTTTCTTAACAAAAATTGTGAAGTTTTCAAAAGCTTCATTTTTATTACACAATGAAAATACCCAAGTAAACCTAGAAAAGTCATCAACGATGACAAGTCCATATCTAGCATTACCTAATAAAGCAACTCTAGTTGGCCCAAATAAATCTAGATGTAATAGCTCTAGAGGCCGCTTAGAAGAAATGCTTTTCTTAGGTTTAAATGAAGATTTTGGAAGCTTGCCTCGTTGACACGAGTCACAAAAGCTTTTCTTTTGAAAGACAAGCTTAGGGAAGCCTCTAATAGAATTTAACTTGGAAAGCTTAAAAAGTGTTCCAAAGTTCACATGACCAAAACGTCGATGCCATAAGTGTTGTTCACTTGTGTTGGCAATAAGACATTGTTCATGTGATCTTGGAAGATCTAGGATATATATATCCTTATGGCGTGTGTCGGAAAACAATAATTCATTATTATCTTTTCTTAAAATATGGCACATTCCTTTCGCAAAGTTAACTTTGTAACCTTTGTCACAAAGTTGACTTATTGAAATAAGATTGTGGTTTAATCCTTTAACAAGGTAAACATCACATATAATGGGTTTAGATGGATTACCCACTTTACCAACACCTATAATGGTTCCGCTCTCGTTGCCTCCAAATACGACGCGGTTTCCATTTGCAATGGGAACCACTCGGGAGAGCAATTGAGCGTCACCCGTCATGTGTTTTGAACACCCGCTATCGAGTATCCAATTCTCCTTGGAGCTAAATTTAAATATGTTGCTCCTTTTCTTTTTCTTTTCCTTGAGTACCTAAAGATAGAAAATTTCATATCATGGTATCCAAGGTCATTGGGTCCAAAAGATTAGACCTTTGGAAGCCAAGTCCAATTGGACTTAGACTTCCCCACATAATTTCTACTATGCACAACATCCGAAAAATAAGCATTCATGTACACTTGTTTTTCATCCATGCTTGTGTCCTTTGGGCTCCAAATAGTGAAAATCTTGGGAGCCCTCATCCTATTGGGTGCATGCATGCGACGTTGATTTCTACGTGATGCATGTTGTGGATAGGCATAAGGAACATGATGGAATGGTGCATGTGGATAATTATTCATATGATGGTGTGGGTGAACATATGCATGTGAGGGAACACGTGCGTGAGGGTGTCTCACATGGTGTGCACGTGCCCGTGAATGTGTTGCATAAAAATCATCATATGTGTGAGCCGGTGGAGTAGGACGAGTGTTCCTACGTGGCATAGTATTGGTGTACATATAAGCATGCCCCTTCTGTGGAGGTCCACCCAAAGTGGGTTTCTTTCCGAAAGAGGGTGTGGACGAGGTGGAAGCACCATTGGTAGACGAACTACCAATAGAGTGTTTGCTACCACTCGTTGAGTCACCGGAAGTTGGCCTAACAAAAGTAGTGGCCGATTTGGATGAACATCCCATCGTATACCCCAAGCCAATGTGGTGATTGGCCGGAAGTAAGTCACTTAGGATTTTATCCAAATGGTCCTTACCCTTATTGAATTTATTAATTCGGCCTAATGTGTTCTCATATTTCTCGGTGAGAGAACGCATAGAAGTATCCAAGTTGGATACTTGCGATGTGAGCACATAAACACGAGATTTAAGATTCTCATTCTCAATACTCAAAGTTGAGTTTTGAGAAGTCAAATCCGCTATCTTGTGATCCTCCAGATCTTCAATGCTAACATGTTCAAGTTGAGTCTTGAGATTCACAATCTCATTCCTCAACCCTTCAACAACGGTGTCGTTGTTGGTGATGATAGTTTTAGGCGAGGTTTGAATGCTAGCTAGGTCATCTTTTACTTTAGTATACCTATTTACTAATTTAGTATACTTGACCATAATTGAGAATTAGCATTCCTAAGGTCATCCATAGTTACCTCATCGCCTTCGTCGTCACTATCATCGGAAGAGGAAGATCCTTGATCATTCTCCTCTCTTGCCATGAAGCACATGTGTGCTTGCTCCACTTGCTCATCGTCCGACTCTCCGCTTGAGGAATCCTCGGAGTCGGTGAATGTTGCTCCGACAAGTCCCTTTTTGTTCCCTTTCTTGTACTTCTTGGACTTATCGAATTTCGGCGCCTTCCACTTCTCCTTTTGCTTATTTAGAGGACACTCCGCTTTCATGTGTCCTGGCTTATTGCACTTGAAACACAAAGGAGAGGAGGAGGCGTTAGAAGAACCAAATTTAGCTTTGTTCTTATAGTTACCTTTTCGGAAGAAATGGTTGAACTTCTTGGCCATGAGTGCCATGGACTCCAAGTCCAACTCGTTTTCCGAGTCTTCATTATCGGTTGATGTGGATGTGGATAGAGCGGCCTTGAAAGCAATAGCCTTCTTCTTTGGCTCGTCTTGCTTTAGGTAGGACTTCATCTTTTCCTGCAATTTTAGCTTGATATCCTTGCGTACCTCGTATGACATTAAAGTACCCATTAGTTGAACTACGGTGTACTTATTCATATCATTACCTTCCTCGATGGCGAAGGTACGCTTTTCCCAAGAAGAAGGAAGTCCTTCGATAAGCTTCGAACACTTCTCCTTTTGGGTGTAGGTTTTGCCGAGAGCCTCCAACTCGTTTATGATGTCGACGAAGCGAGCGTAATACTCCTTCATCTTCTCGCCCTGTTGCATATGAAACATTTCGTAATCTTTGTTAACAACTACGAGTTTAGAGTCTCTTACCCTACTCGTCCCTTCATGTAGTATGAGGAGGGAGTTCCAAATTTGATATGCACTCTTACATGTGCATATCTTATTGAAGTCCTCAGGCTCCAATGCACATTGTAAGGCGTTCATTGCCTTGGCATTGCTTACCTCCGCGGCGACCTCCGCGGTTGTCCATTTCTCAAAGTCGTCTTCGGCGGGCTCGACGTATTCCTTCATCGTGGTCCTCCATAGAGATGCACTCCGGAGGAAGGTTTCCATCCGGCATTTCCAGTACCCGTAGTTGGTACCGTTGAAGAATGGAGGCCTCGTTGAGGAATGTCCTTCCATCACCGAAGATGCTCCTTCACGGTTCCTGAAGATGCTATAGTCGGAAGGTGGACGCACGGTCTTGTTGTCGTTGGCATACATAGCTAAGTATCTGGCTCTGATACCAAATGTAATGCCCTACAAGCTACTGTACAAGTACTAGAGGGGGGTGAATAGTACTTTAAAAATAACAAGTAGTATAATTCCTAATTATCGTGCAAACAACTACCAAATCAATTTGTGGAAGCTTAAATTGAAGACAACAACAAAATTAACAATGCTAACACAAGATATTACTGGGTTCGGATCCACCCAAGTCTCCCCGACTTGTTCCCGGTGATCCTACGTCCCAACCACCCGGATCCCCTCCGGATACTTGAGTTAGAAACCCTAACTCAAGATTTCCACTATGAAATACTTGTGAAAAACCTCCACAAGTCAAATCATACACAAAGTGATTTGTGACTCCCACAACCCGGGATCACAACCACACTCTCACAACCGAGAGTGAAACTTACAATATGAAATTGAAATGAAATAAGAAACTTCTTACCGACAAAATACATATGCCTTGAGTATTGCTTACGAATTAGGGCAAAGATGATTTTGAGGAAGAAGAAGTGGCACCAAACCCTAGCTCCAAGATGTAGATCAGCGATGGAGAGCTATGGGGATGTTGGTGACCTAGAATCAAGCACTTGGCTTGGAAGGCTTCACACTCAATGAATCTCTCTTTGGAAGTAAGAGTGAGGAGAGATTATTGAATGGAATGAATGAGCTTTGAATGAGCTTGGAATGATTTCTCTTGATCTCTAAACTTGCAATAATATCAGCCTTGAGTGTAATGAATGCAGCTCAAGAAGTATTTATAGGATAGAGGAGAGAGAGAGAGAAAAACGTTTCAATTAAAGCTCCAACGGCTCTTTTCTGTACTCAACTAGTCGGTCAAAGAACAACCACCGACCGACTAGTTCATCAACTAGTCGGTCGGTCAATTAACATATACCGACTAATGAGTGAACAGAGAAAAGATCAAAGCACAGACATAAGGAACTAGTCGGTCCAAGAAGAGTAGCTGACCGACTAGTTTCACAACTAGTCGGTCAGTTACTCAACTGAGACCGACTAACAGATAAAACTGAAGTCAGAGCATAAATAGACTTAGTCGGTCCAAGAACAAATGTTGACCGACTAATTCACCAACTAGTCGGTCTCCAAATGAGCATAGACCGACTAACGATAAACAGTAAGTTAGGTGAAAAATTGGCATGTACAGTAAAGCTAAACTAGTCGGTCCAAGAAGGAAAGTTGACCGACTAGTTCATCAACTAGTCGGTCGATCAATGAACACAGACCGACTAATGATAAACAGTATCTTAGTCTCAAATGTGCATGTACAGGGAAAGCTCAACTAGTCGGTCACAGAAGCATCACTGACCGACTAGTTCACAAACTAGTCGGTCGGTAAGTCAACTTAGACCGACTAACTGTAAACAGTAAAGAGCGTAGAGTTAACTGACAGAAACTAGTCGGTCCAAGAAGCTTTGCCGACCGACTAGATCACCATCTAGTCGGTCAGTTCTTCTTTTTGAATCAACTAACATGCACAAGAAGTCACGAATCGAAGCGCGAAGCTTCGGAAAGAATTGTATGGACTTCAACTAAGATCCTAGAGCTAAGATATGAGCGTTATGAAGATTTAAACTGTAAGACCTACTCA
Organism: Scilla litardierei; assembly: GCA_030789695.1. Lineage (NCBI taxonomy): Eukaryota > Viridiplantae > Streptophyta > Magnoliopsida > Asparagales > Asparagaceae > Scilla > Scilla litardierei. The sequence goes on from CM061137.1 coordinate 72,368,991, forward strand.
AGGCTTAACATTCTACGAAAGAAGCTTAAAGACTATAAATAAAACTTGACGATACCGTCTTCAATAGCTTCAATCAAATCTTCATGACTTCTAAAAAGGTCCATAAGCTTCAACGAAGCTTTAGGCATACGATCACGTGCTTTGAGAAGTCTTGAGACGTCGTAATTGATATTCATATGAATTTGGCGACGATCTCCATAACTGCGCTCACAAAGTGTTAGGTCACGATATATTTATGTTTGTTCATCATCCAAAACCAAATCCGGGGAGTCCATTATCCAACAAGAAGGAGATGATACGACGGTCAAACTTGTGACAGAGACAACTTTCTGTACAAGCATCCAAATGACGAACGACCAGAGCCATTAGGAAGATGTGCATGTGTAGAAGGACGAAGACATCGAAAAAACTCAATCTAAGCTTTTCTAAACTTTGAATCTATTATTGAGTCATTGCTTTGATCTTTATACATCTTATTTTTACAAACTTTTGTGCAAGCTACGTGTTGTAGTTACGGGGATTCTTGATGCCTTGTATATGATCGAGACATGGTCTAGCTTGTTTGGTTAGTTCAGTTTAGCAAAGGGAGTTGCGAGTTTAGAGAGCTATTGGGCGCAGAGCAAAGGGAGTTGCAAGTTCATACTGTCTTGTGGGCATGGAGAAACTGATTAATCAATGAGTAGATCATGGCGGTTGTTGGAGTAAGTCAAGGTTGACCGAACGAGGGTATATCTTGGTGTCATTTGTGATTGGTTGTCTGCTATTTTCCACATATCTTTTGACTGCCTGTGATTATTTCTGCAAATCATATTAATTAAATGTGCTTGCATCGTTAAATATTTTTAATTCCACATTCACCCTATTCACCCTCCTCTAGGGTGTCTTATCGATCCTAACAAAGGACACTAAGATCGAGTGGAGTTGATGCATTCTCCATGGAGGGGACGGGCCTCCCCGTCCATTGATTGGTGGGGCGAGTTGACATCACCTTTAGATTAAGGAAGGGAGGGATGTTGACTTATGAGTTCCCACAGACATCATCAACTGTTGACGGATGACTTCTGGAAACAGTTAGGTGGAGCTGACGTGGCCTCTTCTGATTATTTGGCACTCCGTCAGCTGGTGGATGGTGTAGGAGGATATATGCCCATTAGGCGATTTATCCTAAGTATACGTCTTGTTAAGATATAATATGGTATCCATTATCCTAAGTATAAATTTGAATGAATAATATACTTAGATAATGTCCATAGACTTATATTAGGTCCTTACGTATCCAGATAAGATCTCGATTATGAGTAGTAAGTGACCGAACAGAAACTTAAGTCTTAAACGGTTCGTGGTCATAGATGGGTCGAGAACTGGATATCGACACATCGGACAAACCACTGTGTCTTTGTCTTACCTTAGGGTAATGATGATCTCATAGTCATTCGACTTGGTGAAGTCGAAGACGAGACACATGTGCTCATTGAAGAATGAGTTCACTGAAAGACTAACTTAAAGTTATTAAATGGTTATCTTTAACTAAACTGTCTATAATAATTTTAGGGTGATGATAGGTAAGCTGATCCTTAAGACCTGAAGTCATTTGTACGAACCTGTGAGTGAACAGTGTCACTTAGACTTATGATCTAGCTTCGAGGCTAGGCCTGCTAAAAGATCTTAGGTTGGGTTACACCTGAAGCTCTCGAGGCGAGTAGATGACTAAGCTGGGATTCGTCTCTTCTGTTAAAGGGAAGTTAGTGTCACAAGCGCAGTACGGTCTTTGTGTTAATCCTCGACCAGGGTACGTTGTAAGATGTACAATGTGAGTACAACAAAGACCGCCGTATACTGACCAATGTTGTCTAATGGGGTTGACAGTAAACCGTACCCTAGGCCAACAGAGACACAGTCTTGACGAAGGGACTATAGCTAACAGTATTCATCACTGACACAGCCAAAGTGAACCCAACAATACTTTTGTCAATGGGTCGATCACGTTATGATGATTCTGAAACAGGGACGACAACTACTACTCGAGGTGACCGTCGTCTAGGGGTTTCGAGCCCCAGCCTGTAGTAAAGTCAGGCTGTAGGGTCTCACACCGAGTAGTATTCGTGTCTTAGTAATAGGAAGATAAATAAGAGGAATTCATTTGATGAAATGGAATAGTTAAGTTCACAAGCTAGTCGTGAAACTAAGTCGTAAATGGGGACAATGTTGCATTCGATGCAAACAAGATTAAACGTATCGTAAATTGGTTACGACAATATTTGTATGAACAAAAGCATTGGAAATGGTTACCTGGTTGACGGGATCGTCCCAGTTTAAACACAGGTTCAAACCACGTCCAAAGCGAAGCTCAAACGAGCCCGAAAATGCAAAAACAGTCAAAGGCAAGAATGGGGTGGACCCACTTGGGCAAGCGGGTCCACCCGCTAAGCTTAGCGGGTGCCCGAAACTTAAGTTAATTTGGATTTTTTGAAACCCTTTTGACGGCTACGAAAATTGACTTTTTGCCCATCTTTGGGCAATTGTTTGAGGGGTCAAACGAAGTTGGAATTCGTCGCCATTTGTTCCTACGCGTTCACCATTCGAAGCCCGTCGAAATGATAGCTTGTTTGGTGTCTAAAGTTTAATGGATAAAGAGATTTAATTCGTTGAAGTTAGCCTTTGTGAAAGGCTTACTAAACTTCAATTAGCCAAATTAAATTCCTTTTCTTTAATCTTTGTCCCACATTGCTCGCAACGAAAAGGGATGTGCCGACTCCCTATATAAATAGGGGGGCACTCTCTTCGTTGAAAAACACACCAAGTCTTTGATTGATTAGCTCCAAATTTTGAGCAAGCTCGATCTACGACTTAAACTATTCTTCCTCTCTTCTTCCTATTCTCCCGTCGGATCCTAGCAAGACTACGAGGGGGGTTTGGATTCGGATCCAGACGTCTAAGACGCGGGTCTGCTCAAGTGAAACCTTCTACCGCAAGTGATCGGCTCGGAGGCGGGTGTCGGCTCGGGTGGATCAGTTCGAAGGTGCGAGGCGGCTCGAGTGGATTGAGTTAAGGCGGTTCGGCTATGAGGAGCGTAAGAAGCAGTGCGGTACATCTTGCCCGTCCCAGGGTTAAGATTCCGGTAATGTTCTTTAAATCTTTTTAGTGTAATTTAATTTCATCGGAGTAGGATAGATGCCTCTTGGGGTGGTCAGATCCACCCCAAGTTGGTATAGATCGGGCTAGGTTCTGGCTCTCTCAGGGCCTAGCTAAAATGTTTAGCTAGTATGCTTTTATTTTCCGCTGCACTTTATGCCTCTGTGGTCCGCCCGACTTAGGACGGGTACAAATCTGAGCTTTGAGGGTCCGCCAAAACCCTTCAGTGGTATCAGAGCCACGTTATGCTTGTAGATATTGACTTGCGACGATTTTAAATTTATAAATTGCTTGTTTTTGAGCATACGTATATTTTAACTTTATGTTAAAATTAGTTTAACAAATTTTTTGTTTTTTTAAAAAATGTTTTTATAACATGAAATTTTTTTGGGGACGTTTTAAATTTTATATGATAAATTTTAATAAGTTTACTATGTTTAAATGCTTTAAAAAAATTTATGAGATAAAATAATTTTAGTAAGCATTTAAAAGTTTTTTGTTTTAAAAGGAGATTATGTAACATTAAGAGAAATTGTTTTTTCATAAGATGACATTAAAAAATTATTTTCTTTTAGTTACATAAAGGTTGAAAGGTTTTAACTTTATCTGAAAACTTTAAAATTTATTTCAACAAATTTTAAAATTGTTTTAAAATTATTTAATATGTAACATTGAGGAAAGGATTTTCATTTCTTGTGATGAGAATAAAAATTATTTTTTTTGTTACAAAGATTATTTTATGAGATAAATTAATCTTAAAATGTTTCATTAATTTTAAAGCATATCTTTGTATTTAAAATTATTTGATAATTTTTATGAAACCTAATTTTATGTGATAAAAATGTTTCAAGCTTTAAAATTTTATATCTTTAAATTTAAATGTTAAAATTTTAGATTAGCAAGTTAATTATTTATGTTGTAGATAATTTTAACTTGCATGTTCTCTTTATATGTCACATTATTGAACCTTTAATTTATGTGATTAAATTAGTTGGTTAATGTTTTTTGGACATGATGAATAAATTATTCATGAACCCTTTAGGTTAGCCATTAAATTGATTAAAAGTTTATAAGATAAATTTTTTAATGACAAGTGACATGCTACGTTTTAAATGAACAAGCACAACATCAAAACCTAAGTCCCGATTAGGGTAGTCCCTTTAATTGACAATCATTATCATAAATTGTTTAAATAATGATTATCATTAAATGACTAATTTTGTAAAATGTTGTAATTGTTTCATTAAAATCCTAATAAAATTAGGATAGCACGATGAACAAAACGAACCTTATAGTTGATAAGGATCTAATAAAAGTCATCAAACAAATCCATAAAATTTCGAATTTTAAGGATGAACTACTTGATAAGGATTAACTTGTATTAATTAAAAGCTATTTAGTTGATGGAAGAACATAGAATTGATGAACCTCCTTCAATGGATTATGATGTCGATCAATGTGCTTGGCTAAGTTTGCTGGACCACCCTAGCTAGACTAGGGGTTGAGTGGTCCTGGCTTAGTCAATTACCTGGCCGCATCCGCTGGACCGCAAGGAGTCGAATCATGAGTGTAAGTCCATCGACTATACCTAAGTCAAATACGATAATAATCTCGTTCAAGATAAATCGTAGCCCTCCTTGTTTTAGGAGTTGGCAACTATAAGACCTGTGTTACGGTTGTCGAGCTACACTCAAGCTGTGACATTACAACCTTATAGAAACCGATTTCTTGATAACATCTTGACTTGACCCAAACCGTCGTGTCGTGCATACACTGAGCACCGGCGTAGGTCTAACCAAAGATGTAGTCTAAGACCTGACCCAAACCGACGTGTCGTGCATACACCGAGCGCCGGGGCAAGTCAGGCTAGACGCGAAAACAAAGGGTCCGACTAGGCTAGCCATTGTGATTTGGATGAGCACACTCATGATCACAAATGACTAAGGGTAAAAATCGAAAGGGAATCATATTTAATATGATTGACGATGAGTTCGTCTACCGAATGCAGAGTCAGACAACTTGTTGAGACACACTCAAGGTTGTTAGACTCAAGGTAGTCGGATCCCTCTTCCACAAATGTTATTGTATAATAAACTGTTTATTATTATGGCTTTAATGAAATTTAGTGGAGCATGTAGTTTTATTAAAAACCATTGAAACTATACCATGAACATATACTAACTAAGTATCTACTAAATTGCAGAATGGATTCAGGTCTAACGTAAATGGTAGAGCAAAATGTGCTTGATGGGACCAACTATAAGGATTGGCTTAGAAACATTAAGTTAGTCCTTTCTCTAGCCAGGATTGGATACGTGCTGTTCGAGGACCCTCTGGAAAAGCCGGACGAAGATGCAATGCCTGAGGAGAAGAAAGCCTGCAAGGAGTACCAGAGGGATGCCGAGAAGGCCCGGTGCCTTACTCTGGCTTCAATGAACAACAATCTACAGAGAAAGCATGAACATCTGGATGTTCAAAGCATGCTTCTCAATGCAGAGGAATTGTTTGGGAAGCGGTCAAGAGCTGCCAAGTTTGAAGCCAAAAGCAACCTCTGGGGCACTAAGATGGAAACGGGCCCCGTACAAGATCATGCGATAAGATGATCGGGTATGTGGAAGACGCCGCCCAATAGGGGTTTGTCCTGGACAATGAGATGTCCGTGGACATCATCCTTAAGTCTTTAACCCTAGCCTTCAAGCAATTCATTACTGGTTTCATTATGAATAGTATTGAAACGGATCTTCCAGGTCTCCTCAACATGCTTAGGCAGTTTGAGGAAATCGAGAAGAAACCGACTGTGTTGGTTATTGGCTCTGCTTCTTCAGACCAGCCGAAAGGCAAGGGTAAGAAGAGGCAGGTCCCACAACCAACCAAGGTGAAGAAGGGGAAGAAGAAGAAAGTGGCCCCGTTGAAATCCGAGTGCTTTCATTTCCATAAGATAGGCCATTGGAAGAGGAATAGCAAGGTTTACCTTGCAGAAAAGAAGAAGGGGCATACTGATGCATCTACCTCAGGTACAACATATTCAATTTAATAAAGCATAATTATTTCTCTAAATGCTTTATCACATAGTATGAGATACTAAGACATCTGTGTAATGTATACATGTGGCTGATATGAAGCAGAGGATGGAAGAAGTTTCGAGGACGGTCGGCATCTGAGCAATCGTTGCTACTGGGGCCGTGCAAGGACTTCAAGAGACGTAAAGAAGAAGGAACTGATACTTATTTCTTTTTATGAATAAATGTATCGTTCCTTAAGTTAAAACAATGATTGAGTGTTTAACGCTCAAGGTTTATTTTGATAAACACATTATGATTCATTTTATGAATCCATTGCTTTAATAAATGTCTCGAGAAATGTGCTTCTTTTGAAATTGTAATTTGTTGTGAATAGCTTAAATTTCTGTAAATGTGGCTGTTTGAGCTAGTTGCATTAATTCTCGAGCTGACAAGCAGAGCATCTAAATAAATTGATTGTTTGGAGCTGATTTAATTTTATAGCCAGTCAATAATTATATATAAGTTCCAGGAGCGTATAAATTGTGTAAGATCACAATTATACTCATGTTAAGATTGATTCTTAATTCAAACTACGTTTGATTCTTAAGAGTTATTATTAAATGTAGTTAAGGGAAAAGTACTAAGTATGACGTTTGACTGAGTTAGTCAATGTCAAGATTCCTTAAACTGATCTTGATATGACTCATTCGTCAAACCTAACCTGACACTGGTACACTCCATCTAAGCACTTCTCAATTGGTTATGCTTATCATATATATTCTAAATATGATTTAGATATATAATAGAAGTATTTAACCAGATAATTCTTAAAGTCAGTGGGAACTAACTCATATACTTAGTTCCGGAAGCGTAAACCGTAGCACGCGTAAGTTGCTGTTTCTCGGACTAAGTAAAAAGGTTTCCAACTTATTCGAACCATCTATATAAAATATTGAATCAAAATAGTTTTGATTTAATCAAATCTATAGAGACTTAAGGTGTCATTTATGTACTTGACATATTGATACAAAAATAATTGCAATGAGCCAAGACTGACGTATAGAAATGTTAGAGCGTACATCAAGATTGTATGAGCTAATTGTTAGCTATACAAAGAAAAGAAAATTGATCCAAATCATTTTTCAAGGATCAACCTTGTGTGATCAAGAGATGTATAAATAAAAAATAATAAAAATAAAAATCCATTAAAATGCATTATAGATACTCGTTAGTAAATCCACTCTTAGGTTTGACATATGAATGTCCTATGTGACTAATATGCTATAACGGTATGAGATACCGAGATAAATAGCCTAAGTGCAAGTAGGAGATGAAGGAGGATATATGCCTATAAGGCAATTTATCCTAAGTATACGTCTTGTTAAGATATAATATGGTATTCATTATCCTAAGTATAAATTCGAATGAATAATACAATTAGATAATGTCCATAGACTTATAGTTAGGTCCTTACGTATCCAGATAAGATCTCGATTATGAGTAGCAAGTGACCGAACAGAAACTTAAGTCTTAAACGGTTCGTGGTCATAGATGTGTCGAGAACTGGATATCGGCACATCAGACAGACCGCTGTGTCTTTGTCTTACCTTAGGGTAATGATGATCTCATAGTCATTCGACTTGGTGAAGTCGGAGACAAGACACATGTGCTCATTGGAGAATGAGTTCACTGAATGACCAACTTAGAGTTATTAAATGGTTAACTTTAACTAAATTGTCTATAATAACTCTAGGGTGATGATAGGTAAGCTGGTCCTTAAGACCTGAAGTCATTTGTACGAACCTGTGAGTGAATAGTGTCGCTTAGACCTATGATCTAGCTTCGAGGATAAACCTGCTGAAAGATCTTAGGTTGGATTACACCTGAAGCTCTCGAGGCAAGTAGATGACTAAGCTGGGATTCGTCTCTTCCGTTAGAGGGACGTTAGTGTCACAGGCTCAGTACGATCTTTGTGTTAATCCTTGACAGGGGTACGTTGTAAGATGTACAACGTGAATACAACAAAATAGCCATATACTGACCAATGTTGTCTAATGGGGTTGACAATAAACCGTACCCTAGGCCAACAGAGACACAGTCTTGACGAAGGGACTATAGCTAACGGTATTCTTCACTGACACAGCCAAAGTGAACCCAACAATACGTTTGTCAATGGGTCGATCACGTTATGATGATTCTGAAACAGGGACGACAACTGCTACTCGTGGTGACCGTCGTCTAGGGGTTTCGAGCCCCAGCCTGTAGTAAGGTGAGGCCGTAGGGTCTCACACAGAGTAGTATTTGTGTCTTAGTAATAGGAATATAAATAAGAGGAATTCATTCGATGAATTGAAATAGTTAAGTTCACTATCTAGTTGTGAGACTAAGTCGTAGATGGGGACAATATTGCATTCGATACAAACAATATTAAACTTGTCGTAAATTAGTTCGACAATATTTGTAGGAACAAAAGCATTGGAAAGGGTTACTTGGTTAACGGGATCGTCCCAGTCTAAACACAGGTTCAAACCGCGTCCAAAATGGAGCTCAAACGAGCCTAGAAACGCAAAAACAGTCAAAAGCAAGAGTGTGTCAGACTCACTTGGGCAAGCGGGTCCACCCGTTAAGCTTAGCAGGCGCTCTTGCAACTTAAGTTAATTAGGGTTTTTTGAAACCCTTTTGACGGCTACGGAAATTGACTTTTTGGCCATCTTTGGGCAATTGTTTGAGGGGGTCAAACGAAGTCGGAATTCATCACCGTTCATTCCTACGCGTTCACCGTTCGAAGCCCTTCGAAATGATAGCTTGTTTGGTGTCTAAAATTTAATGGATGAAGAGATTTAATTCGTTGAAGTTATCCTTTGTGAAAGGCTTACTAAACTTCAATTAGCCAAATTAAATCCCTCTTCTTTAATCTTTGTCCCACATTGTTCGCAACAAAAAGAGAGGTGACGACTCCCTATATAAACAGGGGGCACTCTCTTCGTTGAAAAACACACCAAGTCTTCGATCGAGTAGCTCCGAATTTTGAGCAAGCTCGATCTACGACTTAAACTATTCTTCCTCTCTTCTTCCTATTCTCCCGTCGGGTCCAAGCAAGACTACGAGGGGGTTTGGATTCGGATCCAGACGTTTAAGACGTGGGTCTGCTGATGTGAAACCTTATACTGCAAGTGATTGGCTCGGAGGCTGGTGTCGGCTCGGGTGGATCAGTTCGAATGTGCGGGGCGGCTCGAGTGGATCAAGTCAAGGCAGTTCGGCTACGAGGAGTGTAAAAAGCCGGTGCGGTACATCTTGCCCGCCCCAGGGTTGAGATTTCGGGTATGTTCTTTAAAGCTTTTTAGGGTAATTTAATTTTTTCACAGTAGGATAGATCCCTCTTAGGGTGGTCAGATCCACCCCAAGTTGGCATAGATCGGGCTAAGTTCTGGCCCTCTCAGGGGCTAGCTATAATGTTTAGCTAGTATGTTTTTATTTTTCGCTGCACTTTATGCCTCGGTGGTCCGTTCGACTTAGGACGGGCATAGATCTGAGCTCTGAGGGTCCGCCAAAACCCTTCAGATGGGTCCCGCGACAACTGTTGATGGATCAGGATGAGCCAAGTTCTAGCTACTGGAATGAAGCTCGACCTAACACTGGGTTGTTGAGAGAGATCCTTCAAGCTACTCGCTAGGTCGTATGTTAAGCTATCCACAACATAGACATTGGTTTGGGGGGGTCGGATTTGGGGTTCGACCCAAATCCCATTTAATGCTTAAGTTAGTATGGGACTTAAGATGACTCAGGGCAGTCAAGATCGACCTAAAGGGAGATTGCCTTGATGATGTCTCGCCGAGATTTTTAAAGAAATATAAATATCAAAGTAAAGAGAATAGTTACCAGAATATCTAGTATTCAATACCTCTGGAGTGTGAACCCTTTCTCTGTCCCTCTTCTGCTTATTTATAGATGATGATTTCTTATTCCTCCCGTTTGCAGTAACGACTTTTCCTTTATTGGGGCATGATCTTCCCTGAAATGAGGGTAATGGATGTCCTCTTAATTCGCCATCATTAACCAAATCCGTCCGGTTAGCAGGACCTAATAGATAGGTGAGCTGGCTTATTGATTGGGTACAAGCTTGCCTTTCTTAGGCGATCTCTGGGCTATTGGGTCGTGGCTTGGCACTTTAAGTGTGACTCTCTTACTAAGCAGAAAACAACTCCCTGCTTCGTGGGCCAGACCCATGTATTAATAACGCCTTTAGTGAACCATCATTGTAGCCCATTTTTCAAAAATATATCACATTTTCAAATGGCTGTTATGTTGGAAACATAAAGTTTTTTCTCATAAAGTTTTTGATGATACAACCATTTATATATGTTAATATACTAACTCTATTGATGCAGATATCAACGTTCAACATTTTAGATAAGACAATCATCAAGTCAACATATACATTGCAAAACAAAGCATCAAAAAGCAAGATGAAGCTCAAAGGATGAATCTTTATATCTTGTGAAATATGATGTAACTTTTCTTTTTATCCTTGCATATATTTAGAATGTTAAAGCATTGATGATGATCTATCCTAGTTCTTTAGGATCCATCTTTAAAAAAACCAAGTCACAGAAAAATTAGCAGACCAGCACTTTCCTCTTGTTGACCAATTTATTTTTTTATTATTTTAAAAGAAAAATAAAATAAATTTTGGTTAAATCATATTTTCAAGTCATAATGATCATTTTTATGAAATTTCCTAAGTTTTTGTTTTTAGTCGACCAATAGATTTCACGGGTCTACTGGAGAGTTTTTCAAATAATTATACAACAATGGTTTTAACTATTTTAATTAATTAATTTTTTAATTAATTAATGACAGTTAGAACTACCTTTCAACGGATAGATTCAGACAGTTTCTAGCCGTTTGTGTCAGTTTGGACAGTTTTATTAACTATTTTACGTCAAATGACACTGCAATAGTCATATTCAAGTCTGGCAGCAAAATTAGTCGACCAATACTTTTTATTAGTCGGCTAATTTTTGTAAAAACCGTTCAGAATTTTTCGAAAATTTAGACAGTTGTTAAACGTTCGAAACTAACTCTTTGGGCTATAAATAGACCCCAATACCCATGTCTAAAACACACGAAAATTTATTCACTCTCTCTTTTCTTAAGTTTTGTCCTTCACACTCTAAGAGAGTGATTTTCATGCTTTCTTGAGGAAACTCTGCAGAAATTCTTCCTCATTAGAGAGTCCAATTTTCAAGTGTGTTCTATCACAAATTCACATCAAGAACTTTGGAGAATCCATCACCAACCTTGCGTTATAATTCCTACATTAGTAAGGCTATAGGTGATATTGTTTCATACTCTTTCTTTTCTTTATTTGGTGAATCTCTTGTTGAATAGATTGTACAAGTTTGCAACATGGGGAGTGTTGGCATTTTTGTATGTTGATTGCTTGCATTGAGCAAGTGTTATTGTGGATTGAAAATCTCTACAGGGTAGAGGACTGAAATAGGATCACAAGGATCTGAACCAGGATAAATCTCTGTGTTTGTGCTTGCTATTTTCTGAATTGTTTATTTACTTCCGCACTTTTATTGCAATTTTTAGTAACTTTTAATTTTGCAATTTCGTCATGATATATACTATTCACTCACCCTCTAGTGTATTTAGTGTGCAATGAGATCCAACATGTTACTATATACACCACACTCATTGCGGTGTATGCAAATTATTTTGCCCAAAACAGAAAACCTGTCACATCACAAGTTTTTGTTTTGGGCAAAAAAATTTGCATACACCGTAATGAATACAGTGTATATAGCAACCATCTTTCAGATAGAGTAATAAATTTGCAATGATAGTATATCACATTTTCAATAAAGTGTAGCATATTTCAAGTTAATCCTTATTATATTAAACTGTTGTCAGTATCAGCAAAACATAAATTATGATGGTAAAACATATTTTAATGAAATTATATTGCATGTCTAATTATATAATGGCACATTTCCAACGAAAATACAACACCTTTTCAACGATGGAGCACACTATATTGAAGTACTATAACGTGGTTGAAAAAGTGCTACTATTAACATGATGCTATACTTTCTCAGAAAAATGTGTCATGATACCTTGAACTGACATTGAAAAGTTACTATTTTTGTGAAAATTTACAATTACAGGGCTTCATTGGAAATTTAAGAGATATTCGTTATGTTTCCAAAATGAATAGGAGATTTGCTATACTCATCATCTTACATGGGTTGTGAAGGTGAGTGTAGATGACGCTCCAGTCGGGTCCCGCCAGGAGTAAGTGTAACGACCAATTTTTATCGTTACGTTATATCTATATTTCTCTCGTGTATTCTTTTCCGTATCTGTTGTTCGACGTTTCTGTACCCATACCCGTGTCCATTTTTTTATACTCATTATTATCCTTATTATTTTAAATTACTAAAATATAAATCCTTCCTATAATTATTTTGAAAATATCTTTTATAATTAGTTTAAAATTTTATTTTCGAATTCGAATTTCAAAATTTAAAACCCTTTTGAATGCAAACTATTTTGAATTACTTTCCAAATTTAAATCCTAATTAAATCTATTAATTTCCTTTCAAAAGCTTTCCTTGTTGTGAGTGGAGGAGGCTTTTGGCCTCCCCACCATTTATCCCCCCATTACTCCACCACTCTTAATGTGGTGGAGACCTTTGGTATGCTAAAAGGCTTTTGGAATTCCCATATGATTTTATAAATATATCACCATGGCTAGTTACCATGGTTACTTCTCTCCATAATCTTCTAACACGTTATCAGCACGTCCGCTCTTCTCTTTTGAGCTTTTCCTCCCGTCTCCTACCAAAAATCAAACCTATACGCGTGAAGGAATCTCTTGTTACGGTAATCCGTTGCGGCGAAGCATTGCGGGGATTTTTCTTTGGAGCATATCGGGAGCGTAATTTTCTATGGATATCAATTTTTACGATCGTACCTAGATTTTTTTCTAGAGGTAATATCTATCGATCCCGTAGATAGCTACAAACAAATTTTTTTAGCAACGATTTTACATAGCCGATTTTTCGAATTGTTTAAATCTGCTAATTCTATTGTACAACATCAAAATTAAAACAACTAATAACGAAAAAAACCCAACCTTTCGGTTCCCCGACCCCCCCCGGAGGGGGTTTCTGTCCCCTGCCCCCGGAGGGGGTTTCTGTCCCCTGCCCCCCGGAGGGGGGCGTTTTTCGGTCGCCGACCCCCCCCAGGTGGGGGGTTCCGTCGCCACCCCCCGGAGGGGGGTGGGGTTTCGGTCGCCGACCCCCCAGGCGGGGGGGTTTCCGTCACCGACCCCCCAGAAGGGGGGCGCTTTCCGTCGCTAACCCACCCGAAGGGGGGCTCTTCTGTCGCCGGCCCCCCAGAGGGGGGCTCTGCACTCGCCGACCCCCCCCCCCCCCCCCCGAAGGGGGGGCTTTTCGTCCGCTGGCGCCGACCCCCCTAGTCGGGGGGGCTTCCCCGGCTCCGACCCCCCCCCCCAAAAGGGGGGTCTGACTTCTTGTGCCCCCCCTCCCCCCCAGCGGCGGGGGGGGGGGGGGGGGGGGGGGGGGCCTTGGCCGAACCCAGTAACAGACAAGGTGGGGGGGAATTTTGCTAATTTCTCTGTAAAAGGAATTTGAGGGGACAGAATTAAAGTTGGGATTATTTTTTTGGCATTCCACAGCCCAAAAATGGGCTTAAGGACACTATTCTGTTTATTTTAGATAAATTAGACAGCCTGTTTGTTGGGCCTGCAGCCCATTTGCCACCATATTAATAGTTTCTATGGGCCTACAGCCCCGTTAACTTAATAATTATTTTTGCCTACCAAAATTGGGCCTGAAGCCCAGTAAATCTGATTGCGATTTTTAATGTGTCAATTAGATTTTTAAAATAGGGCATGAAGCCCAAATATAAACAATATTTTAATTTGACTTATTGGGCCTGAAGCCAAGTTCATTCAATTGCAGTAATTAGTTTGTCAATTTTTCGCAAATGGGCTTGCAGCCCAAATGTTTATAATATATTAAAATAATTAATATTTATGGGCCTACAGCCCAATTCAACCTATTAATTTATTTTAATTCCTTGTTATGGGCATGTCGCCAAGTCTTTCATATTGCTAAAATTATAACAATATTGCATTATTATTAAATTATGGAATATTAGGATTTTTCCAAAATATAATTATCTTAAGGATCCTGCGACCGCTCTGCCGTTAGTAAACTAACCTAACGGTGTATGACGTCTCCCCGTGGTCTGAGAGATTATTATATTTTATAGTCTATTTTTCCATATGCATGTGTTATATAAATGCGTGGTTGTTTATTTTGTGCATGTAGCATTTATAAACTGCGTGGATGTTAATATAAGCTAAAATGTGATTTTTGGGATCGGCCAATTTGATACCCTTTATATTCCTTGCAATTTTATTTTCTTTTTGAGAGAATTTGTAAGTGAGGATTATCTGTATTTATGCCATAGACCGGTGTACCGAAAAATGAAGACGGAGGCGAAAATTGGAAAATATAGGGACCCATTCTGGGTTTCCAAGTTGTATTTTTCTTTTCTTTATGGACTGTATATTCGGACTTTGGACTTTGTACATTTTTGGGTATCTAGCCGATCCCCACATTTTACTTATTTTATTATTTATGCGTGAATTTCAATTTTAATTAATTCATGCTTATTTTAAATTGCGTAGATAAATGGCAAAATTGACAAGCGTCGATTTCGAGGTCCTTGATTCTGCTGAGAAAAATTACCTAAGTTGGCGAGTGGACCTGAAGTTCCACTTGCATTCGATGGCCGTCCTTAGCTCCATTTTGGCTCCTTCATTGGCCCCAGCAGTGGCCGATGCTTCTGCTACATCTAGCAGTAGCACTCCTATCGCTATATCCGATGTGGATAAGGCGAAAGCCATAATCTACATTAGGAAACATATAGATCAGACCTTAAAGGCCGAATACCTAACGGTAGAGGACCCAATGGAGCTGTGGACAGTGCTGGAAGCACGGTATAAACATCAAATTGATGTAATATTACCGCGTGCCAGTTATGAGTGGGAAAACCTCAGACTTCAGGACTATAAGTCCATCGCTGAGTATAATTCTGCACTTCATAACGTCACCTCACGCCTGAAGTTGTGCGGTGAAGAAGTGACAGAACACCGCATGTTGGAAAAGACATTTACCTCATTTCACGAGAAAGATGCAATCCTCATGCAGCAGTATCGTGAACGCAACTTCACGAAATTCTCTGATCTGATCTCATGCCTACTTAAGGCAGAGCAGAATCGAGACTTACTGCTCACCACTCATAATTTACGTCCAACTGGCATTGCCCCTATCCCTGAAGCCCACCACGTTTCTCCCCAGAAGTGGAAAAACAAGAAGAAGGCTAAAAATAACAAAGGGAAAGCTGTAATGAAGCAACCCAGAGGTGCAGCACCCCAGACAGACAAAAACAATAAGGGAAAGAGAAACTTCACATGGAAGCGAAAGAACACCGACCAAGTGTCACTTCCTAAGAAGAACTGGGAGGATAAATGCCATAGATGTGGCATGACTGGACATTGGTCCAGAAACTGCTGCACTCCTCGCCACCTCCAGGATCTATATCAGGCGAGCCAGAAGTCTCTACTTGAAACAAACTTGGTGGCTGTTCAGCCGCCAACGATGTTTACTGCAAAAGACTTCAAGAACGATGACCTGCTCGATTAAGCTACATCTTTTATCTGTGCATTTAAAATTCCATGTATCTTCATCTTTTGTTTGCTTTAGTTCGAACTTTTATTTATGAATGTCTTTTACATTTTCTCAAATAAAATTTCGTTTTTGCTTATATAGATGAAGTATGATTGCCTAGTGGACAGTGCCTCGACGCACACAATCCTTGGCGAACATTGCTATTTTAATAGCATAAATAAATATGACGGTCCGGTTATCACAATTTCAGGACTGACCCAAATAATCGAAGGATCTGGTGAAGCAATTATATTGCTCCCTAATAACACAAGACTTCAAATAAAAAATGCATTATTCTCTCCTAAATCAAATTGGAATCTCATAAGTTTCAAGGACTTCCATTTAAACGGATATCACTTAGAAACCAGAGATGAATATAAGGTTGAATATTTGTATGTAACTCGTCAAATAGATGACCAGAAGATCATCTGCGAGCGATTCAAGGGACTCCCGTCGGGTCTCTACCATACATACATTCAACCAATAGAAGCCAATATGACTAAGCACCAGACATGCCAATCACTACCAGAGTTCCAACTCCGGCACAACAGACTTGGTCACCCTGGATCAGCAATGATGCGACGCATCATCACTGAATCCCTTGGACATAAATTGAAGAACCTGAAGATTCTTCATAAGGGTGAATTTCCTTGTCCCCCTTGTTTCAAGGAAAAACTTATAACGAGACCCTCCCTCCTGAAATTGGGATTAGAGTCTCCTGGCTTCCTTGAGAGAATTCATGGCGACATTTGCGGGCCTATTCACCCGGCAAGTGGGCCATTTCGGTGCTTCATGGTACTGATTGATGCATCGACTAAATGGTATTATGTGTGCCTCTTGTCCACCCGCAACCTAGCTTTTTCAAAGCTATTGGCACAAATAATAAGGTTGCGTGCTCATTTCCCCGATAACCATATCAAGAAACTACGTCTTGATAATGCGGGCGAATTTACTTCACTAGTCTTCAAAGACTATTGCCGGGCAACGGGTATTGAAGTTGAACATCATGTAGCACATGTTCACACCCAGAACGGATTAGCTGAGTCCCTTATAAAGAGACTCCAATGGATTGCACATCCATTGCTTATGTAATCCCAATTGCCGGTGGATGCTTGGGGCATGCTATTTTACATGTCGCATCACTTATTAGGATAAGACCCTCTGGAGGTCATATATTATCCCCGATGCAACTCGCATATGGCGCACCTCCGGATATCTCTCATTTGAGAGTGTTTGGTTGTGCGGTATATGTCCCAATAGCACCACCTAAGAGGACCAAAATGGGTCCTCAGCGTCGTCTAGGTATCTATATTGGGTTTGATTCGCCCTCTATTATTAGATACCTTGAACCCCAAACGGGGGACGCATTTAAGGCATGTTTCGCTGACTGTGAATTTGATGAGAAAATTTTTTCCTGAACTAGGCACACAGTCTAAGAAGCCTGAAGCTACTGAGACCATTAGTTGGGACCAGACGTCTTTGTCCTTATATGATCCGCATACTAAGCTGTGTGAAGATGAGATCCTGAAGATCCTTCACATTCAGAATACAGTACATCTTTTGCCGGATAAGGTCACGGACAACCAGAAGATTGTCCGTTCACACGTCTCTGCTGCTAATACGCTAGCTAGGATTGACATCCCCATAGATGGATGCAATCCACCACCAGCAGAATTGGTTGTACCTCAATTGAAAAGAGGACGCCCACCAGGTTCAAAAGATAAAGTTCCTCGAAAGAGGAAGACACCTGAAGATAATAAGATTATCCCTCCACAGGATGCTGAGCTCAGACCAGCTACTTCTCCCCTCCTCATTTTCCCTGCAGAGGAAAAAATAGGAGAAACATCATTAAATTTTGTACGTACTGGAGAGGTACTGGACAGACATAGCCCAGTCGTCGTCGACGATTTTGCATTCGATATTGCCGTTAATGTCACTGAATATGACGATGACGTCGAACCACGATCTCTAGCAGAATGTAAACGTAGAGATGATTGGCCAAAGTGGGACGAGGCAATAAGTGTAGAGCTGGACTCGCTCTTGAAACGCAAAGTCTTTGGACCAGTAGTCCAAACACTAGTAGGTGTAAAGCCTGTGGGATATAAGTGGGTTTTCATAAGAAAAAGAGATGAAAATAATGTGATCGTTCGCTACAAGGCACGCCTTGTAGCCCAGGGTTTTTCCCAAAGACCGGCGATTGATTACGAAGATACGTATTCCCCGGTCATGGATTCAATCACATTCCGATTTTTAGTAAGCCTAACTTCTCTGGAAAGCCTAGAAATGTAGCTCATGGACGTTGTGACTGCATATCTATATGGCGATATAGATAAAAATATCTATATGAGACTTCCTGATGGGTTTAAACTACCCCCAGAGATGAAAGAGATATCTCGGGACGTATTCTCTGTAAGGCTGCATAGATCATTATATGGTCTAAAGCAATCGTGCAAGATGTGGTATAACAGACTTAGTGATTTCCTTGCACAGCAAGGATTCACGAATAATGAAGTCTGCCCGTGCATCTTTATCAAGAGAACGGGAACAGGATTCGTCATCATAGCAGTATATGTTGATGACTTAAATCTCATAGGATCTCCTGCAGTGATCAATGAGATATCTGAAAGCCTTAAACATACTTTTGAAATGAAAGACCTAGGCAAAACAAAATATTGTCTTGGCTTACAAATTGAACACCTAAGAGGTGGAATCCTATTACACCAATCTAATTATACAAAGAAAATTCTACGTAAGTTTCATATGGACAAATGTCATCCTTTATGTACTCCTATGGTCGTAAGATCACTAGATATACGTAAGGATCCCTTCCGGCCTCTAGAAGAGGGGGAGGAGATACTGGGTCCTGAAGTACCCTACCTCAGTGCCATTGGAGCACTTCTATATCTGGCTAACTGTACGCGTCCCGATATAGCGGTTACAGTTAATCTCCTAGCCAGACACAGTGCAGTGCCTACAAAGCGCCTCTGGAACGGAGTAAAGCATCTTCTGCGATACCTCCAGGGTTCAATAGATCTGGGACTTTACTACCAGAGAGGTGCCTCCCCCCAATTATTTGGTTATGCTGATGCATGTTATCTCTCAGATCCGCACATGGCAAAATCCCAGACAGGTTTTGTGTTTACCTATGGAGGTAGTGCTATCTCCTGGAGATCGGTAAAGCAAACCACAACAGCTACGTTATCCAACAATTCAGTGCTCATTACGATCCATGAAGCAAGCAGAGAGTGTTATTGGCTACGATCCGTCGTCCACCACATTCTTCAATCCACTGGCCTGAAGACCGGTGATTTGGAGCCTACTGTCCTTTTTGAAGACAATGCTGCGTGCATTGCTCAACTTCAAAAGGGCTACATCAAGGGCGACAGGACGAAGCACATATCTCCCAAGTTTTTCTGAACACATGAGCTAAAGGAGGACAAGCAGATTGAAGTTCTGCAGATCCAGTCCTGCAACAACTTAGCTGATCTTTTTACCAAATCTTTACCAAAATGTATTTTTGTAAAACTTGTAAAAGGGATCGGTATGAGACAACTGAAAGACCTACAAGCTCAAGCCTGAAGCTTGTACGGATGAGGGGGAGTAACCTGTGTGTTGCACTCTTTTCCCTTAAGCTTTTGATTTTTCCCACCGGGTTTTCCGCAATTAAGGTTTTAACGAGGCAAACATGATTACTCAGGATCCAGAAGTATCCATCCCCTTTAGCCTTATTCACTAAGACCAAAGTAATGGATGGATAAGGGGGAGTGTTGTGAGTGGAGGAGGCGTTTGGCCCCCCACCATTTATCCCCCCATTACTCCACCACTCTTAATGTGGTGGAGACCTTTGGTATGCTAAAAGGCTTTTGGAATTCCCATATGATTATATAAATATATCACCATGGCTAGTTGCCATGGTTACTTCTCTCCATAATCTTCTAACATTCCTATTATTATAACCCTTTATTACAATTATTTTTAAATGCCTCTTCTTAAAATCTGTTTTTAATTTTCATTTCAAAATTCAAATTTGAATTTAAAACTTTTTAAATGTTTAAAATACTTTCCATGTTAGAACCCTTTTAATAGACTTAATTAGCCCTAATAAACCATTTATAACACAATCAATTTATTTATTTAACCTTCCCAATATAGCTTAACCCTTTAAATGCTAATCCTATTAATACTAATTTTAATTACCTTTTAATATGAACTGCTAAGTTTAAAACATGACATGCATAACGTTGATGAAAATTAACCCATCTAGATCAGGGTTTAATTGACGTTTCAAATAAGTAATTGCATTATTATTATTAGAAGCATTATCAAAAGTAAATGTGAAACTTTTTTCGGCTATATCATACTCACAGCAAATAGAAAGCAAAAGCCTAGCAATAACCCCACCCGTATGCGCATGCTCTAACAATTTAAATCCTATAATTCTTTTCTGAATTAGAAATTCATGATCTACATAATGGGATGTACTACATATGTAAGAACCATCTCATTTCGTAGACCATATATCAGAAGTTAAGGAAATCCTAAAGTCTAGATTAATAAAAATTTGATGCATGTTAGCTT
Organism: Scilla litardierei; assembly: GCA_030789695.1. Taxonomy (NCBI): domain Eukaryota; kingdom Viridiplantae; phylum Streptophyta; class Magnoliopsida; order Asparagales; family Asparagaceae; genus Scilla; species Scilla litardierei. The sequence goes on from CM061137.1 coordinate 72,389,473, forward strand.
TTCCGTCATGAAAAGCATCCATACAATCTTTTCTAAGAATATTCCTAGACACTCTTCTAACAGCAGTGTTAAGTGTCATTTGGTGAAATCTCTCTAAGTCGGAACTTTCACTATAGTTTAATGGCAGTTCTTGGCTTAAAACTAATCTAGCTATCTTTTTTCTCATTGTTTCAGCAGAATATGAGAAACCAGTTCGAGTGGTAGATGATGCAGATAGATTTAAGTTGGTTTGTCTAGCATCTTTGTTTGCGGGAGATTTCATATGTCTTAATCAATGGGATGTGCAGGCTACTATGTGCGGCAGTAAAATTAGCTCTACATATATGCAAAAAGCACGCAGGTGTTCGATGACATCTTTATCTTTTACCATTTTCCGTGTAAAGTTATCCCAAACACTAGATTTTGTTGTTTTTTTTTTGGGTTTCTTGTGTAGGAATTTGTGCAGCATGTTAAGAGGTTTGTGCTGGTGAACTAGAATAAGTGTGTGCAGGATGCAAAAATGAGGACTGTGGGGTCTCAAATATGACCGTGCTAGGATTATTCCTATCTATAAAATCTCGTGTTCCTGCCTCTTTCCATATTATCAAACAAAGGTGTTTCTAATGGTGGTGCACATATTAGATTAGTATAATATTCAAGCTCAGCAGTGTCATCAAAATTCATGTTCAGAGTAACATTTTTAGAGCCAGAAGGTCCTGCTATTATGCTAAGTTAAAATTAATACTACAAGAACCTGATTGAAGTTTGATAGAGAACGCCGGTGAAAACCCGGTATTTGTGCGAGATTTGTGTGTGAATGGAGCTTGAAGAGCAGAGTAGTATCGAGAGACGATGGAACGGAGCTTGAAGAGCTGGTCGTAGCGAGAGACGATGGATTGAGCTTGAAGAGCCCGGTGGTACGACTGGCAAGTAGCGATCAGAGATTGTTGCACCGTAAGAGGGAAGAGTTGTGTGTAGAAAATAAGAGGGGGAGGGGAGCTTGATGAATGATAATATTTAGAGAGGTAATATATTATAGATGAGTGTAGAAAATTGGAGGGGGATGTGGGTATTTATAAATTTTTTAAAAGTTAAAAAAATTAAATTTTTTTTTGAACTTAATACCCAACGGGCAAAATTTTGCTAATGGGCAAAATTCTGTCCGTTGGCACCCGGGCCGGGCGGGGCAAGCCCCGGGCTAAAACCCAACCCGGCCCCGGCCCCGGGCCGGCCCAAAATCCCCCAGGCTTTTTTGACACCATGAGGGCAGATGCACCAACAAACACCGTATGAGGTTTAGATGTGCCACACTAAGCCCACCTATAGATTTTTATTATGAGAAGAAATGAAACCCTACCGGACAAGTAACCATGTAGCTAGATCTAAGCTTAATTTCAATGTTACATATAAGCAACATGCTGGATGTAGTAAATCATTCATATCTTGTATATTTATATAGAATAAACTAAGCATTTAGACATTTTGCCACACCGCATAATGCATATGCCACATAAGTAAATTATGCATCGGTTCATCCGGGATCATTGTAAATTTATATAAGAAACTTGAACCAGGATTGTGTCACATATGTAACATAATCGTTAACTACAGTGAAAACCAAACCAGCCCAGCGAGGACGGCTATACTCAACATTACAACAAGCTAAATTTAACAACAAAGATACCAACTAAACAAAAACAGGATAAAAGATTACAAGGAAGTCATCGGCAACTCTTCACAACAAGAACTAGAGATCATACCGGCCATGAACATCATGAAGACAACTGCAAAGAACAAGAGTGCCGCGCAAACTAGATGAAGATGGGAATTCAGAATGAAAAGCTGATACACACAGTGTATCGTCTAATCTAAGCTATAAGGAACGGCAGGACAGTTAGCATGAACGACTCGTAAGTGAAGCTTGCCGATCCTGAGTATGCCGTGTCCTTCTCCTTGAACTTATCGGTCAGCCCCTGTACCCATTCAAACAACACCAAATTGGCGAAAATACAATCAGCATTGTCAATCAATATTATGAGCCAAGTCAAATGTAAACAATATATAACAAATCAATGCAGGTATATACCTTGACCGTAAGGCAGCACCTGATAACATTCAAAACATAGAAGGAACTAGTTAGAAGTTGTCCGTATATTTTCAAAAGAAAGAAGCATAGATATCAAGTACTAACTCGAGAAAAAGAGAGAAACAAGAAGGGGGCCTTACTCGATGAAGTTGTCATATTCGATAGCTCTGCTCTTGCCTCCGGTCTTGTCAAACTTGGAGACAAGCAAGTCGAGAACGGCAGGAGATACAGCATATCCCAGGCTCAGAAGAGCATCCCTCAACTCTGTGCTGTCAATCTTGCCACTGCGGTCACGGTCAAACCTTTCAAAGATTCCCTGCAGAATGCACCAAGATCAGTATACATATTGGTCGATGAGAACCTACTTTCTACCTTCCCCATTTTGGAATTTAAATAGGAGACGTAAGCACATAAAAGATATGAAAATCAACGGAAGCTGGCATACCCTCCAATTCTGAAGGCTGTAAAACACAGATGTGAATTCCTTTGGTCCTGCAAAGTAACATGGCGAAAAAGACTCAGAATATGATAATTTGATGGTGACATAGTCCACCATAGAAGTCACACTTGAATTGAATATGCACATAAATCAACAAAGCAATATGCATATGTTTTGGGGGGTGGACACGCTTGCTTCAACAGCTAAAGGAAAACCTCAAATACTGCTGAATGAAGCTAAGGTTTCTGAAATTTGTTTGTGCTCTGAGTTCAGTCAAATACACATCGACCTTAACAAATACTAGACCAAAATTTCCTTGCTCATATGGTTTGTTACATAGGGTTAGCAATATGACTGCCAGTCAATAACAGGAACCAACACAATGACGGTCTCTCCTATTAACAAGGATAGTACTATGTGTTACTTGACCATAACAGTCCACATTTAAGCTCAGCCAACAACGTTAAACAACAATTTCGGGAGAAACTAACAAATGACTTTACTTATTAAGCTACAATTTCGGGAAACAAACATCAATGCTAGAGGTCTACATAATTCTCATGTACACGTTTTCATCTTAGAATCACATTCCTACTTCTGCACACCAAGTGGAAAACATCACAAACTGACAATAGCAAGGCAAGAAATGTAGTGATGACACAAGTATGATGTCATAATATAAGTAATTGGAGTCGGGCAAACTAATTCGAGTTCAGGCGGACATCCATTACTTCCCAGAGACACAGGAAAACAATGACATAGGAAACTAGATTTGATATCTGAATTATTGCATGTTGGAGCTAAAATTTCTAAGTTACATTGTGTTCGAAGTTCAAACAAAGAAAAGAAAGAGCAATGCAACATGTTACGACTAATTTGGACCAGCCCGAACTACAACGGCCCACGGCCCAGCCTCAAAGGGGACGCCAACTGGAGAAGACGTGCCCGTCCGAAAGGGCCCACGGACGGGGCTGAAGGCCCAGCCACTCCACCCTCGGGGGCACCCGACTAGCCCCCACTCGGCCAGATTAACCGCCCCTCGGAATCCGTCATCCCATAATGGCCATTAACGGACCCGTTAATGGGCCACCCCTCCACTACGCGCGAGTGGGAGGAGGCAGAGGCGTATCGTGGGGACGTGAAAGGAGGCGGGACTTGGGGCAATCGCGAGGGACCATATAAGGGGAAGGCCAAGACGACGGAGAAGGGGATCGAGACTCAGGTAATCAACAGAGATGTACTCCATCAACGACCTAGGCATTCGCCATCTCAATTCCTCACTCCCCCAAACTCGCGCCGCCTGGGTTGACGTTCCGGCTTCCTTACAAGTCAGATCTCCCCCGTCGAGTACCCCTTCAGACCTTGATCTGACTTAGGCATCGGAGGGGATTTGGCCGGATCCTAGGTCCGGCCTCCCTGACGAGTTTCCTCATCTGTCCAGGAAGAAGCTGTCCGAGGCGCCGAGGCTATCCCTCAACGTCGGGCGGCCGCCACCATCGCAGTCGTCAGGTGGACGGCTGATCGAGAATCGACCCTCTAGCAAGGCGCCGAGGCTGCCCCTCGACGCGGATCAGACCGAGGCCGAGTACGACCCAGCCGAGGCCGAGCGCGATCCACCGAGCCGAGGCTTCTCCTCAGCTCCCTGAAGGCAGAGGATCGAGGCGAGCCGGGGACCCGACCCCGTCTGCACCCGACCCCGATTCCATCCACGACGAGAGCACGCGGGCTCGGCGATCCAAAGGAACCCCTAAGTCGGCCCCTTGACCACGTTGACCACACAGCCGACGGTCAACGAACAGTGGTGAAAAAACACCCGTAAACATCTGGCGCCGTCTGTGGGAACGAACTAACACCCATGTCAAACCACCAAGATGGAACCCATCGGCAACGGCCTGGGGCGCATGCCACCCATCTCGAAGGAGGGCGCATACCACGCCCCCGCCGAGAACCCGAACAATCGCGCCGCCGGAGAGACCGACGACGCCCGGCTGGCCACGCAGGGGCAACTCCGAGCCTACGCGCAGGAGACCAACACCAACATCCAAACTTTAGTCGCGACGATTCAACAGCTCGTTAGCAGCACTCCCATCCCCGAGGGTGGGGAGGGACAGGCCTACCGCCAGGAAGAGGATCGCCGACCTCTTCGCTCCGCCGTGGTTGCCGACCAAGGAAAGGGAGTGCACAACACGGAGAGGAGGTTCACCATGCCCGGTTTTTCACCGGCGCGGTCTCCCACTTCTACCTCATTCAGAGAAGGAAACGGGAGGGACTCGGAGCGGACGAACGACGTCTCGAGGACGGCCTCGTCCTCACGTCCGGGATCGTACAAACGTAGACGGGATGATCGCCGGTCAGCGAGCGTCCGGTCTTACCAGAGCGGAGGCGGCCGACGAGCAAGGACCCACCACCAAAAGAGCCAGAAGGAGTGTTCGCGCCGATCGAGTCCGGCACCCAAGACGACGAAGACCCAAGAGGAGGTCAAGCCTCCACCGCTCCCCCCCCGTTGCAGCCGAACGGGAAGGAGGCGGGCGAAGGGGAGCGACCAGGGTGCATCAGCGGAGAACGATGCCCCGTGACTCGGAGGATAACTGAGGCACGGATACCCTCGAACTTCAAGGTGCCGACACTGGATAAATACAACGGCATCAGCGACCCTGCAGATCATGTGATGGACTACGAGGGGGTCATGGCGTTCCAGGGGGGCCGATGACACCCTGCTCTGCAAGGGTTTCTACTCCACCATACGGGGGGCCGCCCGGACCTGGTACCTCAGCCTGCCCGGTCGGTCGATAGACAGCTTTGAGGATCTCACCCAGTTGTTCTGCAAGCAATTTATGGTCGGGCGACAGGTAAGACCTGATTCGGAATACTTGTTCAATGTGGTACAGGGACCGGCCAAATCTCTGAGACACTTCATGCGTCGCTTCAATGTGGAACGATTAAGCGTGGATAGCTGCCCCGAGCTGGTTGTGAAGGCGGCCCTGAAGAAAGGCCTGCGACATAGGGGCACCTGAAGAACTTCGCCAACGACCCCGCCTCGGGAGAAGGAACGTCCAAACAGCAGGACAAGGGAAAAAGGGTGAACGCGGTCCAGACGGTTACGCGTATCATCGAATGAGGGGATAGAGTAAACAACCGCCGCTTCGCCGGGGGAGGGCTACCCTGCCAGAACCTCCCCTGTCTTTTGTCGCCTTTTTCTTTTTCATTACTCCAAATGTACTGTCTCATGGAAATGAAGGCGTACTCTGTCAGTGCAGATTCAGTCACTTGTTTTGAGCAGACGATTCAGGACGCATAGGAGGACTCAATCAAGGCAACCACGATTAACCATTAAGTGGGGGAGGAAAGTCATTCCCCAGAGAATAGGCCAGCCGAGCACGACGGCCGGTCCTAAGCCGAGGGGCACTCCCCCCCCCGCCCCCGCTGACCGAGCGAAGCGCCTGCTCGCAAGGCTGGGGGCAACTCCCCCAGTCGACGAGCACGACGGCCGGTCATAAGCCGAGGGGTACTCACCCCCGTGGACCGAGCGAAGCGCCCGCTCGCAAGGCTGAGGGCAACTCCCCCAGCCGACGAGCACGACGGCCGGTCATAAGCCGAGGGGTACTTACCCCCGTGGACCGAGCGAAGCGCCCGCTCGCAAGGCTGGGGGCAACTCCCCCAGCCGACGAGCACGACGGCCGGTCATAAGCCGAGGGGTACTTACCCCCCGCGGACCGAGCGAAGCGCCCGCTCGTAAGGCTGGGGGCAACTTCCCCAGCCGACGAGCACGACGGCCGGTCATAAGCCGAGGGGAACTCACCCCCGCGGACCGAGCGAAGCGCCCGCTCGCAAGGCTGGGGGCAACTCCCCCAGCCGACGAGCACGATGGTCGGTCATAAGTCGAGGGGTACTCTCCCCCGCGGACCGAGCGAAGCGCCCGCTCGTAAGGCTGGGGGCAACTTCCCCAGCCGACGAGCACGACGGCCGGTCATAAGCCGAGGGGAACTCACCCCCGCAGACCGAGCGAAGCGTCCGCTCGTAAGGCTGGGGGCAACTCTCCCCCGCGGAAGTTGCCCCCAGCCTTACGAGCGGGGGGCAACTTCCGCTCGTAGCTGGGGGCAACTTCCGCGCCTGCTCGTAGCTGGGGGCAACTCCCCCGCGGAAGTTGCCCCCAGCCTTACGGGCGGGTTGCTCGGTCCGCGGGGGATACTCTCCCCCGCGGACCGAGCAAACCGCCCGCTCGTAAGGCTGGGGGCAACTCCCCCAGCCGACGAGCATGACAGCCGGCCGCAAGCCGAGGGATGACCTCCCTCGCGGACCGAGTGACCCACCCGCTCGCCAGGCTGAGGACAATCACCCCGACGGACAGAATCGACGGGAAGAATGACATCCCAAGCCAGACGAGCCCGGGACAACACCCCTAGGCGAAGGCGACGAACGATGATCGGGCGGAAAAAATGGGCGACGCCCGTCCGGTCTAGGAACATGGAAGGTTATTTCAAGGGGGAGAACCCCCGAAGAAGAGACCAGTGGCGCAAGAAAATCTTACTAGAAGAAATCGTTTTCATTAATGGTATGGGTTACATATCACTCAGCAACATCCTCTCAAGCACTGTTGTTGACAACAAAATTTGTCACCCAAGAAAGGAAAAAGGGGGACAAGGTACAAGGACTCTTCAGGGGTCCGGAGCACGAGAGATAGCGTCATCTGGGGCCTCGCCTTGCTCCGAGCAGAGGGGATCGGCGTGCCCCGGTGGAGGGGGGATCGGCTCCCGAGCGAGCTCCGCGAACTGCCGAAACGACTCCCGGACGACTTCCACTATGCGAGGGGCGAGGAGGTCCTCATAGGTCCCGAAGACCTCCCTCAGGACCGACGCAATCCTCGGCCTTATGGCTGTGTCGACGACCTTCTCAGCCTCCTCGGCGAAACGGAGCCTCCGACGCAGCTCGGCGAGTTGGCCCCAGAGATCCTCCCTCTTCCGCCGAAACTTTTCTTCCGCCTCTCGGCCCAAGTCATGGACATCCACAAGATCTCTTTTGAGATCATGTACCTGAGACTCGAGCTCGTCGGCACGACGGCGTTGCTGCCGAGCTTCCATGCGGGCACCTTGAAGGGCTACCTCAACCTCCCCAACCCGTGCGCGCTCCCGATTTAAGGAATCCTCGAGGTTTTTCAATCGGGTCGCCCGGCGTTGCGCCTCAACAGCCATCGCGGTGGCCTGCAAACAAAAGACAGGTGGGTTATACCAAGGAAGATCGAAGGGCAGGGCAACTGTCCGAAATAGACAGGAATTCGAACCTGTTGGAGATGACAGACCAGAGAGTCCGACAATATGTCCACGGGGGACATCTCCAAGAGGGAACAGTCCCCCGGAAGGACGGAATCCACCGTCGGCCGATTCGCCAAGGCCATCTCAAGGGGCACCGAGTCCCCGGGGGATCAGCGGGGCTCGCTAAGGCGCTCGGCAGGACGCAGCCAGCCCCCAAGACCGAAGGGGTAGCCGAGGGAGAGACGATGGCGTGGGCGACAGGGTCGGCCGCGACGGTCAGCATGATTGCCTTGCGGGGATCCATCGACGCGACGGAGGGAGCCGGAGAAGCGGCGCGCCCGCCATTCTTCCGCGACTTCTTCCCGTTGGGGCCAGCGGTGACTAGGGGAGAGCGCTTGCGACTCCCGCCCGCGGACGACCGAGGAGCCGATCCGGAACCCTCAGCAAGGAGGGGGTCGATCCCCGTGACTTCTCCTCCGGGGGACCCGATGCGACCCGTGGGGGAGACTTGGCCTCAATCCTCACCGAAGGAGGCTCGGACCGGCGCAACTCTTCATCTACAGAGCGGCGAGGCGCCCGTCCAGAAGAACTCCCACGGCCCCGGCGAGATACCAGCCGAATAAGCTCGTCAACATCGTGGGTGAATTCGCAGCCAGCCATCCCTGCGAGAAGAAGCGAAATCAGGGTGAGCCAGAGGTTAAACGGAGGGAAGGGAGACAACCTACCAAGGGAACACGGAGTGCACTTAAGAAGCAGGTCGTCCAGAAAATGCCAGACCGACCTCTCTTCAAGAGAAAGTGACGACAGGAGGCGGACCGCGACCCGCTCGGCCTCGGACAAGGTTACCGCCATGTCGGTTTGTTGCGAACTCCCCCAACCTGTCAAGATCACCAAGACCCGGGGAAAGACAACGAAAACAAAGCTAGAGTCCCAGTTCCCCGACCAATGGGGCAGACCGAGCAGGCACACCCGCACCGCACGGGCTCGGAGGTGCAGCCAAGATCCGAGGCCAACCGTCTGGATCCGATAAAAGTGAAAGAGGAGGGGGAGAGACGGCTCCAGGCCGTGAGCTATACAAAGCATAATGAACCCGGTCAGCACCGCGACAGAGGATGGCGTCAACTGGCATAGGGCGACTTTCAAGGAATCCGTGAATTGAATGATAAAAGGGTGGAGGGGGAAACGAAGCCCTAGATGGAACATCTCGACGTAGACGCCGACCTCGTTACTCTGCGGGAAGCAGATCCGCTCGTCTCCGAAGGGAATCCGGACGTCATAGGGATGACATAAGTACCTCTCCCGTATTTCCCTAGTGACTAAGAAAGAGGCCATAGATGACGACCGGAGGATCGACGGAGGGATGCCTAATCGCTCAGAAGACGAGGCCACATCGTCCCCAACGGGATCCGGAAAAAGTTTTCCTTTCCCCTTATCCGGGACCCCCGAGGGCGGCGAAGGAGCTTTGGGCCCCGAGGGATGGGCACGATCGGGACCAGGCGTCGGTCCGCCGGGACATGTATCACCTATTCTAAGCATGGCCATAGCCCGAGTTAAAGAGTGGGAGAATTACCTTAATAAGAGCTGGGAAGAAGGCAGATGTCGGGAAGAAGAAGCTGGCAGAACGGAGATCAAGAAGGAATGAGCGCGAAAGAGTTGAAGCTCGAGGGATTAGAACTTATATATTGAGGACGATGGTTGGATCTGAACCGCCAAGGGAGAGCACGCGGCGACATCAAAACGGCGGCGATGCTTCGAAAACCGCACCAACGGAAGTTCAAACGGAGCGGTAATAATGACATTCATTTAATGGCGGAGCCTCGACTGACGCACCCATCGGATCATAAAAGAGTCACATCACCCGGCCGAATCGACGGAAACCGAACGGCCCGGGCGATAGGGGCAATTGTTACGACTAATTTGGACCAGCCCGAACTACAACGGCCCACGGCCCAGCCTCAAATGGGACGCCAACTGGAGAAGACGGGCCCGCCTGGAAGGGCCCACGGACGGGGCTGAAGGCCCAGCCACTCCACCCTCGGGGCACCCGACTAGCCCCCACTCGGCCAGATTAACCGCCCCTCGGAATCCGCCATCCCATAATGGCCATTAACGGACCCGTTAATGGGCCACCCCTCCACTACGCGCGAGTGGGAGGAGGCGGAGGCGGATCGTGGAGACGTGAAAGGAGGCGGGACGTGGGGCAATCGCGAGGAACCCTATAAGGGGAAGGCCAAGACGACGGAGAAGGGGATCGAGACTCAGGTAATCAACAAAGATGTACTCCATCAACGACTTAGGCATTCGCCATCTCAATTCCTCACTCCCCCAAACTCGCGCCGCCTGGGTTGACGTTCCGGCTTCATTACAAGCCGGATCTCCCCCGCCGAGTACCCCTTCAGACCTTGATCTGACTTAGGCATCGGAGGGAATTTGGCCGGAACCTAGGTCCGGCCTCCCTGACGAGTTTCCTCATCTGTCCAGGAAGAAGCTGTCCGAGGCGCCGAGGCTACCCCTCAGCGTCGGGCGGCCACCCCCATCGCAGTCGTCAGGTGGACGGCTGATCGAGAATCGACCCTCTAGCAAGGCACCGAGGCTATCCCTCGACGCGGATCAGACCGAGGCCGCGCGCGATCCACCGAGCCGAGGCTTCTCCTCAGCTCCCTGAAGGCAGAGGATCGACGCGAGCCGGGGACCCGACCCCGCTTCCATCCACGCCGAGAGCACGCGGGCTCGGCGATCCCAAGGGACCCCCAAGTCAGCCCCTTGACCACGTTGACCACACAGCCGACGGTCAACGAACAGTGGTGAGAAAACACCCGTAAACACAACATAAATATATAAGCACTGGCAAAACCTAATACTACAAACAAGTTCATATTCTGTTGATTGGGATACGTGTGAATCTTAGGTAATAGCCAGTGAATTTGGGATTGCAAGGAAATAGTAATTAAAATAAATAATTACAGAAAAGTATGGAAATAGAAGAGGCAAATGGTCTAAATGAACCTTAACCAACTTGTACCAAAGTTGGATTTGGATCCGAGCTAAATAACGCCGATAACATCATGGATTTATCCAAGTAATATTTAAAAGTAGAATGAAGCCATGGATTGGAAATGGGTCTGGCTCAAGAAAAGGCAGGCCCTTGCCTGACTAATCGGTACGGGTTCAAAGTCAGTTCAAAACTTCATATGTACCTATAGAGATAACTTAAATCCAAGCCAGATTGGAATGTGATATCGGATCTTGTTGAGATGGAGGAAATTTTAGCTGTATCAGTGTTTATTTGGATGGACTAGACAACCATCTAACGTATAAGTTTGACATACTATGCAACCTGATACCACAGTAGCACAATACTCAAATAATATACTGCAATGACTATTTTATCAAAATTTTCTCCACTTCCTATCAGTTAGAATCATTTGTACTAACTATGAATTTCTTATTAGAAAAAAATGGTATTAGTTATTGATGTCATCAAATTGACCCACACCAAAATATCTGGCACCCAATGCCGTAATAGATAGAGACAAATAAAAAAAAATCCCAAAAAATTCAAAAGAAAATAATCCAAACAATGTACTAGGATATCAAAGAACTAAGAAGTATCAGTCAATACTCAACCTATGTGAACAGGGAATAAGAGTGACATGTTGAAAAAACAGACATATGTACCAAAAGATGAGCACCTAAAGTTCCATTAATAACAGAAAGACAACATTAACAACCTATAAAAAGAAAGAGCTGACTATTACCATCATTCATGAACAATGAATGTAATCTCTAATGTCTCATGAAGACCACATGATGAAACCATTAAAACAACCAATGGCAACATAAAATGCAGGCACATAGCTATGTTCTCCTCTATCATCAAGCAATAATCCACTATCCGGAACCCCACAAAATCTATTTCAGTTTTTCTCTCAGATCTAAATCCATCAAAATTGACATATATTAAGGTGCATATATGCTTTCTAGCCATATGGTGGAGGAAATATATGAACCGTTCTATGACTGTGACTACCTTCAGAGCTGCAAACTCTGCTAATGTCATTGTTTTCAGTATTTCTAAAAGCAAACCATTATCATTGTTCATTTATTTAACAATATTCCTTGATGTGAGTACTTCATCTTAATCAAAATACTAAATAGTTAGTGAATAGTATGTGAGTACTTCATCTTAATCTAAGTCTTGCTTAAGTTTCACTTTAATATGGATGGTCTGCATCAAGGTGTCAATTAAAAAACCTAAACCATCTAGTTTTCCTTCTGAAAGTAAGCATTACCATAATACTCTTCTAAATTTTCTTTCCCATATGTTTACGTGTGTTTTCTCATCACTGACTCGTTGACCGACGACTAGGCGGTCAACGTGGCCAATGGATCGGTTGGGACCCCTTGGATATGCCGAGCGCACGTGCTCTCGGCGTGTGTAGGCGAAGGATCCGCGACCGAACCGACGCTTCAGGAGAGCGTAAGTCCTCGGTTAGTGTAGAGACGAGGGGAAGCCTCGGTTCCAGTTGAAGTGCTCGGCCTTGGCTGGACGAGCATCGAGGGGAAGCCTCGGCGCCTTGAATGCTCATCGATCCTGGTTGGCGACGGCACCTGCTAGCGGTAGGCGGGTCTGCTCCTTGCCGGGTCGTGGCCTCGACACCTCGGTTCAGCTCCTTCCTGGACAGACGAGAAAACTCGTCAGGGGGGCCGGACCTTGGTTCCGGCCAAGTCCCCTCCGATGCCTAAGTCAGAACGGATCTGTGTAACGCTTGGCGGGATCGATACGGCTCAAGGAGAGTCCAGCACACGCATCCTCGAACCGAGCTATGGCAGAGGAGATAATGGGGAAAAGTAAGGTCTCGTTAATGGAATACCTCAGTTGTAGGTGCCAAGGATTCGATCCTCTCCCTGGTTGCCCCAACCATCCTTTTATAAGGTTTGGCCCACGTTTGCCCCCAATCCACGTCCTCTCACCGCCTCCCCCCACGTCCCCGCGATCCACCCACATCAAGGCGCCTGTGTGCGTCGTGGGCTGGTGGATTAATGGGCTCCTTAATGGTCATTAAGGTGTCACGCTTCTAGGGGACGGTTAACTCCGGAGGGCACGCGCTAATCGTGCGTCTTCCGAGTCGGGGCCGGGTCTGGCTTCGAGTCCGTCCATGGGCCTCGTCAGGCGGGCCTAATCCCATTCGTGAGCTTCCCGTTCTAGGCTTGGGTCTGGGTCTCTGGTTTTTGGGCCTCTCCAAAATAGTCGTATCAATTGCCCTCACCATCCGAGCTGTTCGGATTCTGCCGGTTCGGTTCGGGCGATGTGACTCTTGATGATTTGACAGACGCGTCAGTCGAGGCCAATCCATTAAATGGAGGCCATCATGACGCGGTCCACTTGAACTTCTCTCGGTGCGGGATTCGAAGTGATGTCGGCCTCCAGATTCTGCCACGTGCTCCCATGCGATTGTCTTCGCAACGCGAGGGATAGTTTCGGGGGGACGATATAAAAGGAGGCCCTCGTCCATCGGGGGAGGGTTTTGCTTCTCCGATCGTCATCCCCCTTATCCTTCCTCCCTTTGTCGAACCGGGTCCTGCTCAAGCTCTGCCTCACGTCGTCTTCTTCTGCCGCCGGTTCGGGTCAGGCGAAGGATGTCGTCGACCTCGGTCTGACTCGCGGATCCGATACGGTGGTGCGCCGTCACAGGGGAGTGCTCTCAGGGGTGCCTCCCGAGGTACTAGAGCGGCCCTCGTCTGTTTGCGCCACCTCAATTGGGGATCTGTGCACCAGCTATCTTCTTCCCACATGCTCCGTCCGGGCTCCTGAAGCCGACGAGCGGATCTGCTTTCCTGGTTCTCAGGAAATCGGGGTGTACGTGGAGAGCTTTCGATTCGGGCTTCGGTTCCCTCTCCACCCCTTCATCGCCGAGTTTCTGCGTGCTTATAGGGTGGCTTTATGCCAATATGCCCCAATGCTATTGGGTGCATTGTCGGATTTGTCGTTCTCTGCGTGCTGAAGGGGGTAGATCCGTCTCTCCGACTCTTCGCTCAATTCTACCGTCTGAGTCACCATCAGTCGGGGGCCTGGCTCTACATCAGTGCTCGGACAAATAAGAGCCTGGTGCTGGGACTGCCGAGCTCTTTGAAGCACTGGAAGGGGAATACGTCTTTGTCGGCTTCCCGTCGGAAGTGGATTTCCCAGCCTCCTGGGGGGCTGCATGCTCGCTGGTTCTCGAGCTGGGCAATCCAACTAACGCCGAGCTCGAGGCGGTCGACACCTTGTTGGCGGTCCCCGTTAAGGATCAGAGGATCGACATTCTCTTCTCTGACCTCAATCTGCGGAAGACCGTGTGGCCTGTTGGTGAGTTTTGTCAAAACCCGATGCTCCGAAGCCCTTCCCGCCGGTTCTGATCCTTCCTTCTTCCTCCTTGTGCAGGTGGGTTCGCCCAAAGTTCTTCTCCGGCCTCTCCCCTAGTCACGGTCCCGGATCCCAACCCGCGGAGAAGGGATCACGTATTGGAGGTTCGGAAGAAGCAGCGGGCCGGACCTTCGGGAGTTGGCTCCAAGAAAGGGAGGGGGGCAAGTTCCCCCCTCTCCCCTGGTGGATGCCCCGAAGAAGGCCCGTGTCCTTGCACGGAAGTTGGTGCTCCTCCATCCGAGGGTCGAGACCAGACCTCCTCAGCTGAGGTCCCTTGGCCCTGGGCCGGACCCTTGCCGTCGCCGTTGGGACCTCTCCCCAAGGTGTATGAGCGGTACCTCGGCGTGTTCCGCTCTGCTACAGTCGATCTCCCTCAGTCAGACGAGGGTTTACTCCGCCCCCGCTTCCCTGTGGGGCTGAAGGAGTCGGTTTTTTCCGACTGTGGGGTGGCGGCTCGGCTGGCCGAGAACTGCAGTCTCCCATCGGACCAATTTGTGTTGGACGGGGTAAAGGGTGACCGTCTGGCCTCCTTCGTGGTTCAGGCTGGTCAGCAGGTGAGGACTCTCACTCTGTTCCTAGTTGTAGCCTTCGTCTCATTCCCGTCTTTTGGTGCAGCTGTCCTCAATTGGGCTCTCGATAAGGCGCCAATTCGCGGCCCTCGCGCAGGCCAAGGCCGACTCGGGGGGAGACCCGAAGCCGAGGGGGGCGATAGCCGAGGCGCGCGTCAAGTCCTTGGAGACTCAGGTGACTGAGCTCTCTGCTGCCTTGGAGAATTCGGACCTGGAGAAGGCCCTGGCCCTGGTCGAGAAGGCAAAGGCCGGGGATCGAATCGCCGAGCTCATGAAGGCTGCTGAAGCGGCGGCCGAGGCGGGCGTGGGTGCCGATCCGGTAGTTGCAGCCGACACCACGGAGCTCACTGGCCTCCTAGATGTGGCTGATGAGAGAGTGTGTGCTCTACTGGCTAAGCTCAACGCTGGCTCCAGAGAGGCCGAGAGGAAGCGGGAAGAGCATCAACGTCAGGTCGCCATCCTCGAGGATCGGATCCGAGAGTTGGAAGCGGTAGATCCCGATCGGATTGTCCAGGATGCCGTGGATGAGTATGCCACGTCTTTTGTGTCCAAGGCCATGTTCGATGTGTTTAAAAGGGGTTCGCCTGCTGCAAGTCCGAGATCCAGAAAAGGTTTCCGCTCTCTGGGATCAATTTTGAGGAGCTCCGGCCGGGTTTTGAAGATGAGCAGGAGGTGCGGGATGGACCTTCTAAGCAGCCAGCCAGTGGTCCCGAAGGGACTTCGGGCGCAGAAGGAGCGGGGATTTAATCCCTTAGCCTTGTCGTTTTTTGCAGAACCGCGTTTAGCCTTCTGTGTAACGCGCCCCCCTTTGTAATGAAATGAAGTTCCATTTCCTGCTTGTGACTGCTCATCTTCCCCCTCGGGAAGTGCCCCGCTTTGGGACCTATTAGCGATTGGTTGGCTAACCTGCTGGGGGAGTTGCCCCCAGCCTTACGGTGGGTTGGGTCGGTCGGCCAGCTGGGGGAAGCTATCCCTCAGGCTTACGGCCGATCGATAAGCTGACACGCTGGGGGAGTTGCCCCCAGCCTTACAGTCGGTTAGATCGAGCAGTCTGCTAGGGGTGCGACCCCAAGCCTTACAACTGATCGTTGTGGTCACCCGCTGGGGGAGTTGCCCCCAGCCTCACGGTCGGCCCCCTGACCGACCCGTTGGGGGAGTTGCCCCCAGCCTCACGGTCGGTCCTTAGGCCGACCTGCTGGGGGAGTTGCCCCCAGCCTTACGGTCAACCAGTCAACCAACCTGCTGGGGGAGTTGCCCCCCAATCTTACGGTCGGTCGGTATCGTTCAGTCTGCTGGGAGGGCTACTCCCAGTCTGATGACTAGACGACGGACCGACCCGCTGGGGGAGTTGCCCCAGCCTTACGATCAATCCTTCTAACTGGCTGACCAGTGGGAGTACCCCCAACCTGCCAGCTGGTTGTGCGGACAACCCGCTAGGGGTTTGCTCCCTAGCTTTTGCAGTCTATCGTCGAGACGTTCATCCAGTGAGTTTTCCCTCGCCCCGAGTGAGTCTCTCAAGGAAATAAAGATGAGGACGAAAGGTTCCTCTTTCAATGCATTTATTCAGACAGAGGGAAGGAGAAGATACATTAGCAGATGATCTCATTGATAGTACTTGCGGAGATGCTCGGCGTTCCAGGTGTGGGTAAGGACCTTCACCTCCAGATTAGCTAGCCGGTAGGTTGCGGGTCCGAGGACTTTGATGACCTTGTAGGGGCCTTCCCACTTAGCCGCTAGCTTCCCTTTGTGGGTGATCTCCGGGCTGAAGGCCGCCTTTCTGAGGACCAGATCCCCTTGGCGGAAGCTCTTCCCCCTAACTCGGGAGTTGTAGTAGCGGGCTACCTTCTGCTTCTGCCGAATGATGGTAGCCAATGCATGTTCCCGTCGCTCGCCCAGGAGCTCTAGGCCGAGCTCCAAGCCTTCCATGTTCCTCTCCTCATCGAATTGCTTTATGCGGAGGGACTTCTCGCCCACCTCGACCGGTACCACCGCTTCGGCGTCGTACGCGAGCATGAAAGGGGTTTCGCCCGTGGCTTATTTGTGGGTCGTCCTGTATGACCAGAGTATCCCCGGGAGTTCCTCCGGCCATCTCCCTTCAGCGTCTTCCACCTTCTTACGGAGGGGCTCAATGATGCACTTGTTGGCGGCCTCTGCCATCCCATTAGTCTGATGGTGTGCCACCGAAGCGAAAAGTAGTTTGATCTTCCACTCTGCGAAGAAGTCCTTGAACCCGGCGGAGTCGAATTGCTTCCCGTTGTCCGTGACGATAGCTTGGGGAATTCCAAACCTGGAGATGATAAAGTTCCACACGAAGCTCTTCGCCTTCTTCCAAGTGATGGAAGCAAAGGGTTCCGCCTCGATCCACTTGGTGAAATAGTCCACCGCCACGATCAAGTACTTCCTCTACCCTCGTCCTGAAGTGAAAGGTCCGAGGATGTCGAGTCCCCATTTCGCAAAAGGTACGGGCTGACTATCGGAATACGTTCCGACGGGGGGTGATCCGAGTTTGGCGAACCTCTGTCACTCCTGGCACCTTCGGACGTATCCAGTAGCGTCATTGGCCAAGGTTGGCTACTAATACCCTTGCCTCAGGATTTTCTGGGCGATCGTCTTGCCCCCGTAGTGATTCCTGCAGATCCCCTCGTGCACCTCCCGGAGGACGTAGTCGGCCTCCCGAGGACCGAGACACTTGAGGTAGGGTAGGATGTCCGTCTTCGTCCAGCGTCTTTTATATAGTGCCCCTTCGTGGATCACGTACCGGAGTGCCTTTCGCTCCAGGGACCGGCGTTCGTCCAGGTCCGTTGGCACTTCCCCACTGGAGAGGTATCGAACGATCGGATCAATCCAAGTGGGGTCCTCGTCGATAACCATTACTTCCTTATCCTCCGTACTGGGGGACTGGAGGTTCTCCACATAGATGGCGCGTCCCAACTCCTTGGACGAGGAAGAGGCCAGCTTGGATAGGGCATCTGCGCGGGCGTTCTCCGACCGCAGGAGGTGAAGGGTCTCGGCTCGCCTGAACTTGGACAGCTCAGTTTTGGCCGAGGCAAGGTAGTTCTGCATTGCCTCCTCGCGCACCTCGTAGTTCCCCTGCAACTGGTTGATGAAAAGCTTTGAATCGCTGAGGAGACGTACGGATTCGGCTCCGAGTTCTTTAGCCAGCCTCAAACCGTTTATTGCGGCTTCGTATTCGGCCACGTTGTTGGTGGCCGGAAACTCGAACCGTAGCGCGTACTCGATGATGCTTCCCTCAGGAGATCGAATCACGATACTGGCTCCACTTCCAGCCCGGGTTGTTGATCCGTCTACATGGACTACCCATGTGTCCTGGTCCCCTGGGTGGATGGTAAGAATGATGTCATTAGAAAGGAAAGACAATGGTTGGGGAGTTACCGCAGCCGAGCCTTCTTCCTCAGAAGGGTATCATCCTTCTATGGTGCACTCGGCGATGAAGTCTGCCAAGGCCTGCCCTTTCATGGTCGTGCGTGGCTTAAATCGAATATCGAACTCGCTCAACTCCACCCCCCCAATTCAACATCCTCCACATCCGGTCGAATCTCTTGAGGTTCCGCTCGAGTTGGGAATCAGTAAGGACTAGTATCGTGTGAGCTTGGAAGGATGGTCGGAGTCTTCGAGCCGAGAGTACAAGGGCGTATGCCAGCTTCTCCATAGGCGTGTACCGCCCCTCCGCGTCCTTCAAGACTCGGCTGGTGTAATACACCGGCCTCTGAACTCCATCGTCCTCCCTGATCAGCACCGAGCTCACCGCCTCAACTGTGCAGGCTAGGTAGAGGCTCAGTGACTCTCCCTCTCGTGGTTTGGAGAGGAGCGGCGGATTGTGAAGGTATTCCTTGAGTTCAGCGAACGCTCGGGTGCAGTCCTCATCCCATGGTATCGTCTTCCTTTTGTCAGCGGGCTCAGCGATTGCTTTCCTCAGGGTCTTGAAGAATGGCAGGGACTTTTCCGCCGACTTGGATAAAAACGACCCAGAGCGGCAATGCGCCCATTCAACCTCTACAGTTTTTTGATTGTCTTTGGTTCCTGCATGTTGATCAATGCATCGATCTTGTCTGGGTTAGCCTCAATGCCGCGATTAGTGATCATGAACCCCAGGAACTTGCCGGATCTTACCCCGAATGTGCATTTCGTGGGATTGAGTCGAATGTTGTGCTTTCGCAGCCGCTCGAAGGTTTCCCTGAGGTCGACGATGTGATCTTTTGGCCCTCTCGATTTGACCAACATGTCGTCGACATAGACCTCCAGGTTCCTTCCTATCTGGGAGTCGAACACCCTCTTGACCATTCTCTGGTAGGTTTCCCCGCGTTCTTCAAGCTGAAGGGCATCTTCTTGTAGTAGAAGGTCCCCCGATCTGTTGTGAAGGATGTCTTCTCTTCGTTCCGAGGGTCCATCTGGACTTGACTGTACCCGGAGTAGGCGTCCATGAAGCTGAGCATCTCGTTTCCAGAGGCGATGTCCACGAGGTGGTCGATGCGGAGCAGTGGGTAGCTGTCCTTGGGGCAAGCCTTGTTGAGGTCGCTGAAATCCACGCACATTCGCCACTTCCCGCTGGGCTTTCTGACCATCATGACGTTGGACAGCCGGTTCGGGTACCAGACTTTTCAGATGAAGCCGGCGTCGAGAAGGCGTTCCACTTCCTCCGAGGCTGCCTTCCTCTTCTCGCCACCCAGGTTTCGCTTCTTCTGCCTGACCGGTTTGAAATTGGGGTCGGTGTTCAGCTGGTGCATAATCACCCGAGGGTCCACGACGGGCATGTCGTCGGGCGACCACGCAAAGACGTCAAGATTGGCCTCCAAGCACTCGATTAGTTCGTCTCTCAAGCCAGGGCTTAGTTCAGATCCGATGGAGACGAATCTCCCTTCGACATCCGTGACAAGGATTAGCTCTGGCTCCTCCCCGGGGTGAGCCTCGGTCCGTACCTCAAGTCAAGGGAGGCCATCGGATCATCAGGCCGCTCGACGGTTTCCCCACCAGCTAGCTGGTAGCATATCTTTGACCTCTCCGTGTCGCCCTTGATCTGTCCGATCCCCCTCGGGGTCTGAAACCTGACCGTCCGGTGGAGGGTTGAGACCACCACACCGACAGCGTTGAGGAGCAGACGGTCGATGATCCCATTGTATGCTGATCCGATCCTCAGCGTCACGAACTCCATCGTCAGGGTCACCGAGTCAGGCGACATCCTGAGCGTGACTGGGAGGCGGATCGTCCCGACGATGGGCATGGAGTGACCCGTGAAGCCTATCACGGGCCCCGAGCTCGGCTTCAGGTCCTCATCCCGCAGTCCCATCCTCTCCAGAGTCGGCATGAAGAGGATGTCACATGAGCTGCCAGTCTCGACCAGTAGTCGCCTTACCATGGATGCAACGATGACAGCGGAAACTACGAGGGCTTCGTCTGACCGCGGTTTCTCCCTCGCGGCACCCTCCCCACTGGCTAGGAGAGGTGATGAAGGGTTTCCGGCTTCCACATCGTAGTCCCCTGTGCGTTCGGGCCGGGGCCTGCCTAGACCCCCGGTTTGAGACGCGTCGAGCGGCCATGGTTCCTTTTCGCCGACCGCAATACGGCCCTTGTATCGACATCAGGGTCGTGGCCTTCTTTCGCCGCGGTGGGCGAGGTCGCGTCATTGTTTGTGTGGTTGCTTTTACATGGGTGTTATCTCGTTTCCACACGGCGCCAGATGTTTACGGGTGTTTTCTCACCACTGACTCGTTGACCGACGACTAGGCGGTCAACGTAGCCAAGGGATCGGTTGGGACCCCTTGGATATGCCAAGGACACGTGCTCTCAGCGTGTGTAGGCGAATGATCCGCGGCCGAACCGACGCTTAAGAAGAGCATATGTCCTCCGTTGGCGTGGAGACGAGGGGAAGCCTCGGTTCCAGTTGAAGTGCTCGGCCTCGGCTGGACGAGTGTCGAGGGGAAGCCTCGGCGCCTTGAATGCTCCTCGGTCCTGGTTGGCGACGGTGCCTGCTAGCGGCAGGCGGGTCCGCTCCTTGCCGGGTCGTGGCCTCGGCACCTCGGTTCAGCTTCTTCTTGGACAGACGAGAAAACTTGTAAGGGGTGACGGACCTTGGTTCCGGCCAAGTCCCCTCTGATGCCTAAGTCAGAACGGATCTGTGTAACGCTCGACAGGATCGGTACGGCTCAACGAGAGTCCAGCGCACGCATCCTCGAACCGAGCTATGGCAGAGGAGATAATGGGGAAAAGCAAGGTCTCGTTAATGGAATGCCTCAGTTGTAAGTGCCAAGGATTCGATCCTCTCCCCAGTTGCCCCTACCATCCCTTTATAGCGTTTGGCCCACGTTTGCCCCCAATCCACCTCCTCTCACCGCCTCCCCCCACGTCCCCGCGATCCGCCCCCATCAAGGCGCCTGCGTGCGCCGTGGGCTGATAGATTAATGGACTTCTTAATAGTCATTAAGGTGTCGCGTTTCTAGGGGACGGTTAACTCCGGAGGGCACACGCTAATCGTGCGTCTTCCGAGTTGGGGCCGGGTCTAGTAAACGAGTCCGTCCATGGGCATCGTTAGGTGGGCCTAATCCCATTCGTGGGCTTCCCGTTCTAGGCTTGGGCCTAGGTCTCTGATTCTTGAGCCTCTCCAAAATAGTCGCATCACCATATTTTAAATATGTCCTGCATATCAAGCATATTTCCAAATTTTACCATTAAGACCATTTAGTCCAAGTCTTGGCATCCTATCCTCTCCCTCGTGTGGGGAGAGGCGAGGGATCGATGCCAAGAATTGCTTTCGGATGTATCAAAAAAAAATTAGAAGATTCCAGTTAATAGTCCGAAATTAGTTCACCCACTCATTTGCAACCGTACGGTTCTTTTTTTGGGGGAAATAATTAAAAAAGAAGTACGCGTTTTGCTTGTTGGCCCGACAGCGAACATCAGCCCAGTAGTAGCCGAGCTAACGTGCGCCAGCATCCGCGTCGCCTGCCACGACACATGAACAAACCACCAGCGCTAATTCAGAAGTACACCCGTTTCTGGCGCATCGTAGCATTTGCTATCGTGCGCCGCCGTCCATCTGAGCAGACGCTACAGGGGCCGGGCCTACGGCGGCTTCGATCGCCATCGGCAAATTCTAGCCCCTGCTAACGTGTTAAATCCCCGGCGTAGGCAGGGCAGTCCAGCTCATCCTAGCCTACGCTATCTCGAGCCTTAGATCTCTTAGTTATCAGAAATGGCCAAATTCGACTGCTCGAAGAACAGATCCACCCAAAAATAAAATAAAATAAAATAAAATCGTAGAAATCGCGATCTCATCATCAAAGTCATGAACAACTCACCGATCTTACGAACATTAGAGTTAGTGAAGAGATACATCAAGAGATGCACCGTCCTCATGCTGAAACTCTGATTGTACGACGACAGCGCCCTCTGCAGCTCCTTATCGTCAATAACCCCGCTCCCGTCGGCATCCGCCGCCTGGAAGCAGGCCACCACGTTCGGATCCGTCCCCGGCGGGAACGCCGACGGCAGCAGAGCAGTGAACGGGCTACCGTACGCTGCCGTGGGCGGGTACCCTCCGCCCTGCGCACCCGCATACCCGCTGCCGGTATGGGGAGGGACCGAGGGGTACCCGGCGCCGGCATAGCCGCCGGAGGCGGGAGGGGCGGAGGGGTACCCGCCGGGGGCGTAAGGCTGGGCGCCGCCCTTTGGGGGCTTCTCTCCGGCGGGAGCGGCGTAGAAGGCGGATGAAGGCGGGGCGCCGCCGCCGTAGGCGTAGGGAGCGGAGGTAGGGGGCGCGCCGTAGGGGTAGCCGGGGCCGCCTGGGGGATATCCTGCCATATTTTTTTGATGGACAGAGAATCGGGGGTTGGGTTTCTTGATTTCCTTCTCACTTTTTTTCGATTTCGATTTATTTTGTTGGGGGGCGATTTATACAGAGGGGAGTGAGCAAGGAAGTCATGTCGGAAACTGAACAGAGTAGAAAAAATATAGGTGAACCCGAAACTCAGGCACCCTAGACTTCAGACACGTCATATGAACGCGTTGAAAATTGAAATATCGACAAATATTAATTAAGCAGTTCTAGGCGAATAAATATGCAAATTTTCTCAAGAAAAAGACAATTAAAAAAAGTTAAGAAAATTGATCAACTTAAAAAATATTTATCAAAATCGACCAAATTTTACTACGTCAGCTTCATGTGGTGTTTCATCGTCAAAAGATAAAAAAGTCTGGGGTTGACAACCCGGCCATTTTGAAATGGTCAAGAGGGCCAACCTCTACCTCTTTTACTGCTCACCTGATAGCCTGCCTCTAGGTTGCCTTGAGTGTGAGGCCAGAATGACTGGGTTGACAATCCATCTAGTTCATACAAAGCTTCTCATCTCTTCTTTCACACCCGCTTACACTCCCACATGCAAACCCCCTTTAGCCATAATCCCCCACTTCATATTCACCTCTTACTATACTACAATGTACACATCATCGTCAACCGCAATTTCAGTGCTTTCAGTTGATATATGTTAAATTAAAATACTAAGTAAATTGGTCCATTAATATAGAAGAGAAGATAGAAGATATTAAATAGAAGATAGAAGATAGATGATAGAAGTAAATTATTCAATTATTCAATTCAATTGCAATACAAAAGTTAAAAAAATGTCAAGTATACATTTATCTTAATATTAATTATATACAAGACCCAATGCAATATATAAAACACTTGTAAACAAAAAAACAATGACGATCACATCAAGTGATGATGATAAGTTTATCTGGGCCCTTGAGAATGTCCAACTTTGTCGTCATTTCATCGTGGAACGGTTGACTGCGATCGACGGGTATACGTAACCAGCTGTGCGCGTTGCATTGTAGTTGCACCTTCCATATCTGGTTAAGTTTATGGCAACTACTAAGACGATCATACGTCATCCAAAGAATTCAAAGGCCAGATTGATTAGCTCCGATGAAATCGATGAAAATGACTCGTCTTTGTATTTGATGAAAGGAGCCTTATACGATGCATCATCGATTTAATTTGATTTCAAATGGTACTTGTTGAGGCCAAAAAATGACTGAAACAATAAGGATGCTGACGTGGACCCTTTTTGCTGAGTTGGAGTCTCGTCAGCCGGTTGAGTAGGACCATGTGTTAGTAGAACCAGGGTCGTTGACAGTTTGTAGTCGACTTGCGTTGCCCGTTCGACCCTCAAATGGATAGAGTCTCGGTCAATTGATATTGAGGAGCACCCACACGACCTTCCCGCTGGTAAAATGCAGTCGTACGAGCCTCCCACCAAATCGATGAAGTGCCCTGGGTAGCTACTGCACACGTACTAGAGGGGGGTGAATAGTACTTAAAATAATTAAGAGAGTTATTCCTAACTATTTGTGCAATAAACAAACGACAATGCGGAATAAACAACAATCGACAAGAATTAACAAGCGCAAACAAATGATATAACGGGTTCGGATCCACCCAAGTCTCCCCAACTTGTTCCCGGTGATCCTACGTCCCAACCACCCGGATCCCCTCCGTATACTTGAGTTAGAAACCTCTAACCCAAGATTTAGCACTATGAAATTCTTGTGAAAAACCTTCACAAGACCAAATCATACAAATGACATGTGGCTCCCATAAACCGGGATCACACACTTCTCTCACAACCGAGAGAACAATTCAAATATCAAATGCGATGAAATAATGAAACACTTACCACAAAATCCTATCCCTTGAGTATACTTACCAAATTAGGGCAAAGAGTGGGTTTGAGGAAGAAGATGTCACCAAACCCTAGCTCCAAGAAGTTGACCAGCAATGGAAGCCTAGGGTGGAGTTGGTGACCTTGATTCAAGCTCCTTGTCTTGGAAGGCTCACAATCAATGAATCTCTCTTTGGAAATAAGAGTGAGAGAGAGATTCTAGTGAGAAAGAGAGAGCTTAGGAATAGAGTTTAATGGCTCCTCTTTGATTCTCAAATATCTCAAATAATCAGCCTTGATATCCTTGAAGAAGCCCTTCAAGTATATATAGGATAGAGAGGAGTGTAACGACTGCTTTTCCTGTATCTGGATTTTATATATTATAATATATGTTTTAGTGGATTTTCTCCTCTTGTGTGGTTTTCGTCTCCGTAGATTTCATTTTCGATCGATTCGTCGTATTTTCTCGCTTCTTCCTTAGGATTGTCGATTTCGAAGTATGTCATTCGTGACGGACTTCATAACGGTCGTATCTAACTGTTAGATCAAGCCTAGGAGTCTTAGGAATCGATCTCGGGGCCCCGCGCTCCGTATCGGTACTTTCTGTGCTCATTAGCCGGTGTAAGAAGGGCCACCGACCGACTAGATGACGATCCAGTCGGTCGGCAATCCTTCTTGGACCGACTAGTTAGCTTACTAAATTTCTCAGGAGTTACTGTTTATCGTTAGTCGGTCTAAGAACGTTGGTTGACCGACTAGGTTGCAAACTAGTCGGTCAGCAATGCTTCTTGAACCGACTAACTCATCAAGTTATTTTTGTATCAGTTACTGTTCACTCTTAGTCGGTCTAAGAACGTTCATCGACCGACTAGATGCCAAACTAGTCGGTCAGTACTTGTTCATGGACCGACTAACTCTAGAATCCTATTTTCGTTCAGGAGTTACTGTTTGCACTTAGTCGGTCTGCGTTGGTCGACCGACCGACTAGTTGCCAAACTAGTCGGTCAGTGGTTGCTCTTTGACCGACTAACCAGTGTTAAAACCCAAATTTCTGGGCAGCCGCCAGCCTAGCCTATTTAAACCCTACCCATTCGACTTCTTCTTCTCCAACACGACCCAAAACCCTAAAAACTTCCCCCTTCAGCCCCCATCTTCCTCCAAGCTCCATTTCTCCATTCCAAGCCCTAGAATCATCATCCAATCCATCCATCTACTCTATCTACCTCTCATCTTCCCTAAAATCTTAATCAAAACCCATCAAAACCCCCAAATCCCCCAAAACCCTAGTTTCCCCAAACTTCTCCAATCTCTTCCAGATCTGATCCTAGGGTCCTCCGGAGTGTTTCTTCCGCCTCCTCTCGGTAAGAAATCGTTCTACCGTTGTTTTCATAACTTATTGATAATTTCGGTGAAACCCTAATTAATTTCATGTGTTTATGTTTGTCTCCCCCAAAATAGCGATTTCCCCGTAGATTGGCATCCGTGTGACGAAGTGGTCGTCACCCCCGGTGCTAGGCAAGTGAAACTTGCCACTTAGGGTTTAGGCCATGTTTTAGGCCATTTGCATGTTGTAGGCGTAAAAGAGGCTAGGCGACGAAATGATACTCGCCTAGGCGCAAATTGGAGAACTAGCTTGACAACGAAGCTAGTTCCAACACATATAGCATGTTGCACAACTCCCATGTCATGTTTACTTTCAATTAACGGTACGCGAATATGTCATGTCATTGCATTTCGCCTGTCACGTTTAATTCAATTAACTGTACGCAAATAAATTGTCATGATCTCGCATTCTTTAGGTATTGCTGTGATTGCGTAGCTTCGCTACAATGTTGTGTTCCTGGCTCGTGTTCCAGAAGCGGGCCATGTGTTGGTTGATAGCCAATGCCCGAATTGCGTGTTCCGGCTAGGTGTTCCCTACGCCATACTAGTGTTCCTGGCTCGTGACCAGAAGCGAGCATAATGAGTTGGAAACCCCAACGCTCGATGTATTGAATTGTGAACTAAGAATGCGCGCTCAATGTGCGGGGCAACCCTAGGCTCACTAGATGAGCTCAATGTGCAGGGACCCCAGGCTCCATATCGTGTGAATATTGGGTAGTGTTTAGTGCCGATCGGTCTGAAATGCTATGCCATTCAGCGAATGGCGTAAACACCTACAAAATGTGAATGTATTGAATTGATAGTAGCTTGGCTACTCTTGTCTTGTCCCGATGATTGTTCTCTTGTACAAATTGTCTTGCCATGTTTTAATTGTGCACTCATGTTATAACTGCCATGTCATGCATACTAAACTGCTAGGTTGCTAGATGCCTCACTTTCAGTTTCCTTGTCCAAGTCTTTTAGACTTGCTGACATGTGCCCCTTTACTCTTTTGGGTGACACATGTTAGATCCTGAGCCCGAGTACCTCGTTGAGGACGAGGTGTTTGCTGACGCCGAGCCCGAGCTTGTGTTTGACGGGGAGTACGTGGACACTGGGGACCAGTCCTAGTGTCTTCGTGTGTTTTACTTTTGTTAGACAGTTGTTTTGTTATCGGTGCGTGGCACCTATACTTTGCTTTGTTGTTGTCGTTTCTTTTGTTGGCCTTGTTCTGGGCCTTTAGACTCTTTTCTTTTAGCCTGGTGGCTTTTCTGGATGTTGAACTTATTTGTGATGTTGGACAATATTTGTGAGATGTGAATTTTATTTCAGTCTCTCCTTGTGTTATTATTGCTATTCTGTTGTGGTTACAGGGACCTGTTTTGGTATTGTGGACGCTTATCGGGTTTGGGGCTTCACAGCTCCACTCTCGTGCGGACCTTTTCACGTACTCGCCTCCATTTTAGGGAAGCGGGTCGTGACAGGTTTTAGTGGTGGCCCATGCAGGTCCTCTTCTGTAACTGCGATCTTTGGAATAGCGATGATAATATTAGAATGTCCAATAAATTAAGTTCGACGTCCGAGTCATAAGCTATGAGTCTAATCTGATTTGTTTTCCGTGTCATTAGATGGCAGGAAGGCGTTTCACCCGTGGTGGGGGCAGTGGTGCGCTCCCTCATGATGAGGAGCCTGAGCGGGAACCCACCAACGGTGAGATGATGCAGATGATGATCCAGATGATGCAAGTGCAGCAGGGCGTGCTTTTGCAAGTCCAGAATGCTCCACCTGCTCGAGCTGCCCGGGCTCTTCCGAATGCCCCTCGCTCTGAGCCAGGAGCGAAACAATTTCGGGAGCTGGGTCCCGCATATTTTGATGGTTCTGAGGGTCCTCTGGCTGCCGATGAGTGGATTCGGAACGTCGAGGACAACCTGAAGATGGCCAAGATCACCCCGGCTGGATGGGTTGATTTGGCGAAGAGGCAGCTGAAGGATAACGCCAGGAATTGGTGGGATGCTGAAGAGAAGTTGTTGGTGGAGCCGATTGCTTGGGCTACCTTCAAGGCCAGATTTGAGGGTGAGTTCTTCCCGAAGGCTGCCAAGGAGGAGATGCTGCAGCGTTTTATCGATTTGAAGCAAGGGAACTCGTCGGTGGACATGTATCACCAAGAGTTCATGAGGCTGAGTCGGTTTGCACCAAAGATGGTGCAGGACGCTGAGGAGAGAGCTCAGGGGTTCCTGCAGGGGCTTGCTTCGGAGCTCCAGAGTTTTGTGACCTCTTCTGATCGGGAATCTTATCAGAAGGTTCTGGTAGCAGCTAAGAGGCAGGAGCTGCTCGTGAACCAGAGGAAGGGGTCTGTTGTTGGTGCTGGGAAGAGGCCTGTGGAACAGGCGAGAGCTGTGGTTAGACCTGGATTCAGGCCTAATCAGTCCGCTCAGTTTAAGAGGCCAGGAGGGTCTATTCCGAAGTTTTGCCATTTCTGCGGCAAGCCTGGTCACGTCAAGGATCAGTGTCGGAAGTTTCTGGGCCAGTGTCTGGTTTGCGGTGATGCTTCTCATGTCGCGAAGGATTGTCGGCATGCGGATCCGCTGCGGAGGGCTCCTGTTGCAGCTCAGCCGTTGCAGCAGCGAGCGCCTGTCCCTGCTGGACGTGGAGCAGCTCTTGTTCCGCAGAGGCAGGCTTTTCGGCAGGCTGTTCCGCCGAGGAGGCAGGCCTTCCTGATGACCGCTGCGGAGAGCGCGGCTGTGGATGAGGTTATCGCAGGTAATCCTCACTCAAGCTGTTACTTTCCTAGCTGGTTTTGATTGTTAGATTGTGTTGTTTGCTTGAACATGGTTGTTTGCTAGATTAGGGTTTGATTGTTAATTGCTTGATTAGGTGTGATTTTGGTTTGCACATTTCCTGCACGAGTCCTCTTTGACTCGGGTGCATCGATGTGCATTATTTCTCGGAGCTTCGTGGAGAGGCATTCCTTGTCGACGTCCCCTCTTCCCAAGAGTTGGAACATCGTTACAGGGAATGGCGTGGTCTCGGTGCGTCATGGTTGCAATTCTTGCCCGTTGGTGGTCTGTGGACGTGAGCTTTGTGCTGATTTCATTGTCCACGACATCATCAACTATGATGCAGTTCTTGGGATGGATTGGCTTGCGAGCTTCTATGCTACGATTGACTGCAGGAGAAAGAAGGTGGTGTTCGAGATTCCCGGACATCCAGTGTTTGAGTTCAGTCGTGGTAGCAGTTCGCTTGGTCCTGTCAGATTTCGGGCCAGGCCGGTGGAGGCTGTGGCTATGCAGATGGAGCTGGAGTGGCCAGCTGTGGTGCGTGATTTTGGCGACGTCTTCCCCGAGGAGATGTCTGGTTTGCCGCCTGATCGAGCTCTGGAATTTTCTATTGATCTCGTTCCAGGTGCGCAGCCGATTTCGAAGGCGCCGTATCGTATGGCACCCGCAGAGTTGGAAGAGTTGCGGAAGCAGTTGGATGAGCTTTTGCAGAAGGGTTATATTAATCCTAGCGTGTCTCCATGGGGAGCACCGGTGTTGCTGGTTAAGAAGAAGGATGGTTCGCGTCGCATATGCGTGGATTATCGGGAGTTGAATGCGGTGACCATTAAGAATAAATACCCGTTGCCTCGCATCGATGATATTTTCGATCAGCTTGGGGGTTCGAGGGTGTTTTCTAAGTTGGATTTGAGGAGTGGTTACCATCAGTTGAAGGTGAAGAAGGGAGATGTTCCGAAGACAGCGTTCAGGACGAAGTATGGACATTACGAGTTCGTGGTTATGCCTTTCGGCGTAACTAACGCGCTTGCAGTTTTCATGAATCTGATGAACCTGATTTTCTACGACTATTTGGATAAGTTTGTCGTTATCTTTATTGACGACATTCTGATCTATTCGAAGTCGGAGGAAGAGCATGCCTCGCACTTAAGGACGGTGTTGGAGATTTTGAGGAAGCATCGTTTGTATGCTAAGTTTTCGAAGTGCGAGTTTTGGCTGGATCGAGTTGCTTTTCTCGGGCATGTGGTGACTGGAGATGGTATTTCAGTGGATCCCGAGAAGATTAGGGCCATCAGGGAGTGGCATGTTCCGTCGTCAGCGTCTGAGATTCGGAGTTTTCTTGGACTTGCTGGTTATTATCGGCGATTCATTAAGGACTTTTCTCGTATTACTGAGCCGATGACCAGGTTGACGCGGAAGGATGTTGCTTTTTTTTTGGTCGGGTGATTGTGAGAGTGCTTTTGGTATTCTGAAGGAGAGGTTGACGACTGCCCATATTCTTGTTGTGCCTGATCGCAGCGGTGGATTCGAGATCTTTTGCGATGCATCTGGCAAGGGTCTCGGTTGTGTGTTGCATCAGCACGGGCACGTTGTGGCGTATGCGTCTCGTCAGCTTAAGGTTCATGAGAAGAATTACCCGACGCATGATTTGGAGTTGGCTGCCGTTGTGTTTGCTCTTAAGATTTGGAGGCACTTCTTGCTGAGTGAGAAAGTGAAGATTTTCACCGATCACAAAAGCTTGAAGTATATTTTCACTCAGAAGGAGCTCAACATGCGACAGCGTCGATGGTTGGAGCTTATGGCGGATTATGATATTGATTTGCAGTTTCACCCTGGCAAGGTGAATGTGGTTCCAGATGCTTTGAGTAGGCTTCCGGCGGTGATGATTTTGACCTCGCAGTGGAGATTGCAGCAGGATTTTTGCGAGTCTGGTGTGGAGATTGTTCTTCCTGGCGAGGCTTCGTCGTTGATGTACATGCAGGTACAGTCGACGATCGTGGGTCGGATTAAGGCTGGCCAGGCCGAGGATCCGAAGCTGGTGAAGATTCGGGAGCAGGTGGAAGCCGGTCTGCGGACTGACTTCTTGATTCATGAGGATGGCTCGCTGAGGTTTGGAGCCAGGTTGTGCGTGCCTGCTGGGGATATCAGAGAGGAGCTGATGGTGGAGGCACACAGTTCGCCGTATTCTGTGCATCCTGGTGGCACCAAGATGTACCAGGATCTTCGTCTGAATTATTGGTGGCATGGTATGAAGAGGAGCGTGGCTCGGAGTGTAGCCAAGTGCTTGGTTTGCCAGCAAGTGAAGGCGGAGCATCAGCGTTCGGCCGGGTTGCTACAACCGCTTCCGATTCCGGAGTGGAAGTGGCAACACATCACTATGGATTTCGTGACTGGACTACCTCGGAGTCCGAAGCAGAATGACGCGATTTGGGTGATCGTAGATCGATTGACCAAATCTGCGCACTTTATTCCGTTCCGAGTGGGACAGTCCACTGAGGCGCTAGCAAGGAGATATATGGAGGTAAAATTCTTTTACTCTCCGTTTTATTTTCTTTTTCCTAGTTTGGATAGTGATGTAACGTGAATCGTGCAGGAGGTTGTGCGACTTCACGGAGTCCCCGTGAGTATCGTGTCTGACAGAGACACGAGGTTCACATCTCAGTTCTGGCAGAGTTTGCAGAAGAGCTTGGGTACGCGTCTGAGTTTCAGCACGGCGTACCATCCGCAGACGGATGGCCAGTCCGAGAGGACGATTCAGATTTTGGAAGACATGCTGAGGGCGTGCATGTTGGATTTCAAGGGTTCGTGGGAGGACCATCTACATCTGGTAGAGTTTTCCTACAACAACAGCTTCCAGGCGAGTATTGGCATGGCGCCATTCGCCGCTCTTTATGGGAGGAAATGTCGATCGCCATTGAGTTGGGATGACGTTGGTGATCGGGAGTTGTTGGGACCTGAGATGATCGTGGAGGCCGTGGATATCGTCAGGAATATTCGGGAGAGGTTGAGAATTGCTCAGGACCGTTTTAAGCATTGGGCGGATGCTAAACGTCGTCCTTTGGAGTTTCAGCCGGGCGACCATGTGTTCTTGAAGATTTCCCCGAATTGTGGTGTGATTCGTTTTGGGAAACGTGGAAAGTTGAGCCCGCGATACATTGGACCGTTTGACGTTTTGGAGAGGGTTGGCGAGGTAGCTTATCGCTTGGCCTTGCCGCCATCTTTGGAAGGAGTTCACAATGTTTTCCATGTGTCGCAGCTTCGTCGATACATTAGCGATCCGTCTCATGCGGTGGATTTTTCGGAGATTACCGTTCGCCTCGATATGACGTATGACCAGCATCCAGTGCAGATTCTGGACATGCGTCAGAAATCGCTTCGGAACAAGATTGTCAATCTTGTGAGGGTGATGTGGCGACACGGTTCACCTGGAGAGTCTACTTGGGAGAATGAGGATGAGATGCGAGAGCGTTTCCCACTTTTGTTTCCGGACTCGTGAGTTTTTGGAAATTCCGAGGACGGAATTTTTCTTAAGTTGGGGAGGATGTAACGACTGCTTTTCCTGTATCTGGATTTTATATA
The DNA here is from genome assembly GCA_030789695.1 of Scilla litardierei. Lineage (NCBI taxonomy): Eukaryota > Viridiplantae > Streptophyta > Magnoliopsida > Asparagales > Asparagaceae > Scilla > Scilla litardierei. The sequence continues at coordinate 72,421,593 of CM061137.1, forward strand.
TTATAATATATGTTTTAGTGGATTTTCTCCTCTTGTGTGGTTTTCGTCTCCGTAGATTTCATTTTCGATCGATTCGTCGTATTTTCTCGCTTCTTCCTTAGGATTGTCGATTTCGAAGTATGTCATTCGTGACGGACTTCATAACGGTCGTATCTAACTGTTAGATCAAGCCTAGGAGTCTTAGGAATCGATCCCGGGGCCCCGCGCTACGTATCGGTACTTTCTGTGCTCATTAGCCGGTGTAAGAAGGGCCACCGACCGACTAGATGACGATCCAGTCGGTCGGCAATCCTTCTTGGACCGACTAGTTAGCTTACTAAATTTCTCAGGAGTTACTGTTTATCGTTAGTCGGTCTAAGAACGTTGGTTGACCGACTAGGTTGCAAACTAGTCGGTCAGCAATGCTTCTTGAACCGACTAAAGCAATGTTAAATGAAATAAAACATTCATACAAGCATTCATTTTTACATAATGCATATCACTCTCCCCCTTGTCATTGTCAAAAAGATGGACATGCAAGCTAAGACAATAGACACAAGAGATAGAAAAATATATGATACCAAATAAAATATGAAGTGGGTATCATTCACTATACCATACTTCCCCTGGATCATATAATGGGTCAAAATTTGACACTGTGAACTAATCACATAAAAGAACACATGGAACAAAAGAAATCAATGCAAGATGATTAACTGAAATTAAGCAAAAACATTAATATAAGACATTGTTATAGAAACTAAACATACCAAGAATAAAAAATGTCAAAAATGATGAAATTAAATCAATATTCATCCATGTTTGGAAATATCCTAACATCATCAACGGAAGAAAACATGCTTCAAACATATTTTTTTGAAAATAAATAGCATATAAAAAATCCCCTATGCCATGTACATGTATGAAGAATGCAAATATGATATATCAAAACCATAGATCCAGTTCCCAAAAAAATTTGAAAATATTTTTAAAATGAAGGGAATCACACAAACATAGATTGGATACAAAGTAATATGCAATAGTCAAACAACCCAACCAAACAATCAAGTGTGTGTCGATCTAAATATTAGGTTACCAAATCTAGGATGAGTTTGATTTTCTAATAAAATCACTAAGAAAATAACATCGTCAACTAGTGAATGAATATAGGCATCCCTCTCATGTAACCCCACATTGGTAGGAATCCAAAGTCTCATGGCATTCCTTGTCTTCTTGTCTGGCCCCCTTTTAGGATAAACATTGGCATAATGTCCCAAATCTTGGCATTTGAAACAAGTGACATTAGGATGCGACATGTCATGAAAAGTAGAGGGATATACATGCAAATGTGGAGAAAATAATTTTTTTGCATGTCTATTATGAATGGCCTGCCTCTTGGCATAACATGAATCATGTAGATTCTCATTCACAATGTCGTGTGTTAGATGCTTCTTGTTAATGGTGGTGTTATTGTACAAGAAAGCATGGTGCATCTTCTTAGGTGCTTGATAAGATCGGTGTCTACTGCTAGAAGAAGAGGCAGTGGGTTAGGAACCAATCTTTGAGACATAACCCAAACCCCCACGATGATTTGCTGGATGTTGTTGCTTAAGCAAAACATTGAGGTAATCCCGGGATGTTACAAGCTTTTGAAGTTAATGGGATTCCTCATCGCATTTCAAGGTCAGTGTTGAAATGTGGGATGCTAACTCAAATTTCTTGCCTTTCACATCTTCATTTTCTTTGCCAAGAACCTTGAGTTGAGAAATAAGTATTTCTTTCTCACAATCACTTAAAGTGTGTGTAGCATGCAAGGTGATTAAACAATAATAGAGGGAGTGTTCCCTTGACTAGCTAACAAAATATTATGCTTAGCTTGTAAAGAAGAAAGAGCTTTAGCTAATATCTGGAGGGAAGTTAATATTAACTTATTATTTTCCTGAAGATCCATGCTTTCTTCCTTCTCCTCTTCTTTCTCATCTTCACTCTTCTTTTCACTTTCACTTGAAGATGAAGAATCTTCACCAATCGCCATAAGACATGTGATTTTCATGGCTTTTTAACTATCATCTCTGCAAGCCGGGCTAAGCAAATCCAAGAAAGGATCCAAATCATATATGATGGATGTGAACATATAGGCCTTCACACCTTCTTCTTCATTTTCACTTTCATTTTCCTCATCAAAAGAAGAATCATTCCAAGTTCCAACAAGTGCGGGATTCTTCTTATACTTTTCTTTCCAATGTTTCTTCCCCTTGCCCCCCTAAGTTTCACTATTTCTTTCTTTAGGCACTTATTCACGTAATGACCTTTGTTACCACACTTATAGTAACTAATAAAAGCTATGTTAGTATTTAAAAATAATTTTAATGTTTTCTTACATTGAGACGGGTCCATTAGCGTTACGAGTTTGTTGGCAAGTCACATGGAAACTACATCTTCTTCACCACTTTCTTCATCATCTATTTCATCCTCACATGAGATGCATTTATGATTTTTCTTCTTCTTCTTAATCTTGCCATCGATGGTCTTTAACGCAATCCCCTTTTGTCTCTCTACAGATTTTGATGATTGGCAATCTTTCTTGTATTGTAGTCTCATCTCATATGCCATCAAGTTCTCAATGCACTCCTTCATGGTGTACTTGATCATGTCATTGGACTCTTTGGTACTGTTGGCCGTTGATTCCCATTTAGGTGTGCGTGAGCTAATAATCTTTGTCACCCTATCTTCTTATGATACGTTCTTCACAAGGGCTTCCAATGCCTTCATAAGTTTGGTGAACCTTGTAAACATCTCGGAAATGTTCTCTCCTTTCTGCATCTTAAACAATTCATATGTAGATACAAAAACACTTAATTTGGATTTCTTTACCTTGATGTCCACTCATGAGTAACATCCAACAATTACCAAATCTCATTTGCTGATTGCACATTGAAATACGGTTGAAATCATTCTCATCAAGGGCACAATGAATTGCCGTTATTGCCTTTGCATTGTACAATATCATATCCTTCTCCGTTTTGACTTTTCTCCTAGGGCTTCTTGGGCTTCTCAAATGTAGGCTCAGTGATGTCCCAAAACTCTTGTCCTTCTAACCAAGTTATCATCTTTATCTTACAAAATGAATAGTTTGTGCCATTGAACAGTGGTGGTCGAACGATTAATGGTCCTTCATCGTAGGATGTAGATGAAGTTCTAAAAGCCATAGTGGTTGCTTGTATGCTTCCAACCCACTCTGATCCAATTGTAGGATCCCTGAATATAAGCAACTCATTAGAGGAGGGTGAATAGTGTAGTGGCAATTAAAAATGCTAATTAAAAGTAACTAAGCAAATGTGAAGATATAATTTCAACATAATAATGAAGAGACACAAGCAGTCACAAACACACGAAGTATCCTGGTTCGGCTACACATATTCCAGTCTCACCATCGTAACCCGAGTAGTGGATTTCTACTAAAAACTCACATAAGTGTTACAATCCCTAAACCGAGATACAAAGGAGTAGACCCTGCAAGGTTAGGAGTAAACCCTCCAACATGCTCTCATAACCTAAGAGCTGGGTTAAAATGAAATGTAATCAAACTACATACTTACCTATGCCATTAATAGATATTACCTAAGTGAAGATGAATGCATTCCATTGTGAAAAACCAAGTACTTGTAAATGAGCTTGAATGCACTTGGAAGCTTTCTATCTAGATCAAGAATTACAACACAACACTTATCTCCAAAGAAAGAAAGAAAGAGAGAAATAGAAATGATTAACTAGAGGATTTAGGATCTCTAAATGAGTTCAATATGATTGTAGAGAATGCCAAAATCATAGCTCAAAATGGTTTTAAATAAGCCCTCAAAATATCCTAAAACAGTTCATTAGAAGACAAAAATAACTGCTAGAAAAAGCAGTCTAACGGCTAGAAATTGGCAGAAGTCAGACGTCTGAAGATTAGCGTTAGACGTTCGATGCACTCTTCAATCATTTGGAAAGAATAATTCAAACAACTGAGTCAAAGGTTGGAAACAGAAAATAGAAAGTCCATAACTCAACAACAAGACGTTTAGAGTTCACTACTCAGGCATCTGAGAACCCTACATCAGACGACTGAAAAAATGGCTGGTTAGAAAAAACATCTAGCTTATAGTATCCAGATGTTTGGAGTTCACCACTCAGTTATCTGGAAAACTATTCTAGCGTCTGATAAAAGAACTTTAGATGGCTGATATAGGCTGTGCATGTCCAAATGAAGGATATCCATGCCAGATGTCTGGAGAAATTCTTCTCGCAATTTAGTCCTGGTCCAAAAACAATAAACACAGTGTTTTGTCCAAGAAGCCTATATGGATGGTTTCTAGAGATACCATATGATACCCTAAGATGGAAAATGATGCATATAAGAGTGTATGCATATCTATTTGAGCCTTACAAGTATACTATGAAAGAAAGAGCAAAATATATGAAGAAATATAAAACTACACCTGAAAAACATCACTCTATAATGTAATTCTTTTTCTCCAACGCCTTGAATCCATCATCCAAAACCAAATGCGATGTCTCCATGAAGATATAACATGCAATTAATCTGAGACTAAAACAAGTAAAGTCACTATCAACAAAATAATGTGGTGATCATCATCAAAACCATATTAGGCTTAATGGCCAATATGCAACATTATCCTCTATGGGATTGAACGATAGACTGATCTATGTAGCAGAGTTGTGACTGCAGCTCGAGCAGTTTGACCTATGGAACTATTCTCTAGTGTCTACTGCTGATATTGTTTGGGTAAAGTATAGTTGCCAAAGTTTCCACCCGTAGGTGTAACCTCTGTTGGAAGCAACGATCTAGGATCTTGGTTTGATGATGACGTGTTGTTATATTTGACGTGTGTTCTTAGTGTGTTTCAGGATTGGCGAAATGATGATTCTTTCAACATTTAGGGAAATTGCTAATCATATAGCAACTGGAGAGAGGATGAAGTATTGTGCACAAAGCAATGAGGACTAGGTCCAATATGGAGAGATGGAGCCAAATCTTATCTGGAGATTGGATCAAATCCTAGTGGGATTCAAACTCTCTAGACAATACCAATTCCTAGTAAAATACAAATTTCCTATCATCTCATACCAAAGTCATCCTTTGACCTAGTTCTAACCCTAACCGAATTGCTATTGCAAAAAACCCTCTCCTATATAAATAATCCACAACAACCCCAAAGAAAGCAAGGGGGCTCACGGCAAACCAAAAGTGCTCGGAGAGAAATTGAAAAAGGAAAGAATCCTAGCCTCCAAAACCTTGCGGCTACAAAAAGAAACCCCAAGCAAAACGTTCATGGCCGCAAGCCATCATCACCTTCCATCTCCAAGGCCATAACATCAAAGAAGGTCACCATCTGCCATTGTTAAAAGATCAAGAGCCAAGCCCTCATGATCGCAAGCATCCAACTACTGCAGAACGAGAGCTGAGCCACCTACTCAATTACCACGTTGCTGTCACCGCTCAAACGAAGTCGAATCAACCGAAGAAGTCGCTGCTGGAGGTTGCCACTGCAGTCGAGGGAAGAGCGAGCTCCGCCTGTCGCTCGCTGTCAAATCCACACCATCCTCAGAGAAGGAGATGCCCCCGCGTCCATCCACATGAAGCTCACTGCCTCCACCGTCATCTGATCGCCATCGTCGTGTGTCATCACCCGCCGTTCCTCGAAAACGTTCACGCCTCCGACAATCTTCATCCCCAAGGAAGCTGCTGTCGAAGCAGCTGTCACCATTCCACGATGTTACTGTCGAAGCTGCCACCGCCGCCTTCGCTCGAAGAGATCGTTGTCGCTGCATCCTGAAGGCTTCTCCGTCGAGAACGAAGCAGCCGTCGCTGAGAATTCTCTCGCAGCTGCTGAAGATCACCGCTACGACGAGGAACCCGCTACTACCCGAAGTACACATTTGCCATCGAGATCCTGAGAGAAGTAGGCCTCCGTCGAAGTCGGAGAGATCACTGCTGACAACAAAGAAGAAGAAGTCGAAGAGGTTCAGAAGAACTCGTCGTTGCCGTCGGAGAGCTCAAGCCAAGAAGTCGCCGTCATCGTTTCCTGTTGAAGCCACCGCCGCTAATCAGAGTTCTGCCGCATGAAGGACGGAGGGAACAAACTCGGCCCTGCATGCCTAACAATAACGAAGAGGTGCTGACGAGGGCGATCACGCGAGGAGGTGAACAAACAGCGGAGATTTAATCTGGCAGCAGCCTGATCACGTGAGCAACGAAACGAAGCCAAAGTGAAATTGATTTCGCGTGCTGATGTGGAGACCGGAGGAAACAAATCAACGGCTGGGATTAAGAATTCAGCAGGCCACACGAATCTTAAAGGGTGATGTGGCTTTGAGAATTTATAAGGAGTTGCTCTGCGCACAGGCCCCCCAACTATTTAAATTGAACTGAATCACTCTGCGCACCGACCGCTTATTTTAAAGGGAATTGCTGAGCGCACAGACAGCTGATTATTTGGGTTTGAACTGAAACTTCTTTACGCATAGACCAGTGCACATCTTGACATCCAGGAGTCGGATTGAGACACCGTTTGCGTCAGATTGGAGCTGATGACGTGCTGATTGACAGATACACATACACGGACACGAACTGAGCATTTCTAAACCCTTAAACTCTTTTATTCGTGTCTTAGTGTAACGTTCTCTGTAGGGGAAACTTTACCTATCTTTTGTGACTATTTTGGGACTTGTCTGGTTGGAGCTAGACAAGTGGGACCCAGCTAGTTTGGGACTAGCTGGTAGAAAGTATTACTAGGATTGATAGTGAGAGGAAACACTGTGTGTGGGGTACTGAGAGCCTGACAAGTGTAGAGACGTAGAGGGTGCTCTTAGCGTGCTCTAACTTGTGGTTTTGTACATATTGCACTATTCAATACTAGTATCTGCTTTGGGGGCTGGAGTAAGTCGTTGGGACGACCGAACCAGGGTAAATCTGCTGTGTACTCTGTGTCTACATTTTATTTACTCTGATGCTGCTATAACTGCATGAGTTTGTTCGTGGGTTGCACGAATTATTTTATAAGCCTATTCACCCCCCCTTAGGCTAGGATCCAGATCCAACAAGTGGTAGCAGAGCAGGTTTTAGGATCTAGCCTAGGTTTGACCATGAATAACCATATGGATAGTGCTTTTGCCGAGGGTCAGTCTGTTTCCCGTCCCCCTAGATTTAATGGAGGTGATTATGCATATTGGAAAAATCGAATGAAAATTTACCTTATTTCTGTAGATTACAAGGCCTGACAAATAATTGAAAAAGGATATAAACTGCCTGTAATTAAAGTAGATAATGTTGAGATTGAAAAACCAAATGACAAATGGGATGATAATGATTGGAAATCTTATTCTTTAAATGCTAAAGCTATGAATGCTCTCATTTGTGCACTTGATAAATCTGAATATAATAGAATCTCACATTGTTTAACTGTGCAGGACATATGGCATACATTGGAGGTGACGCATGAGGGAACATCACAGGTGAATGAGTCTAGACTTGCACTTCTAAGCACAGAGTATGAGGGATTTTGTATGCTACCATCAGAGACCATATCAGAGATTTTTGCGAGGTTCACCAACATTGTTTACAAGTCTAGCTCGCTCGGTAAGCCATATTCTAGCCTTTAGCAGGTGAGAAAGATATTAAGAGCACTGCCAAGCTCTTTCAGGCCTAAAGTCACTGCCATCCAAGAAGCGAAAGATCTGTCACAGATGAGGGTGGAGGACTTGATAGGTAATCTAATGTCCCACGAGCTTGAATTGCAAAACATGAATGAAAGGGAGAAACCTAAGGAGAAGGAGAAAGCTACAAAGCCACTTGCTCTGAAAGCTGACAAAAGTGAAGATGATGATGAGGACATAGCGCTAATGGTCAGAAATTTCAGAAAGTATGTCCAGACCAAGCAAGGAAGAGAAGAAATGGCACCCAGGTTTAATCGCTCTAACTTTTTTCAGTCTTCTAAGCAAACTTATGATTAGAATGCAACTAGTAGATGACTTGTTTTAAATGCAAGAAAAGAGGACATCGAATGAGGGATTGCCCACATGAGACAGCTAAGGTCGCTGAAGAAAAAGGAAAATCCAAGGTGCTAACTTGGGATATGGACATCGAAGCTGAGAGTGAGGAGAATGATCATGTTGCCATCTCATGCATGGCATTGATGGGAATACAGGATGAGGTAATTTCTGGTAGTAAAATTGAACTCCTTACTCTTTGTAAAGAAATGCAAGATAAAATAGTTGAGCTTGAGTCCACTATAGATGATTATCAAAATGAGAACTTTAAAATGCAACAATCTGAATATGATATGTCTAAGGAGATTGAAAAATTGAAAATTGAAATTGTTGCTCGTGACTCTACTATTGACATATTGAAAAAGGAAAAGTCCAGTTTTAATGATGAAGCACCTTGTCTCTCTTGCCCTTCCTTGATGAATAATATTAACATGCTTAAACTTGATTTGATTAAGCTCGAAACTGAAAAAGACTATGTGATTAGAGAGCTTAATGATAAATTCTGCATGTTGGATAATGATTTTAAAAGAAAAATGATTGAATTTGAAAAGAAGGAAGAGGAAAACAAGAGAGCTTTTATATGTAAATGCACATTGCTTGTGGAAGAAAATAAATTGTTAAAATCTAACGTTTCTAATCTTGAATTGGCCATTAAGAAATTCTCTATGGGAAAACAATTGTTGGATACCATTTTTGAGAATCAATTATATGGCAATAATAGAAGAGGACTTGGATTTGGTTTGAAAAACGTTGAAAAGCCAAAATTCAAGAAATTCCACAATGTACCCTCTATTGCAAAGAACTTACATGCAAAGTGCTTTACTTGTGATAGTGTAGGCCACACATCATATTATTGTAAATTTAGGAACACAAATATCAAGTTTAAACAAGTGTGGGTTCCTAAACCAATATTGGCCAACACTAGTGGACCTTGTTGGATTCCAAGGTCACACTTAACACCTTTCATGTAGGTGTGATGGAGGTTTAGCGAGGAGCAAATTTTTAAAGTCTCATTCTACTTCTAGCTCCTTAGCCAAATAGCGACGAGAAGGTATAATTTTTTATCCCTCTTTGCATTTCATTGCATACCTTTATAGATTGTTTTGTGTGCTTGATTTATTTTTCCCTGTGTGCTTGTTTGCATGATTTTTTAGTGTGTTTATTTCTAAAAAAACAAAACAAAAAAATTTAAAAAAAATGATGAGATTAAAAGAATACCCTTTATGATTTATCTTAAGTGGTATTGTATGAATGTTCGAATCTATCCCTTGTAGAAGTTAATTCATTAATGTTGTAGCTACATGAACATGTTGTTCTCTTTTTAGTAGCCATGACATGTCTCGTAAATTTCGAATTTGACTTCTACACCTACATTTGCACTTTCACGATAATTGGCTTTTTAGTGCTTTTGGAGATTCTTTTGAAGAATAATGAAAAGTGAATGTATGAATGATTAATTTCTGAATTTTCAAGGGATATGAAGTGTTTATCCATGAATTAAAATTGAGCACAAAAGAATTGGGAAAAAAATACTATATTTTCTCCGTATGAAAAATGGATACACTTCATGGCTAATACACAACCCACGAGTATCCAACTTATGCTACATGTGTAATCATTAGCGTTGGTGTATATAACTCATCAAGCAATGCCATCCCACATTTAAAAGTCCTTTTAGGTTATGTTTTGGGGTTTGGTAACTTGAACTCATCTTTGATGAGGTGGGAAAAATCAATCTTAGTGATATTCATGAAAATTGGAAAATATGGATTGATGTGGTCGATTTTCTGAAATTGAATCTCCCTTAGTACTTTATTGTCTATATTACTACACTTACACCAAGGTGGGAAGTCGTGTTATGAAATTCTATGAGCTTGAATTGTCTATTCTTTGGAAAACTCGTGCAAATTGCACACTACATTTAATAATGATTTATTTTTGCATGAGATATTTTTGGGACTTCATTAGCCCACTTTTGATGATAACAAAGGGGGAGAAAGAAAAAGAAAAGATTTAGAGAGATTTGGTTTGTTGGTATTATATGAGCGTTGAATATATATAAAGAGGGGGAACTTGAGAGAAGGGGGAGCATGCTTATTTCCATATGATACATTGTTTGTTGTGCATGCTTTTGTAATGCTTGTATGTCTTACTCCATATTCCATACATCATACTGCATTACACCCTTCAACACACTTCACACACCCATATTTAGTGCTCAAATCTTTTATGGGTTTGTCATCACCAAAAGGGGGAGATTGTTGGAAGCAACGATCTAGGATCTTGGTTTGATGATGACAAACATGTTGTTATATTTGATGTGTGTGCTTAGTGTGTTTCAGGATTGGCGAAACGATGATTCTTTCAACATTTAGGGAAATTGCTAATCATATAGCAACTGGAGAGAGGATGAAGTATTGTGCGCAAAGCAATGAGGACTAGGTCCAATATGGAGAGATGGAGCCAAATCTTATTTGGAGATTGGATCAAATCCTATTGGGATTCAAACTCTCTAGCCAATACCATTTCCTAGTAAAATACAGATTTCCTATCATCTCATACCAAAGTCATCATTTGACCTAGTTCTAACCCTAACCGAATTGCTATTGCAAAAAACCCTCTCCTATATAAATAATCCACAACAACCCCAAAGAAACCAAGGGGGCTCACGGCAAACCAAAAGTGCTCGGAGAGAAATTGAAAAAGGAAAGAACCCTAGCCTCAAAAACCTTGCGGCTACAAAAAGAAACCCCAAGCAAAATGTTCACGGCCGCAAGCCATCATCACCTTCCATCTCCACGGCCATAACATCAAAGAAGGTCACCATCTGCCATTGCTAAAAGATCAAGAGCCAAGCCCTCATTATCGCAAGCATCCAACTACTGCAGAACGAGAGCTGAGCCACCTACTCAATTACCACGTTGCTGTCACCGCTCAAACGAAGTCGAATCAACCAAAGAAGTCGCTGCTGGAGGTTGCCGCTGCAGTCGAGGGAAGAGCAAGCTCCGCCTGTCGCTCGCTGTCAAAGCCACACCATTGCCGTAGCAGGAGATCCCCTCGCGTCCATCCACACGAAGCTCGCTACCTCCACCGTCATCTGGTCGCCGTCTCCGTGTGTCATCACCTGTCGTTACTCGAAAATGTTCACGCCTCCGACAATCTTCATCCCCGAGGAAGTCACTGTCAAAGCAGCTGTCGCCATTCCACGACGTCGTTGTCGAAGCTGTCACTGTCGCCTTCACTCGAAGAGATCATCGCCGCTGCATCCTGAAGGCTTCTCCATCGAGAACGAAGCAGCCGTCGTTGAGAATTCTCTCGCAGCTACTGAAGATCACCGCTACGACGAGGAACCCGTGAATGCCCGTAGTACACCTTCGCCATCGAGATCCCGAGAGAAGCAGGCCTCCGTCGAAATCGGAGAGATCACCACTGACAACGAAGAAGAAGAAGTCGAAGGGGTTCAGAAGAACTAGTCGTTGCCGTCGGAGAGCTCAACCAAGAAGTCGCCGTTGTCATTTCCTGTTGAAGCCACCGCCTCTGATCAGAGTTCTGCCGCACGAAGGACGGAGGGAACGAACTCGACCCTGCATGCCCTAATAAAAACGAAGAGGTGCTGACTAGGGCGATCACGCGAGGAGGTGAACGAACGACGGAGATTTAATCTGGCAGCAGCCTGATCACGTGAGCAACGAAACAAAGCCAAAGCGAAATTGATTTCACGTGCTGATGTGGAGACCGAAGGAAACGAATCAACAGCTGGGATTAAGAATTCAGCGGGCCACATGAATCTTAAAGGGTGACGTGGCTTTGAGAATTTATAAGGAGTTGCTCTGCGCACATGCCCCCCAACTATTTAAATTGAACTGAATCACTCTATGCACCGAATGCTTATTTTAAAGGGAATTGCTGAGCGCACAGACATCTGATTATTTGGGGTTGAACTGAAACTTCTTTATGCACAGACCAATGCACAACTTGACATCCAGGAGTCGGATTGAGACACTGTTTGCGTCAGATTGGAGCTGACGATGTGCTGATTGATATATACGCCTACACAGACACGAACTGAGCATTTCTAAACCCTTAAACTCTTTTATTCGTATCTTAGTGTAACGTTCTCTGTAGGGGAAACTTTACCGATTTTTTGTGACTATTTTGGGACTTGTCTGGTTGGGGCTAGACAAGTGGGACCCAGCTAGTTTGGGACTAGCTGGTAGAAAGTATTACTAGGATTGATAGTGAGAGGAAACACTGTGCGGGGTACTGAGAGCCTGGCGAGTGTAGAGACGTAGAGGGTACTATGAGGTTTTGTACCTATTGCACTATTCAATACTAGTATCTGCTTTGGGGGCTGGAGTAGGTCGTTGGGATGACCGAACCAGGGTAAATCTGCTGTGTACTCTGTGTCTGCATTTTATTTACTCTGTTGCTGCTATAACTGCGTGAGTTTGTTCGTGGGTTGCACGAATTATTTTATAAGCCTATTCACCCCCCCTCTAGGCTAGGATCCAGATCCAACAACCTCTAGGATCATCCTTGTAGAGCATAGTCTGTTAAGGAGCTAACCATGTGTGTAACCACTTAGATCATTCATATAAAGAAAAGTTGTTAAGAAGCCGTGCTGTAGGAGCTCATCATTGTGAAGCATAGCTATTAGGAGCTGACCGTGTGTGTGAACCATGGTGTCATCCTTATAGAACGTATCCCATTAAGGAGTCAGACACGGATGCAACCACAAAGGTCATCCCTTTGGAGTGTAGATCGTCGAGGAGCAGACCTAGGGTAGTCCCCAAGAATCTTGATGGCTTTTTGTGCAAGCGTTTTTCTCTTCTCCACGAGAAGGGGCAAAGAAAGCATTGGAGGGGGGTGTTTAAGAAGATGCTGGATTGAGAGCCGATGCGACAGATGTTGTCACAACCCTACCTCTAGCACCAACTGTTGAAGTATGGAATTTTATGGGGTCCGGTTCAAGTCACCAGGCACCTAGGTCAGACAGTTGATGCAAGCATTCATGTAACAGGTGGCCCAAATAGGTTGGTTTTTTCTGGCAATCCTCCTTCTTTTGTTGCTGATATGTCCATATTTTACATATATTTATTGCATCATTGCATGTCATATTCACCTCCAAAATCCAAAATTTCATACATTATCTGCTTCTAACGCCATATTCGAGTTTTGTATAGATTTATGGATTTTTAGGAGTTTTGGAGCGAATTGGAGTTATTTTGAGACTGGGACACATTCGGTACGTCCGGGACGTCATTGGCAAGGCTCCAAGAGAGTTTACAAAGGCAAGGAAGAAGATTTGGAGGAGAGGAGGAGGAGAGAGCGAGAGATGGACACTTCATCTTCAATTTCCCAGCCGACCTGACTGAGTAGCAACAGCTACTCGGCCGAGTTGACACGCAGAATCCGCAAGGAAACGGCCATGCCCCACTCAACCAAGCAGACAGCCAGCTCAACCCGAGATGTATCAAACAAAGCAACTATTTTGAGCTATTTTCTAAGGTACTGTAGCTTGATCGAGCAGCAAAGACACTCGACCAAGCAGTTCACCTACTCGACCCGAGTCGTCATCAGACAGAGCAGCATTTTGGAGAAGCTGCAGACCTACTATAGCTCGACCGAGTGGATGGGCTACTTGACCGAGTGGATATGCTACTCGACCGAGTATCCCGTATCAGCTAGAGCAGAAGCAGAAGCAAGCGGTAGCCTTATATTAGCTCGACCGAGCAGGCACCGCTACTAGACCGAGTAGGGCGACACCACCAGTCAATGTGATGGGCCCAAGTGCCCGGAATTTCTGAGATTTTGTGGGGTCCATATCTCTTGTATATAAGTACAATTTTTACCCTATTTGTGGGGAGACTAGACTTTTAGTATATTCCTTAGTTTTAATTAGAGTTTTTAGATCTAGAGAATTTGTGTGCCGTCGCTAATTTCTAGAGACTAAAGCTTGGATTTTTATTGATCACAATTGCATGGAACTTTATATTCTTAATTCTCTTTGATTTGTTATTGCTCTACGACACATTGGTACAATTCTCTAAACTTTCTATTATTTTTTATGTTTTCTATTGCCGAGATGAATTCATTTGCATCCATTGAATCTTTTATTGCTTTTGCTATGATGCTTGAGTAGTTTTATCTAGGTCCAATGGATTAGCCCTAGGATCTTAGGACTTAGATGTAAAGTTAGGATTTTTAGGTTGCGTTGGTATAAAAGGTATGTGTTTTGGTCAATCTAGCCAAATTTGTAGGAGATCTCGTACTGAGATAGTGACCACGGTCGGTGGAAGCGATTAGCTTAAGGAGTATACTATAGATTTAATTTGGGAGTTAGTGAGTTCAACTAGGGCATGTGCCGCCTATCGCGAGAGTGGGGCGATCACACATGCCTTGACGGGATCCATCGACGTCCTATATTATTAATTGACGACTACCGTAATTGCGTCAATAAGAGCCAGCAAAACACATCGAAGCTCTAATCCACGAGAGTGGCATGAGTTGAGATCATTCTATCCACGTGAGTGGCATAAACATTGTCAATTCTTAATGCATGGATCGTGTGCGCCTATCGCGAAAGCGGGGTATAGTATGTGATACGTTAGATTCATGGCGCTTAGAGTCATAAGTTCTACATCTTAAATGCGACATTCCCTAATAAAGCCAAGGCAACGTAAGAGTCCTAGCCTAGCATCGATATCCGACGATCCTAGTGGTGAGTCATAATGCCCTAATCTTTTATTATTGATTACAATCTTCCAACAAAAAATCTTCTGAAACTGACTGCTAGCTTTATTCTAAGATCTAGAAATCACCCAAGACAATAATGTCACTTAGCTCCCTGTGGGATTGATATATTTTGTACTATTACTTGACACCGTATGCTTGCGTTAGGTAACAGTAATTCACGCTTAGGATACATCTAGCCCTCGGCGTTCGTGCCTTTGCTAAGTGGGGTTTAAGTGTTGGTTTCGAGAGCATTAAGTTTTTGGCACCGTTACCGGGGAGGTAACGGTGTTACTAGGGTTATTCCTTTATCGACGAATTTGTTAGCAAATCTTATCATCTATTATATTTCCACATTTTTATTTTATTTTATTACTTTACTACTGACGGTATTTCTCTGATTTTTTGTTGTACATGAACACTTGCCTCAGAGGTCTTGACGAAGAATTATTTATTTGACCCCAAGATTGAAAACACCGCAAGAAGACTCAGAGCATTAAAGAGAAGTCAGAAATTTATTGATCCAATGGCAGAGGGTCATGTTACTCCTCCACGTATCGGGTCCATTCGGGACCAGATGAAGCCAAACTTTTGTAGTATGTCTTCCATCTTCAGGCCGCAGCTGGCGGCATGAAGCTTTGAGCTAAAGACTGGGTTGATCAACCTGATGCAGTAAGACCCCTTTCACGGGCATCCACATGAGAACCTAAATCATCACATAGACCTCTTTCTGGCGAAGTGCAACACCTTCCAGGCTAAATACGTGAATGAAGATGCTATTAAGCTAAGACTATTTCCGTTCACTCTGAGGGACAAGGCCTCTTACTTGTTACGAGTGCATCCCTCAAACACCTTCACGACTTGTGAGCAGTTGGCTCTAGCTTTCATGGATAAGTTCTATCCACCGTCCAAAACGATGAGGATCCGAGGGGCAATCACTAACTTCAAACAATTGCCACATGAGGGGTCGTTATATGATGCTTGGGAGAGATTTAAGGACCTGCAGCATCAATGCCTGCACCATGAAGTCCCAGATTAGGACCTTATTTAGAGTTTCTATAATAGGCCCCAACCAGGCATGAAGATGATTATAGATGCCGCCGCTTAAGGCGCTCTTTTGGATAAGCTACCTGAGGAGGCCATATCTTTACTAGAACAAATGGCCTCCAACAACAAACAGTGGAGCGATGAACGCTCAAACATCAAGGGTCTCGAGGTGAAGATAGCTACAAACCAAGATGGGCCACTTGGGACTTTATGAAAGCAGGTAGTAAGGATTGAACAGAGGTTGGATGATATTCCCCCCACTCCTAGAGCTCCAGTTTATGCCGTATATGAGGACTACACCGAGCAAAGGTAGGACCCATTAGATGGTTCCTGCAAGGGAACAGATGTGCGAGCGGAGCAAGTCCAATACATGCAAGCAGATGTGAGAAATCAGTGGCAACATCTGGCGGCATGAAATCACCTCGGATTATCATATGGGAATCCAAATGGAGCAAAGCAACCTCCACTACAACAAAAACCACCACCACCTCATCCTCCCCAATAACAAGGGCCGCCTCCTCAGTAATAACAGTATGGGCTTAGGCCATCTTGGCCTTATAGACCGCCGGGATACACCAACCACCCGCCACAGCAACAATACCAACCGACGGTCCCGAGACCCGATTTAGAGGCGACCTTGGATGCCTTCATTAGTGGGCAAACAAAGATCAATAGTGAGAATGCGTCACAATTTAGGAATCTTAATGACTCTGTTGACGAGTTAAAGGCCCAAATGTCACAACTCATGAAGACTCAAGGGAGATTACCTTCTCAGCTTGATCCTAATCCTAGAGCCCAAGTCAACGCGGTGGTCGAAGTCACCACGAGGGAAAGAAAGATTACCGATAATGTCATGGTCCTGGCTTCTACAAAGGTGAGACAAAAATCAACCACTCATGTGCAAGAAGGAGATACTACAATTTCAGACCTTATTGTGGCAAGGGACATGGAGCAAGCTATAATTGAGCCCAATGCTATTGGGGAGAGGGAGGTTTCTGTTGGACGCAACAATCTAAGAACTCTAGTTTGATGATGATAAACATGTGCGAACTATTTAACGTGTGCGCTAAGTGTGTTTCAGGAATGGCAAAGTCGTTATTCTATGCGTTGGAGAATTTACTATCCACATAGCTAATGGACTTGGTCAAAGTGCCATACACAAAGCAAATTGGACTTGGTCCAATATGGGATGAGATGGAACCAATTCATATCTATTGGGATTGAATCAAATCAATTAGAGATTGAGCCGAAATATTTTTTCCCAATTCATATCATATTCAAATTTCCTATCTTATTTTGGCTCCAACTTCAAATCTTTTTTGTACTCTAAATTGAACCCCAAATCCCTTATATTGTGGGATTCTTTTTGAGGCTAATTCTTTCTACAAAATTCCTATATAAACTCTCCTCTACAACCCTAATAAAGAGTGCGTACGACATACATCACAATAGAGAGAGGCAGCCATATTCTCAAAGAAAATAACAAAATCACGCAAACAACCCTCTCCCAAGCATCACATAAACAGAAAGCTCACACATCATCCCTCTAGCATAAAAATTCTCCGAAGGCCAAACCCTAAAGTTCTAAGCCAAAGCTTCTCTCCAAGAGCAAAAAGCCTCATCATCTCCCATAGCATCTCCCAAGCATCGAATCATCATCATTTTCATCAGCGGGAGCTGGCAGTCGATCATCACTTCTCTACGCAAGCACTACCGAACCACCATGCCCTAAGTCCGAGAAGATCTCGCCCATTGTCGTCGAAGTGGAGAACACACCACTGCTAAGCACTCGAGTCGAACAGTGTCATCTGAGAAGTAGAAGACGAAGCCCCTGCTCACCGTTGCTGAAGACGAGTTGCTCGGATATCAAGCGCTGCCCTCCCATCGCCGTCAAGAAGCACACTCGTCATCGTGAAGAAGAAGGAGTTCGCCACCGTCATCTAAACTCCCGCTGCTGTCGCTACATGTCGAAGTCGTCGGAGTAGTTGAAAAACTGTCGTTGCCAAAGGAGAATCCTCCATCGCTGAAGTAGCCTTCGGTGAAGTGCCATGCCCATGCCGTTGGGTTCAAGTCACTGCCGCCATTGAGTCGCTTACATGAGCACTTGCCGTCAAAGCTGATCGTCGAAGCACTGTCAGAGCTGCGGAGAAGTTGAAGACTTCGTCGCCGTGATCTCCTAGGGTTGCCTGAGCGTTCTTGGCCGCCGTCGTCAAAGTTCCGCATTTGCCGATGTTGAGGTGCAGTCGCCAGAGCTCGCTTCCGAAGACGAAGCATCACCACAGCTCGGAGTCACCGCTCGGAGCAGTTGCTGGCCATTGTCGAAGACGGAGAGAAGAAACGCTGTCTGCTGCATGCCATAGGCGAACGGTGAGCTGACGAGGCGACTGCATGCAATTGAAACAATTCGTGCTGACGTGGACAATTCTCATGCAAACGAAAGCAAGCGAAGGAGATCGAATTTGGCTGCTGATGTGGCGTTGGATTTAAGGAGATTACTGTGTGCACCGACCGCTATTATTTTGATTTGAACTGAAATTTACTTACGCACAGACTAGTGTGCTATTTGAGATCCAGGAGTCGGATCGAGACACCGTTTGCGTCAGATTGGAGCCGACGATGTGTTGACTGACAGAGACACCTACACGGACACGAACTGAGCATTTCTAAACTCTTAACTCGTTTTAATCGTGTCTTAGTTTAACGTTCTCTGTAGGGAAAACATTTAGCTATTTTGTGACTATTTTTGACTTGTCTGATTGGGGCTAGACAAGAGGGTCTTGACGTGTTGTAGCAGTCAAGATACGCATTTACCAGGTTGATAGAGTTCTGCACTTTGTTGAGTATGGTACAGTCTAGGTGGAGAGTTGGAGCTAGGACCCCATTGTAGTGTATAGAAGGAACTTATTAATGCTAGTATTTGCTTGGGGCTGGACGTAGTGTTGAGTATTGAACTTCTCCCTACTTGGTGTTAATGATGAGCAAACATAAATACTTGTGACTAATCCCCTATTTTGCAGTTAATCCATTGCCTAAGCTTATTATGAAGATATACTTGCAATGGATGACACTCAAACTTGATTGAAGGTAAATGACATGGATTGGATGTTCGTAGATGATGATTGAAGCTCCATGAAGACTTCAAGCTTATATGATGGATAGAAGAAAGAATTCGTCAATGTAATTTTCTTTTATATCTTCTAGTATGTAGCTTAGAAGTAGAACTTTGATGGAGCACTCACACACATCATCATTTCAGTCTTAGGACATCATTAGATCATTCGTCCTTAGACTCCAATTCATTTCTTCTGTGATTGTGCTTGGATTGTTTATAACAGTCGACTGCTGAACGTTTTACAGTCACCTGTATCAAAAACAGTCAACTGTGGTTTGTTCTACAGTCGCCTGTTATGTACAAACTCTAACAATCTAGTTTTGGGCCTCTCTGTTTATTTCGCACAGGCAACTGATGAACGATTCACAGGCGCCTGTCCAAGTGACAGTCGAATGTGTTTTGTAAATCAGTCGCCTGTCTATCTTCTGCCCAAACTTTGTTGACCTGCCTTTTACGGCCAGTCGACTAATGTTGTATATACAGTCGACTGTCCCTTGGATCAGTCGACTGTCTATTCTGCAACAGTCGTCTGTCTGTAAGCCAATTTGTTGACTCTGCTCTCTGGAAATTCTCTGGGTATATGACAGTCGTCTGTATAAGGATTTACAGTCGCCTGTTCTGATTAACAGTCAACTGTTTTATTCTCATCAGTCCTCTGTCCTGTTATCTTACAAGATTTCGAGATTTCATACAACTTACCCATCTTTCGGCCAGTCGCCTGTAGAAGGATTTACAGTCGGCTGTTGGTTTAACAGTCGACTGTCTTTGCTTCATCAGTCGACTATCCATGTGGTAAGTTACCGTTATGAATTCTCACATACCCTTGCTGAGTGTGCAACAGTCGACTGTGGTTTCTTCAACAGTCGACTGTCACGAGCGCAGATTCTATCCGTTGAGATTTTTCTCACGGATTCCTAAAGGGATTTTGCCTAAACTGTTTTATGGATTTGAGAAACCTATATAAGGGCCTTCTACTATTCCATTGAAAGGTTACGTAGGCTATTGCAAAATCTCTCAAGCTTTCATTCTAAAGTTTTAAAGCTCTCAAATCCAAAGCCCTAAGAATTCCTATCTTTGTTCTCTTGCTCTCCAACCTAGAACCAAAGAGTTATCTTCTAGGCATTTGGTGTAGTCAAGAGAAAGGGCTTTCTCCTCTCTTCCAAGAGAGTCTTCAACACACAACACATCACTCCTTCAAGTTCTACTTCAAGGCATAGGTGATTGTAAGTATTGCTTTCATAATTTCATAACTTTCGTTATTTGAATTTGCTATCGGGTTGTGAGAGTGGTTTGCTTGCTCCCAAGTTGTGGGAGTTAAGGACATCGATTGTATTCGATTTCACTTGTAGGGTTGCTACAAGTGAGATTTAAGGAAACCTTAAGTTAGGGTTCTAACTTAAGTATCCGGAGGTATCCGGGTGGAATGGACGTAGGATTACCGGGAACAAGTTGGGAAGTGACTTGGGTAATCCGAACTCTTGAAACATCTCTGCATTTGTGTGTGTTTCATTTTGGGTTTATTTTCTATTCCGCATTATTTTGTTGGATTGCATTTAAATTGGTGTAACTATCTTTTTAAATTGCATAAACACTATTCAATCCCCCTTCTAGTGTTTTCCCCATAGACATGATCCTTACAATTGGTATCAGAGCGCAAGGTAATTGCTATGGCATCCAACAACAACAACGTTCCTCCACCGACTTCGTACAACAATCACGATCGTGATGGAGCGTCCAAACTTTTCGAAGGTCAATATGCGGTACGTCCTCCACATTTCAATGGCACTAACTTTGGCTATTGGAAGTGTAGGATGGAGACGTTCCTTAGGAGTGCTTCACTTTGGAGAACCCTCCACAAGGATTACGTCGAGCCCACCGAAGAGGATTTTGAAAAATGGACGTCTTCCGAGAACTCCACCGAAGTCAACAACGCTAAAGCAATGAACGCTCTACATTGTGCGTTGGACCCGAATGCGTTCAACAAGATATGCACATGTAAGAGTGCATATCAAATTTGGAACCATCTCATCGTTACCCATGAGGGAACGAATAAGGTAAAACTCTCAAAGTTATATGTTGCCGTGCAAAACTTTGATTTGTTTCATATGCAGGAAAATGAAAGCATTGCATCGATGTACGGATGCTTACAAATGAATTGGAAGCCCTTGGCCAAAAATACACCGAACCTGACAAGGTAAGAAAGACCATCATGGGAATGACCTCCAAATGGGAAAGGAGAGCGATCGCCATCGAGGAGGTCAATGATTTGAAGAATTACACAGTTGTGAATCTTATCGGGACTCTCATGTCTTATGAGGTAAGACGAGAGAACCGATCAAATATTCGAGCTATGATAAATCCTTCGGAGGCCAAGAAGAAGGCTTTGGCATTCAACGCCAATTCATCATCCTCCGATAGCAAAGATTCGGAAGATGAGATGGATTTGGGTGAAATGTCCCAAATGGCAAAGAAGTTCCAACGCTTCTTTCGCAAAGGTAAATTTTCCTCAAACAAACAATTTGAGTCTACTAATGCTACTTCCTCTCTTTGCTTTAAGTGTAATAAGCCAGGGCACATCAAGAGGGATTGCCCAATGCTAAAGAACAAAGAGAAGTGAAAAGCTCTGAAGTACCACAAGTCCACAAGAACAAGAGAGACAAGAAGAAAGGAATCGTAGGTACATTCGATGACTCAAGTGAAGAATCATCAAGTGATTCCGATGATGAGAAGGGTGAGAGCACTCACATGTGCTTCATGGCCCGAGAGGATTCACTCTTCCGACATGGATGATACCGAGGTAACAATGGATGAACTTCGTATTGCTAATGAAGAATTATTTACTAAATATCAATCTTTAATGCTTAGATATACTAGCTTAAATAAATCAAATCTTAGCAAGTCATCCATTCCATGCATTATCAACAATGACACCATTGTTG
This sequence comes from Scilla litardierei, assembly GCA_030789695.1. Lineage (NCBI taxonomy): Eukaryota > Viridiplantae > Streptophyta > Magnoliopsida > Asparagales > Asparagaceae > Scilla > Scilla litardierei. Next base: position 72,443,454 of record CM061137.1, read on the forward strand.
ATACTTTAGCTCTTTAGAAAGCAAACTTAGCTTCTCAAAATGTCACTTTGAGAGATGAGGTGAATAACCTCAAATCTCAACTAGATCAAACACATCCAACGGATAATAGTGATCTAGTCACACGTCACACACAATTGGGTTTAGACAATGATTCTCTTAAACTCAAGTGCACGAGCTCAAAGCATGGGTGTCCACCTTGGATACCAACATTTCTTCTATAAAGGAGAAATATGAGCTCATGTCCTCCCGTATTGTGAGATTCAATAAGGGAAAAGGACAACTGGATGATTTGCTTGCAAAACAATTTCCGACCACACATCGTGTTGGTCTTGGTTTTGTAAGAGCAAATGCATCCAATGTCGCACCTCTTATAGTGGTGTCACTATAGATTTTGTGAGGCCTTCCTCCGATGCATCCACAAGTGGTGTCAAAGACACTATAGGTAGCAAACCTACCAAGAAAGTCACCACTTCACCTTCTCTTCCTTTTGTCAAGAAACCCACTAAGGGTGGAAACCAAAAGAGAAGTCATGCTTACATGTACACTAACATTCATCCACGTAGGAAACCTCCTACTTAACAAGTGGATAATCATGACACATTTTATGCTCCACACCCACGGACACGTACAAAACCACACATTAGAAATACTTATGTACGTGCTCCTATAGACCCGTATGCACATACGCATCATTCTTACATGTATGCACATCCTCCACATGTCATGCATGATCCATATGCTTCATACAACATGCATGTTCCCAAGGATACATATCATTCTCGTATGTCATATGCATATCCGCCACCACATTTCTATGCTAGAAACCTTGTTCCTAAGAAGCATGCACCACATAGAAATTCAACAAGTGTGCATGCAACTAGGAAAAGGACTCCCAAAACATACACCATTTGGGGTCCTAAGAACACTAGCCTAAGTGATAGTAATGTTTATATTGATTCCTATTTTCATGATGTTATAAATAATGGTAATTATGTTGGGAAGCAGAAGTCCACTTGGACTTGGCTTCCAAAGGGCTTATCCCCTTGGACCCAACAAACATTGGGTGCCATGAGCTTATGGTATATTATATAGGTGTATGATATATTATATAGGTACCCAAGAGAAAGAAGAAGAGCAATAAAGGTCAAACTAGCTCTAAAGGGAAAGGATGGATTCTCGATAGTGGTTGCTCCAAACACATGACGGGAGATCCCTCATTGCTCTCCGAAGTGATTAGCATCAAGGATGGTGCAACGGTCACTTCTGGAGGTAATCAAAAGGGAACCATCACTGGAGTAGGTATTGTCGGTAACCCTTCAAAACCCTTAATTACTAACGTATTTCTTGTTAGTGGTTTGTGTCACAATCTCATTTCCATTAGTCAACTTTGTGACAAAGGTTACAAGGTTAACTTTGGAGAAGGATTGTGTACTATTGTTGATTGTGATTCAAATGTTTTATTTTCCGGTATTAGGCGTAAAAATATTTATTATTTGAGCTTGCCTAAAACCGTATGTTCACTTCAAGCACTTATATAAGTTAGCTAAGCATGATCTAGTCAAAGGTTTTTCTAAAATTGCTTTTAATAAGAAAAACTTTTGCGATTCATGTCAAAGAGGTAAACTTAGTAAATCATCCTTTAAGCTTAAAGAAGGTATTACTTCTAAGCGGCCCCTAGAACTTCTTCATCTAAATTTGTTTGGGCCAACTAGAACCGCTTCTTTAGGTAATGCTCATTATGGATTAGTTGTCGTTGATGATTTTTCTAGATTTACTTGGGTTTCATTCTTAACTAATAAGAATGAAGCTTATGAAGAGTTTACCAAATTTACAAAGAAGATTCAGAATCTCTTAGGATCCACCATTATCACTACCCGTAGTGATCATGGAGAAGAATTTGAGAATGAATCTTTTACTAAGTTTTGTGATGACACCGGGATAACTCATAATTTTTCTTTCCCTCGGGCACTGATGTGCGTTTATATTTCATATCTTCACGCACATTTTCTTTTGTGGTTTTCCGTTATTTTCCGCCGTCTCATATTAGTTTTCTCGTATTTTCTTGTTTTCTTTCACTTTTCCGTGTTTTTGTATGTTTGCAGGAGTTTGCCGACGTAGGGGACATAAAACGACGATATCATGAGTCCCCGGAGCAACTGGAGGAGTCACGCGTGATCCAGGGGTCAAACGACGAAGATCGTCATCTTTCAACCCCACCCGATCGGTTGGACACAGCCAACCGATCGGGTGGTGCACGCGTGCACGACACGGTCAGCCGCTGAAGCATCAAAAGTGTCAACCGACCGGGTCGCTGACCGGTTCAACCAGTCTGTTCTCTCTGGAAATTGGAGCTGAAACTCAACCGATCGAGTGATCTTCACCCGATCGGTTCACTTGTAACCGTTTCCCCGAAGAAGATGACCCGGAGAGCTCACCCAACCGTCAGCAGACCGTGCCAAAACGTTCGAAGTTACTGTCTTTTGGAAAACAATTCCAACCGATCGGTTGATTTATTAACCGATCGGGTCACCCGATGAACGCAAGATCCAAACGACGAGCAGCTTCCATCAACCGACCATGTCGTCTGACCTGGTGAAGTCTTGAAGATAGCTGCCGAAGTTCGCAGCAGGTCACCTGATCGGGTGATTCTTCACTGATTGACCCCGGATAAACACCCGGAGAACGATTGTAGTTTTACCGCAAGCGCACGGTCAAGTGGCGAGCGGGTATCGAACACGAGGAGGTGGTGTTGGCTCCAATCTATCCTAGGCTAGTTTGACTACGAATGTTTTATTGGTGGAGATGGTTATGGTATGATGTAATGACAATGGTGGTGGATGTCGGTGTCGGTGATAAAGATGTTGGGTAAAATATCGATTCAAATATAATATAATAGAAGTGTCTAGAGCTAGAAATCCCCACTACAGATCGTCATGCATCATTGTGAATAGTGAATCTCAATATTACTAGACTTGCGTTGAGGTGAACTAGTCGTAACTGAAGATAGAACCAAGCTCACGCTCTCGCGCTATTGCCGATCTATAGCAACCCTAGGATATGGCCCAATCTCTTGCAAACCCTAGCCTAAGCCACTAGCATTAGGATCAACATCATCGTTCAATCGCCCCTCGAGCCCACTCTCGTGCAAACTCGAGTTACGATCTAGGTTGTGATAGTTCGTATTCGTCCAATCTCTTGCAAACAAATATGGGTATAGATTTATAATAAAAATCCTAGCTTTGGTCCAATCTCTTGTAAACCAAGTCTAGAGAATCTCGATTATAAACCTAAATCGAATATCTAGGCCTTCCCATCGATTAGAATCCAATCTCTTGCAAACCCTATGACGTGCGTTTATATTTCATATATTTGCGCACGTTTTCTTCCGTGTTTCTCCGTATTTTCCGCCGTCTTTTATTCGTTTTCTCGTGTTTTCTTGTATTTTCTAATTTTCTTTCACTTTTCCATGTTTTTTGTATATTTGCAGGAATTTACAGCATTTGGGACATAAAACGACGATATTCTAAGTCCCCGGAGCAACGGGAGGAGTCACGCGTGATCCAGGGGGTCAAACGACCAAGATTTCCACTTTTCAGCCTCCACCCGATCGGTTGGACACAGCCAACCGATCGGGTGATGCATGCGTGTCCGACCCGGACTGAAGCTGGAGCGAAGCGCAAGGTCAACCGATCGGTTTGCCGACCGGTTCATCCCAACAGAGTTCTCGGGAAAATGGAGCTGAATTCCAACCGATCGGGTGACCTTCACCCGATCGGTTCATCTGTAGCCGATTCCTCTGAAGGACAACCCGATCACGCCACCCGCTCTCCTCTGCACCCGGTTGATTCTCCCGAAGGCGACGGCCGAAGCAACAAGCCGCTCACCCGATCGGTTGACATTTCAACCGATCGGGTGGCCTTTTCGTCCCCTTTCACGCACCGCTGCTCATTCATTGAAGATATGCTATCATTCCAGAAGGATTTATGGTGATATCTTATTTTTCTAGCGTCGACATCATCGTTAGCTTTCCAACGATAGGTCGCATGCCCAAATCCGATTTTTCTAGATTTTTCTGGAATTTTCTGAGCGCAACTATGTGCTGAAACTGGCTGCAGTTTGGAATTTCATTTCACCCGATCGGTTGACTTGTCAACCGACCGGGTGAGATCTGTTTCTGTGAATATGAGATCTCTGTTTATTCCACCCGATCGGGTGAGTTTCCACTCGATCGGGTGGGCCTTTTTTGACAGTTCTGAACCCGTCCCAAGAGGGTTTTTGAGGGGTTTATAAATAGAGGTTGGGGGCACGACTTGGGGGGAGTTCTTCTTCAGTTTTTAGGGCTTTTTGCCCCTTCTCTTGTGAAGCTTAGGGTAGATTATATTAGGTCTTTGCTCAATAAATCTTGTACCGGATTGTTGGATTCGAATCAAGATAAGTATTTTTCTTCTCTCATTTTCTATTGTATTGTGTTGTTTTCATTTTGGTCAATGGTGAATGTTTGTATGTTATTTGTTTTGCTTGTCTTTATGTTTCTCACCATGGAGTAGTGTTGATGAACCCTAATACGGGTTAGGGTAGGATTGATGCTTGGGTTGTTTCATTTGACTTGGTTGCATGGCATGTGTTCGATGAAATGTGTCAATGGGGATTTCTAGCAATCTGAGTCCAATTCGTATGGCGACACACTAGTTGTGTTGGGGATTGGGGTCCGGTGCTTGTCCAGTCAAGATCCGCTTCGATGTATTGCTAGAAATCACATTTGACCTATTTGGCCATTAGGGTTACACGGGGGATGTTTCATTGTCATTGGCGGGAAAAAGACCGCCTTTGACCGTCGGGCCAAGGGGGAATAAACTTGGCGGTTGACTCCCTAGCCACAGCTCATGCCCCTAGTGTAGACATGGAGTCCTCGCGCGTGGGAACGGCTTGGACGAAATGTTGGGAGATATCATTGTGGCCTTAATGCTCCCGATTGCGGAAGGTGTTAATGGACATGGGAATGCCCACCGTCCGGAACCGGGTAGGCCTAGCGTGCTTGGCACCGACCGGAATATCGGGCCATGGACGCTAGGTACCACCTTTTGGGGCAATGTCTCACCCTCAGTCAAGTCAAATGCCAAGTGTCATGAGTGCTCTAGCCCGTGTTAGCGGGGATTTATTTTGTGTCATTTTCATTTCTTTCTTTTATTTCTACACTTCATCCATATCATCCGCGTAGCTAGCACACGACCTAGGCGAGGCTAGTAGCCATTCAAGCCATCCACCTCCCTGAGTTCGATAAACTCGCACCCTACACTAACCGTGCACTTGCGGTAAAACGACACCGCGCCCATACCGTAAACGGGGCGCCTGTCAAGTTTTTGGCGCCGTTGCCGGGGAGGCGTTCGGTTTGATATTAGCTTAGCTTGGGTTCGTTAGACTACGCATAAAAACACAAAAATTTTTTTTTTTAAAAATATTCAATAACCAAGAAATTTTTCCCCCACCATTATATTATCTTTTTGTTATTTCCTTGTACTATTGACGCTCCTCTCTAGTTTTCTTATTTTTGTTATGCAGGTTTCTTTGGTATAATCATGTGGAGATCAAATTTTGATGCTCAGATGGGAGGATATGATCCTTATTCTGTTGTGGTTTGTGAGACTTGTGGGATGGCGGGGCATGTGTATTATGATTGCCCATTTACGCTCGAGAGCCTCCCCCTACACCAAGACCAAACATTTTCCCACAACCTTAGCCCGAACACCTTCCATCCATTTCCTCAACCTTATACCCCTCCACAAACACAAGAAGAATCAAGCCTTGTGTCTCTCCTTGAAAGTGCCATGTTTAACCAAGGCCAAATATTACGAAACTTAATGGTACCAATCACCGAGCCGACACCGAGGAGAGGGGATGAAGGAGAGGATATACCCACTTTCATGGTTGAGACCACCATGCCATCGGCCACCATATACACATCTCAAGCCGATACCCCATTTTTCCATCACTACCACTTGGATGACGAAGCATTTTTTGATGATGATAGTGAGGATGTGGAGATTTATCTAGGATCTGTGGGAGAGATTTCTTGTCTTGATTTGGATACCCCACATGAGTCCTATGAGAGCACCGAGGAGTTTACAGAGATTATGCATACCAGCGAGGAGGATGTGCGTGAGGACGAGGACACCACGACCACATACGAGGGGTCCGCTCCACATCCACCTCCAGAGCCATCTCTGTCACAGCTTCCTTCTTGGTCGGTGGTCAACCATGAGGATGTCATTCAGGACATCGGGCAGATGGAGGAGCATACGCATATCATCGAGGAGGATGTGCATGAGGGCTTAGATACGATCATCCACTTCATGGAGCCTGAGCCACATCTACCTCTACCGTCACGCTCCACTTCTTCTGTGGCTGAGCATCTACTTGAGCATATTACCCCTATTCAGGGAGATTTTCATACTCACTCTCACTCCACATTTGAGTCTCGCTTTTCACGTCCTATTTCTTTAGACTCATATATTTTTGACACGCCATATCTCTCGCATGACACAGGATCTATTTCCCTTGAGGTATGTTGTGGTGTGTCACCACCTGGAGAGCCACTTCTCATGGAGAGCGAGGATTTGGTCGTCGCTAGTACAGAGGATAGCTACCCATTCTCAGGGAGTATTCGTCACCCTTTTATTATTTTTCCATCTTATGTTGACGATTATCTCTGGGATACATTTATTTTGGGAAATAATTTCTTGCCATGGACTAATGCACCTCGTCCTTTGCAGGTCACAGGTGGACACCTACGAGGGATGCTTGGAGGTGCATTGCTTGGGTCCATTGGCACACGTGGCACAACGCTTCTAGCGGAGCCACAGAAGGAGCAGTTAGAGCAGCTACCTGCCCCACTTCAGATCTTGGATCCGCCTATGCTCAGGTGTATCCTAATCCAGTAGTGTAAAAATTTACCGCTTTCTAGTTTAGATTTTAATAATCTCGTCTCCTCTCATTAGCGAGGGGAGCGTATCTAGGATTTGCTTTTGCATCTTAATAACCCTTCATGTCGTGCCCTTCTATCATTTCACCCTCTTCCTCTTCCGAGGAGAATGAGCACACTGTCTCTCCTGCATTTTTATTTCTTTCTTTTCCGATTTTCCCCCTAGCATATCTCTACATCCCCATTGATCATATCATTTTGCTAGCATTGTCATGTTCAGCTTGGGGGAAATCGACTTTTGTGTGCATGTTTTTGCGTGTCGTTGTTGTGTGTCTGTGTCTATGTGTTCTTTTGTCGTGTTTTATATCTTTTATTTGAGTGTTTCTTTTTCTTTATTTTTTTTAGTTTCGCTCGTGTGTTTTTCGTGTTTTTCATTTTTTGTGTCGGTGCGTTACTCCCCCCATTTTCATTGCCCTCCCGTATTCACTACTATTGCATTGAGGACAATGCAAGTTTTAGCTTGGGGGAGTCGCACTTCGTGCGTCATTTGTCTCTTTTTATTCGCTATTTGAGTCGTTTTTCTCCGTATTTTTCTTTTTCTTTTTCTTTTCTTCTTTTTAACTCTTTCTCCTAGAGATGAACCCTATGATGAATCGCCACAAAATCACACACACCTAGCATGTCATCGATAATCACATTCACTAACCCTAGGATATCGAGTCCTCTTGCATTTCATGCATCGTGGGTCCACTTAGCTTTTTGTGAGTCGTGTGTCGTGACTAGCTTATTGTGTGCTTCTACTTTGTGATGTTGATTTATATACCTATCCTTGGTTGACCCCTAAATTATCATGCTTCGATTTGAATATGCGGTATTTGCTTCTACTGTCTGCTTCTATATGCATGTTATATGTTTATATCGTATGTTTCATTTCGCATGTGTCGGGATTCCACAAACAAGGACTAGGATAACCCATTTAGCCCATGCTCTGATTAGCAAGAAATATCTCCTTTGCCCAAGTGTTTAGAATCCGATTTCATTTTTATTTTACTTGGTGCAAATCCCCTCGTCGTGTACCGTTCTCCCACTTGGGAGAGTACACATGTATCTATCCCATTATCCTAGCGTCCAAAAAAGGGAGAAAAGAAAAACCCAAAAAAAGAAAAGAAAAGAGAAAAGAAAAAAAATATGTATACCCAAAATTCAAAAAAAAATACAAATACCCAAAACCCAAAAAAAATTCCCGTTTGAATATTTTTTCCTACTTGCCGAGAATAAAGGGAAGGCGAGAATTTGCACCGAGTATTCTACTCCACATCTTCTCAACCTCCAGCGTTTTCGAAAACACTTGGCATAGGAACCTTCTAGCGATTATCTAGGCTATAGTGTGGTGATTTCCTAGTCCCTAGCTGTGGAGTCCCCGATGCATGATACGCTTCTATTCTTATACTCTTCTCATGCATGTTTGAGCTACTATTCACCGCAATTTCAAATTGAATTGATATTTGGGTCATTCCTTGGATTTGTGTATATCGAGCTTTATCGCATATCGTGGATAGTGACACGGACTGCTAGCGCACGACCACACTCACTCGCGCTTCACCGCGTGGGCCAACAGCACTTGTCAGGACTCGCATTCCTTAGTTTAGTGATGTGATTTGGTGTTTGCTTGCTTGGTGTGTCATTTTTGACTTTGTTGGCCCTGACGGGCAATCTAGGATATAGAGTTTTCTTTTTCTCTCTTTCTCTCTATTTTCTCCCTCCGAACTCCTACTCTCACTCGTCTTCCTCGAGGACGAGGAAGAGTTCAGCTTGGGGGATTTTGACGTGCGTTTATATTTCATATATTTGCGCATGTTTTCTTCCGTGTTTCTCCGTATTTTCCGCCGTCTTTTATTAGTTTTCTCGTGTTTTCTTGTATTTTCTTGTTTTATTTCACTTTTCCATGTTTTTTGTATATTTGCAGGAATTTACAGCATTTGGGACATAAAACGACGATATTCTGAGTCCCCGGAGCAACGGGAGGAGTCACGCGTGATCCAAACGACCAAGATATCCACTTTTCAGCCCCCACCCGATCGGTTGGACACAGCCAACCGATCGGGTGATGCATGCGTGTCCGACCCGGACTGAAGTTGGAGCGAAGCGCAAGGTCAACCGATCGGTTCGCCGACCGGTTCATCCCAACAGAGTTCTCGGGAAAATGGAGCTGAATTCCAACCGATCGGGTGACCTTCACCCGATCGGTTCATCTGTAGCCGATTCCTCCGAAGGACGACCCGATCACGCCACCCGCTCTCCTCTGCGCCCGGTTGATGCTCCCGAAGGCGATGGCCGAAGCAACAAGCCGCTCACCCGATCGGTTGACATTTCAACCGATCGGGTGGCCTTTTCGTCCCCTTTCGCGCACCGCTGCTCATTCATTGAAGATCTGCTATCATTCCAGAAGGATTTTGGGTGATCTCTTATTTTTCTAGAGTCGGCATCGTCGTTAGCTTTCCAACGATAGGTTGCATGCCCAAATCCGATTTTTCTAGATTTTTCTGGAATTTTCTGAGCGCAGCTATGTGCTGAAACTGGCTGCAGTCTGGAATTTCATTTCACCCGATCGGTTGACTTGTCAACCGACCGGGTGAGATCTATTTCTGCGAATCTGAGATCTCTGTTTATTCCACCCGATCGGGTGAGTTTCCACCCGATCGGGTGGGCATTTTTTGACAGTTCTGAACCCGACCCAAGAGGGTTTTTGAGGGGTTTATAAATAGAGGTTGGGGGCACGACTTGGGGGGAGTTCTTCTTCAGTTTTTAGGGCTTTTTGCCCCTTCTCTTGTGAAGCTTAGGGTAGATTATATTAGGTCTTTGCTCAATAAATCTTGTACCTGATTGTTGGATTCGAATCAAGATAAGTATTTTTCTTCTCTCATTTTCTATTGTATTGTGTTGTTTTCATTTTGCTCAATGGTGAATGTTTGTATGTTATTTGTTTTGCTTGTCTTTATGTTTCTCACCATGGAGTAGTGTTGATGAACCCTAATACGGGTTAGGGTAGGATTGATGCTTGGGTTGTTTCATTTGACTTGGTTGCATGGCATGTGTTCGATGAAATGTGTCAATGGGGATTTCTAGCAATCCGAGTCCAATTCGTATGGCGACACACTAGTTGTGTTGGGGATTGGGGTTCGGTGCTTGTCCAGTCAAGATCCGCTTCGATGTATTGCTAGAAATCACATTTGACCTATTTGGCCATTAGGGTTACGCGGGGGATGTTTCATTGTCATTGGCGGGAAAAAGACCGCCTCTGACCGTCGGGCCAAGGGGAAATAAACTTGGCGGTTGACTCCCTAGCCACAGCTCACGCCCCTAGTGTAGACATGGAGTCCTCGCGCGTGGGAACAGCTTGGACGAAATGTTGGGAGATATCATTGTGGCCTTAATGCTCCCGGTTGCGGAAGGTGTTAATGGACATGGGAATGCCCACCGTCCGGAACCGGGTAGGCCTAGCGTGCTTGGCACCGACCGGAATATCGGGCCATGGACGCTAGGTACCACCTTTTGGGGCAATGTCTCACCCTCAGTCAAGTCAAATGCCAAGTGTCATGAGTGCTCTAGCCCGTGTTAGCGGGGATTCATTTTGTGTCATTTTCATTTCTTTCTTTTATTTCTACACTTCACCCATATCATCCGTGTAGCTAGCACACGACCTAGGCGAGGCTAGTAGCCATTCAAGCCATCCACCTCCCTGAGTTCGATAAACCCGCACCCTACACTAACCGTGCACTTGTGGTAAAACGACACCGCGCCCATACCGTAAACGGGGCTCCGGTCACCCTAGATCGATGGAAATCCCTAGCTATCCGTAATAAATCAATCACAACCTAACCTCCTAGCAATTCTAGCAATTTAGAAATTCATTCATCATAAATACGAAATTAGATCCATAGGGTTCATCCCCATGCCCTAGAACATCAAATCTAATCAAGCATAGCAACAACGATATAGGAATCAATAAAAACAATTGCTTGCATGTAAAAAGATAGCAAATAAAAGATTCAAATAATAAGAATAGAAATACTTAGCTTTGATGAAGAATTCCAATCCAAATACAAGCTTTTTGATCCAAGAGGGGGGCCTAGGGCATGGCTAACCTCTAAAAATAACTCTAAGAAAACATAATGGGAACCTCATCTAATGGTGGCTACAAACCCCTTATATAGTCCCCAAAAAACTCTAACAAATCTGACCAAAAACCCCCCGAAACCCGCGCCCGAAATCATGTCCGCGTGTAAGTTAAGTTCTGGGCAGGCATCGACTCAACCGAGTGGAAAGCTCACTCGGCCGAGTGGGAATTCATGCAGAAATTCCAGAAAATAGCACTCTGTCAAAAACTGGCAAAAACTGGTCACTCGGCCGAGTGGGAATCTCACTCGGCCGAGTGGAAATGTCACTCGGCCGAGGGGCTTTTGGTACTCGGCCGAGTCGGAGCTCGTAGTCGACTGACGGATTACAGTAAGTCTGGTCTTTTGGATGCCGTCGTTCGTGTGCCGCTCGGGCGAGTGGTGTCTCTATACTCGGCCGAGTGGGATGTCGTCACTCGGCCGAGTGCATGTTAATCTTCAAGTAATTGCGTGTCCGATCCGGCCGGCCGAGCGGGCTTCTTTGCTCGGCCGAGTGACTCCTTCACTCGGCCGAGTGGCATGCTGAAAATGCCCAATCTTCATCATTTCGCTTCCTCGTCGCTCCTACGACGTTCTTTCTTCTTCCACTCGTCTTCTATCGCTGATAGGTCCTCAATAAGTCCATGAGCGATGCTCCGTTACGCGTGCAAGTCCTTTAAGCTCATTTTTGCTCCCAATTGCTCATATTTCCTGAAATCCGATAAAAACAAGAAATAGTGAAAAGTAACACAATATCATCGAATAATCGTAAAAATCGCAATATGAGCAACCGAAATGGCATGCAAATATGCAGAAAAAAGGTGTAAAATATGGACCGATCATTCACCCGATCGGGTGATGTCGTTTTATATAAATAGAGACCCTAGGTTTCCAGAAAACGAGAGTTGTTATTTTTGCTGTTTTTTCTCTCTCTTGACGGCTGTAATTTTCTAGATATTTGTAAGTTGTCTGATCTTTACAAAACTTTAATATAGTGTTATTTGCATTGCTCTTACTACTTTTCAATCGCCTGCTCATGCTTTTAACGGTCGATTTTCATTTAGATTGCTTTTTAGTAAATATGTGTGAGTAGTTCCCAAATCTGGGATTTTGGTGAAAACCCCTTCGTGGGTTCTCCCCGATGCGTCCATAGGACTAGGAAATCGATAGGGATTAGGAATCTATCGGTTACGCGGGGTGTTTCATTGTCATCGGCGGGAAAAATACCGCCTTTAACCGTTGGGCCAAGGGGGAATAAATTTGGCTGTTGACTCCCTAGCCATAGCTCACGCCCTTAGCGTAGACGTCGAATCCTAGCTCGCGGGAGCGGCAGGATGAGACGTTGTGAGTTATCATTGCGAGCTTAGTGCTCTCGGAGTCAGTCAGTGTTAATGGACATGGGGATGCCCACTGACCGAACCCAGGAAGTCCGGTGTATCATCCTGGGCACCGACCGGAATATCGGGCCCATGGGACGCCGGTATCACTCTTAGAGGCAACGTCTTACCATTAGACCCTAATTCCGATCGTTATCCTACCCGTAGGGCGTATTGGTGAGAATCGCATGATAGGGTGGAAACCGAAGTCCCGTGTTTCCCTTTATACTGTTTAGCCCTCGCATTCTATTTTCCGTGACAACCCATCTACCGATTCGGGCTAGCTCACCCATGGGGTGAATCCTGTCCTTTCTGACACAAGCACAACCACGCCTCCATGAGTTCGACCCCCAAGCCACACTACAACACCGTGCGCTTGCGGTTACAAATATTTAAATCTCACGCCCCCAATCATATATTGCACACATCTGACACGCACAACGCGGGGACGTTAAGCTTTATGGCTCCGTTGCCGGGGAGGCAACGTGCTTGTTATTTTTGGATCCATTGAACCCTTGAGTCTAGCTCACATCTCTATCTCGCGATAATTTTCGCATTCCTCTTTTTCCATTTTTATTTTATTTTCTTACTTTTATTTTCTATTTTATCTGTTTCTTTCCCACTTTTCGCTTCACGGGTGTTTGTTGCTTTTAATGCGCAGGAGTTCAAGGAGTCTCGACAACTTGATTCATGTCGATCCTGAGATAAACGCCACCCTAAGGCGTCCTGCCGTAGAGAAGTGAAGAAGAGAAGAGCCTGAAACCATGGGGGAGAACACCCCACCTCACAAGTCCCTGCTGGAGTACTCGATGACATCCATCGAGTCCACCTCCGCCATCCGCCCTCCTGCTATTACAGCGCAAAGCTTCGAGCTTAAGCCATCTTTGGTGACATGGATCCAGCAGGATCAATTCTCGGGGGCACCCATGGAGAGCACTATCAAACATTTGGACTCCTTCTTAGAGAAATGTGACACCTTCCGGATAAATGGTGTCACAACTGAGGCGATCCGTCTGAAGCTATTCCCCTTCTCTCTGCGGGATAAGGCCAAGCTGTGGCTTAGGGGGAAGGACCCGAATACGTTCAACACTTGGGAGAGGCTTTCAAACGCTTTTCTGACGAAGTTCTTTCCTCCGGGGAAGACCATGAAGCTGAGGAGTGAGATCTCCTCCTTCTCCCAGGCCAGCCATGAGTCCTTGCATGAAGCTTGGACGAGATATAAGGAAATACAGCGAAGATGCCCTCATCATGAGCTTTCGAAATGGCAGATAATTAATCTGTTCTACAATGGATTGATGGATGACTTGAAATCTTCCATGGACGCCACGGCTGGAGGGTCCTTTATGTCCAGAAGCGAAGAAGATGCAGGACAAATTCTAGAAAATATGGCATCAAACAATGAGAGGTGGTGTGACGAGAGAGCCACACCTAGATCTGGGGGCATCCACAAGGTCGAGGACGTCGACAAATTATCCAGCAAGTTTGACTTGCTGTCGACCCAGATCCCGCATTGATGGTAGGAGCCGGTGGTGCCGGTACGCAACATATTGCGGCAGTGAAATCAAAAGTCATGTGTGACTTCGAGGGTGGTGACATCTCACCACCGTTGGACCAAGCAAGCGCACTATTCTACAATCCTATGGGAAATGCGTCGTACCCACCACGGACTAGCTCCAACACGGCCTACTCTCCAAACAATCGGAATCATCCCAACCTTAGCTACCGGGCATCGTATCAGCAGACGCCGCCTCAGCAATAGCAACAACAGATATATCAACAGCCGGCTAGGCCTCAGCAACAGAAGTTTCAGCAGCAGTAGCCCCCACAACAGTATCAGCAATATGCTCCCAGGAATCAGCAACCCTTTCAGCAGCAGCAATTTGGTTAACAGAAGGCCATCTCTCCGGTTGAGTCCCTCTTGACTCAATACATAACCAACCAGGAGAAGATAAATCTGAAGATGGAAATGGGGCAAAGGGTCTCACGGACCAAGTGACCAGCTGGGGTTACTAGTGGCGAACCTTTCAAGGTCGCAAAATCTACTGCCGCCACAACCCGAAGTGAACCCGAGGGGAGCAAACCAGACGTTGGCACTCATGCACGAGCATGCAAATGGATCTGCTATCATGTTGAGGAGCGGAACACAAATCCCCACAAGAGTGCCCCCAAAGGAACCGGAAGCACCGTATAGCCAAGGACAACGGTGCTTCGTCACCAAAGCCAACGACTCCGGAGGAAGTCCCTGAAGAGGAGAAGGAGAAAAACGAGGAAGGGAGCCTCAAGGTGTTCAAGCCCGTTGTGCCTTTTCCACAACGGCTAGCCCAAGCCAAGATAGATGAAAAGTATGGCAAATTCTTTGCCATGGTCAAGGATCTAAGCTTACAAATCCCCTTTCTTGAAGCTATCGAGACAATTTCCTCCTACGCAAAATTTCTAGAGGATTTGGTGACAAGAGGGTCGAGAAAGGAGAAGGTCGTATTGACAGCGGAATGCAGTGCTCTCATTCATAGAGCAGATCTGCCTAAGCTTAAAGACCCGGGGAGCTTCTCTATCCCTTGCGCGATCGGGGAAGTAAAGATCCATCGTGCGCTCGTCGATCTTGGAGCGATCGTCAGTTTGATGCCCCTGTTACTGTACAAGAGGATAGGAATGGGTGACTTGGATCCCACCAGAATGACCCTAAAGCTTGCAAACCGATCGGTCAAATATCTGGTGGGGGTTGTAGATGACCTCCCTGTCAACGTAAGTGGGGTGCATGAGCCAGTGGACTTCATTGTCATGGACATACCTGAAGATGCACACACCCCCATCATCCTTGGACGGCCTTTCATGGCCACTGCCAGCGTATTAATCTGTAACGACCGGTTTTTATCAGTGATAGTACCTGTATTTTCTCCACTGATTTATTTATTTTTCTTTCCGCCTGTGATCGTATCAACGTATCTGCCTCGGTGCACGTGCCAACCTATCATGTTGAATATTTCTATTATTGTTTTATGATACAAAGTTAATTTCTTATCGTTATTATTATTATTGTTATTTGTTATTATAATTGTTCTTATCATTAGCAATGTCCTTATTATTTTTGTGTGACACTTAGTTAATTGGTTTTATTATTATTATTATTGTTATGTTGTGGCACTTGGCTATATATTATTATCATTATTATAGTTATTATTATTATTGCTATCTTCTCTTAAGCCTCTCCCTATTATTAGCAAACCCTGTAGGCCTTACACTCACGCAACAAGTAACCCTCACTCTTGCAAGGCCTTGTCCTAATAAGTAAATAGTAGCCCCTACTTTTAACCTAGGTCTATGCTACAAGAGCCGAAGCCCCTAGCACATCAACCTCCTATTCCTGTTGTTGCAAGCTCAACCTAGGCCTTATATAAGTTTATAACCCCTACATTACTTTTTATATAAATGAAACCTAACCTATATCACATACTAGCCTAGGCCTACTTCTATTTCCATGCAACAGCCATTCCCCTATACACAGGCTCACGCATGGGCCTTAAAAAAACAAAACAAAAGAACAAAAAACCTAGCAGCTAATGAAACCCTACCCACTGCTCTTAAAACCCTGCTTGTTTTCCCTATAAAGGAAACCGCAACCTACCCCCTATATTATAACACCTAGGGTTATATCTACCCAGCCGCCATAGCCTCCCTCTCCCCCCTCTTCTTCCACGCGAACCACAGGCCGCAGCCTCCTTCTTCCCTAAACGCCGACTCCCCTCCTCTCCACGCAAACCGCCAGCAACAAAACACTCCAGGCCGTGCCCTTCTACTGCTCCTTCCCGCAAACACCACCCACGGCCTTCTCAAACCCGAGAGCAACACCCCCCTCAGGCCAACAACTCCTCACGGCATCTCCTTCAGCCACGCAACCACGCAACAGCCGTAGCAAGCCTCCGACAGCCGTGCTTTCGTCCAACCGCTCAGATCTGACGTCGACTGTCCCCTCACGTCATCCGATCCCTCGCTTCACTTCAGGTTGGTAAATCTATCCCCTAAAACTCATAACCCCCACCGTAAAGTAGAGAAACCTAATAAAACACGTTGATTAGACGTCGTAGGAGCTTGTACGAATCTGACCTGAACTGAAAAACGCTATTTCTGATTTTGTGCTCTGCCAAAACAGCGAACCAAACACTCCCCAGCGTAGTACTCGTCGAGACGAATCCAACGACACCAAGAACGCTAAAACAGGCGAGTATACAATTTGTTATGATTTTTAGAAGTTTCGGCACGTTTACGCCGCCTTCATGTATTGCAGAACAACCTGAAATTGTGACGTGAAATAATGTAGGAAAGTGACACCATAATGATTAGGACAAAAATTGGGATCCAACGGTATATCATACGATATATCCCCAATTTAAACAACTAGAGAAAGAAATTGTTTCTGTAGCAAATTGAACGAAAAGGACGAAATCGTCATTATTGGAAATTACGGAACCGGTCGTTCGACCCGCTTCCGCTTTGCAGAAATGTTACCATAAAACACAAATTTGATAACAATGAAATTCAGTGAGTCTTGACATGTTTAACAGTTTGGACATCGTGAAATCGTGCGCCTCGAAGGCGGAATCGTGAATTCGTGATGTCGTGTGAGTCGACTAGGCCGGCTCGTGTTCCGGCAAAACTTTTGGGTGGGGTTAGGGTTGAGCAGCCACTGGGCGTATGAAAGGTACTCTCCTCAAGAACACCACCCGACGCGGTGGGTTAGTGTCAATCACGGTAAGCCCCCGTGAGAGGAACGACCTTCTCATCACGACCTAAAGGCGAGAACCCTAGATTAGATGTGAAGTCTTGACATGGTCATTGTAACGCTAACTTGGTCTTCGTGAATATTGAAATGCTAACAAACTCAGAGAATCTAATTTTGAACTTGCCATCGACTAGAACTGCATGCTAGGAATGTTTCTTTCTGCCCCGAAATATTAAATGTTAATTGCTGCAGTCGTTTCCTTTATTAAATGCTTCTAAAATTTCGTATACTTGTTATATACTTCGCCTTGGGATGCTAACTCTTCTTGCAGACCCCTAGCTGACATACATTCATGTTTTGTGGATGTATGTCAGGTTCAGAGCTTGAGTACCAGGAGGACCAGTATGAGACGCCGGAGTTGGAGAGTCAGGAGTTCGCACCTGACGCAGAGCCTCTCCCAGCAGAGGACTAGTGGACCCCGACTCCTTTACTGCTTTCTTAGTTTCCTTGTCACTGTAGTTACTTTCGAGTACGTTACTTTTCTTGTTGCTACTTTTAGCCCAGCTGTGGCATTGTTAAACTCTGTGTACGAACATTATTTCTGGATGTGGCTATATCTGTGCTGGTTGGGTTTTCTTATTATTTCTGAATGGTAGTTGCAAGGACCTCATCTGTATTTTAAACACAGACGCTTATTGAACTCGAGCGTCGCCGCTCCAGTTCAAGCGGACCGCGTAACGCTCTCGCTTCCGGTGCCTTTTGGGAAGCGGGGCGTTATAGGTTTTAGTGGTGGCCCATGCAGGTCACTTGCAACTGCGAAATTCAAAATAATGAGAACATTTATCATTAGCTAAACATCTAGGATAATCGTATACACGGGATTAACTCGGGATTTCTTTATCTTTTGCAGGATGTCCGGAAGACGCATCACCCGACACGGAGCCGGAGCCGTAGTCGGAAACGGGGCCGGAGCTGCCGGAGTCGGAGAGGAAGACATCCGCCAGATGCTGGGAGTTATGAGAGATATGCTGGAGGTTCAGCATCATTTAGTCCAGCAGGGACGCCAGGCTACACTAGTTGCGCCAGCTGCACCAGCTGCACCGGCACTTGGAGCCAAGCAGTTCAGAGAGATGCGTCCGAAGAGTTTCTCCGGACGAGAGGGCTCGCTAGCGGCCGAAGAGTGGCGTCAGAGCACTGAGGATGATTTGGGCCTTGCCCGAATCCACAAAGATGAATGGGTGGATCTTGCCAGGAAGCAGCTGACAGATAATGCCCGCAGTTGGTGGACTGCGGAGGAAGCCAGGCTGACCAAGCCGATTTCATGGGATACTTTCAGCAAGAGATTTGACGCCCAGTATTTTCCGAAGTCGGCGAAGCGGATGATGGAGAGTCGCTTCATCAACCTGGAGCAGGGTACCATGACCGTTGACGAGTACGAGGCGGAGTTCACTATGCTGAGCCGCTATGCCCCTGACATGGTGAAGGAACCTGAGGACTGTGCACACCGTTTCTTGCAGGGCTTGGACCTGGACATTCAGAGTGTGCTGTCTGGGAATACTTTTTCTACTCATGAGGATGTTCTGGTGGCTGCGAAGAACCAGGAGCATGTGGCCAATCTGAAGAAGGCCCGACAGGCGGGCAAGCGCCCGGTGGAGATGCAGAGGAGTGCACCTAGGCCTGGTGTACGTCCAGTCCAGACCACCCAGTTCAAGAGGCCAGCTGCACCTGTTTTCAACCGAGCTGAGCAGACTTGCCACTTCTGCGGCAAGCTTGGCCATCTGAAGAAGGACTACAGGAAGATGCTGAATCAGTGTTTGGTTTGTGGATCGTCTGCTCATGTTGCGAGGGACTGCCCCCGAGGTACTCGACCTATGACTGCTAGAGCACCTGGACCTGTTCAGCGGACAGCGCCTGCACCTGGGCCCGCTCAGAGACCAGTGCCTGCACCTGGACAGCGAGGACCACCTCTGGTACCGCAGGAGCGAGCCTTTCAGCAGGCCAAACCCCCGGTGCGTCGAGCTTACACCATGACAGCTGTTGAGGCTGAAGCTGTTGACGATGTGATCGCAGGTAACCCTTGACCTAGTCTTTACTTTCTGCATTTATGTTTGATTAGTTAGTTTCCTTGTTTGATAAAGTTGCTTGTGCCCCTTAGGTGTTATCCTAGTTTCTTCTCACCCTGCCCTGACCCTGTTCGACTCTGGAGCTTCCATGTGCATCCTGTCACGGAAGTTCGTAGTCGAACACTCGATTCCCACCTACACCCTTCCCAAGTGTTGGAACATCACGACTGGGAATGGTGTGGTGAAGGTTGCACTTGGTTGTAGACCTTGTCCATTGGTGGTTAGTGGACACGAATTGTATGCAGATTTCATCGTCCACGACCTACCCAATTTCGATGCGATCCTCGGCATTGATTGGTTGGGAGCTTTCTACGCCACGATCGACTGTCACCGGAAGAAAGTGGTGTTTGAAATCCCTGGCCATCCAGTATTCGAGTTCGTCAGCGGAGGACGTTCGCTCGGACCAGTCAAGTTCCGGGCCCAGCCGTACAGATTGACAGTTGCATCTCTGATAACAGAGCCGGAGAAGCCATCTGTAGTGCAAGACTTCGAGGATGTCTTCCCCGAGGAAATTTCCGGTTTGCCGCCTGATCGAACATTAGAGTTCGGCATTGATCTGATGCCAGTAGCTCAACCAATTTCTAAGGCACCCTACCGTATGGCTCCTGCTGAGTTAGAGGAGCTGAGGAAGCAGTTGGACGAGCTGCTACAGAAAGGTTTTATTCATCCCAGCGTGTCTCCCTGGGGTGCACCCGTCTTACTGGTGAAGAAGAAAGACGGATCGAGGAGGATGTGTATCGACTATCGGGAGCTGAATCAGATCACTGTGAAGAACAAGTACCCGCTGCCCCGTATTGACGATATCTTCGATCAGCTTGGTGGATCGAAGGTGTTCTCGAAGCTGGATCTTCGGAGCGGATACCATCAAGTCAGAGTCAAGAAGGATGACGTGCCCAAGACAGCTTTCCGGACCAAGTACGGGCACTATGAGTTCGTTGTCATGCCATTCGGTGTGACCACCGCTCCTGCTGTGTTCATGAACCTCATGAACCTCATCTTTTACGACTTCCTCGACAAGTTCGTGGTGATTTTTATAGATGACATCCTGGTGTATTCGAGGAGCGAGGAAGAGCATGCAGAACACTTGAGATTGGTATTGGAGACGCTCCGCCATCATAAACTATATGCCAAGTTCAGCAAATGCGAGTTCTGGTTGGACAGAATTGCATTTCTTGGCCATGTAGTATCAGGAGCCGGCATCTCAGTGGATCCGGAGAAGGTCAGAGCAGTCAGTGATTGGCCTACACCGCGATCAGCTTCGGATATCAGGAGTTTCCTTGGATTGGCTGGCTACTACCGCAGGTTTATCAAGGATTTCTCGAGGATAGCTGAGCCGATGACGAGGTTGACGAGGAAGGATGTCAAGTTCAGTTGGACAGAATCTTGTGAGCAGGCTTTCAGCACCTTGAAGGAGAGACTGACGACTACACCGATCTTAGCTATTCCGGACAGAAGCGGAGGCTTTGAGATTTTCTGTGATGCATCGGGGAAGGGACTTGGTTGTGTTTTGCACCAGCACAACCATGTAGTTGCGTATGCTTCGCGACAGTTGAAAGTTCATGAGAAGAACTATCCAACCCATGATTTGGAACTCGCCGCGGTCATTTTTGCGCTGAAGATTTGGCGTCATTTCTTACTTAGTGAGAAGGTGAAGATATTCACCGATCACAAAAGTTTGAAATACATATTCACTCAGAAGGAACTGAATATGAGACAGCGCAGATGGTTGGAGTTGATGGCAGATTATGACATCGACCTTCAGTATCATCCAGGGAAGGTGAATGTCGTACCGGACGCCTTGAGCCGACTGCCTGAGGTGATGATTCTCACAGCCGAGTGGAGATTGCAGCAGGATTTGCGAGAGATGGATGTTGAAGCTGTTCTTCCCGGAGTCACTTCATCGTTGATGAACATGCAGATTCAGTCGACAATTGTTGATCAGATCAAGACTGCTCAAGCTGGTGATGCTAAGTTGATGAAGATTAGAGAGCAAGTCGAAGCTGGACTCCGGACAGATTTTCTTATTCACGAGGACGGATCTTTGAGGTATGGCAGCAGGATCTACGTTCCTGCAGGAGATATCAGAGAAGAGTTGATGAATGAGGCTCACAGTTCACCTTATTCCATTCATCCTGGAGGCACGAAGATGTACAAGGACATTCGTCGGAATTTCTGGTGGCACGGAATGAAAAGAAGTGTGGCACGGAGTGTTGCCAAATGCCTGGTGTGTCAGCAGGTGAAGGCTGAACATCATCGCACGGCCAGACTACTACAGCCCCTGCCTATCCCGGAGTGGAAATGGCAGCACATCACGATGGACTTCGTGACTGGCTTACCTCGGAGCACCAAACAGAATGACGCAATCTGGGTCATCGTCGATCGGCTGACCAAGTCTGCGCACTTCATACCGTTCCGAGTAGGACAATCCACAGAAATACTGGCTAGGAAATATATGGAGGTAATGATCTGTCTCATCCTTTCGTATTTCCTTCCTAGTATCAATAGTGATGTGAATTTGTTGTGTAGGAGATCGTGCGTTTGCATGGAGTCCCTGTGAGCATTGTATCCGATCGCGATACGAGGTTCACGTCTCAGTTCTGGAAGAGTCTGCAGACCAATCTTGGTACCAGTCTGAAGTTCAGCACTGCGTATCACCCGCAGACGGATGGCCAGTCAGAGCGGACCATTCAGATTCTGGAGGACATGCTGAGAGCTTGCATGCTAGATTTCAAGGGTTCGTGGGAGGATCATCTACACCTGGTGGAGTTCTCCTACAACAACAGTTATCAAGCAAGCATTGGCATGGCGCCTTTCGCTGCCCTCTACGGAAGGAAGTGTCGTTCGCCCCTGAGCTGGGATGACGTTGGAGATAGAGAGTTGTTGGGACCGAAGTTGATTGTTGAAGCTGTGGACGTTGTTCGAGATATCAGGGACTACTTCGGATTGCTCAGGACCGTTATAAGCATTGGGCTGATGCTAAACGGCGACCCCTGGAGTTTCAGCCAGGAGACCATGTGTTCCTGAAAATTTCTCCGAATCACGGAGTGATTCGTTTTGGGAAACGTGGTAAGCTCAGCCCGAGATACATCGGACCCTTCGATGTTCTGGAGAGAGTTGGCGAGGTAGCGTACCGCTTAGCCTTGCCGCCATCTTTGGAAGGTGTTCACGACGTCTTCCATGTGTCTCAACTTCGTCGGTACATCAGCGACCCATCTCACGCTGTTGACTACTCTGAGATCACTGTTCGCCCAGATTTGACGTATGATCAGCAGCCAGTACAGATTCTCGACAGACGTCAGAAGTCACTCCGAAACAAGACTGTCGACCTTGTTAGAGTGATGTGGCGACACGGCTCGTCAGGAGAGTCCACCTGGGAGAGAGAAGACGAGATGAGAGAGCGTTACCCCCACCTGTTCCCTGACCTGTGATTTTTAGGAATTCCGAGGGCGGAATTTTTCTTAAGGTGGGTAGGATGTAACGACCGGTTTTTATCAGTGATAGTACCTGTATTTTCTCCACTGATTTATTTATTTTTCTTTCCGCCTGTGACCGTATCAACGTATCTGCCTCGCTGCACGTGCCAACCTATCTTGTTGAATATTTCTATTATTGTTTTATGATACAAAGTTAATTTCTTATCGTTATTATTATTATTGTTATTTGTTATTATAATTGTTCTTATCATTAGCAATGTCCTTATTATTTTTGTGTGACACTTAGTTAATTGGTTTTATTATTATTATTATTGTTATGTTGTGGCACTTGGCTATATATTATTATCATTATTATAGTTATTATTATTATTGCTATCTTCTCTTAAGCCTCTCCCTATTATTAGCAAACCCTGTAGGCCTTACACTCACGCAACAAGTAACCCTCACTCTTGCAAGGCCTTGTCCTAATAAGTAAATAGTAGCCCCTACTTTTAACCTAGGTCTATGCTACAAGAGCCGAAGCCCCTAGCACATCAGCCTCCTATTCCTGTTGTTGCAAGCTCAACCTAGGCCTTATATAAGTTTATAACCCCTACATTACTTTTTATATAAATGAAACCTAACCTATATCACCTACTAGCCTATGCCTACTTCTATTTCCATGCAACAGACATTCCCCTATACACAGGCTCACGCATGGGCCTTAAAAAAACAAAACAAAAGAACAAAAAACCTAGCAGCTAATGAAACCCTACCCACTGCTCTTAAAACCCTGCTTGTTTTCCCTATAAAGGAAACCGCAACCTACCCCCTATATTATAACACCTAGGGTTATATCTACCCAGCCGCCATAGCCTCCCTCTCCCCCCTCTTCTTCCACGCGAACCACAGGCCGCAGCCTCCTTCTTCCCTAAACGCCGACTCCCCTCCTCTCCACGCAAACCGCCAGCAACAAAACACTCCAGGCCATGCCCTTCTACTGCTCCTTCCCGCAAACACCACCCACGGCCTTCTCAAACCCGAGAGCAACACCCCCCTCAGGCCAACAACTCCTCACGACATCTCCTTCAGCCACGCAACCACGCAATAGCCGTAGCAAGCCTCCGACAGCCGTGCTTTCGTCCAACCGCTCAGATCTGACGTCGACTGTCCCCTCACGTCATCCGATCCCTCGCTTCACTTCAGGTTGGTAGATCTATCCCCTTAAACTCATAACCCCCACCGTAAAGTAGAGAAACCTAATAAAACACGTTGATTAGACATCGTAGGAGCTTGTACGAATCTGACCTGAACTGAAAAACGCTATTTCTGATTTTGTGCTCTGCCAAAACAGCGAACCAAACACTCCCCGGCGTAGTACTCGTCGAGACGAATCCAACGACACCAAGAACGCCAAAAACAGGCGAGTATACAATTTGTTATGATTTTTAGAAGTTTCGGCACGTTTACGCCGCCTTCATGTATTGCAGAACAACCTGAAATTGTGACGTGAAATAATGTAGGAAAGTGACACCATAATGATTAGGACAATAATTGGGATCCAACGGTATATCATACGATATATCCCCAATTTAAACAACTAGAGAAAGAAATTGTTTCTGTAGCAAATTGAACGAAAAGGACGAAATCGTCATTATTGGAAATTACGGAACCGGTCGTTCGACCCGCTTCCGCTTTGCAGAAAT
This sequence comes from Scilla litardierei, assembly GCA_030789695.1. Taxonomy (NCBI): domain Eukaryota; kingdom Viridiplantae; phylum Streptophyta; class Magnoliopsida; order Asparagales; family Asparagaceae; genus Scilla; species Scilla litardierei. The sequence goes on from CM061137.1 coordinate 72,467,862, forward strand.
GTCACCATAAAAGACAAATTTGATAACAATGAAATTCAGTGAGTCTTGACATGTTTAACAGTTTGGACATCGTGAAATCGTGCGCCTCGAAGGCGGAATCGTGAATTCGTGATGTCGTGTGAGTCGACTAGGCCGGCTCGTGTTCCGGTAAAACTTTTGGGTGGGGTTAGGGTTGAGCGGCCACTGGGCGTATGAAAGGTACTCTCCTCAAGAACACCACCCGACGCGGTGGGTTAGTGTCAATCACGGTAAGCCCCCGTGAGAGGAACGACCTTCTCATCACGACCTAAAGGCGAGAACCCTAGATTAGATGTGAAGTCTTGACATGGTCATTGTAATGCTAACTTGGTCTTCGTGAATATTGAAATGCTAACAAACTCAGAGAATCTAATTTTGAACTTGCCATCGACTAGAACTGCATGCTAGGAATGTTTCTTTCTGCCCCGAAATATTAAATGTTAATTGCTGCAGTCGTTTCCTTTATTAAATGCTTCTAAAATTTCGTATACTTGTTATATACTTCGCCTTGGGATGCTAACTCTTCTTGCAGACCCCTAGCTGACATACATTCATGTTTTGTGGATGTATGTCAGGTTCAGAGCTTGAGTACCAGGAGGACCAGTACGAGACGCCGGAGTTGGAGAGTCAGGAGTTCGCACCTGACGCAGAGCCTCTCCCAGCAGAGGACTAGTGGACCCCGACTCCTTTACTGCTTTCTTAGTTTCCTTGTCGCTGTAGTTACTTTCGAGTACGTTACTTTTCTTGTTGCTTAATTTAGCCCAGCTGTGGCATTGTTAAACTCTATGTACGAACATTATTTCTGGATGTGGCTATATCTGTGCTGGTTGGGTTTTCTTATTATTTCTGAATGGTAGTTGCAAGGACCTCATCTGTATTTTAAACACAGACGCTTATTGAACTCGAGCATCGCCGCTCCAGTTCAAGCGGACCGCGTAACGCTCTCGCTTCCGGTGCCTTTTGGGAAGCAGGGCGTTACATAATCGATGTGAAGAATGGGAAACTTTCCCTTAACGTCGGCAACGAAAGAGTCGAGTTTAACTTGGGGTTGTCAATGAAGCACCCAGATCCCCCAGATGATCCAAGATACAATGTGCTGGAGCTAGAAGAACAGAGAGCTGTGGAGGAAAGCTCCTGGGAAATTCTTTCAAGAATCCCCTCGATAGCTTGGGGTACTTAGAAGAACCAGTCGGCCTGAAGAAAGATGATGTCTCTGGGAAAGCGGATGCGGCACATACGGTCCATCCTGGATTTCAAAAGGCTCCTCCGACGAGGAGGAAAGGGAAAGAGCCCATGGGGCTCATGGGTGACGAGATCCGAATCCTGAAGCATGTGGCAGTAAACGCCAATTTAAGAGAGAAGCCCCCGGATTCCGTCAACGGAGGGAGAGTCGTCGAGCAAGTTTTCTTGTCACTGCCGATGACACCGATGGGCGCTAATTCTGGATCTGAAGCGATGCCGATCTTAGGGCATCACCCCCGTTCGCCTTGAATATCATCTACGGGCATCGAGCAAACGACGTTAAACAAACGTGCTTCATGGGAGGCAACCCATGCTCTAAACTTTTATCTTCGTTTTTAGGATTTTTATTATCTTTATTTTTTTCCATTTTAATAATTAAATTCAGCCGCAGGATCATCCATCGGGGAACTAAGGCCATTCGTAAATTTTTGCAGGAAACAAGGCCTCACCTGATCGGGTGGTTATTCAACCGATCGGGTGAGACGTATCAGACAATGACCGTATCTGCTCTCCATGCGAACCGGTCGGGTGAAGCATTGCATGACCAGGTGGCAGACCGTGTGAGCTGAACAGAAGTCTCGGGAATTTTAGGAATTGATCAACCGATCGGTTGACACGAAGCGTGGTCGGGTGACAGACCGGGTGGGCTGTACTAAACTTTCGGGAAAAAAGTGTGAAGCGGCCACCCGATCGGTTGAGTTCTCAACCGGAACTCAACCGATCGGGTCGCCTGTAGCCAATTTTCAGCAACATTTCTGACCTAATAGTCAACCAATCGGGTGAGTTTTCACCCGATCGGTTCGACTTAAACTCTATATAAGCCCGACCCCCTCACCCGTTCATCTCCCTCGCCTGATCCCGATTCCCTCTCGCCGTTTCAACTTCCTCTCCCTCTTTCGACCTCGTTTCTCACTCAACCGACCGCAAACCCCTCCCAATCGATCTCTCCCCTCTCTTTTTCCATCTCTCCATCGATCTCTCCCCCCGTTTCTTCGATTCCACCCCCCGCAAAAGCCCTTATTTCTGCCCAAACACCCTCATTTTTGAAATTTGCTGAAAGGAGTTGCCGCGGCTTCACACTTCATCCCATTACGTTGCATTGGGACCTCTACGAGCAAGGATCTTCATCTCGCTTGGGTAACTTCGCTCCTTAGCTTAATTTCATATTTTGCCCTAGAATTTTGATTTGCTCGATTGCTTGTGTTAGTGTGCATCCATCGCATTTCACATTCACTCTCACAAACACTCTCTCACATGGCCAAAGATAAGGATAAGGGTAAGGCTATATGCGGGAGGAGGGGTCGTCTCGCAAGAGACGCAAAACTACACGTCCACCACACCCACGCCCTCCTCCCGCACAGCCTGCACAACCCCAACCCCAACCCCAACCTGTCGTCCCAGTTGAGGACCCACTGATGGGCCCGCATGGCTACCACTTTAGGAACCAGGAGCACAAAGACTTCCGTCTGGCCCACTGATGGGCCTTGCTACCCCCGAGGTAAGGCCAAGGCCTCCTCCATCATTCACCACGTCTTCCGTCTGGCCCACCATATCATTTCTTGCATGTTTTCCCCCAGGGATGAGTCAGGTACCATGACCATCCCTGATCTCTTCATTCTGTGGGCCATGACCTTCCCCTTTGTCCGCGGGGATGACGAGATTTCTTTTAGGGCCCCTACCATTCCCGTCCATGCCGGCGGATGGCTTATTCAAAAGCTCATTGAGATTAGCCGAGCCGACAAGGGGAAGCTTTGTTGCGGGGGCCTTATAACGATCATAGCTTCTGCTCCCAGGTATAATATTGTCATCCCCCGAGATCTTCCCGCTGCCGCAGGACCCTCACGTCTAGATCTTGACGTCCTGTGGCATATTCACATGATTAAGCCCCGCCCCGATGGCCGCTTCACGTTCCATTACGGGCACCCCCAGCTCCCTACACCATTCTGCCCAACCTCGCTTGCATGACCATCCATCTTGTGGCAGACTGGACTTTCCCGCCTGATCCTGAGTTTCTTCTGGGGTTGCGCCTTCCATTCATCCCGGGCGCACCTAGACCACCTTCCCCTGCCGCCCACTTAGGCGAGCAGGACATCCCTATGCACCATGATGACCCTGGGGCTGGTCCTAGTCATGTCATCCCAGCTTCTGTCCCGATCACCACTGTCACCACCTCTCCTGTCCGCACTACCACATCCTCCTCCTTTCATCGAGCCACTTCCACTCGTCTCGCTCTCGAGACTGAGCTGGCTTCGCTTCGCCCTGTCATTGCATCCTCCACCCCCTCGGACCCAGCCCCTTCGATTTTCTCTCACCCACGCTTCCTCGTACTTGAGAGGAACGTGGCCGCCATCCTCTGTCTTCTCACTCACGTCCACGGACCACCCCCTCCCACACCACACCCCATACCCCCACCTTCACCGCCTCGACGATTTTCACCTCCCCCATCACATCCCACACCTCCACCATCACCCCCTAGGCGACCATCCCCACCTATCACTACTTCCATCACTACTACTTCATCTACTCCCACCGTTTCCATTCCCTTCACTGTCGCCCCCACAGCTCCACTACCCTCCACTTCCGTCACTCCATACGTGCGCCGTAAGAAATTGCAGGTGTGTTCTCGATCACTCCCCCCACCATCCTCACCTACCCCCGTACCTCCACCACCCTCCACCACATTGGTCACCTTTTCCCTCCCACTCACCGTCATCACCTCCACACCACCCATCGACCACACTTCCTCCACACCCACCGATCCATTACCTCGACCCCTTTCTCCACTTCTCTGCACACCAGTCACCTCACCCACCCACACCGCATCCCCCACTTCTTCCGTCGAGGAGGATGGGATGTTTCCTCTCCTACTTTTTGATTTCTTTTTGTTTTCTGACCTCCCCCTTGCATATCTCTGCATATTCATGATCACATCATTTCACTAGCTTTGTCACGTCTAGCTTGGGGGATGTCAAATTTTTATTTGTGCTGTCGTGTGATGTTTTCTTCGTCTGTTTGTTTTATATGTTGTCTCGTGTGATTTTCTACTTTCATTTTTGTTTATATGTCGTGTGGTGTGATTTTTATTTTTGTTCTTCTTTTCAGTTTCGTTTGTGTGTTTTTCTTGTTTTTCATGTCTTTTTGTGTCGGTGCGCATTCCCCCCCATTTTCATTGCCCTCACGTATTCACTTTTATTGCATTGAGGGCAATGCAAACTCCAGCTTGGGGGAGTCGCACTTTATGCGTCATTTGTGTCTTTTCTTCTTTTTAAGTCGTTTTTCCTCGTGGTTTTCTTTTTCTTCTCATCTTTTGTCCTCCCTCTCTCCTAGAGATGACCTCATATGATGAATTGCCACAGAATCACACACACACACACACACCTAGCATGGCTTCGATAATCACATTCACTAACCCTAGGAAGCCGAGTCCTACTGCATTTCATGCTTCGTGGGTCCATTTTGCTTTTGTGTGAGTCGTGTGTCGTGACTAGCTAGTGGTGTACTTCTACTTTGTGATTTTGATTTATATACCTATCCTTGGTTGACCCCAAGATTATCATGTTTCGATTTGAGTATGCGGTTTTTGCTTCTACTGTCTGCTTCTATATGCATGATATATATGTATCGTATGCTTCAATTCGCATGTGTCGGGATTCCACAATTAAGGACTAGGATAACCCATTTAGCCTATGCTCTGATTTGCGAGAAATATTTTCTTTGCTTAAGTGTTTAGAATCTGATTTCTTTTTTATTTTACTTGGTGCAAATCTGCTCGCCGTGTACCGTTCTCCCACTTGGGAGAGTACACATGTATATATCCCAATATCCAAAAATCCAAAAAAGAGAGAAAAGAACGACCAAAAGAAAAAAGGGGGAAAAGAAAAGAGAAAAGAAAAAAAATATGTATAGCCAAAAATCCAAAAAAATACAAATTCCCAAAACCCAAAAAAATTCCTGTGTGAATATTTTTTCATATCTACGGATAATAAAGGGAAGGCGAGAGTTTGCACCGAGTGTTCTACTCCACACCTTCTCAATCTCCATTGATTTCGAACACACTTGGCATAAGGACTTTCTAGCGATTATCTAGGCAATAGTGTGGTGATTTCCTAGACCCTAGCTGTGGAGTCCTCGATACATGAGACGCTTCAATTCTCATACTCTCCTCATGCATGCTTGAGCTATATATTCACTGCCATTTCTAAATTGAATCGATATTTCGGTCATTTCTTGGATTTGTGTTTATGGAGTTTATAGCACAATGTAGATAGAGACACCGTCTGCTAGCACACGACCACGCTCACTCACGCTTCACCGCGTGGGCCCACAGCACTTGTCTGGACTCGTATTCCTTGGTTTAGTGATGTGATTTGGCGTTTGCTTGCTTGGTGTGTCGTTTTTGATTTTGTTGGCCCTGACGGGCGATTTAGGATTTAGAGTTCTCTTTCTCTCTCTTTCTCTCTATTTTCTCCCTCCGCGAGCTCCTACTCTCACTCGTCTTTCTCGAGAACGAGGAAGGGTTCAGCTTGGGGGATTTTTACGTGCGTTTATATTTCATATCTTTACGCACGTTTTCTTTCGTGTTTTTCCGTTATTTTCTGCCGTCTCGTATTCGTTTTCTCGTATTTTCTTGTTTTCTTTCACTTTTCCGTGTTTTTTATGTTTACAGGAGTTTGCCGGCGTAGGGGACATAAAACGACGATATCATGAGTCCCCGGAGCAACCGGAGGAGTCACGCGTGATCCAGGGGGTCAAACAACGAAGATCGTCATCTTTCAACCCCACTCGATCGGTTGGACACATCCAACCGATCGGGTGGTGCACACGTGCACGACACGGTCAGCCGCTGAAACATCAAAAGTGTCAACCGACCGGGTCACCGACCGGTTCAACCCGTCTGTTCTCTCTGGAAATTGGAGATGAAACTCAACCGATCGGGTGATCTTCACCCCATCGGTTCACCTGTAGCCGTTTCCCTGAAGAAGATAACCCGGAGTGCTCACCCAACCGTCAGCAGATCGTGCCAAAACATCTGAAGTTACTGTCTTTTGGACAACAATTCCAACCGATCGGTTGATTTATCAACCGATCGGGTCACCCGATGTATGCAAGATCCAAACGACGAGCAGCTTCCATCAACCGACCGTGTCGTCTGACTGGGTGAAGTCTTGAAGATAGCTGCCGAAGTTCGCAGCAGGTCACCCGATCGGGTGATTCTTCACCCGATTGGGTGATGTCGTTTTCTATAAATAGAGACCCTTGGTTTCCAGAAAACGAGAGTTGTTATTTTTGCTGTTTTTCCCTCTCTTGACGGCTGTAATTTTCTAGATATTTGTAAGTTGTCTAATCTTTACAAAACTTTATTATAGTGTTATTTGCATTGCTCTTACTACTTTTCAATCGCCTGATCATGCTTTTAACGGTCGATTTTCATTTAGATTGCTTTTTAGTACATATGTGTGAGTAGTTCCCAAATCAGGGTTTTTGGTGGAAACCCCTTCGTGGGTTCCCCCCGATTCGTCCATAGGACTAGGAAATCGATAGGGATTAGGAATCTATCGGTTACGCGGGGTGTTTCATTGTCATCGGTGGGAAAAAGACCGCCTTTGACCGTTGGGCTAAGGGGGAATAAGCTTGGCGGTTGACTCCCTAGCCATAGCTCACGCCCTTAGCATAGACGTCGAATCCTAGCGCGCGGAAGCGGCAGGATGAGACGTTGGGAGTTATCGTTGCGAGCTTAGTGCTCTCGGAGTCAGTCAGTGTTAATGGACATGGTAATGCCCACTGACCGAACCCGGGAAGTCCGGCATATCATCCTGGGCACCGACCGGAATATCGGGCCCATGGGACGCCGGTATCACTCTTAGAGGCAACGTCTCACCATTAGACCCTAATTCCGATCGTTATCCTACCCGTAGGGCGTATTGGCGAGAATCGCATGATAGGGTGGAAACCGAAGTCCCGGGTTTCCCTTTATACTGTTTATTCCTCGCATTCTATTTTCCGTGACAACCCATCTACCGATTCGGGCTAGCTCACCCATGGGGTGAATCCGGTCCTTTCTGACACAAGCACAACCACGCCTCCCTGATTCGACCCCCAAGCCACACTACAACACCGTGCGCTTGCGGTTACAAATATTTAAATCTCACGCCCCCAATCATATATTGCACACATCTGACACACACAACGCGGGGATGTCAGGCACCACCACAAAATGGTGTTGTAGAGAGAAAGAATAGGACTCTTATTGAGTGTTGGTCGTGCCCCGGGAGTACACACACCCGGGACAAACGAGTTGTCATTTTACCGCAAGTGCACGGTGTAGCGGCGAGTGGGTATCGAACTCAGGGAGGACTAATGACAGTGCCTCCTTCCAATCACCTAGCTATCAAAAGGATCGAGAATCGTTTGAGGTAAAATAGTCGCAATCGTGCAGATATCAAGAGAAAGTATCAATTTAATAAAACGTCTAGGGATATGGGATCCCCACTACGGACCGTCTCTCATCATCGTGATTCATAGGTTTCATCATTGCTAAACTTGAATGTGGGTGAACTAGTCGCAACTAAATGTAGAACCAAGCTCATGCTCTCGCGCTATTGTCGGTCTATAGCAAACCTAGGATAGGGCCCAATCTCTTGTAAACCCTAGCCTAAGCCGCTAGCGTGAAGAACGACATCATCGTTCAATCGTATCTCGAGCCCACTCTCGTGCAAACTCGAGCTACGACCTAGGTTGTGATAGTTCCTATCCATCCAATCTCTTGCAAATTGATATTGGTATAGATTCCCAATTGAAAATCCTAGCTTTGGCCCAATCTCTTGCAAACTAAGTCTAGAAAAATCCAATCGTCAATCTAAATCAAATTTCTAGGCCTTCCTATCAATTGGGATCCAATCTCTTGCAAATCCCAATCGATATGAATTCCTAGCTATCCGTAATCAATCAATCCCAACCTAACCCTAATCAATTCTAGCAACAATTTCACAAATTCATCACAATTTAGAAATAGGGTCCATAGGGTTCATCCCTACGCCCTAAGACGATAGCACTACTCCATATTCATCATGCAATTCTCAGAAAAATCAATAATAATATCAAGATAATTCATTGCAATAGAGAAATAGCTAATACAAATTGAATTTTTGATAGGAAATAGACAAACTAATGAAGATCCAATGATATCCAATGAGAATCCATTAAGAGTAGCCTTTTTTCCTTCAAAATAGAAAGTCTAAATCTAATAATCTAAAAAGTTCTGAAAAAGGCTGCAAAAAGTTCTCCTAACTAGGGCAAAAACTGGGTTTAGATACCCTCCAAAATCGCCCAAAAATCATGACCAAACTGCCCCTGTGCAGCCCAGAAATCGCAACTTTCGCAGCAGGCGGAGCGGCTCACTCGGCCGAGTGACATTGTCACTCGGCCGAGTGACAGACCCTGTAAGAAAACAGTAAGTCAGGGGGTCTCAGGGTCTGCCTTCGGAGGTGACTCGGCCGAGTATACTTATCCGTTCGGTCAAGTGGCTTTTTCGTTCGGTCGAGTGACTGTCGACAGGATCTTCGAAAAATGCAGTAACTTCGGCCTTTCTCTAGACAATTTCCCTGTACCACTCGGGCGAGTGAGATTTCTCACTCGGCCGAGTAGTCTTTCTTCGTTCGGCCGAGTATACGCTGAAATTGACTCTGTGTGCGTATCCGTTTTGCTCGGCCGAGTGGGGCTTCTTGTTCGGCCGAGTGAGTGCTCCGCTCGGCCGAGTGGCATGCTTTAAATGCCCAATCTTCTCCGTTTCCCCTCCTCGTCACTCTTACAAAGTTCCTTCTTCTTTCACTCATCCTCCATCGATGAATGGCCCTCAAACGAGGCGTGGGTGACACTCCTTAGCACTTGCAAACCCGTTGATCTCAAAATCGCTCCAAATCACTCCATATTTCCCGAAATACGACAAAAACAAGAAATAGTGAAAAGCATCGCAATATTGTCGAATAATCACGAAAAACACGGTATGGGCGACCAAAACGGCATGCAAACATGCAGAAAAAAGGTGTAAAATATGGAGTGATAAAAATCTCACAAGCTTACCTCTTACTCGTCCTCGAGGAAGATAAGTAAAAGGTGAGCCCGATGGAAAACATAATAAAAAGAAAAGACAGAAGAGATAGAAAATAAGGAAGAAAGCAAAGAGAGAGGTGCTAGATCTCCGGACGTGGGTTTTGCTTACTCATGTAGCACATGGGGAATATAAAACACATGCCAAAGATTTTTATCTCGATACCATAGTATATGGATGCATTCAAAATAGAAAACCCGAGAATAGCAAAATAATATGAAATACGGAATCATTCTAGAATTAACATCGTCTGAAGCATCTAAAGTGGTATACATAATCATAGATCCCACACTTTTCAATTGAATGCTTTATACCTGGAGTATAAGAGATATCACACAATATGGAGCAGTAAGAATAGAAAAGTATGGTTTTCATGAAATGTATGCCAAGTGTCATTTCCTGGATTTCGTGAAACTTTTAGTGATCTCACCAAGTATAGAAAATTACCTAGCTTAGGTTTTCATGCACTGTCAGGTAGTCACTCTCTCACACATCATTGGTTCCTCTCCCCCAAGCTTATCTATAAGCGTGGTGGCATACGATAAATTAATAAATATATTCCCTATTTTTGAAGCTCCATGATAGAATAAAAGAAACAAAAGAGGAAAGAAAGAGAGAAAGAGTATGAGATGGGATCATGTACAAACTTCTTTTTCTCCTTTCTTTTCGTTTTCTCATTTTTTTTCATTTAAAAAGATTCATATATACAATTGTGATCCCAAATCAAAAGATAGAAAGATATACATGTGTTTTTTCTTTTTGATTTTGGGGGTAGTGGACCATGAACTTTATAAAGCGGGGGAATTGCCAATATAGGATCTGCTAAAGGGAGATTCACCAATGAATATAAATAGAGTATTAATGCTCAAGATATGTGGAGAAAGAAATAAATGTAACGCTCGGTTCACTCTATAAGTCATGCACAACAACTTCAGCAGAGTAATGTAATCTACTCAGTTTGATCTCAGAAAGTAAACTAGTCCAGTTATATCAACCTAACATTCATTCTTTCAACCTGAAAGTGAGGTGTACATTTTTCATGCAATAAGAAGTGATATAAGAAAGGAAAGCAGTACTCCAGATATAAGCAATCAATGCGTGAAGCTTGGTGTGTTTTCTACGAAGAGCATACATATGAATTATCAGACTTCAGCTAATAACAGAATTTCATCCATATTCATATACAAAAAGGTGGGTTACTATCTCAAATGCATAGCATGACAAAGCATATGATATCTGAAATAAAAACTACGGCATGACAAAGTAGTATGCAAACAGAGATAAGCTAATCACCACGTCATCATCATTACAGAAAAATCATCTCTAGCAAAAGATGAAAGAAATAAGGATAAAAGAAAATAGAAACTACTATGAAATGCAGCATACTCAAAAAGGTAAGAAAACGTGATGCATGATAAAAAAACGAAAAAGTGGGTGAAAATGAGTGCAAAAGCAGAAATTGTGAGAAAAACAAAAATAGAAGGGTGACAAAAAGCAAAAGCGTGAGAACTCACTCCCCCAAGCTAAAGTGCATATTGTCCTCAATGTGCGAAGTGTGGCACACTGAGAGACATGAAATGGGTGGGGTGGGTGAGGATGCATGCATGATGAAAATGAAAGAAAAGGAAATGATATGGTAATGCAGGTGATGCATGCAGAGGTCAAAATGGTGCAGAATATAAGTGTCCCCAAAAAGTACTCCCTCTCTCCCAAAGAGATATAAACAGATATGACCAAAAAAGGTACCATAAACGGTGTGTGGAGGAGGGGCGCAAAAATCACCAGGCTCAAAAACAACCAGCAAAACAACAGAAATATAGTAGGCATCCAGTGTGTGCCTAGGCTGGTGATGGTGCACTAGCACCGTCCTATGGCAGAGGAGGAGGAGGAGGTGGTGGGCGTGGTAGCTGCTGGGTGGGTTTCGGTGGTGGAGGCAGACGCGCCAGAATCTGGTTCAGGCAAGCTTGAATACTGGGAAGAATGGCGACGCGGGTCTGTATAGAACTAACTGTGGCGGAGAGAGCCCTGAAATCCCCTCTATGTCCACTAACAGCCCCCTCAAGAGCATGAATGCTCTGAACTAGAGTGTCGGGGGGTGGTGGATCAGAGGGACGCACAGGTCTAACAGGTGAAGTGCGAGGCTGTCTCACGCAGGCAGTGTAGAGGATGGGTCCAGCGGGGAAGTGGGGTAGTGGTGCTGTGCTCACTAAGTGATGCCCAGCCTCTGTGAGAGGCTGTGATGCAGGAAAGGTCGAAGTGGAAGCAGCAGCGGAAGTGGAAGTGAAAACAGACGACGAGGCGGTGTGAGTGGTCAGTGACGCAGACGTGGGGACAGATGTCACGACACTCTCAGAAAAGACTGCGGCAGTGGAGACCGAGAAGTCGACGGCTGGGGAGGCCGTGAAGGGCACAAAAGATGACTCCCCAGGAGTCGAAGACAATGATCGGGATAGGGTCTCTACTGCGGAGGTGAAAGAGGACTCGCCGCTCTCAATAATGGTAGGGGGACGCTCGAGGCTCAGAGTGGTAATGGGCTCGGCAGAAATAGGCATGATCACTCCGTATTTTACACCTTTTTCCAGCATGTTTGCATGCCATTTAGATCGCTCAAATCATGTTTTTCACGATTTATCGACAATATTGCGATACTTTTCACGATTTGTTGTTTTTGTCGTATTTCAGGAGATTTGGAGCGATTTGGAGTGATTCCGAGATACACCCACTCTGGAGTGTCACCGACGACTTCCCCGAGGGGTATTTTGCTATTGGAGAGGAGCGGAAGAAGAAAGAACGTCGTAGGAGCGACGAGGAGGCAAGAACATTCAGATTGGGCATTTTTAGCATCTCACTCGGCCGAGTGAAGGAGTCACTCGGCCGAGCATCGAGACACCGCTCGACCGGCCAGATCGGACACGCTCCAAGCAATGTATCAGCGTGCACTCGGCCGAGCATCAGAAGCCCACTCGGCCGAGTGACGTATCCTGTCCGCCCGAGTGGCACTCAGACGACGCCCATCAAAAAATCCCGACTTACTGTTTTTCGTCAGTCTGAGCAGCAGAAGCCCGACTCGGCCGAGTGGCAATTACCGTCCGCCCGAGTGAAGATAAGCCCATCGGCCGAGTGACGACAACTCACTCGGCCGAGTGACCCCCGAAGTGAAGACCCCCAAGACCCCGGACTTACTGTAAATTCTCAGGGTCTCTCACTCGGCCGAGTGAGCCGCGCGCTTGTAGCGGAAAACACGATTTTGAAGAGGCGCAGGGGCATTTTGGTCACGGATTTTTGGGCAGTTTTGGGCGGTATTTAACCCCAGATTCTAACCTAGTTTAGAGAGCTTTTCTATTGCTTTTGGCAGCCTTTTTAGATTAGATTTTTAGAGTTTTGTTTTAGATCTTTTGAGAGGAGAATGAGTTGTTAATTGTTGGATCCTTTGGAAGCTACATTGGTTTGTCTCCCTCTTCACTAAAAACCCTATTTTTATTGCAAATTTTAGTATTGCCATGAATTCTATTGCTATTTCAATTGATTGTTCTTCCATTTGCGATATGATTTGTGAGTAGTCTTAACGTCTTAGGGCGTGGGGATGAACCCTACGAGCCCAATTTCCGATTTGTGATGATTTGATAGAACTATCGCTAGAATTGCTATTAGGGTTAGTTTGGGATTGATATAATACGGATAGCTAGGTGTTCATATCGATTGGGATTTGCAAGAGATTGGATCCCAATTCGATAGGAAACCCTAGAAATCCGAATTGGGTTGAAATTGAGTTTCCGTAGTATCGGTTTGCAAGAGATTGGACCGATACTAGGATTCTCGGTTGCAATTCTATAACGATACCCGTTTGCAAGAGATTGGACGGGTAGGAACTATCCCAACCTAGGTCGTAACCCGAGTTTGCACGAGAGTGGGCTCGGGATGCGATTGAACGATGACGTTGATCCTAATGCTAGCTTGCCTAGGCTAGGGTTTGCAAGAGATTGGACCCAAACCTAGGTTTGCTATAGACCAGCAACAGCGCGAGAGCGTGAGCTAGGTTTTACATTCAGTTGCAACTAGTTCACTTGACATTCTACCCTAGCAATTGTGAAACCGATGAATCACAATGACGAGATACGGTGAGTAGCGGGGATTCCCTATTCCCTAGGCATCTTTATTTGATTTTATATCTCTTACATATTTTGACGATTGTGACAACACCGCCGAAAGGCAATTTCCTACTTTTATGTCCCTATAGCCAGGTTGTTCAGAGAAGGCACTATCATACGTCCTCCCTGTGTTCGATACCCGCTCGCCGCTACACCGTGCGCTTGTGGTAAAACTACACGGTCGCTCTTTAGGGTGTACGCCCGGGCGCGATCAAGTTTTTGGCGCCGTTACCGGGGAGGTGTTTTCCGTTGGGTGCCAATTTGTCACAATTAGGTTGATTAGACTACGAAAAAAAATTTTAATTTAAAAAAAAGAAAATTTTTACCCCCGCCACCATTATTATATTTCTATATTCTTTTGTGCCACTGATATCTTTTCTCCAGGTATTTATCTTTGTTGATCAGGTGCTATGGATTATACTACGTGGACCACAGATTTTGATCAGAGTGTTCAGATGGGAGATTACTATTTTGATCAGAGTGCTCAGATGGGAGAATACTTTTTTGAGGAGATGCACTGGCCCGAGCTTGATGAGAGACAAAGGATCTTTTTTGATGAGATGCATGCACACCAGGTTGAAATGCAAGCCGGGCTTGAAAAGAGTAACCTTCTATTGGAACGGGTGAAGATGCAACTTGAAATGAATGCGCTCATGTTTAAGGTTGCGATGATTCCCAAAGATATCAGTTCTGTTCCTTCATCTTATGGGCAAGAAGCATCTCCAATCATATTACCAGAGCCAGAATGTGCCGCCGTCGATCCCACATCCTACAATACAGCTGTTGCATATGAAGAGTGGATGGACGAAGGTACAGTGGATGAAGCAGAAATTGAGCCACCAGCGAGGCCAGAGGAGGATGGATTTCAGAGATTATTGGAGGGTCTCTTGGAGTCAGTGAGGTTCACTGGTTCAGAGAGCATTACAGCAGGTGATGCATTTGAGCTACGATTTGCAGATTTTGTTATGAACCGTGTTTCAGCTGCAGGAACAATTGAGGAGGACATCCATGTCAGTCTTGAGGGGGATAGACTATATTTTCGGATTACTTGCGGGCATTCCCCTCCACATGATACATCCCCACAAGCTGACACACCTGAGCAGCCAGCATCACCATCCCAGAGAGAGCCTACATTGATAGTTGATGAGAAGGAAAAGGAGCACACTATCGAGCCAGAGCATATTGCCGAGGAGGCCTCACATACGGAGCTAGAGCATGCTTTTGAGGAGGCCCTACACACAGAGCCAGAGCTTATCACCGAGGAGGTCATGCATCGGGACGAGGACACATCCATTCATGAGGATCCCGAGCACTATTCTCCTCCATTAGAGCTCCCGCAGCCACCTCATCCTTCCACTGACGTCGAGGACTATCCCACAGAGCTTACTGCTCCCACTCAGGGAGATATTTTTACCTACTCTATTTCTAAATCATGTATTCCATTCAATATTTATTTTGATTCAGATATTTTTGACACGTCATACCTTTTGCAGCACACATACGATTATGGACCGGAGGTATGCTTGGACGTGTCGCAGTTTGACGAGCCTATCGAGGAAGTCCACACATATGATCTAGATTTACCTGAGCAGCTTAGAGAGGACATCATGGAGACAACTATCACAGCACGGGAGGATATTGGATTATTTTCAGGGAAGTATCGTCTACCATTATTTATTTCATATATTTCTATAGACGATCCTCTTTGGGATACTTTTATTATGAGGGTGAATTTTTTGCAGCGAACTGATGCATCCTATTCTCTACAGGGTATAGGTGGAGTCCTTGTGGGAATGCTGGAGGATGCATTACTGGAGTTCGTAGGTGTTCGTGGACATACGCGCCTGGCAGAGCCACGAAAAGAGCAGTTGGAGCAGTTGCCTGCACCAGCAAAGATACTGGATCCGCCTTTTGCTATAGGTGATATTAATCCAGTAGTGTAGAAAATTTTATGCTTTAAATAAACACGAATCCTCTCGACATCGAGAGGACCGTATAGATTTGTTTGAATAAATATCACCTCTTATGACGGCCACAAAAATATTTTACACCCCAAACCCATTATATATATTAATTCCCCTCTCCATATTTTGATACGACACATCCTTTTGCTCACCACCATCGAGCATTTCTTTCAAGTGAATACTCACTTTCTTATTCATTTGACTTGAACACGCTTTGCAAAGCCATGACATTTTTGGTCAAGTCATTTGAATAGGATTGTTTGGTATAAGCTTGGGGGAAGGCGCTCTCATGCATCATTGTATGTGCATGTAGTTGCATTAGGATTTCATGTCATTCATTTCATCATTTTTCATTCACCCCCTTATTATTATCGTTGTTCCTCATATTCTTTCATTATGATCACATTGAGGACAAGGTGAAGTTTAAGCTTGGGGGAGTGCATTTCCATGCCATTTAGATGCATTAGTTGCATTTTTACTTTATTTTAGGATATTTAAAATTTTTCAAATTTTTTTGCATCATCTTTTCGAATTTACCATTTTATTTTTCTTTTATGTGTGTTCATGCATCATATTGTGTGCTTGTTGTTTTTTTCCCTTTTCTTTCCTCTCTTTTACTTTTATTTCTTTATTTTCCTTTTCTTTTCTTCAGCTAGATGAATTTCGTATGATGATATCTCTTATTGCTTTAGCAACCATCACGATGCTTATTATTCCATGTCATGCTATTTAGTGTATTCCATAGTCTTGCAATTCACATATGCTTGCAAATCTATTTCTTTTGATGAATCCTCTACATGAATGCATGATATTAATTGAAACTGAATGTATGGATTAGTGTTTAGTATGCTTTTGTTGGAAATGCACCAAGATTCACGCATCATTAGTATATCTGAAGCATCAGTTTTATTGTCTTATTCACCTTCTGTTGCATGCCTGATATGGTGGTAAACTTCACTGCTTGACTTCACTATTTATTGAAATGATTGAGAATATCCATGCTTACATATGAGTTTTAGTTGAAGTATTATTTTATTGAACCGTTCGTGCACATCTTATAGTGAACCGAGTGTTACATTATTTCTTTCTCCACATATATCTTTTTATTCTCTACATGTCACTTGAGTTCACCTCCTAAAGCTACTTATATCGCATCTATTTCCCAAAAATCCCCAAAAAAGAAAAAGTTAGCTCCAAAAGTCCAAAAAACCAAAAAGGAGCCAAAATCCAAAAATACAAATCATATAGCTCCTACAAAAATCCAAAAAGAAAAATGAGAAACAAAGTCCAACAGAAAAAAAGAGATATTTCTCTATCTCATTATTGGAGCCACAAAATACTTGGGAAAACCAAGGCAAAAATCCCATTTTCCACTATCATATTCCTTTAGATGTGATGCCTCAAGCTAAGCTTGGGGGGGGGGGGGGGGGGGGTGAATTCATTTGACCATATGAGTGAGTATGACATTAGAGTGGAGACGTGCATGAATGGGAATATTCGATAATGCTTAGACTTTGCAAAATATAATAGATATGGAGATTTTTCATGATTTGAAATAAATATGTGAATGCCATGACTCTTATTCTATTCTCTATTGCATGCTTGGTGTGTATCTTATATGCTTCATTTATAACTTTTGATTGAAAAGTGCATCGCCAACATTTGTATATTAAATTCTATGAAATGTGTGATGTGGATATGAATTGATTGTATGAATTTAGAGAGTCCCTCTTATTGTTCTTAAAAGCTTGCAAGTACCATGTTTATGAAAGATATGAAATCCTTATAGCATGTGATTTGTATTTTCCAAGTTATCTTGTTGTGTAGCTTATGGCTTGAGATCTGAGAGAAGAATCTAGCGACACCTTCCACCTCGTGTTCTTTATTTTTCATTTCATTTTCTTTATTTTCATCTCCCGAGTTCATCTCTCTACTTATCTTCCTCGAGGACGAGTAAGAGGTAAGCTTGGGGGATTTTGATCGGTCCATATTTTACACCTTTTTTCTGCATATTTGCATGCCATTTCGGTTGCTCATATTGCGATTTTCACGATTATTCGATGATATTGTGTTACTTTTCACTATTTCTTGTTTTTGTCGGATTTCAGGAAATATGAGCAATTGGGAGCAAAAATGAGCTTAAATGACTTGCACGCGTAACGGAGCATCGCTCATGGACTTATTGAGGACCTATCAGCGATTGAAGACGAGTGGAGGAAGAAAGAACGTCGTGGGAGCGACGAGGAAGCGAAATGATGAAGATTGGGCATTTTCAGCATGCCACTCGGCCGAGTGAAGGAGTCACTCGGCCGAGCAAAGAAGCCTGCTCGGCCGGCCAGATCGGACACGCAATTACTTGAAGATTAGAGTGCACTCGGCCGAGTGACGACATCCCACTCGGCCGAGTATGGAGACACCACTCACCCGAGTGGCACACGAACGACGGCATCCAAAAGACCAGACTTACTGTAATCCGTCAGTCGATCTCAGAGATCATTTGGAGACCTACTTGGCCGAGTAGAGAAGTCCACTCGTCCGAGTGAAGAATCCCACTCGGCCGAATGAAGCCGATGACACAAGCGCCCAGATTTTCAGATATCCTTTCACTCTTTTGAAATCTGCTATCATTCCAGAGGTTAAAGTATTTTTCTCATATTATTTATGGATAGTAGACTTCATGACGGTTCCAACGCCGCCAAGAACGCGTTACTCGGAGGTCGGATGAAATCTGGAAAATTTCTTCAAGTCGATGCTGCAGTGCTGGAATTCGCATGTCAGTGTCACTCGGCCGAGTGACATTTCCACTCAGCCGAGTGAGATTCCCACTCAGCCGAGTGACCAGTTTTTGCCAGTTTTTGACAGAGTGCTGTTCTCTGGAAATTGTGCAGGAATTCCCACTCGGCCGAGTGAGCTTTCCACTCGGCCGAGTCGCTGCCTGCCCAGAACTTAATTTACACGCGGACATGATTTCGGGCGCGGGTTTCGGGGGGTTTTTGGGCAGATTTGTTAGGGGTTTTTGGGGGCTATTTAAGAGGGTTGTAGCCACCATTAGAGTAGGTTCCCATTATGTTTTCTTAGAGTTAATTTTAGAGGTTAGGCCGTGCCCTAGGCCCCCTCTTGGATCTAAAAGCTTGTATTTTGGTTTGAAGATCTTCATCAAGCTAAGTATTCCGTTCTTATTATTTGAATCTTTGTTTTGATATCTTTATATATGCAAGCAATATTTTTTATCGATTTATCCATCGTTATTGCTATGCTTGAGTAGAATTGATGTTCTAGGGCTTGGGGATGAACCATATGGATCTAATTTCAGATTTGTGATGAATGAATTTCTAATTGCTAGAATTGCTAGGAGGTTAGGTTGTGATCGATTTATCACGGATAGCTAGGGATTTCCATCGATTGGGGTTTGCAATAGATTGGATTCTAATCGATGGGAAGGCCAAGATATTCGATTTAGGTTTATAATCGAGATTCTCTAGACTTGGTTTGCAAGAGATTGGACCAAAGCTAGGATTTTTATTATAAACCTATACACATATTCGTTTGCAAGAGATTGGACGAATACGAACTATCACAACCTAGATCGTAACTCGAGTTTGCACGAGAGTGGGCTCGAGGGGCGATTGAACGATGATGTCGATCCTAATGCTAGTGGCTTAGGCTAGGGTTTGTAAGAGATTGGGCCCTAATCTAGGTTGCTATAGACTGGCAATAGTGCGAGAGCGTGAGCTTGGTTCTATATTCAGTTACGACTAGTTCACCTCAACGCAAGTCTAGTAATATTGAGATTCACTATTCACAATGATGCATGCCGATCCATAGTGGGGATTCCCTTGCTCTAGACACTTCTATTATATTATATTTGAATCGATATTTTACCCAACATCTTTATCACCGACACCGACATCCATCACCATTATCATTACACCATACCATACCCATCTCCACCAATAAAACATTCGTAGTCGAGCCAACCTAGGATAGATTGGAGCCAACACCACCTCCTCGTGTTCGATACCCGCTCGCCACTTGACCGTGCGCTTGCGGTAAAACTACAATCGTTCTCCGGGTGTATATGGACCTCCTTGACGAGGTTATTGAGGAGGCGATCCCCCATTCCATCGGCGCACTATTCAAGGATGATTTTAAGGAAGGGCCGGACTTGGGCCAAGAAGAAAAGATGAATGACTCCCCCGATCTCTCCATGGAAGTTGATGAAGGCGACGCTGATGTCGCAAGAATTCGAGAGCTCTGCAAGCTCTCAAAATTGAAGTCTCCAAGGAAAGCTCCACCGATACGAAAATCGGTGTCACCGGTGAAGCCGAGGCCCGGAGCAAGCACTAGCTTGGGGGAGCCACCCCCCAACACTACCCGAGACGAAGGAGCACTGAGGAAGAACACGTCGCCACAACATCCAAATCCGAGCGTTCTTCCCGATAAATTCGACGGGTGCATCTCATATGCACCCAATATCCCGCATTAAATTGAAAATCCAGGGGGGTCGAGCTCAAGACCTTAAACGAGCGCTTGTCGGGAGGTAACCCGACGGTTATCACGTTATTTTTACTTTGTTTTTTATTTTTGTTTTAGAAATTATTAGTGTTTTGAGTCGTTTGCCTGAAAAATTCGTGATAACGGGTCCTATTTTTCTTTGACAGGAGAGGAGAAAGGGATATCTATCATTAGGAGGGTGAACAAGGCGACAAAGAGCGCTCCAAGGATGCGATCGATGCTTAGGAGAAGGAAGAAATCAACTGGAGAAATAAAAACAGAGATCAGAGCCCAAACGGAGCCAAACAACAGAAAACAGGAGTCACTCGGCCGAGTAGAATATCCACTCGGCCGAGTACATAAGTTCGTCCGCCCGAGCGGCGCACAAACAAGGGAAGTCTGATGTACCCAACTCTCTTTTTCTTTTCTTGATTTCAGTATAATTGCCACTCGGCCGAGTATATATCTTCACTCAGCCAAGTGAAACTGATACGCTCCTAGGGCGAGTACTGCCGAGTAGCTTGTGCCACTCGGCCGAATGGACCTCTTCCACTCGGCCGAGGGTGGTAAAGCCACTAGGCCGAGTCGTAAGCAGGGAGGAATTTTCAAAAATATTTCCGTTACGTTCACTCTGCTGAGCGACATAGTCCTCGGCCGAGTCGTAACTTTTCCTATATAAGGCGCTGCGGGCTCGGCGCGGAATTCGAAGCAATTATTTCTCATCCGTTCGCCCGATCCCGAGCCCGATCAGCTCCCTACGCCCAAACTCGCCCCCACTCGCTCGACCGCCTCGCCGACGGCGGCGCTCGGCCGACCACCGACGCCGAAGACCGCCGCACCACCGACCGAGTCGCCGGCGACCTCCTCACCGACGGCCGAGCTCCGGTAATCCCAAAATCACCCATTTTCTCCTTTTTCTTGTATTTTTTGATGATCCGTGCACTAATCGAGACCCTAATTCAAATTAACTTCATTATTTATCTATTATACCCCTAACCCCCCATACATTTTGAATATTACTCGTTGATATCTTCGTTTGATGTGCAGGCTATATTGGGGAGCTTAGGGGAGCCTAGGGGAGCTTCCGGGGAGTGTTTTTGGCTTCGTGGAGGCGGCGTCTTCGCACGCATCCACTATTTTGCTCTCGCGGCATGTTACGGTATACTCGTTCCACTTATTTTCGCACGATGCGTTTTTTTTCGCTTTTTGGTGAGCACTCGGGGCACCTATGCTGCCCCGGACACGGCCACGCACCAAGAGAGCTTCCGCCAAGCGAAAGCGGCCGGATGAGCCCGGCCCCTCCCACGAGATGGAGGAATCTCCTCCGCTTACACCACCTCACCTCTCATAGCCACAGCCTGCAGACCCCGTTCACCTCACACAGCCACATCATGCAGTCCCCGTTCACCCCGCACAGCCACTCCCTGCCGACCCACTGCCACCACCGGCTCCACTTGTCGGGACGCTGGGGATTACGGTTCGAGACGATGCACACCGCGTCGTTTTTGAGCGCATTTCCCAGTGCTCGATTGTACCCTCCAAGTTCGCACACCTTGCAGACCTAGGACGCCTGGGGGTACTTGAGGGGATGCTCACGTTGTATGACAACGTGGGTTGGCGAGATTTTTTCCAAGTGTCGGCGGACACCTTCGTCCGTCCGACACTTGAGGTGCTGAGTTCTATAGCCCGGACTGACGAGGGATGCTCGTTTAGGTTTATGGACCGAGAGTGCCAGGTCACTCTCGGTATGATGAGAGCATTCTTTTTGTGGCCCGATATCCCCGGGGCCGACCGTGGCTACGCGCCCACTCACATCCCCCCACCTTCCTTTGATTCCCACGCTTTCTGGGCCCGGATCACAGGTTTACCAGCTGCCTTTGACCCTAGTAGGGCTAAGGCCTTGGCCATCGTCCACCCCTGCCTCCGCATAGCTCAGCGCCTTATGGCGACTACTTTTTTGGCGAGGTATGAGCTTGGGACGTTGTCCACGCCGGAGCTTTATATGCTCTATGCGATGACGCGCCCCAGAGTTCTAGCTAGGGAGAGTGACGAGTTGGTCCCCGCCGTCGTGATTGATATCGCGAGCTGGTTTTTGGACCGCATCATCGTATCGGTGGGCGCTTGCTCACCGATATGTTGCGGCGGTCTGATCACCCTGCTCGCCCTGATGACTGGCGAGGACCTACCGACAGATTTGCGTCGTTCTCCGGGCACCACTTCACTGTCTATAGACGTCATGGCCTGTATGAAGATGCTTCGTCCGAACGGCCAGCGGCACTGGGTATGGTTGCACGGTCCGTTCGGTGCTGACTACATGATCCTTCCGAGCCCCGCTCGGACACACTTAGGACCAGCACAGGTGGACTGGCTTCCGGCGATGGATCTCCTGATCCCCGCCGCCTACGTGCTTGAGGCCGAGGAGGCTGAGCAGGCTGAGCAGGCCCACGCTGCACACGATGCACCCGTTGACCTCGTGGCCCCTCAGCCTGTGCCTGATATTTCTGCTGCTCCCGACACCACTGTCCACACTTCTGACGGTGTCGGGAGTACACTTGCTGAGCCCACCACCACGCCCACCACCACGCCCACCACAGCTGGCCCTCTGTCCGTTGAGCCCCTTTGCTCCGCGCTACCCGAGCGCCCACCTACTTTTGTTGAGAGCGGAGAGCCTTCGTCCTTCGCCGCAGTCGTTGGGTCACTGTCCACTTTGCTCTCCGCTGGGGTTTCGCCTTTTGGACCCCACACTTCCTCCCCAGCGGTAGACCTTCCTGACCCCACTGCGGTCGTACTATCTGAGAGTGTCGTGACGTCTGTTCCCACGTCTGTGTCACTGACCTCTCTTGCCGCCTCGTCACCATTTTTGTCTTACACTTCCGCTGCTGCTGCTTCCACCTCACACCAGCCTGCGCCCCAGCCTCGCACTGAGGCTGGGCCCCCACTTGTGAGCATAGCACCCTTCCTCCATATGCCTACTGAGCCCATCCACTACACCACCCGTGTCCGCCAGCCCCGTCCAGCACAGCATAGACACGTGCGTCCCTCTGCACCACCTCCCCCCAACACTGTACTTCAGAGCATTCGTGCTCTTGAGGGGGCGGTGAGTGGCCTCAGAGGTGACCTCAGGACCATGGCTGCCACCGTCACCGCTATGGCCAGCCGCTTCGACCTACTTCCGGGCATTCACTATTGCCTCACTCAGATTCTCGATCGGCTTCCTCGCGTACCGACCTCACCCAAACCTACCCAGCAGGTACCCACACCCACTCCTACACCCACCCAGCCTGCTCCTACACCCACACCCACACTCCCACCCACCCAGCAGACTGTTCCCCAGCCACCACCACCACCACCACCACCTCCGCCTCAGGACGGAGACGGCACAACACCACCCTCTTAGGCACCCTTGATGCCATTGATCTTTTTTGCCGTCATGCTTCCCGTCTCTGCTTGGTCCTGATGATTTTTGCCCACCCCCCTCCCCTCACTGTTTTTGGGTCCACATTTTGATCATATCTTTCTATATCATTTTTGGGAGAGAGGGAGAGATTTTTTGGTGTGACACTCTTATATCTGATTCACTCCTATATCTGCATGCATCATGTCCGCATCATATTTTCATTTTGTTCTTTTTATTTCTTTTTCATCATGCATGCCTCCTCACCTACCCCTACCACTACACGTCTCTCGGTGTGTCACACTTCGCACATTGAGGACACTGTGCACTTTAGCTTGGTGGAGTGAGTCCTCACGCTTTTCGATTTACCACCTTTATTTTTAGTTTTTTCACGCAATTTTCCGCATTTGCACGCATTTTTCATCACTTTTCTTTTTTTTCTTTTACCATGCATCACGTTTTTCTCATTTTCTTCGTGTGCCGCATTGTAAATAGTTTTATTTTCCCTTTTATCTTTATTTCTTTCATCTCATGCTAGAGATGACTTTTCTGTGATGATAATGACGTGGAGTTAGCTTTCTCTATATGCATGCTATATTTGTCATGTCTTAGCTTTTATTTCTGATATCATATGCTATGATCTGCCTTGCATTTAGAGATAGTAACCCACACTTTTTCCGTATGAAAATGGATGAAATTCTATTATTAGCTGAGTCTGAATATTCATATGTATGCTATCGTAGAAAACACACCAAGATTCACGCACTGAATGCTTATATCTGGAGTACCGTTTTCTTTTCCTATATCACTTCTATTTGCATGACTTGTACACTTCACTTCAAGATGATTGAGTGATGTTAGCTATGATAAATCTGGATTAGTTTGCTTTTTTGTGATCGAAACCGAGTAGATTAAATTACCCTGCTGAAGTTGTCGTGCACGTCTTATAGAGTGAACTGAGAGACATATTTATTTCTTTCTCCACATATCTTGAACATTAATTCTCTATTTTAAAATCATTGGTGAATCTCCCCTTAGCGATTCTAATATTTGGCATTTCCCCCGTTATTAAATTCCTAGCTCCAAATTTCCCGAAACCAAAAAGAAAAAGAAAAATTCTTGTATATCCTTCTCTCTCTTTTGATTTGGGATCATTTGTGTATATATGCTAAAAAAAGAGAGAGAAAAGAAAGAAAAGAAAAGAGAAAAGAATCTCAATAAATGATCCCATCTCATATACTCTCTCTTTCATCCCTCTTTTTGTTTTTATTTTTATTTTCTTTTGCATTTGGAGCTTCAAAAGAAATGGGGAATGTAAATATAGTTTTGTATATGCCACCACGCTTATAGATAAGCTTGGGGGAGAGAATCCAATGGTGTGTGAGAGAGTGACTACCTGACGGTGCATGACAACCTAGGCTAAGTAATATTCTATACTCGGTGAGATTGTTTTAGCTTCACGAAATCCAGAAATCTACGCCTAGCATTCATTTCATGAAATCCACGCTTTTCTATTCTTTCTATTCTATTGCGTGATATTCTTATACTCCTCATAGAAAGCATTCAATTGAAAAGTGTGTGATCTACGATATTGTATACCGCTTTAGATGCCTCAGACGATGTTAATTTTAGAATTATTCCATTTTTTCATGCTATATCAATATTCTTGGGGTTTTGATCGCTCCGGGATGTAACCCCAAAGAACGGTTGTAGTTTTACCGCAAGTGCACGGTGTAGCAGCGAGCGGGTTATCGAACACAGGGAGGACGAATGACCGTGCTTGTTCCAATCAACCTGGCTATTTAGGAAGAGAGAAATTTGCCTTTGGCGATCCTGTCACAATCGTCAGACAAAGTACGGAAATATCAAATCAAATAAAGAACGTCTAGGGAGTGGGGAATTCCCGCTACTCACCGTATTTCGTAAATGTGGTTCGTCGGTATCAAAATTGCTAGAATAAGATTTTGGATGAACTAGTCGCAACTGAATGTAGAACCAAGCTCACGCTCTCTCGCTGTTGCCGGTCTATAGCTATCCTAGGTTTGGGTCCAATCTCTTGCAAACCCTAGCCTAGGGAAACTAGCATTAGGATCAACATCATCGTTCAATCGCGCACCGAGCCCAATCTCTTGCAAACTCGGCCCGCGACCTAGGTTGGGATAGTTCCTACCCGTCCAATCTCTTGCAAACGGGTATTGGCACGGAATTGGAATCGGGAACCCTAGTATCGGTCCAATCTCTTGCAAACCGATACTACGGAAATTCGATTCCAACCCAATTCGGATTTCTAGGGTTTCCTATCGAATTGGGATCCAATCTCTTGCAAATCCCAATCGGTATGAACTCCTAGCTATCCGTAGTAAATCGATCCCAAACTAATCCCCAACAACAATTCTAGCAAAATTTCTACCAATTCATCACAAATATGAAATAGGGCTTGTAGGGTTCATCCCCACGCCCCAAGACGCGACTACTCGCAATTCATAGCACAAGCACAAGAATAATCAATGAAATAAGCAATAGAATTCATCACAATATTGAGATAAACAATAAAAATAGAATTTTTAGAGAAGAGAGAGGCAAACCAATGGAGTTCTTCAATTAATCCAACAAAAATCAACTTTTTCCTCCTCTCCAATCACAAGAATAAAGCTAAAAAGTAAACCTAAAAATCTGCAAAAACCTAAGAGAAAAGCTCTCCTAAAACTAGGGTAAAAACAGGGGTTAAATACCCCCCAAAATCGTCCAAAAACTGTGACCAAAATACCCCTGCGCAGCCTGAAATCCGCAATTTTCGATACAGGCAGCGCGTCGCACTCGGCCGAGTGACAAAAGTCGCTCGGCCGAGTGAGAAACCCTGTAATTTTCCAGTAAGTCTCGATCTTCAGGGGTCTTCACTTCGGGAGCGGCTCGGCCGAGTGAGTTGTCGTCACTCGGCCGATGGCTTCTTGGTACTCGGGCGGTCGGGATTATCCACTCGGCCGAGTGGGTCTTCTGAAGCTCAGGCAACCGAAAAACAGAAAGTTGGCGATTTCTGAATGGCTTCGTCTGGGTGCCACTCGGGCGGACGGGATCTCGTCACTCGGCCGATGTGGTCTCCGTCGCTCGGCCGAGTGCACATATAAATCGTGTCTGATCTGGTCGGCCGAGCGGTGTCTCGCTGGTCGGCCGAGTGACTCCTTCACTCGGCCGAGTGGGACACTAAAAATGCCCAAACAGTTTGTTTTGGCCTCCTCGTCGCTCCTGCGACGTCCGTTCTTCTTCCGCTCCTCTCCAACAGCAAAATACCCCTTGGGGAGGTCGTCGGTGACCCTCCGGAGTAAGTGCATCTCGAGATCACTCCAAATCGCGCCAAATCACCTGAAATGCGACAAAAACAACAAATCGTGAAAAGCATCGCAATATCGTCGATATATCGTGAAAAACATGATTTGGGCGATCAAAATCGCATGCAAACATGCGGGGAAAAAAGTGTAAAATAAGGAGTGATCAAAATCCCCCAAGCTTACCTCTTACTCGTCCTCGAGGAAGATAAGTAAAAGGCGAACCCGGTGGATTCCGAAAACGAAAACGGCGAAAAAATGAAAAATGAAAAACGGAGAAGAATGAAAAACGAAATAAAGAAGAAAGAAAGAAGCGAAGAGGTAAGCTGCTAGATCATTCTCTCAGGACGTGGGTTCCGCTTACTCATATAGCATGCACTGAATGAAAAACACATGTCAAAGAATTTTATTTTGATATCATAGTATAATAGTGCAAATAGAAATAGAAAACCCACGAACAACGATATAATCATGAAAAACGGAATAATTTTAGAATTAACATCGTCTGAATCATTTAAAGCGGTATACAAATCACAGATCACACACTTTTCAATTGAATGCTTTCTATGAGGAGTATAAGAGTATCACACAATAGAATAGAGAGAATAGAAAAGTATGGATTTCATGATATGAATGCTAGGCTTAGATTTCTGGATTCGTAAAGCTAGAAACAATCTCACCGAGTATAGAATATTACTTAGCCTAGGTTGTCGTGCAACGTCAAGTAGTCACTCTCTCACACATCAATGGATTCCCTCCCCCAAGCTTATCTATAAGCATGGTGGCATAAAAAATATTCACATCCCCATTTTTATAAAGCTCCAAAAGCAATGAAAATGAACACGAAAAGAGAGAAGAAAGAAAGAAAGTGAGATGGGATCTTTTATTGAGGATTTTTCCTCTCTCTCTTTTTTTTATCAATGTATACACAACGATCCCAACTCAAAGAGAGATAATGATATACAAGAATATTTTCTCTCTTTTTTTGT
Organism: Scilla litardierei; assembly: GCA_030789695.1. Lineage (NCBI taxonomy): Eukaryota > Viridiplantae > Streptophyta > Magnoliopsida > Asparagales > Asparagaceae > Scilla > Scilla litardierei. The sequence continues at coordinate 72,495,541 of CM061137.1, forward strand.
TGTTTTTTTGAATAAGAAATTTGGAGCTAGGAATTAATAGCGGGGGAAATGCCATATAATAGAATCGCTAAGGGGAGATTCACCAATGATTTTAAAAGTAGAGAAATGATGTTCAAGATTTGTGGAGAAAGAAATAGATATATCTCTCGGTTCACTCTATAAGACATGCACGACAACTTCAGCAGGGTAATCTAATCTACTCAGTTTCGATCACAAAAAAGCTAACTAATCCAGATTTATTATAGCTAACATCATTCAATCATCCTGAAGTGAAATGTACAATTCATGCATATAGAAGTGATATAGGAAAAGAAATCGGTACTCCAGATATAGGCATTCAATGCGTGAATCTTGGTGTGTTTTCTGTGATAGCATACATATGAATATTCAGACTCAGCTAATAATAAAAATTCATCCATTTTCATGTGGAAAAAGTGTGGGTTACTATCTCTAGATGCAAGGCAAGTCATAGCATATGATATCAGAAATAAAGCCTAAGACATGACAAATATAGCATGCAAACAGAGTAAGCTAACTCCACGTCATCATCATCACAGAAAAGTCATCTCTAGCATGAGATGAAAAGGAAAGAAATAAAGATAAAGGGAAAATAGAACTATTTACAATGCGGCACACAGAAAAATAAGAAAAACGTGATGCATGGTGAAATAAAAGAAAAAATGATGAAAATAAGTGCAAAAGCGGAAAATGGTGTGAAAAACTAAAAATAAAGGTGGCAAATCGAAAAAAAGAATCGTGAGAACTCACTCCCCCAAGCTAAATGGCACAGTGTCCTCAATGTGCAAAGTGTGGCACACCGAGACACAAGTAATGTGAGGGGTAAGTGAGGATGCATGCATGATGAAAAATAAGAAAATAATGAAACGGAAAATATGATGCGGACATGATGCATGCAGAAATAGGAGTGATATAGATATATATGTGTGGCACCAAAAACTCTCCCTCTCTCCCAAAAAAGATATATAAAGATACGGTCAGAATGAGAATCCCAAAATAAGTGAGGGGAGGGGGGGTGGTCAAAAATGCTACAGGACCCAGCAGAAACGGGCAGCACAACGTCAAAAATAATCGACGGCATCAAGGGTGCCTAAGGGGGTGGTGCTGCGCCGTCTCCGTCCTGAGGCGGAAGTGGTGGTGGCTGGACAGGCCGCTGAGCGGGTGTGGGTGTGGGAGTGGTAGCAGGCTGTGTGTGTGTGGAAGTGGGGGTGGGAACCTGCTGGGTGGGCGGGGGTACGCGTGGGAGACGCTCCAGGACCTGGGTAAGGCAGTAGTGAATGTGCGGGAGCAGGTCAAAGCGGCCAGCCATCACAGTGACGGTGGCGGACAGGGTCCGAAGGTCGCCTTTGAGGCCACTCACTGCCCCCTCGAGAGCACAAATGCTCTGAAGTACAGTGTCAGGGGGAGGTGGTGCAGAGGGACGCACCGGTCGGGGCTGTGCAGGGCGGGGCTGGCGTACTCGGGTGGCATAGGTGACGGGCTCAGCGGGTAGGGGAACGAAAGGTGCTGCGCTCGCAAATGTGGGCCTGGCCTCAGTGCGAGGCTGGGCAGGACAGTGGGAAGTGGAGGCAGCAGCAGCGAAAGAAGAATACAAAAGTGGCAGCGAGGCGGCCGGAGAGGTCGGTGGCACAGAAGTGTGGACAGACGCCACGACACTCTCGGAAAATACAGCAGCAGTGGGGACAGAGGGCTCTCCGCACTCAACTACGGTCGGCGGGCGCTCGGGTGGGGCAGAAGAAACGGGCTCGGCAGACAGAGGGCCAGTGGTAGTGGTGACAGGCGTGGAAGCAGCGGAAGTGGGCTCAGCTAAGGTACTCCCGACACAGACAGAGGTGTGGACAGAGGTGTCAGGAGCATCGGAAACATTGGGGATAGGCTGAGGGGCCACGGGGTCAACAGGGGCAGCAGGCTCGGCAGGGTAAACAGGGTCTGCAGGGGCAGCGTGGGCAGCGTGGGCCTGCTCGGCCTCCTCGGCCTCGAGCACGTAAGCGGCGGGGATGAGAACATCCATCGCAGGGAGCCAGTCCACATGGGCTGGTGCAATCTGAGTCCGAGCTGGGCTCGGAAGAATCATGTAATCGGCGCCGTAAGGGCCATGCAACCAGACCCAGTGTCGCTCACCGTGCGGACGAAGCATCTTCATCCGGGCCATAACATCAATCGAGAGAGAATTGGGGCCCGGTGCTCGTCACAGGTCGTCAGGGAAGTCCTCGCCGGTCATAAGGGCAAGCAAGGTGATCAGGCCGCAGCAGCATATCGGTGAGCGAGCGCCCACCGATACAATGATGCGGTCCAAAAACCAAGCCGCGACATCAATCACGACGGCGGGGACCAGCTCATCGCCATCCCTAGATAGAACTTTGGGCCGTGTCATCGTGTAGAGCATGTAGAGCTCTGGCGTGGACATCGTGCCCGGCTCATATCTGGCCAAAAAGGTCGTCGCCATAAGGCGCTGAGCTATACATAGGCAGGGATGGACAATGGCCGAGGCCTTGGCCCTACTAGGGTCAAAGGCAGCGTGAAGACCCGTAATCCGGGCCCAGAAGGCACCGGCGTCGAAGGAAGGTGGGGGGATATGGGTGGGGGCGTAACCTAGATCGGCCCCGGGGATGTCGGGCCACGAGAAAAATGCTCTCATCATACCGAGAGTGACCTGGCACTCCCGGTTCATGAACCGAAACGAGCATCCCTCGTCGGTCCGGGCGATCGAACTAAGTACCTCAAGTGTCGGACGGGTAAACGTGTCCGCCGACACCTGAAAGAAATCTCGCCAGCCCACATTGTCGTACAACGTGAGCATCCCCTCTAGTACCCCCAGGCGTCCTAGGTCGGCAAGGTGTGCAAACCTGGAGGGTACGATCGAGCGCTGGGAGATACGCTCGAAAGCGACGCGGTGTGCGTCGTCTCGGAACGTGATCCCCAGCGGCCCGATAAGTGGAGCCGGAGGTGGTGGCTGTGGAGCGGCAGGGAGCGGCTGTGCGGGGTGTGCGGGGTGTGCGGGCTCTGCAGGCTGTGCGGGGTGTGCGGGGCCTGCAGGCTGTGCTGGGTGGACGGTGTGTGTGGGAGAAGGCGGAGGAGAGTCCTCCAACTCATGGGAGGGGCCGGCATCATCCGACCGCTTCCGCTTGGCGGAAGCTCTCTTCGACCGCGGCCGTGTCCGGGGCGGCATATCGGCCCCGAGCGCGCGCCGAAAAACGTGAAAAGTGCGGCGTGTGCAAAATAAAGGAAAGAGTATATCCCGACACGCCGCGAGTGCTAAGCAATGGAAGCATGCGAAGACAGCGCCTCTGCGAAGCCCGAATCAGTCCCTAGGAGCTCCCCTGGGCTCCCCTAAGCTCACAAAAACAACCTGCGCATGAAATGGAGATATCAGCGGGTAATATTCAAAACGTATAGAGCATTAGGGGTATAATAGATAGATATAGAAATTAATTTGGGTTTGGGGGTCGTTAAGCACATGGATCCTTGAAAAATACACAAAAAGAGGAGAAAAATGCGAAATAGGCGATACCGGAGGTGGCCACCGGCGGCGACTCGGGCGAGGCACGGCGGGGGCTCGGCCGGTGGTGGCTGGCCGAGCGGCGGCGCGGCGACGGCGGTCGGGCGAGTAGGGGGGGTGCGAGCGGGCGAGGGAGCTAAAGGGTTGGGGAAAAAATCGCGTGCGTCGTTTCGAAAAACGAGCCCGACCTCGGCCCTTTATATAGTAAAAGTTACGACTCGGCCAAGTGACTAGGTCACTCGGCCGAGTGCGATCAATGGAAAATTCCTCCCCGCTTACGCTTCGGCCGAGTGGCCTTGCCAGCCTCGCACGAGTGGAGTAAGTCCATTCGGCTGAGTGGCTCAAGCTACTCGACAAGACTCGCCCTAGGAGCGTATCTGTTTTACTCGGCCGAGTGAATATATATACTCGACCGAGTAGCAGTTATACTGAAATCAGGAAATTAAACAGAGAGTTGGGTACATCAGACTTCCCTCGTTCGTGAGCGGCTCGGCCGGACGAACTTGTGTACTCGGCCGAGTGACTAGTATGCTCGGCCGAGTGAGCCTTGTCTTCTGCTGTTTGTCTTCGTTTGGGCTCTAAACTCCGTCTTTCTTCCTCCAGTCGATTCCATCTTCCTCCTAAGCATCGAGCGCCTTCCTGGGGCACTCCTCGTCGCCCCGTTCATCCTCCTCATGATGGATTTACCTATCTCCTCTCCTGTCAAGAAAAATAGGACCTGTTATCACAAAATTTTTGGGCGAACGACTCGAAACACTAAAAATTTCTAAAACAAAAATAAAGAGAAAGTAAAAAATAAAGCAATAACCGTCGGGTTGCCTCCCGACAAGCGCTCGTTTAAGGTCGTGAGCTCGACCCCCTATGATTTTCAATTAATGCGGGATGTTTGGTGCATATGAGATGCACCCATCAAACTTTCCGGGGAGAACGCTTGGATTCGGATGTTGCGGCAACGTGTTCTCCCTCGGTGGTCTCCCGTCTCGAATAGTGTTGGGGGGAGGCTCCCCTAAGCTAGCGTTTGCTCCGGTCAACGGCTTCACCGGTGACGCCGATTTCCGTATCGACGGAGCTTTCTTCGGAGACTTCAATTTCGAGAGCTTGCAGAGCTCTCGAATCCTTGCGACATCAGCGTCGCCTTCGTCATTTTCAGCGGAGAGGTCGGGGGAATCATCTATCTTCTCATCTAGGCCTAAATCCGGGCCATCCTCGAAATCCTCATCGAAAAGAGCGCCAATCAAGTGGGGGATCGCTTCTTCAATTACCTCATCAAGGAGGTCCGAAAGATCATCCGGCCGTCCCTTAAGCAAATATATTCTATTGGTTTTGCCCGTCGGGACTCCTTCGGAATAGTGTTTGAGCCTCTGACCATTTACTTTGAATGTGGAACCGTCCTTGCTTTCCAACTCGAAAGCCCCTCCTGGTTGTATGTTCTTAATGGTGAAAGGTCCGGACCAACGTGACCTCAACTTTCCGGGAAATAGTCGGAGCCAGGAATTATAGAGTAAGACCTTGTCTCCTACCTTGAAGTCGGTGACGGTTATGCGGGCATCGTGGAGAATCTTGGTCCTTTCTTTGTAAATTCTCGAGCTCTCGTAGGCGTCTCTCCTTATTTCATCAAGCTCGTTGATGTCCAAGAGTCGCCTCACCACCGCACTCTTGTAGTCGTAGTTAAAGGTCTTGATGGCCCAATATGCGCGGTGTTCCAACTCTACCGGCAAGTGGCAAGCCTTCTCATAAACTAGTCGGAACAGTGTGGTACCGATGGGAGTGCGAAAGGCCGTGCGATATGCCCATAGAGCATCGTTTAGCTTCATTGACCAATCCTTTCTAGATCGATCCATGGTCTTCTCAAGAATTTGCTTGATCTCTCTATTTGAGACTTCCACTTGGCCGCTTGTCTGGGGGTGATACGCCATGCCAACTCTATGGTTTACTCCGTACTTCTTTAGCATGGCTTCAAACTTGTTCTCTATGAAGTGGCTCCCCCCGTCGCTTATCAAGGTACGAGGCACTCCGAAGCGCGGAAAGATATTTTGCTTGAAGAACTTGGAGACGACCCTTGCATCATTAGTAGGGGTGGCGATTGCTTCCACCCATTTGGAGACATAGTTGACGGCCAATAGGATGTATTTGTTGCCATTGCTCAACGGAAATGGTCCCATGAAGTCTACTCCCCAACAATCAAAAAGCTCAATTTCTTGGATGGGTCTCATCGGCATCTCATTGCGCTTGGAGATATTCCCGGTCCGTTGGCATCGATCGCACCCCTTTACAAAAGCGTGGGTGTCCCTAAACATTGTTGGCCAGAAGAACCCGCTCTGCAAAATCTTAGCGGTAGTTTTAGAGGCGGCATGATGTCCTCCGCATGGTAGACCGTGGCAATGCAAAATGATGGATGTCGCCTCCTCTTTAGAAACACACCTCCGAATGACGCTATCCTTGCATATCTTGAAGAGGTATGGATCTTCCCAGAAATAGCTACGGACCTCATGAAGAAACTCCTCTTTTGATGTGTGGGCATCCCATGCGGTTTAATTCCACAAGCCAAGTAGTTGACGAAGTCCGCGTACCAAGGGACTTCACCGGTCCTTATGGCATATAGCCTCTCATCCACAAATGTGTCGTCAATAGGCAAACTCTCATCCTCCTTGTCGCGAATGAGCCTAGATAAGTGATCCGCCACGACATTGTCCGTACCTTTCTTGTCTCTGATCTCTAAGTCGAATTCTTGCAACAAGAGTATCCACCTAATCAACCGAGGTTTGGCCTCCTTCTTGTTTAAAAGATACTTCAATGCCGCATGGTCGGTGTGGACAATCACCTTGGAACCGAGGAGGTAGGAGCGAAACTTCTCTATGGAATAGACGACCGCTAGAAGCTCTTTCTCGGTAGTTGTGTAGTTTTTCTGCGCGTCATCCAATGTCTTGCTCGCATAGTATATCGCATGAAGCTTCTTATCTTTTCTTTGTCCCAACACCGCTCCAATGGCTTGGTCGCTAGCATCACACATTAGCTCAAAAGGGAGGCTCCAATCCGGTGGTTGTATGATGGGCGCGGAGACTAGTGCTTCCTTCAAGGTGTTGAAGGCTTGCAAGCATTCTCCTGAAAAAACAAAAGGAATATCTTTAGCGAGCAAGGAAGTAAGTGGTCGGGCAATCGAGGCGAAATCCTTGATGAAGCGGCGGTAAAACCCCGCGTGACCAAGAAAACCTCTAATGCCCTTGACATTAATAGGAGGGGGGAGTTTCTCGATTACCTCAATCTTTGCTTTATCTACCTCAATTCCTCTCGAAGAGACAAGGTGTCCGAGAACTATACCTTCCGTGACCATGAAGTGACACTTCTCCCAATTGAGAGTGAGATTGTTTTGTTGGCACCTTTTTAGGACTTTAGTAAGATTTTCCAAGCAAGAGTCAAACTCACTTCCATAAACCGAGAAATCATCCATAAAAACTTCCATAATATTTTCAATGTAATCGGAAAATATGGATGTCATACATCTCTGAAAGGTGGTGGGAGCATTACAAAGGCCAAACGGCATCCTACGGTAGGCATAGGTGCCATAGGGACAAGTGAAAGTTGTCTTCTCTTGGTCATCTTCGTGCAAAGGGATTTGGAAGAATCCCGAATACCCATCTAGATAGCAAAATTATTTATGTTTTGCAAGGCGTTCAAGCATTTGATCAATGAAGGGCAATGGGTAATGGTCCTTTCGGGTGGCTTTATTGTGTTTCCTATAGTCAATGCACATTCGCCATCCCGTGACGGTGCGCGTAGATATGGGCTCACCTTTTTCATTTTTTATGACAGTCATCCCCCCTTTCTTGGGGACGACGTGAACGGGGCTAACCCATCTACTGTCAGAGATAGGATAAATGATACCGGCGTCGAGCAATTTTAGGATTTCCTTTTTAACCACCTCCTTCATATTAGGGTTTAACCGCCTTTGAGGTTCTATGGAGGTGGCGTCAGTATCCTCCAAATGGATCCTATGAGTGCAAAGCCTAGGGCTTATCCCTTTTAGATCGGAGATAGTGTAGCCAAGGACATATTTGTGGCTCCTAAGAACGTCTAGGAGTTTTTCAAGTTGGTCTGGCGTGAGGTGGGAGTTTACTATCACCGGGAAAGTTAATTTGTTACCCAAAAAGGCGTACCTTAGATTCGGAGGTAATTGTTTGAGTTCTACCTGAATAGGCACCGCTCCTTCTACTTCATCAGCTCGCATGAGTTTGGCTTCTTCCTTGTCATCCGGGTTTAGCTCATGTTCAGGTGGTGCGCTCTCTTGTGATGAGTCAGACTCACTACTTAGTGAGGACGATGCATCGAAATAGGCACTCTCCGATTCTGTGCTAGCATCGTCAAAACCTTCACTCTGTTCTGGTTCGTGCCTGGAATCAAGAAACACATCAGACGATTCATAAAAGCAAGAGTGAGCGTCATCTAGTGCACCTCCCTGAATGCCGGTTTGCTCGAAGGATTCTTCTGGAGTATAGTGTTCTCCGACATTCGTTCTACCGTCTTCGAAATATAATTTGTCGTCGATCACATTAACTCTGACATTGCCCCCGATAGTCCCCTCCGGGGAGATCTGGTCCATCACAAAACTAGCAAACAGTTGTTCGTTGGGGTCCTTGACATCGATAGCGAAAGCTCCGGTAGCGTGGACCTCGTCGACAAGCTCCTTAAGGAGGTCTGTGAAGGAGTCGTAGTCTTCCTGACTGAGTTCTATTGTTGACATTACATCCTCCATTCTCCCTATTAAGATCTTATGCAAAATACGGGGAGAATATGCGAATAGGGCTGCGAACAGAGTTACAACAAGGTATAGAAGAAACTAAAGAAAGAGAGAAAGAAGAAATAACCGGGTGGTCGATGCCGAACATCGTCAAAATGCCCTCCCCGGCAATGTCGCCAAAAACTTGATTGCTCCGGGATGTAACCCCAAAGAACGGTTGTAGTTTTACCGCAAGTGCACGGTGTAGCAGCGAGCGGGTTATCGAACACAGGGAGGATGAATGACCGTGCTTGTTCCAATCAACCTGGCTATTTAGGAAGAGAGAAATTTGCCTTTGGCGATCCTGTCACAATCGTCAGACAAAGTACGGAAATATCAAATCAAATAAAGAACATCTAGGGAATGGGGAATTCCCGCTACTCACCGTATTTCGTAAATGTGGTTCGTCGGTATCAAAATTGCTAGAATAAGATTTTGGATGAACTAGTCGCAACTGAATGTAGAACCAAGCTCACGCTCTCTCGCTGTTGCCGGTCTATAGCTATCCTAGGTTTGGGTCCAATCTCTTACAAACCCTAGCCTAGGGAAACTAGCATTAGGATCAACATCATCGTTCAATCGCGCACCGAGCCCAATCTCTTGCAAACTCGGCCCGCGACCTAGGTTGGGATAGTTCATACCCGTCCAATCTCTTGCAAACGGGTATTGGCACGGAATTGGAACCGGAAACCCTAGTATCGGTCCAATCTCTTGCAAACCGATACTACGGAAATTCGATTCCAACCCAATTCGGATTTCTAGGGTTTCCTATCGAATTGGGATCCAATCTCTTGCAAATCCCAATCGGTATGAACTCCTAGCTATCCGTAGTAAATCGATCCCAAACTAATCCCTAACAACAATTCTAGCAAAATTTCTACCAATTCATCACAAATATGAAATAGGGCTTGTAGGGTTCATCCCCACGCCCCAAGACGTGGCGACTACTCGCAATTCATAACACAAGCACAAGAATAATCAATGAAATAAGCAATAGAATTCATCACAATATTGAGATAAACAATAAAAATAGAATTTTTAGAGAAGAGAGAGGCAAACCAATGGAGTTCTTCAATTAATCCAACAAAAATCAACTTTTTCCTCCTCTCCAATCACAAGAATAAAGCTAAAAAGTAAACCTAAAAAGCTGCAAAAACCTAAGAGAAAAGCTCTCCTAAAACTAGGGTAAAAACAGGGGTTAAATACCCCCCAAAATCGTCCAAAAACTGTGACCAAAATACCCCTGCGCAGCCTGAAATCCGCAATTTTCGCTACAGGCAGCGCGTCGCACTCGGCCGAGTGACAAAAGTCGCTCGGCCGAGTGAGAAACCCTGTAATTTTCCAGTAAGTCTCGATCTTCAGGGGTCTTCACTTCGGGAGCGGCTCGGCCGAGTGAGTTGTCGTCACTCGGCCGATGGCTTCTTGGTACTCGGGCGGTCGGGATTATCCACTCGGCCGAGTGGGTCTTCTGAAGCTCAGGCAGCCGAAAAACAGAAAGTTGGCGATTTCTGAATGGCTTCGTCTGGGCGCCACTCGGGCGGACGGGATCTCGTCACTCGGCCGATGTGGTCTCCGTCGCTCGGCCGAGTGCACATATAAATCGTGTCTGATCTGGTCGGCCGAGCGGTGTCTCGCTGGTCGGCCGAGTGACTCCTTCACTCAGCCGAGTGGGACACTAAAAATGCCCAAACAGTTTGTTTTGGCCTCCTCGTCGCTCCTGCGACGTCCGTTCTTCTTCCGCTCCTCTCCAACAGCAAAATACCCCTTGGGGAGGTCGTCGGTGACCCTCCGGAGTAAGTGCATCTCGAGATCACTCCAAATCGCGCCAAATCACCTGAAATGCGACAAAAACAACAAATCGTGAAAAGCATCGCAATATCGTCGATATATCGTGAAAAACATGATTTGGGCGATCAAAATCGCATGCAAACTTGCGGGGAAAAAAGTGTAAAATAAGGAGTGATCAGGTTTCTATCTCTATTTGCACCATTATACTATGATATCGAAATAAAAATCTTTGACATGTGTTTTACATTCGATGCATGCTATATGAGTAAGCAAAACCCACGTCCTGAGAAAAATGATCTAGCGGCTTCCCGCTTCACTTTCTTCTTTCTTCTTCGTTTTTCATTTTCCGTTTTTTCCATCGTTTTCGTTTTCTTAATTCACCGGGTCGCCTTTTACTTATCTTCCTCGAGGACGAGTAAGAGGTAAGCTTGGGGGATTTTGATCACTCCTTATTTTACACCTTTTTCCAGCATGTTTGCATGCCATTTAGATCGCTCAAATCATGTTTTTCACGATTTATCGACAATATTGCGATACTTTTCACGATTTGTTGTTTTTGTCGTATTTCAGGAGATTTGGAGCGATTTGGAGTGATTCCGAGATACACCCACTCCGGAGTGTCACCGACGACTTCCCCGAGGGGTATTTTGCTATTGGAGAGGAGCGGAAGAAGAAAGAACGTCGTAGGAGCGACGAGGAGGCAAGAACATTCAGATTGGGCATTTTAGCATCTCACTCGGATGAGTGAAGGAGTCACTCGGCCGAGCATCGAGACACCGCTCGGCCGGCCAGATCGGACACGCTCCAAGCAATGTATCAGCGTGCACTCGGCCGAGCATCAGAAGCCCACTCGACCGAGTGACGTATCCTGTCCGCCCGAGTGGCACTTAGACGACACCCATCAAAAACTCCCGACTTACTGTTTTTCATCAGTCTGAGCAGCAGAAGCCCGACTCGGCCGAGTGGCAATTGTCGTCCGCCCGAGTGAAGATAAGCCCATCGACCGAGTGATGACAACTCACTCGGCCGAGTGACCCCCGAAGTGAAGACCCCCAAGACCCCGGACTTACTGTAAATTCTCAGGGTCTCTCACTCGGTCGAGTGACCTTTGTCACTCGGCCGAGTGAGCCGCGCGCCTGTAGCGGAAAACACGATTTTGAAGAGGCGCAGGGGCATTTTGGTCACGGAGTTTTGGGCAGTTTTGGGGGGTATTTAACCCCAGATTCTAACCTAGTTTAGAGAGCTTTTCTATTGCTTTTGGCAGCCTTTTTAGATTAGATTTTTAGAGTTTTGTTTTAGATCTTTTGAGAGGAGAATTGAGTTGTTAATTGTTGGATCCTTTGGAAGCTACATTGGTTTGTCTCCCTCTTCACTAAAAACCCTATTTTTATTGCAAATTTTAGTATTGCCATGAATTCTATTTCTATTTCAATTGATTGTTCTTCCATTTGCGATATGATTTGTGAGTAGTCTTAACGTCTTAGGGCGTGGGGATGAACCCTACGAGCCCAATTTCCAATTTGTGATGATTTGATAGAACTATCGCTAGAATTGCTATTAGGGTTAGTTTGGGATTGATATAATATGGATAGCTAGGTGTTCATATCGATTGGGATTTGCAAGAGATTGGATCCCAATTCGATAGGAAACCCTAGAAATCCGAATTGGGTTGAAATTAAGTTTCCGTAGTATCAGTTTGCAAGAGATTGGACCGATACTAGGATTCTCGGTTGCAATTCTATACCGATACCCGTTTGCAAGAGATTGGACGGGTAGGAACTATTCCAACCTAGGTCGTAGCCTGAGTTTGCACGAGAGTGGGCTCGGGATGTGATTGAACGATGACGTTGATCCTAATGCTAGCTTGCCTAGGCTAGGGTTTGCAAGAGATTGGACCCGAACCTAGGTTTGCTATAGACCGGCAACAGCACGAGAGCGTGAGCTAGGTTTTACATTCAGTTGCAACTAGTTCACTTGACATTCTACCCTAGCAATTGTGATACCGATGAATCACAATGACGAGATACGGTGAGTAGCGGGGATTCCCTATTCCCTAGGCGTCTTTATTTGATTTTGTATCTCTTACATATTTTGACGATTGTGACAACACCGCCGAAAGGCAATTTCCTACTTTTCTATCCCTATAGCCAGGTTGTTTGGAGAAGGCACTATCATACGTCCTCCCTGTGTTCGATACCCGCTTGCCGCTACACCGTGCGCTTGCGGTAAAACTACACGGTCGCTCTTTAGGGTGTACGCCCGGGCGCGATCAAGGCACAGTGGTGGTGGTGGTTAGTGGTGGTGGACGGCTCAGCTAAAGTGCTCCCGACACTAACAGACGTGTGGACAGAGGTGTCGGGAGGTGCAGATAGGGTAGGAGCAGGCTGAGGGATCACGGGGTTGGTAGGTGGAATGAGGGGCTCTTGCTGAGCACCCTCGGGCTCAAGCACGTAGGCGGCAGGGATACGGAGATCCATCGCTGGAATCCAGTCTCCGTTGTCTGGTCCAATATGTGTCCGAGCAGGGCTCAGGAGAACCATGTAATCCACGCTGAAGAGACCGTGCAGCCACACCCAGTGCTGACGACCATGGGGACGAAGCATCTTCATCCGGGCCATAACATCTATAGAAAGTGTAGTGGGGCCCGGAGCTCGACGCAGGTCGTCAGGAAGGTCAACGCCGGTCATAAGGGCCAAGATGGTGATCAGACCGCCGTAATAGATAGGCGCATGAGCGTTCACAGAAATAATGATGCGGTCTAAAAACCAACTGGCAATGTCGATCTCGACGGCAGAGACCATATCGTCACTATTACTATCTAGAACCCTAGGGCGTGTCATCGCATAGAGCATGTAGAGCTCTGGCGTAGATAGCGTCCCGGGCTCGTACCTCGCAAGAAAAGTAGTCTCCATAAGGCACTGTGCAATGCGGAGGTAGGGGTGGACAATAGCAGATGCCTTGGCCCTACTAGGGTCAAAGGCGAGTAAGGATCCCGTGATCAATGTCCAAAAGGTGTGAGTGTCGAACGACGGGGGTGGAATGTGCGTTGGAGCGTAGGCACGGTCTGGGACCGGGACGACGGGCCACTGGAAAAATGCTCTAAGCATGTCGAGAGTGATCTCGCACTCTCGATCCATCAAACGGAAGGAGCATCCTCCAGGGGTCCGGTCAATGGAACTAAGGACCTCTAGTGTCGGACGGATGTAAGTATCTGTCGACACCGACAGAAAGTCGCGCCATCCCACATTGTCGTACAACGTGAGAAGCCCCTCAAGTACCCCTAGGTGGTCTAGGTCGGCTAGGTGTGCAAACCTAGAGGGTACTATTGAGCGATGGCAGATACGCTCGAATCTGGTGCGGTGTGCGTCATTTCGAAACGTAATCCCCATCGACCCGACGGCGGGAGCTGGTGGTGGAATAGGATCAGCAGGAATCGGCTGTGTAGGTGAGGGTGGACTAGGTGGCTGAGACTCCTCCCTAGCGGAAGAGGGACCAGGATCATCTGGTCTCTTCCACTTGGAAGAGGGCACCTGGGTGCGTGAACTGCGGCGTGGCGACATGTGTGTCGCGAAACGTGCCCACCCAAAATGAAATGCGACACGCTAAATAATGAAACGAGTATACCTGTGCATGCCGCGAGAGCAATCAGCAATGTGTGTGAATATACGCCTCCTCCGCAAGGCTCCGTATGCGTCAAAAATCTCCCCAGAGCTCCCCAAGCTAGCCTGAAAAGCAAACGATTGAATCAGTCAATAACAATCAATATGTATGGGGAGATAAGGGGTAACATACATATATAAGATTTAATTTGAATTTGGGGCGCAACGGGCGTACAAATCGGGAGAAATGAGGAGAAAAATCGAAATCGAGGCGAAATGAGGGTGAACGGCGGTCGACCGACGAATGGGAGGCGACGCCGACGAGGGCGAGCGGCGGCGCGGCGGCGGTGACCAATGGCGAAAGTCGATCGGCGGTGGAGGCGGCGTCTTGGGCATCAGAGTGGCGCAATTCAGTCGAAGGAAGCAAATGGGCGGCAGCGGTTCGGGCGATTTGGGGGAATTTTTCACGTTTCGAAATTCGCGCAGCCGCACGATTATATATAGGAATGATACGACTCGGCCGAGTGAAGAGTGCACTAGGTCGAGTGTGATATGAAATAAAATTTCGAAAATATCTCCCACAAGTTACGACTCGGCCGAGTGGCTTTTCACACTCGGCCGAATGGACAAGTTCCACTCGGCCAAGTGGCTCAGCCACTCAGCAATTTTTAGAGCGTGCAGGGTATCTGATTCACTCGGCCGAGTGACAAGTCACTCGAAAAAATAACAGAGAGTTTGTCAGAATGATCTTCCCTGATCTGTACTCCACTCGGCCGAATGGAGTCTTTGCTCGGCCGAGTGACATATGTTACTCGGCCGAGTGGCACCCTGTTTTCTGCAATGGCTCTCCATTTTCGCCCCATTCTCTGTGTTTCTTCCTCCAGTCAGTTCCTTCCTTATCCTGGGGCCTGAGCGCATTCCTGAAGCGCTCTTCCTTGCGTTGGACATCCTCCATTTGAATGATCTCTCTTTCTCCATCTCCTGTCATGAAAATTAGGACCCGTTGTCACGATTTTCATAGTCACTAGACTCTAAACACTAAGAAAAATCTAAAAAGAAACAAAATTCAAATAAAAACAATATAAAACCGTCGGGTTGCCTTCAGACAAGCGCTCATTTAAGGTCATGAGCTCGACCCCTTAAGAATTTCGTTTTGCGCATGATGTTGGACGCATACGAGATACGCCCGTCAAATTTGCCGGGGAGGCCACTTGGATTTGGTTGTTGGTGGTTGTCGGCCTTCCTCGACGTCCCCTCATCATGGGTAGACTTGGGTGATAAGTCCCCCAAGCTTGAGCTAGCACCAATCTTCCCCCCCGATGATGCCGATCTTCTATTCAGTGGAGCTTTCTTTGGATTCTTGGCCGTTGAGAGCTTACAAAGCTCCCTTATCCTTGCGACATCAGCGTCGCCTTCATCATCGGCCATGGAGCTATTCGGAGGGTCCTCCAACTTCTCTTCAATGCTAGAAATCTGGCCTTCTTCAAGGCCATGATCATGGAGAGTGCCAATAGAATAAGGAATGGCCTCGTCAATTACCTCATCAAGGAGGTCCACATAGTCCAACTCCTCTTGGTAAGGCATATGCTTCATGGCTTTGGGTATGTGGAACTCAACCTCGATGTTCCCGACATTCAAGGATAACGTTCCTTCTCGCACGTCGACTATAACACCGGCGGTGGCCAAGAACGGGCATCTAAGTATAAGTGAAGTGACACCCTCTTCCTTGATGTCCATGACGATGAAATCGCCCGGAACTTGTAGCGGAATGTTCTCTGCAATCCCTACCGGTCTAGTGACCCGACCATCCGCTAGTTGTATCCTCATGTCGGTGGCTTCAAGTCGGTCCACGTATTCAATTTTTGGAACATGCTAAGGGGCATTAGGCTCACACTTGCTCCCAAGTCAACTAAAGCCTTTTGCAATGGGACTCCTCCAAGTGTGCACGGGATGCGAAAGCTTCCGAGATCCTTGAATTTCGCATGCACATTTTCTTTCCGGGTGAACCAAGTTCCTTGTTCGGCGAGCATTATTTTCTCCTTCCTCTTCTTTCCCGATATTAAGTCCTTCAAGAATTTTGCATACGACGTGATCTCCACTATAGCATCTAGGAAGGGTATGTTGAGGCTTACGCCCCTCAAATATTCAAGGAACTTAGCGAGCCTCTTCTCAATTTTGGCTCTTGCCAACCGTTGTGGAAATGGCACCGGCGGCATGTAGGTGCGCTCCTCGTTGGGCTTCTTTACTTCAGAATTTCCGCCCCCTAGCGGCTCCTTTGGGCTCTCCTCCTCAATCGCCGACTTCTTGTCATCCAAGATTTCTTCCATGGGCTCCTTGGTTTGGACCATGACAGGAGTAGTATCCTTCCCGCCCCTAGTTGTGACCACCACTACCGCATTTATGTGACCGGTATTATTCGGTAGATTAGGCTCCGGTTGAGCCGGCAATTGTTGGGTGTTTTTGTTAAGCAACATGAGTTGCTCCGCTAGTTGAGCCACTACGGTATTCAGAAAGTCTTGTTGCGCAATCAACCGAGCGTTTATCTTCTTTTGCTCCACCATGAACTCCTCTACCCTAGCTTCATGATCCGATCTTTGGTGTGCTTGAGGTAGGTTAGGAGCTCTCCAACCTTGATTATAACCGGGCGGCCTATATGGTCCCGCTTGTTGCCTAGGCGGGTAATTTGGTTGTGGTGGCCCCCTTGGTTGGTATTGATGTTGTGGAGGTGGAGGCCTAGCTTGAGGTTGTTGCGGCAGTGGTGGGTTTAGGGCTCCTTCATTATTTGCATATGAAAATTCCTGGGTGGTTCCTTGCGGCCGGGTTGGCCCAATAACCGAAGTTCACCGCAACATATTGCACTTGTTCCAAGGCCCCCTCTCCTTGCTCTCCTCCTACAAACATGGCTTGAGATGGGTCTTGCCAATCGATCATATTGCTTATCAGCGTAGATGTAGAGGGAGCTCCATGTGGCTCGGTGATATACTTCTCCAATCTCTCCACTACCTTGTGGAGAGAGTCAAATTTGTTCGAAAGCTCCGCTACGGCCTTGGCTTCGTATATGCTAGTGTGCTTCAAAGAGTTAGAAGAATGTCCTTGCTCATCACCCCATTGTTGATTATTAGTAGCCATCTCCTCTAATAGGGCCGTAGCTTCATCTGCCATTTTGGAAAGAATGGCTCCATTGGCGGTTGCATCTATGATCTGCTTCGTGTCCAGTTGGAGTCAATTATAAAAACTGTGAACTAACTCACATTCTTCTATGCTGTGATGGGGGCATTTATGCTGTAAATCCTTGAAGTGCTCCCATGCCTCGTATAGGGTCTCCTGCAATCCTTACTTAAAGGACATGAGTGCGCTCCTAATCTTCACCGTCTTAGATGGCGGGTAGAATTTATCCACGAAAGCATTAGCCAGCTCATCCCAAGTAGTGAATACTCCATTCGCCTCGTCCTCAACCAATATAAAGCTTTTTCTCTTAGGGTGAAGGGGAAGAGTCTCAAGCGGATAACATCAATGGAAACACCCGGCATTTGAAAGGTGGTGCACTTGGACAAGAATAGCTGCAGGTGATAATGTAGATTCTCATGGGAGTTCCCATGGAAGCGGTCTTGTTGCATTAGGACCACCAATCCCGATTTGAGCTCAAAATTCTTATCCGCCGCCAACTCCGACATGGCGATGGAAGAAGTGGTGGAAGAAGTCTTAGGCCGTAGCCTATCTCTGATGGATATAATCCTCGCCATACGTGCCGCTAGTTCTTCCGGTGTCTCCGTGCGGTTCATACAATTATCCTCTATCGCGTGCCTTCTCTCGGCTCTGATCCTCCTCTCGGTACGTTCGATCTCCGGATCAAATATAATATCTTCTGGATCCGCCGTCGATCTCGTGTTCATGTAAAGAGAAACCGAGTTTCAAAGGAATTGTTAGCACGAAAGAGGAGTGAAATAAAAAATTAATAAAACAAAAAGAAATAGCTAAGTAGGAAAATAAAACACTGTTGCCTCCCTGGCAATGGCGCTAAAAACTTGGTCATGCCCCGGGAGTACACACACCCGGGACAAACGAGTTGTTGTTTTACCGCAAGCGCACGGTGTAGCGGCGAGCGGGTATCGAACTCAGGGATGACTAATGACAGTGTCTCCTTCCAATCACATAGCTATCAAGAGGATCAAGAATCGTTTGAGGTAAAGTAGTCGCAATCGTGCAGATATCAAGAGAAAGTATCAATTTAATAAAACGTCTAGGGATAGGGGATCCCCATTACGGACCGTCTCTCATCATTGTGATTCATAGGTTTCATCATTGCTAAACTTGAATGTGGGTGAACTAGTCGCAACTAAATGTAGAACTAAGCTCACGCTCTCTCGCTATTGCCGATCTATAGCAAACCTAGGATAAGGCCCAATCTCTTGCAAACCCTAGCCTAAGCCGTTAGCGTGAAGAACGACATCATCGTTCAATCGTATCTCGAGCCCACTCTCGTGCAAACTCGAGCTACGACCTAGGTTGTGATAGTTCCTATCCGTCCAATCTCTTGCAAACGGATATTGGTATAGATTCACAATTGAAAATCCTAGCTTTGGCCCAATCTCTTGCAAACCAAGTCTAGAGAAATCCAATCGTCAATCACATCGACTTTCTAGGCCTTCCTATCAATTGGGATCCAATCTCTTGCAAATCCCAATCGATATAAATTCCTAGCTATCCGTAATCAATCAATTCCAACGTAACCATAATCAATTCTAGCAACAATTTCACAAATTCATCACAATTTAGAAATAGGATCCATAGGGTTCATCCCTACGCCTTAAGACTATAGCACTACTCCATATTCATCATGCAATTCTCAGAAAAATAAATAATAATATCAAGAGAATTCATTGCTATAGAGAAATAGCTAATAAAAATTGAGTTTTTGATAGGAAATAGACAAACCAATGAAGATCCAATGATATCCAATGAGAATCCAATAAGAGTAGCCTTTTTTCCTTCAAAATAGAAATTCTAAATCTAATAATCTAAAAAGTTCTGAAAAGTTCTAAAAAGGCTGCAAAAAGCTCTCCTAACTAGGGCAAAAACTGGTTTTAAATACCCTCCAAAATTGTTCAAAAAATCGTGACCAAACTGCCCATGGGCAGCCCAGAAATCGCAACTTTCGCAGCAGGCGGAGCGGCGCACTCGGCCGAGTGACATTGTCACTCGGCCGAGTGACAAACCCTGTAAGAAAACAGTAATTCAGGGGGTCTCAGGGTCTGCCTTTGGAGGTGACTCGACCGAGTATACTTATCCGTTCGGCCGAGTGGCTTTTTCGTTCGGCCGAGTGACTTTCGACAAGATCTTCGAAAAATACTATAACTTCGGCCTTTCTCTGGATAATTTTCTTGTACCACTCGGGCGAGTGAGATTTCTCACTCGGCCGAGTAGTCTTTCTTCGTTCGGTCGAGTATATGCTGAAATTGACTCTGTGTGCATATCCGTTTTGCTCGGCCGAGTGGGGCTTCTTGTTCGGCCGAGTGAGTGCTCCGCTCGGCCGAGTGGCGTGCTGTAAATGCCCAATCTTCTCCGTTTCCCCTCCTCGTCGCTCTTACGAAATTCCTTCTTCTTCCACTCATCCTCCATCGCTGAATGGCCGTCAAACGAGGCGTGGGTGACACTCCTTAGCGCTTGCAAACCCGTTGATCTCAAAATCACTCAAAATCGCTCCATATTTCCTGAAATACGACAAAAATAAGAAATAGTGAAAAACATCGCAATATTGTCGAATAATCGTGAAAAACGCGATATGGGCGACCAAAACGGCATGCAAACATGCAGAAAAAGGTGTAAAATATGGAGTGATCAAGTGTGCACGCACTATGCTCCATGATAGTCATCTTGGACTACAATTTTGGGCAGAGGCGGTGCACACGGCATGTTATGTGCTCAATAGGATCCTAGTAAGACCCCAGACGAACAAAACTTGTTTTGAGTTGTTTTATGACAAAAATCCTCAAATAAAATATTTTCGTGTTTTTTGTTCAAAATGTTTTATCAAGAACACTTTCGGTAATCTAGATAAATTTGAGCCAAGATCCGATGAAGGAATTTTTGTTGGATATTCCACACGTAGCAAAGCCTGCCGGATATGCAACAAAACTTCTTCAACGATTGAGGAATCACTGCACGTTTCATTTAATGAAGATTTTGATTTTCCTCATGTTGATGATGATAGTGTAGATGTTATTTGTGATTCTCTTAGTAATGTTAAGATTAATGATTCGACTATTGAGACTAACACTACTAACGAAATTGTTGAAGATGTTCCTGGTGATGCAGGAATACCCAAAACTTATCCGACCATTCGCAACCATCCCCATAACCAAATTATCGGAGATATTGGGGTGGGTGTTCGAACGAGGTCGAGGATTGAAGAATTCTCTCATTGCGCATTTGTCTCTACTATTGAGCCAATGAACATCCAAGAAGCTTGTGAGGATAGATCTTGGATAGTGGCAATGGAAGAAGAACTAATGTAAATTCGAGAGAAATGAAGTTTGGGAACTCGTTCCTCTTCCAAGTGGTCACCAAGTTATTGGGACCAAATGGATCTTCAAGAACAAGATGGATGAGAACAAGGTAATCACCATGAACAAAGCAAGGTTAGTAGCTCAAGGCTACCGGTAAGAGGAATGTATTGATTTCGAAGAATATTTTGCCCCCGTAGCTAGATTAGAAGCTATTAGGTTGCTTTTATCTTTTGCATCCCATAAGAATTTTAAACTATTTCAAATGGATGTTAAAAGTGCATTTTAAATGGGATTGTCAATGAAGAAGTATATGTCTCTCAACCTCCCAGTTTTATTCATGAAAAATTTCCCAATCATGTTTTCAAACTTAAGAAAGCGTTGTATGGGTTGAGACAAGCTCCTAGAGCTTGGTATGATCGACTCAAGACCTTTCTTTTGAATTTAGGTTTTAACATGGGAGAAGTTGATTCTACACTCTTCATTAAAGATTATGAAAATGACATTCTCTTGATTCAAGTTTATGTAGACGATATAATTTTTGGTTCTACTAACTTTAATCTTTATCAAGAATTTTCTAAGTCTATGAAGGATGAATTCGAGATGAGCCACATGGGAGAGCTCACTTATTTCCTTGGACTGCAAATTCGACAAATGGAGAATGGCACCTTCATACATCAGACAAAGTACACAGAGGAGCTTATAAAGCGATTCGGGATGGAATCATCGTCAAGCAAAAGGACTCCCATGAGTACTACTACCCACCTACACAAGGATGAAAACGAAAAAGATGTAGATGTTCGTCTATATCAATGTATGATCGGTAGCTTACTTAACTTAATCGCTAGTAGGCCCGATATCATGTTTTCCGTATGCTTGTGTGCTAGATTTCAAGCTAGACCTAAGGAGTCACACTTGATTACGGTTAAACGAATATTTCGTTATCTCAATCAATCTCTAGATTATAGGTTACTTTACCCTAAATCTAGCACATATGAGTTAATATCATATTGTGATGCCGACTTTGCCGGATGCAAGTCCGACAGGAAAAGTACTAGTGGCACTTGCCATTTCCTAGGAAATTCCTTAGTTTCTTGGTTTTCTAAGAAACAGAATTCGGTATCATTATCCACGACTGAAGTAGAATATATTACCGCGGGTCTCGCATATGCACAAGTCCTTTGGATGAGACACACTCTTAGTGACTATGGTGTCAATTGTGATACTTGCCCTATCATGGTTACTAACCAAAGTGCTATATGTCTTTCCAAGAACCAGGTGCATCACTCCCGTACCAAACACGTAGATGTGAGACACCATTTTATAAATGATCATGTAGCTAAGAAGGACATCATCTTAGATTACATTGAAACCCAAAAACAAATTGCCGACATCTTCACAAAACCTCTTAAAGAAGATTCATTTGTGAGGTTGCGTGGAGAATTAGGAATTATGGGTGAATCTGAAATCTAGAAGCTCAACATGCATGTGATAACACTCTTTGAGCTCATATCATCATGTTGCCTATCTTGATTTGATTTATTTTCTATATGTGGTTAAGAATGGCAATTGCGGTTTATGTGATTTCATGATTTCTTTGAGATTGATCTTAGAGATTTGTGTTTCAATTGATTTATCGTATTACATTGTTTTTATGATGAGTTTGTGATTAGAGTATAGGTCCTAGGGTGAGTGTTCTTATTCTCTGGATTTCTATTTCACTGTGCATTTTTGGACCAGGACAGACGACTGTCTTTCCTTCGATAGTCGACTGCCCTACTATACTTTTCTTAGTCTAAGAATTTGTATATTTCGCACAGCCGACGGATGAAAATTTTACAGTCGACTGTTATTTCAACCGGCAACTGCATTTTGGTCATCAGGCGACTGTTCTCTCTGTCGAAATTTTACAGTGCTCTCTGTCTTTTTGATGAAGTTTATTGATTCTCGGTCAGTCGACTGATGTGTATAGTACAGTCGACTGTCCCTCGGACAGACGACTGTATGTTACTCAACAGTCGACTGTCTGTCATCCTAAGCTTATTTCTTATCACTTAATCCAGCCGACTGACTTTTTTTCATCAGTCGACTGTCTACTGCTGTGCCGGTTCACTGCTTCGATCTGAGCCGTCGATTCTTTGATCTAACGGCCCAGATTATTTCCCCTTTTCTTATATACTTCGAGACGTTTCATTTTCACTCGCGTCGTCTCTCTACTCTGCCGTTGCCGTCGTTATCCTCCTCCCCGCTCGTCGTTTGCTTCGTCGTTGTGCGTTCATGACTTTCAACTAGGTTTGAGCCTCTCTCTCTCTCTCGTTCGATTATTTTGATTTCATCACCTGTCGATTGTCTACTCGTTCGTTTTATTGATTCCATGGCTCCCAAGACCAAGGGAAAAGGGAAGATCATGGGTTCTAAGAAACCTCGGGCTCCTAGGAAACCTGCCGTAGCCAAGACCAAGCAGCCCTACAAAGCCCGTACCAAACAAGCCGATTCTCCCTCGCTTTCTACTTCGCAGGGATACTCTCCCTCAGAGTCTCCTTCTTCAGATGCTGAGCCCCTGATCAAGCATCAGCGGAAGCCCATTAGTGTTACCATCAATGACCTACTGCTGACGCTCCCCATCTGTCTGCTTCTGTTTCGAGTTCTGGAGACGAGTCTCCCGTAGTGCCCCCTACTGATCCCCTTGTTCCTCTTTGCTGAGATGACCTTTGCTTGGCAAAATTCCACTCTCTCTTAGGGTCAAACTTCTTAGGGAGAGGTACATCATTTTTCCCGCTTTACTGCTGAGAGACTTTCAGATATTCTGTCTGCTACCCACTTGGCCGATCTTTTTCACTTCTCTCAGAGCGAATCTCCTAGAGCTTACCCATTTTTGGTCAAGCTATTCTATGCTAACCGCGTTCGCGGTGAGTATTCTACCACCGTAGTTCTTGACACTGTTATTCAGGGAACCCACATCCAGATTACTCCCACTCTATTAGGGACCATTCTTAGGATTTCTTCTACTGGATGTCTTCCTTCTGACATTTCCATTTCTGATATTGACGAGCTTGACCAGTCTGTCCTTCGGGATATGTTTCATGTGATACCCTTAGCCCTGGATTTAGGTATTAGGTCGTCTATGTTTTCGGCTAGAGGTTGGGCAGTTCACCTAGTGTTGAAGTCCAATATCCTGCCGAAGTATGGATCATCTGACCAGCCTTTCGAGGATATTTTGAAGTGTATGTTTGCAATTTTCTCTGGGATGTCCGTGAACTGGGCCGGTGTCCTCCTTGACAGGATGGACAAGGTCGAGTTTACTTCTTCCTCCGCTCATATTCCATATGGTGGTCTTTTGTCTCTTGTCTTTTGATATTTTGGTGTCAATTTGTCTCGTTACGAGCTCATACCTTTTGGTCCTCTCCTCGATGCATCTGCAAAGTCGACGTCTTCTTCGGCTCTGCATTCTGCCTCGAAGAAGAGGAAATCCACATCAGCTCCATCCTCCTCCATTGTTCCTCCAGCTGACCAGCCTTCCACCTCAGATCCACCATCTCGTGATATTCTTTTTGAGATGGTCTCTGGACTTTACAGATTTGCTTCACTTTCTTTCTTGCATCAGGGAATATCCTTCCCTGAGGATCTGAGACAGTTTGTTCCTCAGCCTCATGTACCTCCTCAGCCCATCGTCACTGATGCTGTTGTGCATCCCGGTGTAGCTTCTACTCAGGATGCTGCTGATGCTGATGCTGTTGTTACTTCTGACCCTCCTCCAGAGGATACACCTGATGTCACAGAGCCTGCTTCTCCTTCTGCAGCCCCTGGAGACGCTTACTCATAGATGTGTGTTTGAGTTGTGTTAGCTTGTATGATGATTGTAATTTGATGTGTGATGGATTTCTGATTCTGATGTACGCTGATATCATGATGTATTTTTTGGATCCTGAAGTTTGTATTTTTTTTGGTTGGACATGTTGATGTCCATCTGATGTGTACTCATATCGTCTTTTGATATATATATATATATCACTTTGCTGCTTAATCTTATGTGTCACATCTTGTATAATGATTATCTTATCTGTGTGATATTAGTGATATTGTCTCCATGAATGATTTATTCTCTCCTGCCGTGTTTTTGAGACAATATAGGATTTGATATTGGATTATTCATGCTATCTCTGATGTGATGCATTTTTGAAACTATTTTTTGTTTCGTATATCTAAAATGTTGATATTGGACTTTAATTCCTCTATTCACATAAGTATATGATGTGCTTTTACGAGTTTTTTGATTCCATATATCTTTATACTCCTTAATTGTTGTTAGTTCTTATTTAGCACGATTATTGTAGTTGTTATTTATATGTTCTAACGCTTTGAATCTAAGATTGAAGTTGCCTTAGATTCAAGGGGAGTAAGATTACAATGAATAGGGATTTTAATTCCTAGATTTCTTGAATTAAATTCATGCGTAACTTACTCATTTGCTTCAAGTGATATGTAGATGCCCTAATATTTATTGACTAACTAGATTGGCATCTATGTAGGGGGAGTAAGTTTTCATAAGCACAATTATTTATCTTTTTGTTTATGTTTGTTTGCCATCATCAAAAAGGGGGAGAATGTTGAGTATTGGACTTCTCCCTACTTGGTGTTAATGATGAACAAACATAAATACTTGTGACTAATCCCATATTTTACAGTTAATCCATTGCCTACGCTTATTATGAAGATCTACTTGCAATGGATGACACTCAAACTTGATTGAAGGTAAATGACATGGATTGGATGTTCGTAGATGATGATTGAAGCTCCATAAAGACTTCAAGCTCATACGATGGATAGAAGAAAGAATTCGTCAATGTAATTTTCTTTTATCTCTTCTAGTATGTAGCTTAGAAGTAGAACTTTGATGGAGCACTCACACACATCATCATTTCAGTCTTAGGACAGCATTAGATCATTTGTCCTTAGACTCCAATTCATTTATTTTGTTATTGTGCTTGGATTGTTTATAACAGTCGACTGCTGAATGTTTTACAGTCGCCTGTCTCAAAAACAGTTGACTGTGTTTTGTTCTACAGTCGCCTGTTATGCACAAAATTTTACAATCTAGTTTTGGGCCTCTCTGTTTATTTCGCACAGGCAACTGATGAACGATTCACAGGCGCCTATCCAAGTGACAGTCGACTGTGTTTTGTAAATCAGTCGCCTGTCTATCTTCTACCCAAACTTTGTTGATCTGCCTTTTACGGCCAGTCGACTAATGTTGTATATACAGTCGACTGTCCCTTGGATCAGTCGACTGTCTATTCTGCAACAGTCGTCTGTCTGTAAGCCAATTTGTTGACTCTGCTCTCTGGAAATTCTCAGGGTATATGACAGTCGTCTGTATAAGGATTTACAGTCGCCTGTTCTGATTAACAGTCGACTGTTTTATTCTCATCAGTCGTCTATCCTGTTATCTTACAAGATTTCCAAATTTCATTCAACTTACCCATCTTTCGGCCAGTCGCCTGTAGAAGGATTTACAGTCGGTTGTTGGTTTAACAGTCGACTGTCTTCGCTTCATCAGTCGACTGTCCACGTGGTAAGTTACCGTTATGAATTCTCACCTACCCTTGCTGACTGTGCAACAGTCGACTGTGGTTTCTTCAACAGTCTACTGTCACGAGCGTAGATTCTATCCGTTGAGATTTTTCTCACGGATTCCTAAAGGGGTTTTGCCTAAACTGTTTTGTGGATTTGAGAAACCAATATAAGGGCCTTCTACTGTTCCATTGAAAGGTTACCTAGGCTATTGCAAAATCTCTCAAGCTTTCATTCTAAAGTTTTGAAGCTCTCAAATCCAAAGCCCTAAGAATTCCTATCTTTGTTCTCTTGCTCTCCAACCTAGAACCAAAGAGTTATCTTCTAGGCATTTGGTGCAGTCAAGAGAAAGGGCTTTCTCCTCTCTTCCAAGAGAGTCTTCAACACACAACATACCACTCCTTCAAGTTCTACTTCAAGGCATAGGTGATTGTAAGTGTTGCTTTCATAATTTCATAACTTTCGTTATCTGAATTTGCTCTCGGGTTGTGAGAACGGTTTGCTTGCTCCCAAGTTGTGGGAGTCAAGAACATCGATTCTATTTGATTTCACTTGTAGGGTTGCTACAAGTGGGTTTTAAGGAAACCTCAAGTTAGGGTTCTAACTTGAGTATCCAGAGGTATCCGGGCGGAAGGGACGTAGGATTACCGGGAACAAGTCGGGAAGTGACTTGGGTAATTCGAACCCTTGAAACATCTCTGCGTTTGCGTGTGTTTCATTTTGGGTTTATTTTCTATTCCGCATTATTTTGTTGGATTGCATTTAAATTGGTGTAACTGTCTTTTTAAATTGCATAAACACTATTTAACCCCCCTTCCCGATAACCGACGCTGGGAGCGACACCGTGCTCAGACCAAGCGCCGACGTGCCCAACTCGGTCTGACCACCCACCACCCATCTCTCCACCCTTCTTCTTCCCCATTATCTCCCCAGCTCTCTCATTCTCCCCATTTTCCCCAAATTCGAACCACATTCTCAAACTCTATCTAATTAAGAACCCCAAACCTATTTAATTTCTTAATTGCCTACTAAAATCATCTTCTTATCTTATTGCAGGTACATTTGGAGCTCTTTGAGGATGAGCTTGGTTTAGACTAGATTGGGGGATCTCTTTGGCCTGAGGCTTTGCATGTGCACACTCCGCATTTGCATTCGCAGCGACTTACAATATTGTTATACTCCTTCCAATTACTATTTTCATTACCGTATATTGTTCTTACGTCGCTAGCCCCACTGTTGCACGATGCCTCCTAGCCTTAGGCCTAGGAAGCCTCCGCCGAAGAAGAGGAAGGCCGACGCCGGTCCCTCCTCTTTTAGACTGGCACGACGCTTCAATCGTGCACGCTCGCCCACACCCTAGGAGTACTTGGGCGTTTCGTCGTCCTCGTCTGACTCATCCCGATCAACATCCCCTATGCCTATAGAGATAGAGGCCCCACCCACCCCACACACTACCTCTCCTCCCATCCCCACTACCGCACCTCCACCCCATCCAGTTCCCAGAGCACTCACCCTGGAGACTGATCGCACCCCGGATACACATCCGGGGCGAGACTCGCTAGTCTTACTGCAAGCGCATGGTGTAGTGGTGAGCGGGTATCGAACACGAGGAGGGCAAATGACAGTGTCTTCTTCAATTCACCTGGCTATAAGAACAGTCGAGAAATATTCGCAATAAAGCGGTCACAGTCGTTCAATCGTATAAAGAAAATATCAAATTAATAAAAACGCCTAGGGATAGGGAATCCCCGCTACAAACCGTATCTCGTCATTGTGATTCGTAGGTTTCACAATTGCTAGACTTGAAATTTAGGTGAACTAGTTGCAACTAAATGTAGAACCAAGCTCACGGTCTCGCGCTATTGCCGGTCTATAGCAAACCTAGGGTAGGGTCCAATCTCTTGCAAACCCTAACCTAGGCAAGCTAGCATGAAGAACAACATCATCGTTCAATCGTAACTCAAGCCCACTCTCGTGCAAACTCAGGCTACGACCTAGGTTGGGATAGTTCCTACCCGTCCAATCTCTTGCAAACGGGTATTAGTATAGAATTGCAATCGAAAGCCCTAGTTTCGGTCCAATCTCTTGCAACCCGATTCCAGAGAAGCCCAATTGTAACCCAATTCGAATTTCTAGGGCTTCCTATCGAGTTGGAATCCAATCTATTGCAAATCCCAATCGGTATGAATCCTTAGCTATTTGTATTAAATCAATCCCAAACTAACACTAATCAATTCTAGCAAGAATTTCACCGATTCATCACAAATTAGAAATAGGGTTCGTAGGGTTCATCCCTACGCCCTAAGACGATAAAACTACTCACTATTCATAATGCAAATCATTAGAAATTAAATAATAAAAACAATAGAATTCATTGCAATAGACAATATATCAATAAAAATGAGGTTTTTGATAGAAAGAGAGACAAACCAATGAAGATTCAATAGCATCCAACAAAATAGAACTTTTTGTCTCTCTCCAAAGAACTAAATCTAATCTTCTCAAAAGTAATCAAAAAGGCTGCCAAAAAGTATGAGAAAAGCTCTCTAAACTAGGTTAAAAAATGGGATTAAATACCCCCCCAAAATCGCCCAAAAAACTGTGACAAAATTGCCCCTGCGCAGCTTGAAAATCGCACTTTACGCTACAGGCAGCACGGCGCACTCGGCCGAGTGACAAATGTCACTCGGCCGAGTGACAGACCCTGACGGATTCCAGTAACTTCGGACTTTTGGGGGTCGTCTCCTCGGGAGTCACTCGGCCGATTGACTTTCTTCACTCGGCCAATGTGATTTCTTCATTCGGCCGAGTCAGAACTCGGGAGCTGACTGACGGATTACAGTAACTTCGGGATTTTTGCTTGCCGTCGTCGAGATGCCACTCAGGCGAGTGGTGTCTCCGTGCTCGACCGAGTGGTCTGGCGATGATCGGCTGAGTGCACGCTGATATTCAATCTGCTGTGTGTCCGATCTGGCCGGCCGAGCGGGCTGTCGATGGTCGGCCGAGTGACTCCTTCACTCGGCCGAGTGGCATGCTGAAAATGCCCAATCTTCGTATTTTTGCTTTCTCGTCGCTCCTACGACGTTCTTTCTTCTTCCACTCCTCTCCAATCGCAGAATTCCCCTCAAAAGAGTCACGGGTGACACTCCGGAGTGGGTGTATCTCAGAATCACTCCAAATCGCTCCAAATCTCCTGAAATTCGACAAAAACAAGATATCGTGAAAAGCATCGCAATATTGTCGAATAATTGTGAAAAACGCGATACGAGCGATCAAAATGGCATGCAAACATGCAGAAAAAAAGGTGTAAAATATGGAGTGATCAAAATCCCCCAAGCTTACCTCTTACTCGTCCTCGAGGAAGATGAGTAAAAAGCGAACCCGGTGGATAAAGATAATGGAAGCGATGGAAAAAATGGAAAATAAAAAATAAAAAACAAAATAGAAAACAAAGAAGGAAGCTGCTGGATCATTTTTCTCAGGACGTGGGTTTTGCTTACTCATATAGCACGCATCGAATATAAAACACATGTCAAAGACTTTTATGTGGATATCATAGTATAATGGTGCATTTGAAATAGAAAACCCAAGAATATCAATATAGCATGAAAAATGGAATAATTCTAGAATTAACATCGTCTGAAGCATCTAAAGCGGTATACAAAATCGTAGATCACACACTTTTCAATTGAATGCTTTCTATATGGAGTATAAGAGATATCACTCAATAGAGTAGTAAGAATAGAAAAGTGTGGTTTTCATGATATGAATGCTAAGCGTAAATTTCTGGATTTCATGAAACTTTTAGCAATCTCACCGAGTATAAAATATTACTTAGCCTAGGTTGTCATGCACCGTCAAGTAGTCACTCTCTCACGCATCATTGGATCCTCTCCCCCAAGCTTATCCATAAGCGTGGTGGCATAAAAAACAATATTTACATTCCCCGTTTCTTTTGAAGCTCCAAAAGTAAAAGAAATAAAAATAAAAGCAAAAGAGGGAAGAAAGAGAGAAAGGGTACGAGATGGGATCGTTTTCGAACTTCTTTTCTCTTTTCTTTTCTTTTTCTCAAATATTTTTCTTTTTCTCTTTTTTTTCTTTTTTTTTCGAATAACATATATACACAAATGATCCCAAATCAAAAGAGAAGGATATACAAGTATTTTTTTCTTTGGTTTTGGGGAATTTGGAGCATGGGATATAATAACGGGGGGAATGCCAATAATAGAATTGCTAAGGGGAGATTCACCAATGAATTTAAAAGAGAGAAATAATGTTCAAGATATGTGGAGAAAGAAATAAATGTATCTCTCGGTTCACTCTATAAGACGTGCATGACAACCTCAGCAGGGTAATTTAATCTACTCAGTTTAATCTCAAAAAGGAAACTAGTCCAGATTTATCAATGCTAGCAAACATTCAATCAACCTGAAGTGAAGCGTACAAATCATGCAATAAGAAGTGATATAAGAAAGGAAAGCAGTACTCCAGATATAAGCAATCAATGCGTGAAGCTTGGTGTGTTTTCTACGATAGCATACATATGAATTATCAGACATCAGCTAATAGTAGAATTTCATCCATTTTCATACGGAAAAAGAAGTGGGTTACTATTTCTAAATGCAAAGCAGAACATAGCATATGATATCAGAAACAAAAGCTATGACATGACAAAATTAGCATGCATATAGAGAAAAGCTAACACCACGTCATCGTCATCACAGAAAAATCATCCTAGCAAAAGATGAAAGAATTAAGGATAAAATAAAACAGAACTATTTACAATGCAGCACAAAAAGAAAATAAGAAAAACGTGATGCATGGTAAAAAAATGAAAAAGTGATGAAAAATGGGTGCAAAAGCGGAAAAAACGTGAAAAAACTAAAAATAAAGGTGATAAAAGCAAAAAATGTGAGAACTCCCCCCCCCAAGTTAAAGTGCACAGTGTCCTCAATGTGCAAAGTGTGACACACCGAGAGACGTGAAATGGGTGGGGTGGGTGAGGATGCATGCATGATAAAAAAGAAAAATAAACAAAAAATATGATGCGGATGTGATGCATGCAAAGATCAGAGTGATGCAGATATGTGTCACCAAAAATACTCTCCCTCTCTCCCAAAAAAGATATAGAATGATGTGATCAGAACAGTGACCAAAATAGTGAGGGGAGGAGGTGGGGACAAAAATCTCCAGGACCGGCAGAAAATGGGCAGCATAACGACAAAAAAGATCAATGGCATCAAGAGTGTGCCTAAGCTGGTGGTGCTGCACCATCTCCGTCCTGTGGCGGAGGTGGGGGTGGGGGTGGTGGTCGTGGGATCTGCTGGGTGGGTGGGTGTAGTGGAGGCAGTTGTGCCAGGATCTGATTCAGGCAAGCCTAAATATCAGGAAGCATGGCGACGCGGGACTGCACGGAACTGACCGTGGAAGAGAGAGCCCTAAAGTCGCCTCTGAGTCCACTCACAGCCCCCTCTAGAGCACGAATGCTCTGAAGTAGAGTGTCAGCGGGTGGTGGAGCGGAGGGACGAACAGGTCTAGGCTGTGAAGGACGGGGCTGTTTGACACAGGCAGTGTAAATAATCGGGCCAGCAGGTATGTACGGAAAAGGTGATGTGCTCACTAGTGGATGCCCACCCTCAGTCTGAGGCTGGGACGCAGGCTGGGACGAGGAGGTAGAAGCAGTAGTGGTGGAAGACAAAATCGGCGACGGGGTAGCAAGAGAGGTCTGTGACACAGAAGCGGGGACAGACGTCACGACACTCTCGGAAAGGACAGCTGCGGTGGAGACAGAAGGATCAACCACTGGGGAGGAAGTGAAGGTCTCAAAAGGTGATACCCCAGCGGAGATCAAACTGGATAGGGTCTCCACAACGGCAGCGAAGGAAGATTCGCCGCTCTCTAGTATGGTGGGTGGACGCTCGGGAAGAAGTGAGGAAATAGGCTCAACCGAGATAGGCACATCAGTGGTGGGGGTGGTGGACGACTCAGCAAGGGTACTCCCGACAATGACAGAAGTGTGGACAGAGGTGCCGGGAGGTGCAGACAGTGCAGGCTCAGGCTGAGGGATCATGGGGTCGACGGGTGCAGGTGGTGCCTGCCCAGCTCCCTCAGCCTCTAGAACATAGGCGGCAGGGATCAGGAGATCCATCGCCGGAAGCCAGTCCCCGTGTGCCGGTCCTATATGTGTCCGAGCGGGGCTTGGGAGGATCATGTAATCGGCACTAAAGGGACCGTGCAACCATACCCAGTGCCGCTGGCCGTGGGGACGAAGTATCTTCATCCGGGCCATAACATCTATCGAGAGTGAAGTGGGGCCCGGGGCTCGTCGCAGGTCGTCAGGTAGGTCCACACCGGTCATAAGGGCTAGTAGTGTGATCAGACCGCCGCAGCAAATAGGTGAGCGAGCACCCACCGTAATGATGATGCTGTCTAAAAACTAGCTAGCAATATCAATCTCGACGGTGGAGACCAGGTCATCGCTACCCCTATCCAGAACTCTAGGGCGAGTCATCACGTAGAGAATGTAGAGCTCAGGCGTAGACATTGTCCCAGGCTCGTACCTCGCTAAGAAAGTGGTCGCCATGAAGCGCTGTGCAATGCAGAGGCAGGGGTGCAGTATAGCTAAGGCCTTGGCCCTACTAGTGTCAAAGCCAAGTGGGGAGCCCGTGATCTATGTCCAGAATGTGGAAGTGTCGAACGACGGGGGTGGGATGTGCATGGGCGCGTAGGCACGGTCGGGGACAGGGACAGCGGACCACTGGAAGAATGCACGAAGCATGTCGAGAGTGACCTCACACTCTCGATCCATCAGGCAGAATGTGCATCCCCCAGCGGTCCGGTCAATAGAGCTCAGGACCTTTAGTGTCGGGCGGATGTAAGTAACCGCCGACACCGACAAAAAATCACGCCATCCCACATTGTCGTACAACGTGAGTAGCCCCTCTAGTACCCCTAGGCAGTCAAGGTCTATTAAGTGTGCAAACCTAGATGGCACTATCGAGCGCTGGGTGATACGCTCAAATCGGATGCGCTGTGCGTCGTTTCTGAACGTGATCCCCAGCGGCCCGACGGCGGGAGCGGGTGGAGGGACATGATAGGCTGGGATAGGCTGTGTGGGTGGTGGTGGCGGTCTAGATGGAGGGGAGTCCTCCCTAGCATGAGAGGGACCGGGGTCATCGGTCCGCCTCCGCTTGGGGCGGATCCCCGTGTGCGTGGCCTAGTACGGGGCGGCATGTGTGCCGCGAGTGCTCACCCAACAAAAATAATATGCGGCATGCTAAATAATGGAACGAGTGTACCTAAACACGCCGCGAGAGAAAATTAGCAAGTACGTGCGAAGAACGCCGCCTCCGCGAAGCCAAAAGCACGTCCAGAAGCTCCCCAAAGCTCCCCCAAGATAGCCTGCAAAGCAAACAATGATATCAGCGGATAATATTCAAAATACATGGGGGAGTTGGGGTATAATAGATAGATAAAGAATTTAATTTAAGTATGGTGCTCAATGGGCATACGGATCGAGAAAAATGGGGAGAAAATGGATTTTGGGGCAAAATAGTGGAGAACGACGGTCGGCCGGCAGCGAGGAGTGGTCGCCGGAGGTCGGCGGGCGGTGGGGAGGTCGTCGCCGGTGGTGGTCAGTCAATCAGAGCCGGTGGCGAGTCGATTCGGGCGAGGCGAGCAGCGGTCGTGGGTGAGGGGAGACGAACAGACGCAGCTCGGGCGAGATTTTGGGGGTTTTCGAGTTGAAAATCACGCCGAGCCCGCTGCCGTATATATAAGTGAAGTTACGACTCGGCCGAGCGACAATGTCACTCGGTCGAGTGGCGTAAACGAAAAAGTTTTAAAATTTCTCCCCGCCACTTACGACTCGGCCGAGTAGCTTTGCTTCACTCGACCGAATGGAGAAACTCCGTTCGGCCGAGTGGCATAAGCGACTCGGCAATTCTCGCCCTTGGAGGGTATCAGTTTCACTCAGCTGAGTGACTAAAAGTACTCGGCCGAGTGGCAGTTAATATTGAAATGCACAAAAAAGATAGAGAGTTGGTTCTGCAGACTTCCCTGGTTGGTGCCCCACTCGGCTGAGTGGGGTCCTTTGCTCGGCCGAGTCGCATATGATACTCGACCGAGTGACGTGCTGTTTTCTGCTTCGGGGCCCCGTTTTCGCTATACTCTCTGTTTTTTTCTTCCTCCAATTGGTTTCTTCCTCCTCCTAAGCCTTGAGCGCATTCTTGGAGCGCTCTTCCTTGCCTCGGTCATCCTCCATATGATAGATCTCTTTTTCTCCTCTCATGTCATAGAAATTAAGACCTGTTGTCAAGATTTTTATAGGCAATTGACTCAAAACACTAGCAAAGTCTAAAACCAAAATAAAAACCAAAATAAAAATAATGCAAAAACCATCGGGTTGTCACCCAACAAGCGCTCATTTAAGGTCTTGAGCTCGACCCCTTTGGATTTTCAAATTAGCGTAGGGATGTTGGGTGCGTATGAGATGCACCCGTCGAATTTGCCGGGAAGACCGCTCGGATTTGGATCGTGGTGGTGTGTGGCCTTCCTCAGTGCCCCTTCGTCATGGGCAATGTTGGGGGATGGCTCCCCCAAGCTTGAGCTTGTTCCGGTCTTTGACTTCGCCGGTGACACCGATCTTCAAATCAGTGGAGCTTTCTTCGGATTCTTTAATGTCGAGAGCTTGCAAAGCTCCCGTATTCTCGCGACATCAGCGTCGCCATCATCATTCACCATGGAGCTATTGGGAGAGTCCTCCATCTTCTCTTCTTTGCTAAAATCTTGGCTTTCTTCAAAGACATCATCGTGGAGTGCACCGATGGAGTAGGGGATAGCCTCTTCAATGACCTCGTCAAGGAGGTCCACATAATCTAGCTCTTTATGATACGGTATGTGCTTCAAAGCCTTTGTATATGGAGCTCTACTTCGATGTTGCCGACGTTCAAGGTAAGAGTCCCCTCCGGCACATCGACGATTACACTCGCGGTGGCGAGGAATGGGCGTCCAAGTATGAGCGATGTGTCACCCTCCTCCTTGATATCCATGATCACAAAATCACAAGGCAAGCATATGACTCCCGGAACTTGGAGTGGGATGTTCTCTGCGATCCC
This sequence comes from Scilla litardierei, assembly GCA_030789695.1. NCBI lineage: Eukaryota > Viridiplantae > Streptophyta > Magnoliopsida > Asparagales > Asparagaceae > Scilla > Scilla litardierei. Next base: position 72,530,409 of record CM061137.1, read on the forward strand.
AACCGGCCTAGTGATCCGACCGTCCGCGAGTTGAATCCTCATGTCGGTCGGCTTTAAATCGGTGCCGGTGTTCAACTTCCGGAACATGGTGAGAGGCATGAGGCTCACACTAGCGCCCAAATCAACCAATGCTTTTTGTAAGGGGACGCCTCCTAGTGTGCAAGGAATCCGGAAGCTCCCGGAATCTTTAAATTTGGCGGGCTCCTTTTCCTTCCTAGTGAACCAAGTTTCTTGTTCCGCGAGCATGATCTTCTCTTTCCTTTTCCTTCCCGTAATCAAGTCCTTTAAGAACTTCGCGTAGGATGGGATTTCCATTATGGCATCAAGGAAAGGGATATTGAGGCTCACCCCTCTCAAGTATTCGAGGAACTTGGCTAGCCTCTTCTCGATCTTGGCTCTAGCTAGCCGTTGAGGGAAAGGCACCGGTGGCATGAATCGGCACTCATCAATAGGTTCCTCCACTCTAGATTTTTCTCCTTCTTGCGGCTCCTTCTCTTTTTCCACCTCAATTGTCGGCTCGCTCTCTTCTAGAATTTCCACCACGGGTCCCTTGGCTTGAGTCATGACGGGAGTGGTATCCTTCCCGCCTCTTGTCGTAACCGCAACCACTACATTGATATGGCCGGTGTTGCCCCGTGGATTTGGCTCGGGTTGAGCCGGCAGTTGTTGGTTGTTTCTATTGAGCAACGCAAATTGCTCCCCAATTTGAGCGACGATGGTGGTAAGTGAATCTTGCCCCGCCTTCAACGTTGCGTTGATCTTTCTCTGCTCCACCATAAACTCCTCCACCTTGGCTTCAAAATCTGAACGTGGTTGAGCTTGCGGAGGGTTGGGATTTCTCCAACCTTGATTATACCCGGGTGGCCTATAAGGTCTCACTTGTTGCCTAGGTGGGAATTTTTGTTGCGGTGGCCCCCTTGGTTGATAATTCGGTTGTGGTGGTGGACCTCGAGCTTGAGGAGGTTGTTGTGGCGGGGGGGGGGGGGGGTTCAAGGCACCATCATTATTAGCATAGGAAAAACCCGGATGGTTTCTAGCGGCCGGGTTGGCCCAATATCCAGAATTCCCCGCAACATACTGAATTTTCTCCAAATCTCCTTCTCCATGCTCTCCTCCTACATACATGGCTTGGGATTGGTCTTGCCAATCACTCATATGGTTTGTCAGTGTGGATGTAGAAGGAGCTCCATGCGGCTCGGTAATATATTTCTCCAATCTCTCCACTACCTTGTGGAGAGAGTCAAATTTGCTAACAAGATCCGCCACGGCCTTGGCCTCATAAATACTCGTGGGCTTCAAGGAGGACGAGGAATGTCCTCGCACGTTGCCCCACTGTTGGTTGTTGGAGGCCATCTCCTCTAGCAAGGCCGTAGCTTCATCGGGGGTCTTTGACAGAATGGCTCCGTTGGCGGTGGCGTCAATAATCTGTTTTGTGCCCGGTTGGAGTCCATTGTAGAAACTGTGGACAAGCTCCCAATCCTCTATGCTGTGATGGGGGCATTGATGCTGCAAGTCCTTGAAGCGCTCCCATGCCTCATAGAGAGTCTCCTGCGGTCCTTGTTTGAAGGACATGAGAGCACTTCTTATCTTCACCGTCTTGGAGGGCGGGTAAAATTTGTCGACGAAGGCACTCGCCAATTCATTCCAAGTGGTGAAGATTCCTTCAGCCTGCGTCCTCAACCAATATAAGGCTTTGTCCTTGAGTGTGAAGGGGAAGATGCGCAATCTGATAGCATCTATGGAGATGCCCGGCATTTGAAAGGTGGCACATTTTGATAAAAAGAGCTGGATGTGATAATGAGGGTTTTCATGTGAATTCCCATGAAAAGGGTCTTGCTGCATCAGAACTACCAATCCAGTCTTCAACTTGAAATTTTGTCGGTCGCCAACTTCGGCATAGCTATGGACGAGGTCGTGGAGGAAGTCTTAGGCCGAAGCCTATCTCTAATGGAAATGATCCTCGCCATTCGCACCGCCAATTCTTCGGGTGTCTCAGGATGGGTCATAAAATTCCCTTCCGTATTGAGTCTCCTCTCCGCTCTGATCCTCCTCAATGTACGTTCGATCTCCAGATCGTATAGTATTTCTTCGGGGTCCGCTGTGGATCTCGTGTACATGCAAGGAAAAACAGAGTTTCAAAGAAATAGTTAGCACAAAGGAAGGGTAAAATAAAAATAGAAATAATAAAACAAAAAGAAAAATAGCTAGGTAGGTAGAATCAAACACTATCGCCTCCCCGGTAACGACGCCAAATACTTGATCGCTTCAAAATGCAACCCTAGAGCACAACCTAGTATGGCGCAAATACACGGAGATAACTCCCCGGCAACGACGCCAAAAACTTGATCGCGCCCCGGATACACACCCGGGGTGAGACTCGCTAGTCTTACCGCAAGCGCACGGTGTAGCAGCGAGCGGGTATCGAACACGAGGAGGGAAAATGAAGGTGTCTTCTTCAATTCACCTATCTATAAGAATAGTCGAGAAATATTCGCAATAAAGCGGTCACAGTCGTTCAATCGTATAAAGAAAATATCAAATTAATAAAAACGACTAGGGATAGTGAATCCCCGCTACAAACCGTATGTCGTCATTGTGAATCGTAGGTTTCACAATTACTAGACTTGAAATTCAGGTGAACTAGTTGCAACTAAGTGTAGAACCAAGCTCACGCTCTCGCGCTATTGCCGGTCTATAGCAAACCTAGGGTAGGGTCCAATCTCTTGCAAAACCTAACCTAGGCAGGCTAGCGTGAAGAACAACATCATCGTTCAATCGTATCTCGAGCCCACTCTCGTGCAAACTCAGGCTATGACCTAGGTTGGGATAGTTCCTACCCGTCCAATCTTTTGCAAACGGGTATTAGTATAGAATTGCAATCGAAAACCCTAGTTTCGGTCCAATCTCTTGCAAACCGATTCCAGAGAAGCCCAATTGTAACCCAATTCGAATTTCTAGGGCTTCCTATCGAGTTGGGATCCAATCTCTTGTAAATCCCAATCGGTATGAATCCCTAGCTATTCGTATTAAATCAATCCCAAACTAACCCTAATCAATTCTAGCAAGAATTTCACCGATTCATCACAAATTAGAAATAGGGTTCCTAGGGTTCATCCCTACGCCCTAAGACGATAAAACTACTCACTATTCATAATGCAAATCATTACAAATTTAATAATAAAAACAATAGAATTCATTGCAATAGACAATATATCAATAAAAATGAGGTTTTTGATAGAAAGAGAGACAAACCAATGAAGATTCAATAGCATCCAACAAAATAGAACTTTTTGTCTCTCTCCAAAGAACTAAATCTAATCTCCTCAAAAGTAATCAAAAAGGCTGCCAAAAAGTATGAGAAAAGCTCTCTAAACTAGGTTAAAAACTGGGGTTAAATACCCCCCAAAATCGCCCAAAAAACTGTGACAAAATTGCCCCTGCGCAGCTTGAAAATCGTACTTTATGCTACAGGCAGCATGACGCACTCAGCCGAGTGTCAAATGTCACTCGACTGAGTGACAGACCCTGACGGATTCCAGTAACTTCGGACTTTTGGGGGGTCGTCTCCTCGGGAGTCACTTGGCCGAGTGACTTTCTTCACTTGGCCGATGTGATTTCTTCATTCGGCCGAGTCGGAACTCGGGAGCTGACTGACGGATTACAGTAACTTCGGGATTTTTGCTTGCCGTCGTCGAGATGCCACTTAGGCGAGTGGTGTCTCTGTGCTCGGCCGAGTGGTCTGGCGATGCTCGGCCGAGTGCACGCTGATATTCAATCTGCTGCGTGTCCGATCTGGCCGGTCGAGTGGGCTGTCGATGGTCGGCCGAGTGACTCCTTCACTTGGCCGAGTGGCATGCTGAAAATGCCCAATCTTTGTATTTTTGCTTCCTCGTCGCTCCTACGACGTTCTTTCTTCTTCCACTCCTCTCCAATTGCAGAATTCCCCTCAAAAGAGTCACGGGTGACACTCTGGAGTGGGTGCATCTCAGAATCACTCCAAATCGATCCAAATCTCCTGAAATTCGACAAAAACAGGAAATCGTGAAAATCATCGCAATATTGTCGAATAATCGTGAAAAATGCGATACGAGCGATCAAAATGGCATGCAAACATGCAGAAAAACGGTGTAAAATATGGAGTGATCAGAGACGTATGTTATCATCTTCAGGGAAGATGCTCACCGCGAGCGTTACATCGACATCTTCCACTGCATCATCGTCCCCACATGATTCATCCACGTTCCCACCCTCCAAAGCCTTGGCATCCTTCAAGGTGTCCATATACTCTAACAGGTCATAGGTTTTGACTGCCTTTTTGCCACCCATGCATGCACCTACACATATCTCACTCTCTAGTCGCTAAGTTCCATCACCTTAGAGGCTGCTGGCATCTGCCTCAGGCTGCTTGATCGCGACGTAGTCGTCACGTACGCTATAATCTGCGCCCACTTATGCTATCCCGCCATCCCCGACCACACCCTCGCCTACTCCCAAAACTACGAGCTCACCACGTTCGATGTCGAGCAGTTCTGGCAGCGCATTACTGGTCTGCGAGGATATCACCCTAGTGTAAGGTCCCTGGCTATGAGAAAAAAACTAGAAGGAGGGTTGAATAGTGTTTATACAATTTAAAATTATTATTACACCAAATTAAATTCCTAACCAACAAATAATGCCGAATGTAAATAAACCCTAAAATGAAACAATGCAAACACAAGGATGTTTCAAGGGTTTGGATTACCCAAGTCAACTCCCGACTTGTTCCCGGTAATCATACATCCCTTCCACCTGGATACCACCAGATACTCAATTTAGAACCCTAACATGAGGTTTCCTTTAAACCCACTTGTAACAACCCTACAAGTGAAATCGATATACACTCGATGTCCTTTACTCCCACAACTTGGGAGCAAGCAAACCACTCTCACAAACTGAGAGTTAATCTAATAACGAAAGTTATGAAATATTGAAATGAAAACACTTACAATCACCTATGTCTTGAAGTAGAACGTGAAGGAGCAAGTGTGTCGTGTGTTGATGTCTCTCTTGTAAGAGAGAAAAGCCCTTTATCTTCTCACCACCAATTGCCTAGAAGATATCACTTTGACTCTAGGTTGGAGAGCAAGAGAGTAAAAGATTGGAATTCTAGGGCTTTAGGATTTGAGAGCTTGAGAAGCTTGAAGATGAAAGCTTAGGGTTTCAATAGATGAGTGAGTAACCTCTCAATTGACCAGTAGAGGCTGCCTTTATAGGTTTCTCAAACCCCCAAACTAAATCCCCAAAAACCCCTTTGAAATCCATGGAGAAAAAGCCAATGGATAGAATTTACACAGTCGACAGTCAACTGTTCAACAAAAAACAGTCGACTGTTGCACTGTGTCAGAGGGTATATGAGAATTCAAACGGTAACTTACCACGTGGACAATCGACTGATGAAGAGAAGACAGGCGCCTGTAAATCGAACATGCAACTGTAAATCCTTCTACATGCGATTGGTCGCAATATGGATAAGCTGAGAAAATCTCAGAAAGTTTGGGAAGATAGGACAGGTGTCTGATGTGGAAACCAACATCTGTCGCTGTCACAAAACCTGACATTTTCCAGAGAGCAGAGTTTGTAGGGAGCTCAAAGGCAGACGACTGTTGAAGCATTGACAGTCGACTGTGCCATTGGACATGTGACTGTAAAACAACATCAGTCGACTGACACTAAAATTTTAAACTTTCCAGAGAGCAGATTCTACAGAGGAATCATGGATAGTCGACTGTTGAAGCAATGACAGTCGATTGTTCCTTGGACAGGTGACTGTAAATACAACATCAGTCGACTGGCCAGATGAAAAGGAAAATGATCTTTGGGCTGAAGATAAACATGTGACTGAATGTGAGCTGGGTTCAGAACGTCGTGAGACAGTTCGGTCCATATCCGGTGCGGGCACTAGAGCATTGAGGGGACCTTTCCCTAGTACGAGAGGACCGAGAAGGACGCACCTCTAGTGTACCAGTTATCGTGCCCACGGTAAACGCTGGGTAGCCAATTGCGGAGCGGATAACTGTTGAAAGCATCTAAGTAGGTAAGCCCACCCCAAGATGAGTGCTCTCCTATTCCGACTTTCCCAGAGCCTCCGATAGCACAGTCGAGACAGCGACGGGTTCTCTGCCCCTGCGGGGATGGAGCGACAGAAGTATTGAGAATCCAAGATAAGGTCACGGCGAGACGAGCCATTTATTATTACGATAGGTGTCAAGTGGAAGTGCAGCGATGTATGCAGCTGAGGCATCCTAACAAACCGCAAATCACAATTGACTGTCTCTTGGACATGCGCCTGTAAAATGTACAGTTGTCGACTGAAGGAGTTAAAGTTTAGAAAGCCCAAAAATCAATTAGTTAAGTATGTGCATGATAGGCAACTGTAGAACAAATCACAGTCGACTGTTTTGAGACAGGCTACTGTAAAACATTCAGTAGTCGCCTGTTGAAATCACAACATGCACATGCTTGGTAAAACTGAATTAGAGTAAAAGTGATCTAATGATTTCCTAGAACATAAAAGAAGATGTGTGTGTTCTCCAACATAGTTCTACTTCTAAGCTACATACTAGAAGAGAAAAAGAAGATTACATTATGTAGAACTCTCTCTTCTATCCAAAGTATGAGCTTGAAGTCTTTTAGAAGCTTCAATCACCATCTTTGATCATCCAATCCACTTTTCTTGCTTTCATTGATCTTTGAGTGACATCCATTGCTAATTGATCTTCATGATATGCTTAGACAATGGATTGAATTCAAATTGGAGATTAGTCACAAGTATTTATGCTTGCTCATCATTAACACCAAGTAGGGAGAAGTCCAATACTCAACATTCTCCCCCTTTTTGATGATGACAAACAAATATAAACAAAACGATAAATAATTGCGCTTAAAAAAAACTTACTCCCCCTACATAGATGACAATCAAGTTAGTCAATGAAAATAAGGCATCTATAGTCAATTGAAGCAAGTATGTAAGATATGAATGAATGAAATGATTTTCTTGAAATCTTGGATTTTATAATCCAACTTCATTATATCTTACTCCCCCTGAATCTAAGGCAACTTCAATCATAGATTCAAGTTTAGAATTATAATTTAATTAGCACATATATTATGATATATTTATTTCTCTCCCCCTATGGCATTATCCAAAGAGTAGGAGTAGAATAACAACAACAATCGTGCTAAATAAGTACTAAAACTATCATGAGAGTCTAAAGATAGGATGTGTGTCAAATGTGATGCCAACATATAATCGGAGGAAAACTAATTACAAAGGTGCATCTCATTGACATACATACCAAAAACTCATAAACACAAGAAATCTTAGTTGACTAAAGGAACGAGATTCCAATATCAACATTTCAATCCAAATGAGAAAAACGTCTCACATCACATCATGTATATGATATAGCATACAAAGAGAAAATTTCACAATTTTCACACATATAAGAAAAAACATAAGACAAAGTTTGAATCAACATATGAAGTAAAAACATTTTCATATATATAATCACTAGATATTGGAGTACAAAATACAGCTACAACTCCATGTATATCCAAAAGTATATGATAGAAATACATACAATATCCATCAGTACATAAAACAAAACAAAATACAGATTGACACTTGAACCATAACACAAAAAAATCCTATGGTGAGTCGATGTAGAGTAGCATCAGTCAATCTGGATGGTAGATGAGTCTGAAGGACGTCGAGAACGTCGGAACATCAATCTAGACGAGCGACGAGTGGGACACGTACGAGCCTTCCTCTTTGATGAAGAAGCACCAGTAGCAGGAGACTCCATGTGATCAGGCACAGAGGGCAGTACATCAGTAAACAAAGGTTCAAAGCCTGGAAGAGGAGGGGTAGCAGAATGGGTAGTATGCTCAGAAGGAGGAAACATGGCCTGGAGGGCGACCGGAATTGGAAAACCGTGAAATAGAAATGACTTATACTGAAGCTCGAGAAGAATCGAAAGCTTCTGATCCATGTTGGAAACTTGCATTTCAAGCGAAGAAACTTGCTTAGAAAGCTGAATGAGGAGAACTTCATCAGACAAAAATGAAGGTGGAGGAGAGGGTGGCTAGTCAACAGGCGGAGGAGTGGGTTCAGTAACAGAGGCTGAGGGAATAGGGTCAGCGACATAAATACCCAAATACTCCCCCAAATACGATGGACTAGTTGGTTCCATGAATACCGATCGATAGAAACACGGGCACAAACGAACGATAATCGATAAAGATACCTAATCCGAGAAGAATGACGGAGAAGGAGACAATCAAACTTGCAATCGAATAATTGAGAAGAGTGATCGAAGACTGGAGCTTCGAATCGAGGAAGAAATCAACGGCAATAGTGGAATTCGAAGGAGGAAGACGAGGGAACTTGCGTCGGATGAGAGAGAAAATATCTGAACAAATCGACGGCCCTGGAGGATATATGAAGGGGTCAAAAGAATCTAGGCCATTGGATCAAAAAATCGACAGATCAGATCAAGTTAACAAACCACTGCAGAAGTTGACAGTCGAATGATGAACAATCATCAGTCGACTGGTGGATAGGTACGAGATTGGCTTGGGTTGATGGACAGTCGACTGGTCAGCAATTCATAGTCGCATGTCGGAGAGTCAGTCGACTGTAACTTACACATCAGTCATCTGACAGAGAATCAAAAATATGATGATAAAAACAGAGACCTCTGATGATTTGGACAGGCGCCTGATGACCAAATTGCATTCGTCTGTTGCTGAGACAGTCGACTATAAAATGTTTATCAGTTTCATGTGTAAAAAATATAGTCTGCTGTAAGGAAAAATAGAGTTGGACAGTCGACTGTCTAAGGAATGACAATCGTCTGTCCTGGTCCAAAAATGCACAGTGAGTTTAAAATCCAGAGGATAGAGACAACTCACCCTAGGACATATACTCTAACACAAATCTAATCAAGAAAACAATATCAAAATATTATAGATTAACGTACAAAACTCGTAAATTAAATCAAACAATCGAAATCATCAAAGTCTCAAATACTAAAACAAATATATGTGAAACAAATAATTTATCAAAACAAGAGAAGTAAAAATGATGATATGAGTTCAAGCATGAGATAACATGAAAGTATGAACTCCTATATTTCAGATTCACCCATAATCCCTAATTCTCCACGCAACCTCACAAATGAATCTTCTTTAAGAGGTTTAGTGAAGATGTCGGTGATTTGTTTTTGGGTTTCAATATACTCTAAGATGATGTCCTTCTTAGCTACATGATTATTAATAAAGTGGTGTCTCACATTTATGTGTTTGGTACGGAAGTGATGTATCGGATTCTTGGAAAGACAAATAGAACTTTGGTTATCAACCATAATAGGGCAAGTATCACAATTGCTACCATAGTCTTTAAGTGTGTGTCTCATCCAAAGAACTTGTACACATGCAAGACCCGCGGCAATATATTCTGCTTCAGTTGTGGACAATGATACCGAGTTCTGTTTCTTGGAAACCAAAGAAACTAGGGAATTTCCTAGAAATTGGCAAGTGCCACTAGTAATCTTCCTATAGGGTTTGCATCCGACAAAGTCAGCATCACTATATGAGATTAACTCATATATGCTAGACTTATGGTAAAGTAACCTATAATCTAGTGAATGATTGATGTAATGAAAAATCTGTTTAACCGCAATTAAGTGTGACTCTTTAGGTCTAGCTTGATATCTAGCACAAAGGCATGCATAAAACATAATATTGGGCCTACTAGCAAATAAGTAAAGTAAGCTACCGATCATACCTCCATATAGAAGAACGTCTACATATTTCCTGTTCTCATCCTTGTGTAGATGGGTTGTCGTACTCATGGGAGTCCTTTTGCTTGAAGACAATTCCATCCCAAATCTCTTGATAAGCTCCCCGGTGTACTTTGTTTGATGTATGAAAGTCACATCCTTCATTTGCCGAATTTGTAGTCCAAGAAAGTAGTTGAGCTCATCCATATGGCTCATTTCTAATTCACCCTTCATAGAGTTAGAAAATTCTTGGCAAAGATTAAAGTTAGTAGAACCAAATATAATATCGTCTACATAAACTTGAATTAATAGGATGTATTATTCATAATCTTTAATAAAAAGAGTTGAATCAACTTCACTCATTTTAAAACCTAAAGCCAAAAGAAAGGTTTTGAGTCGATCATACCAAGCTCTAGGAGCTTGTCTCAACCCATATAACGCTTTCTTAAGTTTGAAAACATGGTTTGGAAATTTTTCATGAATGAAACTGGGTGGTTGAGAAACATAAACTTCTTCATTAACAATACCATTTAAAAATGCACTTTTAACATCCATTTGAAATAACTTAAAATTTTTATGGGATGAAAAAGATAAAATCAATCTAATAGCTTCTAATGTAGCTATGTGGGCAAAAGATTCTTCGAAATCAATACCTTCTTCTTGGCGATAGCCTTGAGCTACTAACCTTGCTTTATTCCTTGTGATGACCTCGTTCTCATCGGTCTTGTTCTTGAAAATCCACTTGGTCCCAATCACTTGGTGACCACTTGGAAGAGGAACGAGCTCCCCAACTTCATTTCTCTCAAATTGCATGAGTTCTTCTTCCATTGCAACTATTCAAGAGCTACCTTCACATGCTTCTTTGATGTTCTTTGGCTCAATGGTAGAGACGAATGCGCAGTGAGAGAATTCATCAATTCTTGACCTCGTTCGAACACCCACACTAATATCTCCAATAATTTAGTTATGGAGGTGATTATGAACGGTTGGGTAAGCTTTGGGAATCCCTGCATCACTTGGAACATCTCCAACAATTTCATTAGTATTGTTAGTCTTAATAATAGAATCATTGATTTTAACATTACTAAGGAAATCACCTAAAACATCTACACTATCATCTACCACATAAGGAAAATCAAAATCTTCATAAAATGATACGTGTAGTAATTAATCAATCGTTGAAGAGGTTTTGTTGTATATCCGGTAGGCTTTGCTACGTGTAGAATAACTAACAAAAATTCCTTCATCGGATCTTGGCTCAAATTTATCTATATTACCAAAAGAGTTCTTTATAAAACATTTTGAACCAAAAACCCGAAAATATTTAACTTGTGGCTTTTTGTCATAAAATAACTCAAAACAAGTTTTGTTCGTTTGGGGTCTCACTAGGATCTTATTAAGCACATAACATGCCGTGTGCATCGCCTCTGCCCAAAATTGAGGTCCAACATGACTATCATGGAGCATGGTACGGGCACACTCAATTAGGGTCCTATTCTTTCTCTCTACAACACCATTTTTTGGTGGTGCACGAGGAAAAGAAAATTTGTGAGTAATCCCGTTGTCATCACAAAACTTTGTGAAAGACTCATTCTCAAATTCTCCTCCATGATCACTACGAATAGCGATAATGGTGGATCCTAAGAAATTTTGAATCTTCTTTGCAAATATGGTAAACTCTTCAAAAGCTTCATTATTATTGGTTAAAAATGAAACCCAAGTAAATCTAAAGAAGTCGTCAACGACAACTAATCTATAATGAGCATTACCTAAAGAGGTGGTTCTAGTTGGCCCAAATAAATCTAGATGAAGTAATTCTAGGGGCCTCTTAGAAGTTATGCCTTGTTTAAGTTTGAAAGATGATTTACTTAGTTTACCTCTTTGACATGAATCACAAAAGTTTTTCTTACTAAAACCAATTTTCGGAAAACCTTTTACTAGATCATGCTTAGCCAACTTATATAAGTGCTTAAAATGAACAATACCAAAACTGTGATGCCATAATAGTTGTTCATTTGTATTAGCAACTAATCAATGTTCTATGCTTTTAGGCAAGCTTAAATAATAAATAATTTTACGCCTAATACCGGTAAATAAAACATGTGAATCAAAATCTACAATTTTACACCTACCCTCTCCAAAGTTAACCTTGTAACCCTTATCACAAAGTTGACTAATGGAGATAAGGTTATGACATAAACCACTTACTAAATAAACATTTGTAACAAGTGGTTTGGAAGGATTACCGACTTTGCCTACTCCAATAATGGTTCCTTTTGATTACCTCCAAAGGTGACCATTGCACCATCCTTGATGCTAATCACATCAGATAGCAATGTGGGATCTCCCGTCATGTGTTTGGAGCAACCACTATCGAGTATCCATCTTTTCCTTTTAGAGCCAATACAACCTTTATTGCTCTCTTTCTTTTTCTTAGGTACCTATATAATATACCATAAGCTTATGGTACCCAATTTTTGTTGGGTCCAAGGGGATTAGCCCTTTGGAAGCCAAGTCCAAGTGGACTTCCGCTTCCCAATATAATTACCACTATTTATGACATCATTAAAATAGGAATCAACATAAGCATTCCTATCATTTAAGCTAGTATTCTTAGGACCCCCAATTGTGTATGTTTTGGGAGTCCTTTTCCTAGTTGCATGCATAATTGATTGATTTATATGTGATGTGTGCTTCCTAGGAACATGAGTTCTAGCATATGAAGATGGAGGTGGATAAGCATTGTACATGTATGGGTTGTATGCAAACTTAGGAACATGCATGTTATATGCAACAAATGGAGTATGCATAACATTAGGTGGATGTGCATACATGGAAGAATAATGTGTATGAGCATATGAGCGTGTAGGGGCACGTGCATGAGTATTTTTCATATGTGGGTTTGCACGTGTCCGTGGGTGGGGAACATAAAAAGTGTCATAAGTGTTCACTTGTGAAGTAGGAGATTTCGTACGTGGATGAAGGTTGGTGTACATATAAGCATGGCATCTCTTTTGGTTTCCACCCTTAGTGGGTTTCTTGCCAAAAGGAAGAGATTGTGAAGTGGTGGCCTTCTTGGTAGGTTTGCTACCAATAGTATTTTTGACACCACTTGTGGATGCACCGGAGGATGGTCTCATAAAATCTATAGTAACACCACTATAGGAGGTACGAGCATTGGATGTTTTCGCTTCCATATAACCAAGTCCAACACGATGTATGACCGAAAATTGGTTTGCAAGCAATTCATCCAATTGTCCTTTTCCTTTGTTAAATCTCATAACTCGGTAGAACATGAGCTCATATTTCTCCTTAAGAGAAGAAATATTTGGTATCCAAGGTGGACACCTATGTTTTAAGCTCGTGCACTTGGGTTTTAAGAGAATCATTCTATACACCCAATTGTGTGCTTTGTGAAGCTAGATCACTATTATCCTTATGATACGTTTAATCAAGTGGAGATTTGAGGGAATTCACCTCATTTCTCAATATGTCATTTTGAGAAACCAAAGAGGCTTTCTCAAGTGTTAGTGTATCAACACTAGTGTCATTGTTGATAATGCATGGTATGGATGGTTTGCTAACATTTAATTTCTTTAAACTAGTATATCTAAGCATAAGAGATTGATACTTAGAAAATAGTTCGTCATTAGATATACGAAGTTCATCCATTGTTACCTCGGGTTCATCGATGTCGTTATCGCTCTCATCAGAGAGTGGATCTTCTCAGGCCATGAAACACATATGGGCACTTTCACCCTTCTCATCCTCGGATTCGCTTGAGGAATCTCCACTTGAATCATCAAACGTACCGACAAGTCCTTTCTTCGTATCCTTCTTGTATTTGTCGGACTTGTGGTACTTTGGAGCTTTCCACTTCTCTTTGTTTTGGAGCATTGGGCAATCCTTCTTGATGTGCCCTGGCTTGTTACACTTAAAACAAAGAGATGAAGTGTTATTAGTGGAATCAAATTTATTCTTGGAGGAAAATTTACTTTTTTGAAAGAAGCGTTGGAACTTCTTCGCCATTTGAGCCATTTCCTCCAAGTCCATCTCCATCTCTAATTCTTTACTGTCGGAGGATGAAGAGTTAGCCTTGAATGCTAACACTTTCTTCTTGGCCTCTGCTGGGTTCATCATAGCTCGAATCTTCAATCGGTTCTCCCGTCTTACTTCGTAAGACATGAGAGTACCGATGAGATTTACCACGGTGTAGTTCTTCATGTCGTTGACCTCCTCAACGGAAATAGCTCTTCTTTCCAATTTGGAGGTCATTCCCATTATAATATTTCTCACCTTCTCTTGTTGGGCGTAGACTTGCTCAAGAGCTTCGAGTTCATTGGTGATGTCGGTGAAACGTCCGTACATCGTTGCTATGCTCTCATTATCCTGCATGTGAAACATATCGAAATTTTATACAACAACATATAGTTTAGACAATTTTACCTTGTTCGTTCCCTCGTGAGTAACAACTAGATGGTTCCAAATTTTATATGCACTCTTACATATGCATATCTTGTTGAACTCATCCGGATCCAATGCACAATGAAGAGCGTTCATTGCTTTGGCATTGTTCAATTCGGCAGACTTCTCGGAGGGCATCCATTTGTCAAAGTCCTCTTGGGGGGTTCAACTTATTCCTTGTGGAGGGTTCTCCAAAGAGAAGAACTCCTCAAAAACGTCTCCATCTGGCATTTCCAATGGCCGAAATTCGTACCATTGAAACACGGAGGATGAACCGTTGATTGTCCTTCGAAGACGGTGGATGCACCATCACCTTCGTGATTGTTGTACGAAGTTGGTGGAGGAATGTTGTTGTTGTTGGATGCCATAGCTATAAACCAATGCTCTGATATCAATTGTAAGGTCACGGCTATGAGGAAAACCCTAGAAGGGGGGTGAATAGTGTTTATACAATTTAAAATGATAATTACACCAAATTATATTCCCAACCAACAAATAATGCGGAATGTAAATAAACCCTAAAATGAAACAATGCAAACACAAGGATGTTTCAAGGGTTCGGATTACCCAAGTCAACTCCCAACTTGTTCCCGATAATCTTACGTCCCTTCCACCCGGATATCACCGGATACTCAAGTTAGAACCCTAACTTGAGGTTTCCTTTAAATCCACTTGTAGCAACCCTACAAGTGAAATCGAAATACACTCGATGTCCATGACTCCCACAACTTTGGAGAAAGCAAACCACACTCACAAACTGAGAGTTAATCTAATAACGAAAGTTATGAAATATTGAAATGACAACACTTACAATCACATATGCCTTGAAGTAGAAATTGAAGGAGCAAATGTGTTTTGTGTTGATGTCTCTCTTGTAAGAGAGGAAAGCCCTTTCTCTTGTCACCACCAATTGCCTAGAAGATATCACTTTGATTCTAGGTTGGAGAGCAAGAGAGTAAAAGATTGGAATTCTAGGGCTTTAGGATTTGAGAGCTTGAGAAGCTTGAAGATAAAAGATTAGGGTTTCAATAGATGAGTGAGTAACCTCTCATTGGAACAGTAGAGGCTGCCTTTATACGTTTCTCAAACCACTCAAACTAAATCCCCAAAAACCTCTTTGAAATCCGTGGAGAAAAAGCCAACGGATAGAATTTAGACAGTCAACTGTTGAACAAAACATAGTCGACTATTGAACAAAACACAGTCGACTGCTGCACTATATCAGAGGGTAGGTGAGAATTCAATCGATAACTTACCACGTGGACAGTTGACTGATGAAGAGAAGACATGCGCATGTAAATCCAACAGGAGATTGTAAATCCATTTACAGGCAACTGGCTGCAATATGGGTAAGCTAAGAAAATCTCAGAAAGTTTGGGAAGATAGGACAAGCGACTGATGTGGAACACACAGACGCATGTGCCATGGGCAGGTGCCTGTGAAACCAAGTCGACCGTCACAAAACCTGACATTTTCCAGAGAGCAGAGTCTGCAGAGAGCTCAAAGACAGACGACTGTGCCATTGGACAGGCGACTGTAAATACAACATCAGTCGACTGACACTGAAATGTTAAACATTCCAGAGAGCAAATTCTACAGAGGAATCATACATAGGCGACTGTTGAAGCATTGACAGTCGACTGTGCCTTGGATAGGCGACTGTAAATACAACATCAGTCGACTAGCCAGATGAAAAGAAAAATGATCTTTGGGCTGAAGATAGACATGCAACTGATTAACAAATCACAGTCGAACGTCTCTTGGACATGCGCTTGTAAAATGTACAGTAGTCGCCTGAAGGAGTTAAAGTTTAGAAAGCCCAAAAATCAATTGGTTAAGTATGTGCATAACAGGCGACTGTAGAACAAATAACAGTCAACTGTTTTGAGACAAGCGACTGTAAAATGTTCAACAGTCGCATGTTGAAATCACAACATGCACATGCTTGGTAAAACTGAATTGGAGTCTAAGGAAAAGTGATCTAATGATTTCCTTGGACATAAAAGAAGACGTGTGTGCTCCAACATAGTTCTACTTCTAAGCTACATACCAGAAGAGAAAAAGAAGATTACATTATGTAGAACTCTCTCTTCTACCCAAAGTATGAGCTTAAACTTATTCAATGAGCTTCAATCACCATCTTTGATCATCCAATCAACTTTTCTTGCTTTTATTGATCTTTGAGTGACATCCATTGCTAATTGATCTTCATGATATGCTTAGGCAACAGATTAATTGCAAATCGGGGATTAGTCACAAGTATTTATGTTTGCTTATCATTAACACCAAGTAGGGAGAAGTTCAATACTCAACACCTAGTAGGGCTAAGTCTTCTTGTATAATCCACCCATGTCTCCGCTACGCCCAGTGCCACCTCGCCGCCACACTTTTCTCCAGGCCAGAGGTCATGACACTCTCCCTGCCTGAGCTTTCCCATCTTATGGGGATGACTCGACTTCTGCGCCACCACCCTGGCGGTTTGCCACACCCATTCTTTCTCTCTGATGTAGCACACTGGCTATGTCACCGCCTCATCCAGACCGCCCACGCCAGCACCGATATCTGCTGCGGCAGATTTTTCACCATTTTCACCTCCATGCTCGGTCTTGCACTTCTTGCAGGTCTGGCGATATACACCGGGCCTACATGCCTGACGTTGGACGTGCTTACCCGCATGTCCATCATCAGGTCACACGATGAGCGTCATTGGATCTACCTACTAAGCGCCCACCGAAAGCAGTACCTATACCTGCCCCGGCCTGATCTCACCTGTGTAGAGCCAGTCATGCTAGAATGGCTCATTCCCTGCATTTTTCCGATCCCTCCCATCTGCGAGCTTGAGCCCCCTAGAGGACCAGTCGCCGATGCTGACGATGACTGGGTGCTTAGCTCCGATGAGGAGGAGCTTGATATAGCTGAAATCCTAGTCGACAAGCCACCTCACACTTCTGTCCCAACTTTTGTCAGTGCGAGCACCACTTCCACCGCCACCACTACCATAGAGACCTTCGAGGCTATCCACACCCTTCCCCCCCGAGGTCACTACTTCTGTTTCTTCCATGCCCAGACCTGAGGGCACATCTGTCTCTGTTGCTCCTGAGCCTACCGCTTCACCCATTACGGAGCCTGTTTCTGCCAGCTCACTTACAGCACCTGTGGACCTCCTCACTTTCATTCCTACCTCTTTATGGTCCACGGTCACTCTTCCTGGCACAACTTCTGTAATAGCATCAGCGGTATTTTCTGAGAGCGTCGTAGTGTCTGTCACCACTTCTGTTCCCATGATGTCTCCCTTTTCTGATGCCACCGCTACTTATACCTCTGCACCGGATCTTGGATCCATTCCACTCAACGCTTCTTCAGCCGAGATCCCCGCTAGACCAGCCTCCCATGACTTTCAGTGCAGACCTTGTGGATCACTTTCACGAGGCCATGCTACGAGGGTGGTTTCCAGCAGTTCATGCCCACCTCCTAGTTCCCGTCCCACGGATGCACGTCTTACTGCACTGAAGACCGAGGTCGTTAGCTTGGGGCGTGCCTTTGACACCCTCTCGAGCTCGGTCGCCGTCTTTCAGCAGTCAGTGGAGCGGGACCTCACCACCATTCTTGATATTCTTAGGCACCAGCATGCACCCACTGTTATACTTGCACTTGCCCCTCCTCCTAGGCCAGACCCCATTCCTCCTGTCTCTGCCACACCGCTCACTGTGCCCCATTCTCAGGCTTCTGTAGGGCCTGTCACCTTTTCTGTTCAGTCAGTTGCACTACTGGTGGACGCTTCTATTATTGACACACACATTCTCACACTTGTCGACACACCAGATGTTCCACTCTCTTCTTAGCCTGTTGCACGATCTGTTGCCCTACCGATCGAAACACTTGTCGAGCCTCCACTTGTTGTGCCCGATGTTCCTATTTCTAGTCCTCAGCAGCAGGACCCATCACCACCTCCAGAGGGTGGTGCCCCAACTTGATCGTTATATTATTTTTGCTCCTACACCACTATATTTTGTGCCCATCTATCTCTTTGGGGCCCCGTTCTCTCATATATTGGGGAGGACCCATTTTGCACCACATGTATATATCAATCATGTTGCCTTTGCATATATTCCACTCACATCATGTCATCATTTGCATAATATGCCTCCTTGTTAATATTTTTGCATCTTAGGCATTAGGTCATGTATCTGCATTTTCCCTTTTATTTGTATAGTTTCATTTCATTTATTTTCCTTTTATTTTCCACCCACCCACCCAAGCCTCATTTTCCAGTCTTTCACGCGTGTTCTCAGCAGTGAGGACACTACTGTGTTTAGCTTGGGGGATGAGCGCTATTTCTTTTTTACTTTCATTTTTTATACTTCCATTCATTTTACACCTTTTAATTTTCATTTTCATTTTTCGTCCTTTTTTCCACCATTTTCTTTTTTTCATTTAGCATCGTATATTCCATGTTTTGGTGTGCTTGCATGCATGCTTTTATTTTATTTTCTCCTTCTCTTCCCATCCTTGCTAGATATATTTCGAATGATGATATCTCTCTTAGCTTTAGTAGCTATCACGATGCTTATATCTTTTGACATGCTATTTTGAGTATTTCAGTGTCTTGCTATCTACATGCTTGCATATATGTTTCTTTTGATGTTTTCTCTATATGAATACATGAAATGAATTGAAACCGAATATATGCAATAGTATTTAGTATGCTTTTGTTGGAAATGCACCAAGATTCATGCATCATTAGAATATCTGAATCATCTGCCTTGTTATCTTATTCGCTTTCTATTATATGCCTTACCGCTTGACTTCATTATTCATTGAAATGAATAAAAATACTCATGCTTGCTTATGAGTTTAGTTGAAGTATTATCTTATTGATCCATTGTGCACATCTTATAAGTGAACTGAGTGCTATATTAATTCTTTCTCTACATATCTTATTATTCTCCACATGTCACTTGGGTTCACCCCTTGCAGCTACTTATACCGCATCCACTTCCCAAAAATCCCAAAAGAAAAAGCTAGCCTCCAAAAAGCCAAAAAGGAGCTAAAAGCACAAATACATATTCAATAGCTCCTCCAAAAAAAGAAAAAAAAAGAGAGAAACACCTAAAAGAAAAAGATAAAAGAAAATTATTTCTCCATTTTACTACTTGGAGCTACAAAAATACTTGGAAAAAAGCCACAAAAATTACATTGTTATTCCTTATGTGATACCTAAAGCTAAGCTTGGGGGGTGAATTCATTTGATTATACGAGTGAGTATGCCATTAGAGTGGAGTTGTGCACAATTGAGAATATTTGATAATGCTTAGACTTTGCAAAAATATATTAGCTATGGAGATTTTTCATGATTTGAGATGAATATATGAAAGCCATGATCCTTATTCTATTCTATATTGCATGCTTGATTTCACTCTGGTATGCTTCACTTATATCTTCTGATTGAAAAGTGCACCTCCAACATTTGTATATTAAACTCTATGAATTACACAATGTGGGTATGAATTTATTGAATGAATTTATAGAATCCTTTCCTTTGCTCTTAAATGCTTGCAAGTAATATGTTTAGTTAAGATACGAAATTCTTATTAGCATGTGATCCATCTTCGAAGTATCGTGATATGTAGCTATGGCTTGAGATATTATGGAATGCTCTAGCATCTCACTCCATCTTCCATTATTTTTCCATTTTTTTATTTTCATCACCCGGTGAACCTCGTATTCGTCTTCTTCGAGGACAAGTAAGAGGTATGCTTGGGGGATTTTGATATGTCCATATTTTACATATATTAATTGCATCATTGCATGTCATATTCGCCTCCAAAATCCACATTTTCATACATTATCGCTCTTCTAACGCCATATTCGAGTTTTGTATAGCTTTATGGATTTTCAGGAGTTTTGGAGCGAATTGGAGCTATTTTTAGACATGGAAACATCCGGTACGTCCGGGACGTCATTGGCAAGGCTCCATGAGAGTTCGCCAAGGCAAGGAAGAAGATTGAAGGAGAGGAGGAGAAGAGAGTAAGAGATGGACACTTCATCTTCAGTTTCCCAGGCGACTCGACCGAGTAGCAACAGCTACTCGGCTGAGCTGACACGCAGAATCCACAAGGAAATGGCCATGCCCCACTAGACCGAGCAGACAGCCAGCTCGACCCGAGCTGTATCAAACAGAGCGACTATTTGAGCTATTCTCCAAGGAATTGTAGCTTGACCGAGCAGCAAAGCCACTCTACCGAGCAGTTCACCTACTCGACCCGAGTCGTTATCAGACAGAGCATCATTTTAGAAAAGCTTCAGACCTACTGTAGCTCGACCGTGTGGATGGGCTACTCGACCGAGTAGCCCGTATCAGCCAGAGCAAAAGCAGAATCAAGTGGTAGCCTTATATCAGCTTGACCGAGCATGCACCGCTACTCGACCAAGTATGGCGGTGCGACCAGTCAAGTTGATGGGCCTAAGTGCCCAGAATTTCTGAGAATTTTTGGGGTCAAGACCCCTTGCATATGATTATAATTTTTACCCTATTTGTGGGGAGACTAGACTTGTAGTATTTTCCCTAGTTTTAATTAGAGTTTTTAGATAAAAAGAATTTGTGTGTCATCGCTCATTTGTAGAGACTAAAGCTTGGATTTCTATTGATGTTATTGCATGGAATCTATATATTTTTAATTCTCTTTGGTTTACTATTGCTTTACGACACGTTGGTACGATTCTCTAAACTTTCTATTGTTTTTGATGGTTTCTATTGCCGAGATGAATTCCTTTGCATCCATTGAATCTTTTATTGCTTTTGCTATGATGCTGGAGTAGTTCTATCTAGGGCCAATGGATTAGCCCTAGGATCTTAGGACTAAGATGTAAAGTTAGGATTTTTAAGTTGCGTTGGTATAAAAGGGATGTGTTTTGGTCGATCTAGCCAAATTTGTAGGAGATCTCGTATTGAGATCGTGACCACGGTCGGTGGAAGCGATTAGCTTAAGGAGTATCGTATAGATTTAATTAGGGAGTTAGTGAGTTCAATTAGGGAATGTGCAGCCTATCGCGAGAGCAGAGCGATCACACGTGCCTTGACGGGATCCACCAACGTCCTATATTACTAATTGCACCAAAACACATCGAAGCTCTAATCCATGAGAGTGGCATGAGTTGAGATCATTCTATCCACGAGAGTGGCAGGAACATTGTCGATTCTTAATACACGGATCGTGTGCGCCTATCGCGAAAGCGAGGTATAGTATGTGATACGTTAGATTCATGGCACTTAGAGTCATGAGTTCTACATCATAGATGCAACAATCCGTAATAATGCCAAGGCAACGTAAGAGTCCTAGCCTAGCATCGATATCCGACGATCCTAGTGGTGAGTCCTAATGCCCTAGTCTTTTATTATTGATTACAATCTTCCAACAAACAATCTTCTGAAACCGACTGCTAGCTTTATTCTAAGGTCTAGAAATCACCCAAGACAATAACGTCACTTACCTCCCTGTGGGATCGATATCTTTTAAACTATTACTTGACACCGTACGCTTGCGTTAGGTATCGGAAATTCGCACTTAAGATTCATTTAACCCTCGGCATTTGTGCTTTTGCTAGGTGGGTTTTAAGTGGTTGTTTCGGGAGCATCAGTAGCTGAAAGAGAGAAGCAAATGCATTAGAGGACTGGGGAGTACCCAACTATCCTCCGATGCCTAAGTCGGGCGATGAAGGAGGGAAGAAGGTGATGGGCGTAAGATAACCTTTGTGTGGTGGAAGCATATGGGTTGAGCATGGGTGTGTCCATGTCCATTAGGGTTTCAGGAGACTAAAAGAGGCACACTTAGAGAGGTGTATTAGGTCCTGAGTTGGACGTACCTGGTAGAGGAGGAGTCCTACCGCTTCTACAAAGCTTGAGGGGAAATATGCCATGTCAGATGGACGTGAAGATTGCAGATTCCTTGGCATAACCGTGTCCTGTAAATCAGGAGAGTATGTAGATATGCCAAGATGTACTAGACCGTGTCTGCTGATAAGGCAGGCGGTTATTGACACATTGAGCGGTCATTAAATGCCCATTGATAACAGCAAGGGGAGAGAGCAGATTGATCACTTGATATTACACCATGTGGATTGAGTGGGCTAATCTGGCCAGGCAAGCATGTGTTTGGGCCTTGAGATTGTGGAGGCTATCCTTGAGAAGCAAGGTCATCTCGAGGTTGACTCTATAAGGGCTTGCTGATGAGAGACCGACCTTGAGAAACAAGGTCATCTTTGTGTATGGCATGTCAGGAGCTGACCTTGCGAAGTCCGTCTCGTAGGGCCAAGCTGCTGGAAGGGCTATCCTCAGGTAGCAAGGTCATCCTTGTGGAACTGTGTCAGATCATGTCAGTTTGACCTCTTGAGTCAAAGTCTAGGGGTCCCTAAGCACGAGGGTAGCTCGTGTTGGGTCCTGCCTGTCATGTTTGACGGGGTCCCATTGATGATTGACCCAACTTAAAATGGTCTCTACAATAAACATCCAATGGGCCAATTCCAAGCAAAATCAAAAAAATAATATTTGTCTAATACAACAAAAGAACCCAATGTTCAAACAATTAAAACCATTACAAAAGCCAATTCCAAGGATCAGAAATTATAAATATAAATATATTATATATTATATAAATATATATAATATATATCTAAATACTAAATAAACATTCGAGCTCTTAGTTAACGAGCTCCAAACGAACACTTAACAAGCTTGCTCATGAACACTTGACGAGCTTGTTCATGAAGGGACTGTTAATGAACATAAATGAACAAATAAAGATAAGTTCAAGATTTGTTTGTTTACTAACCGAGCTCTAAAAATCTGTTCAAGCTTGTTTGTTAAGCTTCCTGAACGAACATAAACGAATATGTATCGAGCTTGTTCACGAGTAGTTCGTCGAACTTAGCTTTGAACCATCACATGTCTTTTCTGGAGAATTGTGCATAGTGTTTCACCCTAAAAGGGGCCGCCAAGTGATACCAGCTTCAAATTCCCTTGGAATGCACGACATAACATGTGCATATTCTTTTTCCATGTGTATTTTGATAAGTGATTGCACTCCATTGTGCAACTTTTGCACCTTCGCTTCTTCACCCAGAAATCATCGTTGAGTTCCTCCCCTCTCGAGTCGTTTGCACAGTTGCAATCATTTGCTTCTTCTCA
Source organism: Scilla litardierei (assembly GCA_030789695.1). Taxonomy (NCBI): domain Eukaryota; kingdom Viridiplantae; phylum Streptophyta; class Magnoliopsida; order Asparagales; family Asparagaceae; genus Scilla; species Scilla litardierei. The sequence goes on from CM061137.1 coordinate 72,553,878, forward strand.
TGGATTTGCATTTTAATTAATTCTTACTGTTGTCGGGAATCTTGCGAGGCCCAGATCAAGCCGCGAAGGTGAGTTTTCAAGCAATAGGTTATGCCACGTTAGATTGATTTCACTTGGACTAAGGGAAGAGTCCTTCACTGCTGCCTAAAAAGGGGAGAGCACATGTCAGATGAACTGAAGGGGGTGGCTCTCCGATTTAACTCTGATACTTAAGTTAGTATCAAGTGTAGGAAGTAGGGATCGCGGCTAATAGTAGCCGCCGCTCAAGGGTTTCTGAGAGATGTGGGAGCTGGGGTTTGAGATAGTAATTATGGGTATCAGATTTAACATACATGATAGAGAGGGGTTCCAATCTATTTATAGGGTTCAGGAGCTGGGGTTTGAGATAGTAATTCTGGGTATCAGATTCAACGTCCCTGATAGAGATGGGTTCCTATCTATTTATATGGTTCGGAGGGTAAACTGTCTATGACAGCTGGCCCCCAACTAAGGTGGGTCCACGTCGCCTAACAAACTAGTTGTAGGTTACTGCCTGATGGGATGGGCTGCATGGTTCATGTCATAAGACAAGCTATTACGCAAGTGGGGTTGGCCCACCAGTTACGGCTTGGAGGTGGCCCACCCACCTGTCATGATTGCAGTGGCTAATGTTGATAGGCATGCGAGTGCTTTGGTCGTGAAGCTTGAGCGGGTCGACCTTGTGGGTCATCCTCCAAGGGTTGCCGTTGAGGGGCTGACCTGACTGGGGTCTCCCTTACGGGGCCGAGCTGCTGAGTGGGACGACCTTGTGGGGTATCCCCCCTTATTGGACCGAACAATTGGAGAAGTGTGTCAATTGCAGTTGCGACTTGTGAGCTAGTTAGGCTCGACCTCGAAGGTCTTTTGGTTCTTAGGGAAGCATGCAACATCTTGAGAGCTCTGTCTGGTCAACTCAGCCGAGCCTTACTGCTCATGGACCCTAGCTGGAGCGTCATCTACACTTAGTAGTTTTAAAATTCACTAGCATTAAGCTGACTCCAAGGACATCCGAAAGGACTCGAAAAGGAGTTTCATTGCACACCTTGATCCTAACAAAGTCTCAGCAATGACATCATGTAATATTCTTGATAGGACTATTTTGACCGGGCCCAGAAGAGCCAAGTCAACTACAACCAGTCAACCGGCCTACTATGGCCTTGGACTCCGGCCCAAGGATCTCACGGGCGGGTCGTACTTCTCCACCCAAGACGAAGGCCCAACAGACTGCCCACTTCCATAGTGGAGGAAATTATGGCCCAGCTTAATGGCCATCACTCTCCACCAATTATGGCCCAGCTTAATGGCCATAACTCTCCAGCAATCATGGCCCAGCTTAATGGTTATTACTCCCGCCATCATGGTTAGCCAATTATGGCAACAAGCCATTACGGCCCGCCAATTATGGCAATCACTCATGGCATTCATCACATTACTAAACGGGCGCAATTAGGGGGACACCACTTCCCCATTTGCACATCCCCATGAATGGCGGCCAGATATCACATCATGGCACATTATGAGGAGGATGGGCCTATATGAGGAGAGGGGGAGGCATCATCCATGGGGGCCGGATCTTCACGATCTACAATGGAGGTATCTCAGACTCCCTCTTATACCTTCTTCCGCATTTACATATTTCTCCTCCATAGCCCGACTCGAGGATCGGTGCTTGGTCTCTCCACGAACGAAGCCCGATCCCACCGAGCATCCCTCAGACCAGATCTGACTTTGGCATCGGAGGGGAATCAGTCGTAACCAAGGTCCGACCCCCCCCCCCCCCCCCCGATGAGCTCCCTCGTCTATTCAGGTCCAGGAGATCCAGCGACGCCGAGGCTACCCCTCTACATCTCCCCAGCCTGAGCGTCCTGTCACCGAGTCCGCTCGTCTCCACCACTAGAAGATTGTCACTCTGCCGAGGCCACCCTACGGCAAGCCGACGCGAGGTCCCGTGTGTCCCCTTTGACTGCACTGACCCCGCACCCTCCATACTATCGATTTGCAGGGAAAATTCACCCGTAAATATTTGGCACCATCTGTGGGAACGAGTCAGCACCTACGTCAATATACACACGATGATGGCTTGTTCTACCATCTCTTTCTCTATTTTTAAGAAGGATTATTATATCTGACTAAGCTAACATATCATCGACAAGTGCGTCACCGTGCGTATTTGATCGGCCTCTCTTCCACTTTCTGTTTACTAAAGTGGGCAGGCATACACGTGCTCGGCATAACGGACCCCCACAAGTTGATCAAAAGGCGAAGATCTCTCGATGAATCCATCGTCGCCCAATCGATGATGGCCTTCGGTCGGGTCCGGACGATCGACGCCCACCCCTCGATCTCCGACGGAATCGTCACCATCCATTTCTACGCCCTGCTCGTCGATCATGTCGCCGTAACCGAGACTCATGATCAGCACATCCGAGATCCGCGATCCGCGAGACGTCGCTTGAATGCTCGCGGAACTGGCATCCAACTCTGCACATGATATTTCATTATTGAGGATTCGAGATTTTCGGCCATGCACATCTTCTCCCCCAACAAAGAACTCGAAGAGAAGGACCACGAATGGCGAGAAGTCGAACTTCCTATTGAGCGCTTCAGAGATGCTCACGCGAGCTGCAAAACTCCCCCACCAACCAAACCTCACCTTGGCCTGATCCACCTGCCGCGCAACCTATCGGGTAGGCCGAGTCCCAGCATCCGATCATCCAAGCATCGGCGGCTTCGACCAAAGCTCAAAGGCATCGTCCAACGGAATCACCAATCTCTCTGGCATGTCCCAAGACACGGCGATCATGGGTATAACGGCAGAGTCGGTGTCCCTGATCCGACCATCGATCGTGCACTTAAGGTAGTGGTTGGTGAGCTCCTCACCGATCGGTCGAAAACGGAACCCTACCGGTAGCTGGGCGAATGAAATACGACGATGTGAGCCCACGAAATGCTCTGCAGTCAGATCTCCTTGTAACGGCTGGTTTTTTGTATGATGATATTTATTTAAATATATATATGTTTGTTGGTCTTCTCTCTTCTCTTTTCCTTATCTTTTTCTCCTATCTGGAGCTGAGCGTGCTTCATGACGCTCTTATCTTAGAGCCAGACTCATCCTGGAAGTCCCTAGAACCCATCCCGAAGCTTCGCACTTATTTTAGAGACTTAGTGTGCATTTTAGTCGGCTCAAGAAGGATGACCGACCGATTAGATGCCAATCTAGTCGGTCAGAAACTCTTCGTGGACCGACTAGTTTCCCTCAGGTTTTTCCTTTGAGTCACGGTTTACCTTTAGTCGGTCTAAGAACGAATACCGACCGACTAGTTGACGAACTATTCGGTTAGGTTTCCTTCACTGACCGACTAATTTTCAAAACTACTTGTCGACCACTTTCATCCGTTAGTCGGTCAATGAATACTGGCCGACCGACTAGGTTGCAAACTAGTCGGTCGACGAGCCTTCACAGACCGACTAAATCTGTCAACCCTGTACCGACACTGTTCTTTGTTTGCTTTTAGTCGGTCTCAGTTGGACGACCGACCGACTAGTTCTCAAACTAGTCGGTCGACCGCCCTTCACTGACCGACTAATTGACCCCAAAACCCTAAATTCTGACCTGGCCGCCTTTTGTTTTTCTTATTTAAACGTGCGGCCTTCTTTCTTTTCTCCTCATTATTTTGAGCCATCTTCTTCCCCAACCTATTCTTTTCTCCTTCCCTACCTTTCCTTCCTCCTCCTTGCGCCCTCCATCTCCTCCAAGGTTCTTCCCTTCTCCTTTCTCCTTTCTCTTCCTTCTCCTGTTTCTTCTTCTTCTTCCGATTTTTCCCACAAACAGCCGACCACCCCTCATCTCCCCTCAGATCTGAAACCCCACAGTCATGTTCGGCCGCCATCGTGTTCCCTTCCCGAGATCCATCTTGGCGATCCAACCTCAGTCCTAGCGACAATGACCTCGGGAGACGCTGAGATCTTCGCCACCACCAACAGAGGCCGACGACACCACCAACGATCAACATTCCTCGCTGCGCTACCCACGGCGTAGGAACTTCCGGACAACACAAAGCTTCCACCTTTTCAGATTCGACGCCGAATCTCCGCTCAATCGACATTTTCAGGTTGGTCTTCTAAACACGTAGAAACCCCCACCGTAAATAATCAAAACCTAATTAAAATCAGCAACTTTAATCAATTAAATTTATTTTCCGTTGATCCGTTAAACATTGTACAACCGTAGATGAATCGACGAATGGACTTTATGCATGTGCACATAGGATAGATCGTCGATTAGGTTAAATGCATTAAAAAATGTGATTTTTATGTATAGGATAGTCCCGATAACCTAGACACAACCATAATAGGAATAATTGAATCGTGATCTGACACTGTCGCCGTGTCACGATTTTCAGACGTTCCTCCGCCGATTAGACGTTTGGACGAGGCATTCCAGGAAGACGACGCACTCGCCACCGCAGGAAAGTGTACCACTTGCGTTCTTGGCCATGTTTAGGCCTTAGTCTTGTTAGAACTGAAATTTTGGAACGATGAGAACCGGACGTGAAATGATAGCGTCCGGGACGCCCTTGATGGCTCAGACTTGACAACGAAGTCTGAGTCCAACAACAACAAATTTTGACGTCATAGGATTGACATGCGTGTGTGAGAGTTGTGGACACCCTAGTACAACCCCTCCTGTTTTGTCGTGTCTTGTCCCTTCCGTCTTGCCTTGTCACGTTCCGTCTTGCACAGCCCGCTGGGCAATAGGGCACTCACCAAGCCAGAGCGAGTGATCCCTTGTACCGATTCACAGCCCGATGGGCAATATGGCACCTGTCAAGCTAGAGCAGGTGATCCCTTGTAATGATACACAGCTCAGAGAGCAATAGGGCACTTGTCAAGCTAGAGCAAGTGATCCCTTGTCCTGTCACGATTCTTGGGGTTTTGGGGTAGGGTTGAGCGTGCACGCGGCAAGAGGGTCTGATCCCCCTCGAACCGTAAAGGCGTGAACCCTTTTCCTGTCTTGTCATGTCCTGTCTGGCTCTCCATGTTTCGTCTTGTCTTGACACCTGTAGGCTAGTCCCGTAGTCGGTAGCACTCGCTGCGACTACTACTTGTCGTGTTTACTTTCCTGCTGCGTGTACTTTCGTTTGTTCGTCTGTTATAACCTCAGCATGTTAATCAACCAATAAAACATTGTTAAATAATTGGTGCACTTGCAGTTTGGTCTAACCTTCTCTTGTAAACCTTACCTGACGTACAGTTCCTTCTTTTGGTGCTGTACTCAGGGATCGAGCCAGAGTACGTCGAGGAGACTGACTTGCCAGCTGATGTGGAGCCAGAGAGTGTTGATCCTGAGTACGATCCTGAGGAGGACCAGAGCTAGAGACTTCTCGTTGCAGTTTTCAGAGATATCCATTTCTTGTAGTTGGGTGCGTAGCGCCTTTTGTTCCCTTGTTTAGGTCAGGTGCTTGCACTGTTAGATTTTCTTTTCTGCAGTTGTAGCCCTTCGGGCGTCGAGACTTGGTACTTTTGATATGTTGGAATATAATGATTTGTCTTTGTTGGAATATAATGATTTGTCTTTCCCTTTATTGTACTCTTATTTTTCTGTACTAACATGCAGGGACATGTACCTTCGTCTTGGTACCACACAGACGCTTATTGGGTCAGGGCTCCTTAGCTCTGGCCTAAGCGGGCCTAGTCACGCTCTGCCTCCGCTGTTTTGGGAAGCGGGGCGTGACACTCCTTCCAACCAAATATCTGAGCAAGCCCAGCTTATGCTCAATGAGAGAAGCTTTTCCTTCCATTTTCAAGCTGCGCCATTCGAGCTTGGGATTGGTGGGAGACCTCCTCCGTCCAAGCTCCTACGAGCGAGCTCCCCCATCCGAGCCTCTTCATCCGGACTCTAATCTCTGCGCTCACATCCGAGATGCTCGTCGCGAAGCTCAAATCCATTGACCGAGCTTCCTCTAGTCAAACAAGACAGGGACCACGACCCAGCATCCAACTGAGCTCAAGACCGCCGACATCCATGCTATAAGCTCACTCCCTCTGAAGCTCGATGCCATCATCTGGGCCCAGGCAAGAGACTATCCAACCCCTACCGGAGCAACCCTGTTTCCGAGCCAAGCCAGGAGCTCTCCGAGCAAAAAGGTCAATTTGTCCCCAAATTCCTGCTAATCAAATAAGATTTCATCTACTAGCTCTCCTAACAACTCTCCATCCTCCAATTTCATGCAAATTTGAGAGATACGTCCCCAAACAGAAGCAGATCCTGATAAGCTCCTCAAAGCTCCGATCGCGTGCCACCGACCGATCGGACGTTGCAGACAGGTTCTGCCAAGTTTTGCTGCATCGACGAGACCCCCTTCAGCCGACTCGTTATCCCCGACGAGTGGAGGAACATCGCAACGTCGCCAGAATTGTTCGCCTGATCGTAGATAGCCTTCGACTCAACCCACTCCGAGAGTTTCAAAAGCGAGATGAGGATCGAGGTCGGGTCATTGAGCTGCCTCGTCACGTGACCAACCCCGATCTTTGACACGACAGCCTGGGCGGTAGGATTCCCCTTGGAATTTGTGAACATGATCTTCGGTCCCGAGTCCAAGAGATGAAATTCGAATTCTCCTTGGAATTGAATGTCGCTCATGCTCGAATCACCGCCTAGAACACAATCGAGTGTTCAACGGTGTTGGGAAAGGTGAGGCCAGCTACGTCGCCAGGGTTAACGCTGCCGCTAGCGGACCCGATGAAGTCTTGGAGTTGTATGCGGCTGAGATCAAATTGCCGGGGAGAGGAGAGCTCTCTGGAAGACGAAGTCGACGGCTGATTTCTTTAGGGTCCCAGTGGTCGTCGCGATGTTGGGACTGGGATGGGCCTGCCGGGAATACGAGTTCACCCTATGCCCAGACCCGCTGCTCTTGAGGGGGCAGCAGACTTGAAGTAATTCTCTTTCATCTTCTTAAGATCTGTCAACAAAAGCATCCTTCATGCGCCCAAGCAGCTTCACCACCTGCGACACCGCCATCGAAATCATCTCCTCATTGATCGTCCTCCCTCCCGCCTCAGCCTTTATCACGGCGCGGAGGAAATGCGTAGAACCCACATTCCACCAACGCTGATTGATCAGGAGAAACAACAAAGGTAGAAACTCCATCAATGAGTTGCAGAATTTTTGGCAACATTGGAGGTACATATTCCCAAGAGACAAAATTAGCTGCGGATTTAAAAGGACAAGCTCGAGGGCTGAATCATAGGGAGCAAGTCAAAACGTTTAGTTATGCGATGATTTCAACAGATAATTTCATAGGGATGCATCTTGCTTTCGGATTTTCCACAGCGATCCATTGCAGCTTAATCCCCTCTCAATCGACGCTCGTGCTCCCTGATGTGGTTCTGGTGGTCTTCGACCCCAAGGAATCTTGTCACCACCACCTCTGCTTCAAGAAATGTGCTGAGCACTTCAACGGCTGAGAGGCTGAGGCGGAGCGAAGGAGTAGTGGCATCAGAAATCCTCGACGCGATCACGTTATGTGCTTCGCCCAATTGACTAAGGCTGCTTTGAGGCTCCTTGATCCAGTGCACCTTGTTGAGATAGAGGCTTCCATCCAAGATGCCATGCTTACTGGACTAACGACCCTGCACCGTCGAGCTACCATCGTAGCACTAACAGAACCACCTCCTTCCGAGCTGCCGACCCTGTCGAGCGGCTCCCACTGGCAGAAGCCATAGGCGGCTGCCTCCCCCCTCGAACGAGTTCTTGATGATCAGATGAGTCGACTCCCATTAACTTCTTCTTCTTGATCTTCTTTCTTTGAGTCCTTTGTAAGATCTTTTTTCGACTCACGAAGATCTACTCGCAAAATCGACAGGGGATGTCGATCTGCAGAACATACCCCAGCAGAACCTTGGTCTGACCAACTGAGCGGCCAACCCAACGGAGACGCCCCGGCCGAGCTTGCGGGTGCCGAGCTTGAGGAGTTGACAAGCTCAAGGAATCGCCGCTGCGGCTCTCTTCTCTCCCACTAAGCTTGTAGGCATATCTCCCTCCAAGTCCGCCGTACTCAGACGGGTGTTGTTGATCACTCCAAGATTTCCTCCCAAGTCGACAATGCATCTCCCAGGGAGAGGCCAGATATACACCCGAGGATTCGAACATTTTCGATGTGCTCCCACCTCCAAGTTCGGGCTCTCCGAGTTGATCCGTCGGGCTTCCGAGTCCTTGCAAACTTACCAAGCGTCAGGTCGACCAAGCCGAACTTGCAATTCCCCAACCGAGCTCCTATCAACGAGCTTGGGCCTTCCGTAATGGAGCCTATTTTGCCGAGCTTGCCTGCCTCAGCCTGGGTTCGCCAAGTTGCCGCCCTCCGAGCCTCCATGCCAAGCATCCGTGCCTCCGCACCGTGCACCATTGCCAAGCATCTGAGCCACCTCGTCGAGCTTACAAAGCTGTCATCACCTCGACGAAGCTGCGGACAAAGCCAAGGCTCGCCCCTGCTCCATCCCCTTGGATGAACCTCCCACCTGACAAGGTCGATCAACGAGAGGAGGCCGACCACACCAGTTCACCCGACCCAGGAGGAGGCCGACCAGACAAGTCCGACCGCCTTGCCAAGCGTCTGAGCCTCGACGCTAACCCGCCATGTCGAGCTCTCTTCACAAGCCATGCCGAAGCACAATCGTCCGAGTTCGAGCAACCAAGCAACTCCTTCGATCGTGGCTGAGCCAAATTAGCCGATGAGCCACCGTCCGAGTTCTAGCGTCCAGACTGCTCCTCCGACCATGCTGCTGGGTCCCTGCTTACCGAACAGCCCCTACATCCTCCCAAGCTAGACGAAGAAGTGGTAGAGCGCAACCATGGAATCTTCGAAAGTCTTCACAAGTTCCTCACTCCTTCGTCGGCCATAAGTCGATGAGCAACGCCGAACAGATCGGTCGAAGGGCTGGGGGCAACCCCCCAGCAGGCCAATCACTCCTACATCGGCCGTAAGTCGAGGGACAACCCCCTCTAACCGAACGAACGATCGGTCGTAAGGCTGGGGCAACTTCCCCAGCTGGCCGATCGCTCGATTGACCCTAAGCCTGGGACTAGCTCCCCTAGCAGGCCAATTGACCCGTCTATCATAAGGCTGGGGCAACTCCCCTAGCAGATCGTCACGATCAAAGGCTGGGGGAAAATCACCTAGCTGGCCGATCACTCGATTGGTCATAAGACTGGGTGTCGCCCCCAGCAAGCCAATTGACCCGTCGATCATAAGGCTGGGGCAACTCCCCCAGCAGATCGACCAGATCAACTGTAAGGCTGGGGGCAACTCCCCCAGCTGGCTGATCACTCGATTGACCATAAGACTGAGTGGTACTCCATCAGCAGGCCAATCGACCCACCGACCATAAGGCTGGGGGCAACTCCCCCAGCTGGTCGACCCACTCCTTCGTCGGCCATAAGTCGAGGGACAACTCCCCTCGCCACCGAACGAACGAGATCGATCATAAGGCTGGGGGTAACTCCCCCAGCAGGTCGCCCCACTCCTTCGTCAGCCGTAAGTCGAGGGGCAACTCCCCTCGCCATCGAACGAACGAGATCGATCATAAGGCTGGGGCAACTCCCCCAGCGGGACGACCGACTCCTTCGTTGGCCGTAAGTCGAGGGGCAATCTCCTCGCCTCCGAACGAACGAGATCAGCCGTAAGACTGGGGGCAGCTCCCCCAGCCGGCCAACCAAGCTTCTTCGTCGGCCGTAAGTCGAGGGGCGACTCCCCTCGCAACCGAACGAATCTCGGACCGATGATCTATCGTCACTAGCCAACTCCGCAAGACGGACCAAATTTTACAAAGAGAGCAACTTCTCCTCCATTATACTACATCTTCCGACCTCCACCTCAACAACGGTAGAGCTCAGAAGATGGGGGCAATTGATATGACTATTTTGACCGGGCCCGGAAGAGCCAAGTCAACTACGACCAGTCAACCGGCCTACTATGGCCATGGGCGCCGGCCCAAGGATCCCACGGGTGGGTCGTACTTCTCCACCCAAGACGAAGGCCCAACAGACTGCCCACTTCCATAGTGGAGGAAATTATGGCCCAGCTTAATGGCCATCACTCTCCACCAATTATGGCCCAGCTTAATGGCCATAACTCTCCAGCAATCATGGCCCAACTTAATGGTTATAACTCCGCCATCATGGTCAGCTAATTATGGCAACAAGCCATTACGGCCCGCCAATTATGGCAATCACTCATGGCATTCATCACATCACTAAACGGGCGCAATTAGGGGGACATCACTTCCCCATTTGCACGTCCCCATGAATGGCGGCCATGATATCACATCATGGCACATTATGAGGAGGATGGGCCTATATGAGGAGAGGGGGAGGCGTCATCCAGGGGGGGCCGGATCTTCACGATCTACAACGGAGGTATCTCAGACTCCCTCTTATACCTTCTTCCGCATTTACATATTTCTCCTCCATAGCTCGGCTCGAGAATCGGTGCTTGGTCTCTCCACGAACCAAGCTCGATCCTACCGAGCATCCCTCAGACCAGATCTGACTTTGGCATCGGAGGGGAATCGGTCAGAACCATGGTCCGACACACACACACACACACACACACACACACACACACACCCCCCCCCCCCCCCCCACCCCCCCCCCCCCCCCCCCCCGAGCTCCCTATCCAGGTCCAGGAGATCCGGCGACGCCAAGGCTACCCCTCTGCGTCTCCCCAGCCTGAGCCGAGCGTCCCGTCACCGAGTTCGCTCGTCTCCACCACCAAAAGATCGTCACTCTGCCGAGGCCACCCCACGGCAAGCCGACGCGAGTTCCCGCGTGCCCCCTTTGACTGCGCTGACCCAACACCCTCCATACTATCAATTTGCGGGGAAAATTCACCCGTAAACGCTTCCAAAAAAAATAACAAGAAGAAAAACATGGGAAAAGTAAATGCAAAAAATTATTTATTTTACCATCATTATCATAGTCAACAGATTCCAATTTCTCTCTCTCTCTCTTAATTTTTGATTATTTTTAGTTTCTTATTAAAATGTCAACGTGTTGTTTGCCAAAATTCAACCAGCCGGATGGATGCTCCACGGCACCATGCCAAAGACAAATGGCCAGTTGGCCCCAGGGTTGACTGTGCGCAAGCCGAGTCGAGTCAACGCGTTTGCTTTGCAATTTAGAGGGTGGACTTCGCATATACAGGAGCAAGTTGAGTGTGCGATACTCAGAAGATGATACTTAATTTGCCAACAACTCCTCATTTGAACGTTTCCACCATGATTTTAATGTTGGCGTTGGTGAGAACACATGGGACGGCTGTGTATTCCCTTCTTTCTTTCTCATAATAGAGATGATAATTTTAGGTAGAGCATATGTACTCTGGAGCGTAATGTGTTTCAAAATGCGTAGTGACGAATACATAAATTTTTTTTAACTACTTGTTGTAAAACACTCTTTGTATGTTTATCTTTTGGAGAGGTGACAAACTTCTTTCTAAAATCTACTTAATCACTCTAGACTTGGTCGATCCCTTTCAGAGTAGGCAATTTCATCAACTGATGTCAGGGTGATTTATGGGCTCGAGGGCTCACAAAAAGTTTTCATATGATGATGTTGTAAGGATACATGCTACTTTTTTTTAATCACCAACGAAAGACTTCAAACATCAAAAATTTTCTATTCTAGCATTTAACAAGCCAAGATCATACTACAAAGGCTACGAATTAATAAAAAAGATAAAGTTCACACATTTGTGCGGAGTATACTTAAGTGATACATGCAGATCCAACGTCTCTTTGGTGAAGACCTAGCATTGCTCTCCACCACTGTGCTTTAGATGAATCAGAGCAATGACAACCATGTCATGATCCATGTGCTCTTCTTGAACTCGAACCACCTCCCAAACCAAACTTTGTAAGGGGCTTTGAGAGCAGAAGAAAAATTTTATTCTTGGTGCGCGAGAATTTCTCACGTATAGGTTTGAATGTCTCCGCCCAAACGATCTAGGATGCTTATGATATCTAAGATTGATATATTTTGATGTTTCTTCATTGTTTTCTATTAGTGCTTTGAGAGGGGAGGAGAAGACCCCTTTATAATGTGCTATGGGTCATCCAAACCTGTGTTATACTCGAAGTTCGAGTTGGTTCACGACTCGGCTTGTCTTTTTCGATTTTTAATCCGATTAGAGTACATGATTTACGCCCAAATCTTATTCTTAGACAAGGTGGATTCATTAAAGTCAAACTCTAGGAGTTTAGTTAGGATTAGATCCAACGTTAGAATCAAATCCCGCACCAAATCACAAACCCTAATATGTTTTGTCAGCCGTTAGTCGACTAGCAAACATGTGCTAGTCGACCATGTCGAGTATTGGATACCACAATACATGTTTTGATGATATACAAACATTGTTTAATGGTAAACTGAATTTCATTAAGTATGGCAGGTTTAATAAGACCAAGTGATTTGTTCAAGATTGATCAAGCATAGAAGATAATGATCTTAAAGCAAAGCTTGGTAAATGGTTGTTGATGTGAATCCATGTCAATTAATTGAATAGAAAAGATTTGATGACAAGAAGATGAGAAATCAAGTGAGATTTGATGACAAGAAGATGAGAAATCAAGTGTACAACAAATCGGAGCTTGAAGACTATATATATAATTTGTTGTATTATTATTCTTGTCATTAGATTCATGTAATTCCTTAAATATGTCTCTCTCTCTCTCTCTCTCTCTCTCTCTCTCTCTCTCTCTCTCTTGAAACCATAGGTAAACAGCTTGAATAAATATAGATTTAATTGATGGTAAAAACGTAGGTTTCATAGCCAGAAACCTATGTATCAAAAATCTAGTCGACTTCCCAGTGTACCGTAGTCGACTTCTTCTCTCTGTTTTCTGACTAGCAGATATGAGTCAACTACTATAGTCTCATGAGTTAACTACTGAGTAGTAGTCGACTACTAAGTACACATGGGTCGACTACTGGCCATGCTGGCAGCCTACAATGGTCAAATTTTTGCCTGTTTTAACTAAAGTTGTAAGGGGCTTTTGGGGGGTTTCTTGAGTAGTTTTCATCCCTTATATAAGTGAATGATCTCATATCATTAGGTAACAATTCTAGATGAGAAAAACGGAAAAAGAAGAAAAAAAACCAAAGCTCTATATAGCTCTTGATTGTTTTCCCATTCATTTTGAGTTATCCTGTAACGCCCCGCTCCCCAGGATATCCTGAAAGGCGAGGGTGACGGAGAAAGAGAAACGATAGAGAGGAAAAAAGTGGGTCAGAAAATTTCTTGCAAGCCATTGCGCACATGCAGGGATAGTACCTGTAATGCTCCTACCACTAAACACAACTCAAGAGATAAAACACAATTACTAAGCAAAACAACTCAGATGTATACCTACTAATGTCCAATTTAAAAGTACAAACTCCAACACAACTCTCACTAAACCAAAAAATACATTCTCTCAAGAATTAACCCCAAACATACAACTCAAAACCCAAAAAGTACAATCACTCTCCAGACTACCCACTACCCAACTCCAAAGGCACCAAGACTCCATGGATCTTCAACCTGCTACTACCACTACACCCGAAACCACGGGAGAGAACGCGTCATAGCGTGACCAAGTAGGAACCCCAACTTGAAAAGAATATTCTTAGAGTTATTGCATCACACAAAGATAGTAGACAAAAACAAAGTAAACCTTGGTACAATGGGAAATAAGGTGAATAACTGTAAACACATGATACAATGGAAAAAGAGACATGGAAAAGGAGCAGCAATTATAGTGGAACAAAGCAGAAACTACAGCTATAGCCTCAATGAGAAGTAAGACTCATAAAAAAGTTATGCAAATTGGTAGTTAAGTATTATTTAGGAAACATGAGTACGAAGTTGAGTATGATGAACTGAACGCCACCCCATGGTGGGATAGTAAGGAGCACCCGCCACTGGTATATGAACACTGTTTCCTTAACGGAGCCTCTCACTCTGCTCACTCCCACGTGTTGGTGTGCGAGTGAGGAAAAACTCCACAACAACAACACATTGTCATAAAGTAACCGAAACTGAGCAAGGTACGGTAGCCGAAACTGAGCAAGGTACATCAACACTGCCAAAACATAGTCCAGTCCTCATACTCTACTATTACTTAGTTTTTCCGCAACACCCTTCTAGGATGCTCACCCACCATGTGGCAGACCGAGACATTATTTGAATTTATTAGCATTTAAGTTAAGTAAGCTAACATACAACATTAAGGATGTTATAAAGAAACTATAGTAACCAAAATGCAACATTAAGGATGTTATAAAGGATGTTATAAAAGATGTTATAACATACAACATTAAGCTAACATACAACATTAAGGATGTTATAAAAATGTTATAAAGGATGTTATACATACAACATTAAGCTAGCATACAACATGAGAGACGACATAAAAAGTTCCATGATTAAAAATAATCACATCCCCTTTTTCCTCTCTCCGACACAAATTCCATGTGCAATGTTCCATCACCTCAAACGGCCCATGGCCTCTTTGAAACATGGCATTATCCATGCATAATTACTTAGCGAAATTCATGAGGAGCAAATTTTAGCAGGCTAAACAACTTTTCATCCAAGATGAAATCTTTAACAACTGCTACATGAGCATTACCATTAAAAAGCAAACTTTTAAGAAAACCACATAAGGATTTCTACACTAGGTGAGAATCCTACATTATTAGCATGCACATCACCAAATTCCCTACACAATAAACCCAAAAATATGCTAAAAATGTTGGGATCCTATCTCATGAAGATGGCTCCTCTCCCTTTTTAGATCCTTGGCTCTTTCGCCAAAGATGCAACCTTTAGTCATGCCTCATCCCTTCTCTTCTTCTTCTTTTTTCTCTTCTTTTTCCTCTTTTCCCTTCTTCTTTTTTGTTCAGGGTGAATTCGGCCTAACCAAGAGAAGAGGGGAGAGAAAATGAAAAAAAAAATGAAAAGGAAAGGAAAAGATGAGAAGAAAAGAGAAGAGTGGAGAGGTTTCTAGGGTTTCTAGGAGCTTCCACCTCCCCCCCCCCAAAAAAAAAATATGTCCCATTTCCTTACTCTCTCAAAATATTCCCCCCCAAATGTTATTTGTTATATGTTATAGATTATACGTATACGCACAGTGGCCTGCGAGAAATTTTCTGACTCACTTTTCCCTCTCTTTTGTTTTTATTTTTCCATCACCCTCGCCTTTCAGGGTATCATGGGGAGCGGGGTGTGACATATCCTCTACTCTTTCAAAGAAATTCTTATAGAGTATAAATCTTAAAACCTAGCCACACATCAAACACATTGTGTCTCATCTTCAAGACTTAAGAAAAGTTGTAATATTTGAGCTTTAAATTGTAGACCTCATTGGAGAGAGAGTGCTCTCAATGGAGAGGTAAGTTGAAATCCTCAATTGTTTGTGGTGGTAAATTGTATGACCTCTTGGAAAGAGGTGATTGTACTACTATCTGAATTAGTGAATTGAGCCAAGTGGGGACTTGGATGGCTCGAGTAGGGTACGTGGTACACGAACCGATGTAATATCTTGTGTTTGTGCTTGTCCACTTTCTGCATTGCTTAATTATCTTTTGACTGTTATATTTCTCATGCATACTATCTTATTGTAAGTTATAATTGTTGATTAGGATTAAATTGGGTAACTCAAGCTGTAATACTAGGTATAATTTTTTAGATGGATTTTTATTATTTCATTGGACATTATTCACCCTCTCTAGTGTCTACTTGCCATTCAGATGATCCCAACACATGGTATCGGACTTAGTATTTGGATGGCATCAACAAGCAACCTATCTTATGGAGAAGATCCATCTAGATCTCTAATGTTCGACAACATTCCCTACGGTCAATGGAAGAACCACATGAAGATCTACATCTAATCCATTGATTGAACTCCTTCATGCTTGCATGATTTTATTTTTTGGAATGTTATTAATGCTAAAAGGAATCATGCTAGCTTGCATGCTAAATATGTTAAAAATTATGCTTTTATGTATAGATCATTTGCGTGTAAGAGGAGTGTGAAATCCAATGTTTCTAGTAGTGCTCATCATAAATTGGATTTCATTAATAATGTGTTTATGCATCCTTATATTAAAAATGTCATGCATAAGCATAAATTATATGATAAGATATGGGTTCCAAAGAATTTGGATATTATTGGTATACATGCATATATAGACAAAATTGTGAAAAATATGCAAGTATCTCATGATTATTTATATATGCATGCCAAGAAAACAAATCTGAATCAGATTTGTGTTCCTATAGGATGATCTTTGAACACATCATTTTCGAGTATCCATGCTTATATGTTTATCTTGTTGATACACATGTTTAAACCCCATCGACTAGCCCCATGGATCCTTAATGAAAAGGGATACCAAACTTCTAATTTTTTGTTTTTAAGTGTTCTATGTTTAAGGGGGAGCATACATGTTTTGATGCAACTCTCAAGCTTGAAGGGGGAGGGTTGCCAATATCACTTGGTATCTCATCTTTTTGTGATGGTAAAGGAGGAGAAGAAATTCAAGGAGGCATCATGAAAATCAAGAGAGCATCAATTAAAGGAGAGTATGCACATAGTCAGAGGAAGTAAGTTTTAAATTTATTAAAATTACTTATATGTTTTTTTATTTTCATTGATATTTTTCATCATCAAAATGAGAGAGAATGTTGAGTATTGGATACACCAATACATGTTTTGATTATGTATAAATATTGTTTCGTGGTCTAATGAATTTCATTGAGTATGACATGTTTAATCAGATCAAGTGATTTGCTCAAGTTTGCTCTAGCATAGAAGATAATAATATCAAAGAAAAACTTGGAAAATGATGGTGGTATGACTCCAAGGCAAAGAATTGAAGAGGAAGGATTTGAGAACAAGAAGATGAGAAATCAAGTCTAGAACAAATCGGATCTTGAAGACTATATATGTAATTTGTTGTATTTTTTATTCTTGCCATTTAATTCATGTAATGACGTAAAGATGTCACACACACACACACACACACACACACACACACACACACACACACACACACACACACATGAAATCATAGGTAAATAACTAGAGTTAATATATATTTATTTGATGGTTAAACACCTAGGTTTCATAGTCAGAAAACCATGTATTAAGAAACTAGTCGACCTCCCTTTGTGTTGTAGCCGACTTCTGCTTGTTGTTTTTTGATTGACTACTATGAGTCGAATACTATAGTCCCAGGAGTCTACTACAGAGCTAGGAGTCAACTATCGAGTATGCAAGAGTCGATTACTGGCCCTACTGGTAGCCTACAATGATCAAATTTCTGCCTGTTTTTACTGACATTTAGGATGAGATTTTTCTTCAGCAGCCCTATATAAGTGAATGATCTCAGATTATTAGGTAATAATTCTAGATAAAAAAGGAAATGAAAAAGAAGAAGAAAAAACCCAAAGCCCTATATAGCTCTTGATTTCTTTCTCCCTTCATTTTGAGCTATCTTATACTCTTCTAAAGACAAGAGTAGAAATCATAAACCCTAGCCACATATAAAAACATTGTGTCTCATCTTCAAGGCTAAGGAAAATTTGTAATATTTGAGCTTCAAATTGTATAGCTCAATGGAGAGGTAGTGCTCTCATTGGAGATGTACTTTGAAAACTTCGTTGTATGTGGTAATAAGTGGTAAGACCTCTTGGGAAGAGATGGTTTGTAGAAATTCTCTTGAGCAGAGGGGTTGTACTATTATCTGAAATAGTGGATTACGCCAAGTGGGATTTGGATGGTTGGAGTAGGATATGGTGTACCCGTATCATGGCAATATCTTGTGTTTGCACTTGTCCACTTTCTATATTTATTTATTATCTCTTGCATGTTATTTTTCAACTGCATACCCTCTTGTTGTTGTTATAATTGTTGATTAGGATTAAAAAGTGTAACTCCAATTGTAATCTTAAGTAGAATTTGTTGTGAGATGTATGCCCTCGAGGCAATTTATCTCTGTGTATCTATACAAACATTTTCAAAATTACAATAAGCTGTATGGTAAGAATTTATCTAAGTTTAATCATAATGTAGTTGTCAATAGAAATTAACTTAGGTAAAGTCTTGAGACTTAATGCAAGGTCAAACATGTATCAAGATGAGTATCTCGATCATGTAGAAATGTTTGACTGTTTGTAGCATAAGTCTAAAAGCGTTCGTGGATGTTTCAAGAAAAGGATATCGAAACATTGGATAGACCATTGTGTCTTAGTCTTCACCGTTAGCGGTGACGATGATCTCATGATCGTTTGACTTGGCGAATTCGAAGAGGAGACACATGTGCTCATTGGAGAATGAGTTCACTGAACGCCCACAAGAGTTATCATATGGTTATGATTGAAAAATCTGTCAACGATAACTCTTAGTGATGATAGGCAAGTTGGTCTTTGATTTGAGGTCATTGTACGAACCTGTACGTGAACAGTGTCACTTAGACCTCTGACCTAGCTTCGAGGCTAGGCCTGTCGAAAGGTCTTTGGTAGGGTGACATTTGAAGCGTGCGAGGTGAGTAAATGACCAAGATAAGATTCGTCTCTCCCGGTCAATGTGAGTTAGTGTCATAGTGTTAGTTCGGTCTTTAGTGAAAACCCTGGCAAGAGTATGTTGGAAGTTGTCTAACATTATTTGACTAAAGATCATCGAAACTAATCGGGTACGAGCTATTGGGGTTGATAGTTTGACCATACCCTAGGCTTGAACCAAAGGCATAATTTAGACGAAGAGACTATAACTGCAGAATTCATCACGGACACAGTTAGGGTGGTCCCGACAATACTCATGTCGATGATTTAACTACATAATTAAGATACTGAAACAAGGACGACAACTACTGCTCGTGGTCACTGCCGTATAGGGATTCGAGCCCAACCTGTAGTGGGATCAGGCTGTAGGGTCTCACACAGAGTGCGACCTTCGTTTAGTAATATGTAGAAACATTAGGGAGAATAGGCATTTGAAGCAAGGGAGAGAAAATTGCATTAGATGCAAACGATAATTTTAAGCTTAGATATGGACTATTTTGCATATGATGCAAAAGGTGTTTAATTTGTCTTAAATTGTTAAAGACAATATTTAAATATAATAAACGTGGGGAAAACTTTACCTGTAAGACGAGAATGTCCCGGTGTGAACACATGTTCGAACGGCGTCCAAATCGAACGCCAAATGCCCAAGTTATGCCCAAATACATCAAGATAACTTAAATTGGTCAGCCCAGAGCTTCCTGGGCACTAGGCCCGCCTGGCTCAAGCAACCTGGGCTTGTGTGCCCTGAGCACCAGGCCCAGACATCCTGGGCCTGGGCCTGGGCCCAGGCCTGGGCAGCGCCCAGGTCCAGGCCTGGGCAGTGCCCAGTTTAGCCTTTTGTTCCAATAGGGTCCACTCGGTGGGCCCCAGTTTTGGGTGCAAAACCCTAGGGCAGAGTGCGGATTTTGACGACTGGATTTTGCACGAAAATCACATTTGGGCTGATCTTTGTATGATCAATTGGAGGGTCAAATGGACTCTAGTTGACTCGCCATTTTTTTCTACGTGTTGACCGTTCAACGCCCTTCGAATTGATAGGTTGTATCAAGATCGAAGCTCAACGGTCAGGGAGTTGAAATTCATGGAAGTTTGGCATTTATGAAAGGCAAACTAACTAGAATTTATTAACTCCAAAATGAATAGTTCCACATCGGAAGTTGAGTAAAGGGGAGGGGTCAGCCACCTATATAAATAGGGGTCTGCTCTCCTCCTCTAAACTCGTCCCAAGCTCTAGATCTGAGCGGCTCCCAAAAATGTTGGAGCATGCTCAGATGTAGGCTTAAATTAAATATTCTCTTCTCCTTAAAATTTATGCCTTACTCCTGAAGGGTTCTAGCAAAGCCACAAAGCGGTTCGGATCTGATCCGAAATATTGGCAAATGTTCACACTCGGGTGAAACTTTCTTCGGTGCGTGGTTAGCTCGGCGACTAGAGGATTGCTCGCATCGGGACGCGGAGCAATTCAAAGAGCGGTTCGGCCCGGGATGGGGAGCGGCTCGGAAGACGGTGCGGTACACCTTGCCTGTACTAAGGCAAGGTTCCGGGTATATGAATTTAATTAGTTTTCCTTTAATTTAATTGCAGTAGTTTAGATCCTTGTTGGGTGGTCAGATCCATCCCATGTCGGCAAAGATCCTGCCTAAGGGTCTTGAACCTTAGGGCTTCATTAAAATAGTTTAACGACTCTAATTTTTTCGCTGCATTCTTTTCTCTCTATAGTCCGTCCGACTTAGGACATGTATAGATTTGTGCCCTGAGGGCAATCAAAACCCCAATATTGGTACAAGTGCCTCGTTTGCAGGATCTAGGACTGCGATAAAATTAATTGAAATGCTTTTGAAAATGTTTTAAATTTATAAAATTAATTGAAATGCTTTTGAAAATGTTTTAAATTTATGTGATAATTTTAAAAATGATTTTAAATGCTTTAAAATTTTATGTGATAAAAAATTTTTAGAAGCATGCAAATTTTATGATGATTTTAAAACAAGTTTTTTATGAGATAAAAATAAAATGTTTTAAAATCAAAAATTTTAATTTAAGTGTTAAATTTAAGAATACATGTAAATTGTTTATTAGATAAATCGTTTTCTATTTAATTGTTAAATAGTTGGACACTCTTTTTATGCGTTAAAATTAGTGTAGTTTATGCTTAATGGCTATGTTATTCTTGTCCCTTATTTGATAACACAGACAACCCTTTTAGGTTAGCCATTAAGAACTCGTTAAAATTTATGAAATGAATTTCAATGACATGCTATGTTTTAATAAATCATTAATAACCTTTTGATCCCTTATTCCTGATTAGGGTAGTCCCTTTAGCAACGATTATTATTTTAATTGTTATAATAATAATTCTTATAAAAGACTACGCTTAAAGCGTTGTAAATGAATTTATTAAAATCCTAATAACGATTAGGATAGCACGTGGACCTTATAGTTGATAATGACTTAATAAAAGTTATTAACACATCCTAAAATTTTGAATTTTAAGGATTCAACTAGTTGATAGGATTAATTAGTTGTTAATAAAAGCTTTTTAGTCTATGTCACGCAAATAAAAATGACAGGCTTCATTCAATGAACCATGATCCGGTCAATGTGCTTGGCTAAGTTTGTTGGATCACCATAGCTAGTCTAATGGATAATTGATCCTGGCTTAGTCAATTCCTTAGCCGTGTTCCGCTGGACCACAATGACGCGAATCATGATTATATGACACCCTGGACTATATCTAAGTCAAATACGTTAATAATCTTCTTCAAAATTAGCCGTAGCCCTCCTTGTTTTAGGGGCTGGCAACTATGGGACCCAGTTCCAGTTGTTGAGCTACACTCAAGCTGTGACATGGCAACCTTGTAGAAACCAACTTCTTAAATACATGTGATGTAATCTTGATTTGACCCAAACCGTGGTGTCGAGAATACACCGAGCGCCAGCGTAAGTTAAATCTAATGATGTAGTCTAGGCTTGACCCTAACCATCGTGTCGTGAACACACTGAGCACCAATGTAAGGTAGGCTAGACAAGAAAACAAGGGTCCGACTAGACTAGTCATTGTGATTTGGATGAGCACACATGATTACAAATGGCTATGGGTAAAAACCGATAAGAGAGTCATATCCGATATGATTGATGAAGATTCATCTACCGATTGCAGAGTCAAGCAATTTGTTGAGCTACACTCAAGGTTGTTAGGCTCAGGGTGATTGGATCTCTTACCCATTAATTTAATCTGATTAAATCATTCATTATTAAGGCTTAGAATGATCGTAAAAATAGTGGGAGGATATAGATTGATAAAAGCCATCTACCTATATTTTATACATATGCTAAACTAGGGTAAGATTATGTTTAACGATGGAATCTAAATATAATATTCTAAAAGAATAAGCTAACTGGTCAAATAGGTTGATTAATGTAATATCAAGTTAAATTCTAATTGATAGACTAAACTTTATTCTCATTGACATTAAAATGACCTTCTTAAGGATAGACTTAAGGAATATAATTTCATTAAGTTTTGAGTCCAACAAAATAAATGCACGCTACATGTCACTCGCCTCTATATGGGGCAGCTCGAACATATCGATGTTCAATAGCAAGTTTCTCCATACAATTTGTTGAGCTACATTCAAGGTTGTATGGAAAGCAGGTTCGATCCGTAAGGTTTGAAAATTCGATCAAACTGTTTGAATCGAATATGAGTGCATGAGCGGTGCAAGACTATGTATACCAAATGGATCTTGAGACGAGCAACTTATTGAGCTACACTCAAGGTTGCAAAGCTCAGGCGTTTGGATACATGAGATGCTTGCAAAGCTATTTAAATTTTTGTTGAGATGTTTAATATCTAAATGAGATTTAGAAAAAGGAAGAAGGCACTCAGAAAAGTCAAATTGAGAAAGATAATTTTATCATTAGTAAAGGCATAAATAGGAGAGACTGAAAATGTGACATATTTGATGTCACGATTTCAGAATAATTGTTATACAAAAGACGTCTAACACATTTTTGACGAACGTCGTCACCTTGCTTCTGAAGCGATGTTTTGTATTAGTAATTTGTAATAACTATAATATATTAAATGTTAATATATTAATACGCAAGATAGTAATAAACCTATATGGCAAAATAGACTAGGCTATACCAAAGAGACTAAGCTTCACAAGTCACATAAAGAGGGGTCTGACCTCTCGTATTATGAAGGCTATGGACACTTGTGAACCTTATTCTCAAAGGTATAATGGCCGAAATTCCTTCTGTAAGACAGTGTGAGAATGAGTTGTTGAACTCACAGTCTCGTACATACTGATGTACCTGGACACGAGTCTAAGTTAGCCATGATAAGTTTTTCTTATTATTATTACGACACAAGTTCTTGATGAAACACAAGTCTGATAAAATAAAGAACAAAAAGACAGAAGTATTTGAACTGATTCGATTAAATCGAAAAATCAAATACTTAGCTGTATAAATCTTGCATAAATAAAAGAAAATGTGATTTTCTCTCAGGTCAAGTATCTTAACATATTGGATGTGTTAGAGAGCATGAATCGCACTGTGTTAGACATAGTGCGACTCATGGTAAAGTGACTGAGTTACGATCCTCCCTCTGGGTTAAGTCCCAGATTATAATGCCTTGATTCTTGATACGGTTTTGTAAGGATATTATCAATAACATATTCATTAAATCAATCGTAAGGAAGTTGTAGAATTGCTCGAGTCTCGTAAGACGAAGAGTCGAGTTAGACATCATAGTCAATAATAGCTTAGTCAACTTCCAGGTTGAAATTCGGAGTAGTGACTCCGATTAATACCTTGATGCAATCAGAAATGGTCCGAGCACATAAATAAAGTATGGATTTTAGTTTACGTACCCAAAGGAATTGTTTCTTAATGTCTGCAAGTAAATCTTCGAGTTTAGAAGATTGGTGCAGAAAGAAAGTAGTGAAGTATAGCTAACGTTGGTTGAGAACGTTTTCATCCTAATTCCTATAAACGGATTATGATGAAACTGTCTTGTCAGTAGATGTGTACAGATCTACTTGGATCGAACTCGTGTAAACGCTCAAGATAACCATGAAAACTGGAGCATTCATTTATAGTTCGTTTTCTAAATATGATTTAGAAAAATGAACATATATGAATTAGCTAGAAAGTTTTCAAGGTCAGTGGGAGCGAATAAAACACATGCGAGGCATCAAGGGGATTGAACATATTTTGATAAAGTGGTCGAAAGAGTTTAACAATTTTAAATATGGATCGTCTAAAATGACCAATAACTTATTAAAAATTATTGTCGTAAGGTATGATGAGCTGGATGAGATCCAGGAAAATTAAATGGATTCTGAAGGACCAAAGTAAATTATTTGGATGATATTCAAATGAATGGTCTAAGATAAACATAGAAAAACCCCTTAAGTCTAATCAATAAACAGTTTAGCAGATCCACTCACGGAGGCTCTACCACGTGAAGTCTGAAAGACTTATATGTAAATGTGGTATGAGATACCTGGATAAATAGGCCTGAGTGCAAGTGGGGGATGTTGCGAGATGTATGCCCTCGAGGCAATTTATCTCTATATATCTATATAAACATCTTGTTCAAAATTACAGTAAGCTGTATGGTAAGAATTTATCTAAGTTTAATCATAATGTAGTTATCATTAGAAATTAACTTAGGCAAAGTCCCGAGACTTAATACAAGGTCAAACATGCATCGAGATGAGTATCTCGATCATGTAGAAATGTTTGACCGTCTGTAGTATAAGTCTAAAAGCGTTCGTGGTCGTTGATGTTTCGAAAAAAGGATATCGAAACATCGGATAGACCATTGTGTCCTAGTCTTCACCGTGTAGCGGTGACGATGATCTCATGATCGTTTGACTTAGCGAAGTCAAAGACGAAACGCAGGTTCTCATTGGAGAATGAGTTCACTGAACGACCCACAAAAGTTATCATATGGTTATGATAGACAAATATGTCAATGATAACTCTTAATGATGATAGGCAAGTTGGTCTTTGACTTGAGGTCATTGTATGAACCTGTACGTGAACAGTGTCACTTAGACCTTTGACCTAGCTTTAAGGCTAGGCCTATCGAAAGGTCTTTGGTTGGATGACATTTGAAGCTTGCAAGGTGAGTAAATGACCAAGATAGGATTCGTCTCTCCCAGTCAATGGGAGTTTGTGTCGTAGTGTTAGTTTGGTCTTTAGTGAAAACTCTGGTAAAAGTATGTTGGAAGTTGTCCAACATTATTTGACTAAAGATCGATCGAAACTAACTGAGTACGAGCTATTGGGGTTGACAGTTCGACTGTACCCTAGGCTTGAACCAAACGACATAATTTAGACGAAGAGACTATAACTACGGAATACATCATGGACACAGTTAGGGTGGACCCGACAATACTCATGTTGATGATTTAGCCACATAATTATGATACTGAAATAGGGATGGCAACTGCTGCTCGTGGTCACTGATGTATGGGGCTTCGAGCCCAACCTATAGTAGGGTTAGGTTGTAGGGTCTCACATAAAGTGCTACCCTCACCTAGTAATAGGTAGAAATATTAGGGAGAATATGCATTTGATGCAAGGGTGAGAAAATTGCATTTGATGCAAATGATAATTTTAAGCTTAGATATGGACTATTTTGCATATGATGCAAAAGGTGTGTAAAGTATCTTAAATTGTTTAAGACAATATTTAAATATAATAAACGCGAGAAAAAGTTTACCTGTAAGACGGAAATTTCCTGGTGTGAACACAGGTTCGAACGGCGTCCAAATCGGACGTAAAATGCCCCCAACTTATGCCCAAAAACATTAAGATAGCTTAAATTGGTCAGCCCAGAGCTGCCTGGTCACCAAGCCCGCCTGGCTCAGGCAGCCTGGGCCTGGGCACCCTGAGCACCAGGCCCAGGCAGCAGGGACAGGGCGCCCAGCCCAGGGCCAGGGCGCCCGGCGCCTAGGGCGCCCGGCGCCCTGGGCCTGGGCGCATGGTCCAAGCCCGGGCAGCGCCCAGTCTAGCCTTTTGGTGTAGTGGGGCACATATGGTGGGCCCCAGTTTCGGGTGCAGAACCTTAGTGCAGAGTGCAGATTTTAACGGTTGGAATTTGCACGAAAATCATGTTTGGGCTGATCTTTGGACGATCAATTGGAGGGTCAACGGACTCCGATTGACTCGCCGTTTTTTTCTACACGTTGACCGTTCAGCGCCCTTCAATTTGATATGTTGTATGGGAGTTAAAATTCATGGAAGTTTGGCCTTTATGAACGGCAAACTAACTTGAATTTATTAACTCCAAAATGAATAGTCCCACATCGGAAGTGGAGTAAAGGAGAGGGGTCAGCCGCTTATGTAAATAGGGGTCTGCTCTCCTCCTGTAAACTCGTCCCAAGCTCTAGATCTAAGCGGCTCCCAAAAATATTGAAGCACGCTCGGATCTAGGCTTAAATTAAATATTCTCTTCTCCCTAAAGTTTCTGCCTTACTACTGAAGGGCTCTCGCAAAGCCACAAAGGGTTCGGATCCGATCTGAAATCTTGGCGAAGGTTCACACTCGGGTGAAACTTTCTTTGGTGCGTGGTTGGCTCGACTAGAGGATTGCTCGCCTCGGGATGTGGAGCAGTTCGAGGAGCGGTTCGACGCGGGACGGGGTACGGCTCGGAAGATGGTGCAGTACACCTTGCCTGTACCAAGGCAAGGTTCTGGGTATGTGAATTTATTTAGTTTTCCTTTAATTTGATCGCAGTAGTTTAGATTCTTCTTTGGGTGGTCAGATGCACCCCAAGTCGGCAAAGATCCTGGCTAAGGGTCTTGAACCTTAGGGATTCGTTAAAATAGTTTAACAAATCTAATTTTTCCGATGCATTCTTTTCTCTCTATAGTCCGTCCGATATAGGACGAGCATAGATATGTGCCCTGATGGCAGTAAAAAACCCAAAGGAATTTTCTTGAGGGGTTTTTATTATTTCATTGGACCTTAATCACCCTCCTTTAGTGTCTACTTGCCATACTGTCACGCCCCGCTTCCCATTCTACCGGGAGCGAGGATTTGAATGGGCCCACGATGTGCTTAAAACAAGGAGGAGTACTTTTTTCTTTTCTTTTCTTTTCTTCCTCCTTGGCTTAAACACAATAACACGTCAGTGAAATAAATTCGCAGGATCCTGCTTGCTTATAAGAAATAATACAGATGACATTATTACAATACCAAAGCGTCTGAAAATGAAGTACAACATATGCCTAGTATGGCATAATCAACAAGTACAAAAATTACATTATTTCATATATTTAAAAGTGCAGTCGAAAAGGTAAACGTCTATGTTGAGTATTGGTGTTTCATACCAATCTTATTTTGATGATGATCACAACATTATGTTGTTGCTAATGAATCTCATGTTTTAGTCTCTCAGTTTATTTCAAGGATATCTTTCTTGGAGACTAATTACTTGGTGTAAGGATGGACATCTTGTGAAGAAGGGCCAATGTTTGGACTCATGGAGTGCCAAAGCTTGGAGATGATGGAGAGCAATCAAGGCATCATAGATTGAAGACTTAGACTCTTAAGAAAGCATTGTAATCCATGTAATTTACTTTATTGCTTTCTCTCTCTTTTTGAGTCTAGGGTTGATGTAATGCCTTGCTAGATGGTTTGCTCATTCATGCACATGCATTTAACCATCTTAGTGAACTTTAGGATTATCATAGAATCCAACCCAATAGGTTCACTCTTTCCGTCAGTCGTCTGATGAGGGAAACAGTCGACTGGGTGATTTCCAGTCGCCTGTAGATCCTTCTACAGTCGCCTGATATGCACTGCTCAAGTCAATATTTCTATTGGCTCAAACTTGAGCTTTACGCACAGTCGCCTGTCAATCAGTTCCCAGTCGCCTGTATATTTACAGTCGCCTGAGATTTGGTCAACAGTCACCTGTCTAGCATAAGTGAAATCTCTGCATCTCTCTGTCTTCTCTCCATACTTTACAGTAGTCGACTGATGAAGAATGTACAGTCGCCTGACTATTTGACAGTCGACTATAGTTTTTACATCAGTTGCCTGTGCGTAGAATTGGAGAAAGAGTGCAGCTCTCTGTTTCGATCCATCCCCTGCAGCAGTCGTCTGCTGAAGGATTAACAGGCGCCTGTCCTGTTTGTCAGTCGACTGTATTGACTTCGTCAGTCGACTGTCCTGGCTCAGATTATAGCCGTTGGATATTTTCTAGCCGTTGATCAGTCGACTGTCTTATGATCAATAGTCGACTGTTCCTGTCGTTTCACCCAGTTTCTAGCCGTTGCAGATTTGATTATTTGGCTGTTTCTTTGGGTTTTTGGGCTTGATATAGGACTCCTATATATATGAGTGTGTTGCCTTTCTGGAGAACTCTTGACAACATTTGATAAACTCTTGACTCTATAGAAAATCTCAAGATATCAATAAGCCACTCTCAAGCTCCCTCATTTCCCTCTATTGAGCATTAATCTTTCTTCATGCATTGAAGTCCAGCTCAAGGGAAATCATCCAAGTGCTTTCAAGCATATTCCAACACTTGGAGATCCTCTTCCATGCCTTGCATTCATTCATGAGTAAGAATCTCAAGGCATAGGTAAGAGTATTTACTTTACAGGGTGTAAACTGTTTTCCTATTTCTCTTTGTGGGATTAGGACACTCTATTTGTGGGAGTTTCTCTCTTCGTGGGAGGTTGTCTCTTTGTGGGACTAGGGAATTCTCTTTGTGGGAATTAACTCTCCTTGTGGGAGTTCTAGTGTCCTAGTGTAGGGCTAACCCTAATTCTCTGAGTGGGAGTTAGTGATTCTCTGTGTGCGAGTCTTGATCCTTGTGTAGGATTGGTTGGGTCCTTGTGTAGGGCATAAATCCTCTTTGTGGGGTATCTCCTTGTGAGATTTGTATTCACTTCTCTGTGTGGTAATATAGTGAATATTGGTGTGGCTGGATGTACCCAAGTTTGGGGAACCAGGGTAAAACTTTGTGTTTGCGTTTGGATTGATTGTGCCATTTAATTCCTCTTGCATTTATAATTCCGTATTTGCAAGTTAAATTTTATTTGGACAATTTTTTGCCATTACACTATTCACCCCCCATCTAGTGTATGTTGTTAGTATTGCAAGGGTTAGACGATCCCTAAAATTGGTATCAGAGCGAGGTTAAAGCATACTGCAATGATGGCATTCAACGCTACTTCCGCATCTCATGAAGAAGGACACTCAACCGTTCGACCCCGGCTCTTCAACGGAACAACTACCCAAGTTGGAAGATCAGAATGATGATCTACATGGAGGGTCAAGACCTATGGGACATCACGGAGGTGCCATTTGAGAAGCCCACTACTCCTGTGACTTCTAGGACAAAGGTGGAGAAGGACTCAATCAAGTTCAATGCGAGATCTATGAATGCATTACATTGCGCTCTCTCTGCTAGTGAGTTCAACCGCATCTCCATGTGCAAAACGGCGAATGATATTTGGCACACCTTGGAGATTTGTCATGAAGGGACAACGAAGGTAAAGAAATCTAAACAAACTGTGTTTAGATCTAAATATGAAATGTTTAAGATGCAGGAAGGCGAAAGCATTTCAGAGATGTTCACAAGGTTCACCGATATTGTGAACGCTTTGGAGGGACTCGGGAAGACGAATTCCCAAGAGGATCATGTTGAGATGGTCCTAGACTCTCTTACACCTCGTTGGGAGTCAAAGGCCAACGAAATTTTGGAGTCAAATGACACGTCCAAATAAACCGTTGAGGAGTGCATTGGAAATCTCATGGCGTATGAAGTGAAGCTTCAACACAAGAAGGAGATTCAACCAACAAATCCCGAGAAGCTAGAAAAGCAAAAGGGGGTTGCATTCCATGCCTGGGAGGAGCCAATCAAGTGGAGGAGGAAATTCCATCGAGAAGCTCCTAGCGAAGAAGATGAGCAAGAAGATGCAAGTGGAGAAGAAATTGAGGAACTTGCCGAGCAATTCAAAGCTTTCCTCAAATGCAAGCAAGGTAAGTCTTTGTCAAAGTTTGCTTCCAATTCTAACAAAGTTCCTACTTGTTACACTTGCAGTGGAAAAGGTCACTTGTCCACCGAATGCCCTTCCAACCCCATTAAAGAAACTTACAAGGGTAAAGGGAAGAAGCATTGGAAAGGAAGGTCCAAGTCCAAAAATCATAAGAAGTGACTTGTCGGCACCTTTGATGATTCGAGTGAGGACACTTCTAGTAACGAAGAAGAGGATACAAAGGAGGATGCTCACGCATGCTTTGTAGCCATGGATGTTCCTACTCCAATTCCCTCCGGATTAAACGAAGAAGAGTTGGATGCTTGGCTTGACGCATACAACTCCTATGAGGATTTGAGCCTTGCGGCTAAGGAGGAGAAGTCGTCATCAAGCTCTTGCAAGGATGATGATGATGTTGTTGTTGAGATCGAGGAAGAAAAGATATCATATGAGGAGCTCAAGTTCAAATTTGACTTGGCATCTGAAAAGGCTAGTAAGTGCATCAACTCTTACAATAAATTAAAAGCAAAATATAAGATTGCTAAGAGTAGAATGCATAAACTAGTTATTGCAAGTGTAGTTCATGATGAAAGGCATGTTTATGACACTTGTGAGAGAGACACACTTCTCTCTCAAGTTAAGGAATTGAGCACTTCTAATGAAAATCTCATAGCTCAAAACCTTAGCTTAGATGCTCACATTCAACAACTTACGTTGAAATGTGAAGAGGAATCCCGGAAGCTAATTAGATTTGTGTATTCTAGGGATTCACTCCACGATTTGTTGGAAAAACAACATCCGGCAAATCATAGAGGAGGTTTGGGTTATGTTTAAAATGTGGTTCCCAAACCCACCTCTAATTCTTCTTTTGGTGCAAATTCAAGAAATATTGCTAAAGCACCTAAGAAGAATCACCATGCTTTCTTGTACAACAATAACACCAACAAGAAGCATGAAGATCACAAGGTGGTGAGGAAGAATGAAGAATCTTCATTTTTTGCTAAGAAGCAAAATCCTCATTTTTGCATGCTAAGAAATTTGTTTCTACACCTATGCATGCCACATCCTTCCCTCTTGCAAAGGCAAAACCATTGCCTAGGAAGTCCTTGAGTTTATGGATTCCCACTAAGGCTAGTGTGCAAGAGAGAGATAGCTACATCAACTCTCTAGTTAGGGATGTGATCACCTCATGTGATTATGTTAGGAAATCAAACTCCTTTTGGGTTTGGTTACCTAATGTTTAGGTTACTCACACATTTGCATATTGCATGGATATTGTGCTTCTATGTTTATTTTAAGCATACCCATTGATTGTGTGTGTTTCATGATTTTGAAAATATTTTTCAAATTTATTTCTTTTCATGAAAATTGGGACATTGGGGTTTATTGACATGCATGCATGATCCATGTGTATGTCAAAAGGGGGAGTTAATATATTATATGTTTAAATTATTTTAAGACATATTTTAACTCTCATTTCGGAGGTTATTTGAGACCATTATTTATATTTGGTTATTTTGGGTCTCAAACCAAACCTCTTGTTTATTGCCAACTTGTTTCATATCTTATTTTTTTTGGCAATAGCCGTGTGTATCTTTGAAGCTTGATTTTTCCATATCTATTGCTTTGATACAATTTTGGCCCATGGCTCCATTAATTAAATGGTATTAGATCCTAGAAGTCAAAAGTTGACCATTTCTATGATCTAGGGGGAGCATGGGATAGTGAATTGATACCCACTAAATTTTCAAATTTGGTATCATACATATTTTTCGTTTCTTGCATATTGTCACATCTTGGTTAAGGTGACAAAGGGGGATATTCTTGATGTCCACCTTTTTGACGATGTCAAGGGGGAGAGATATATGCATTATGTAATCATATCTAAGGGGGAGAGATATATACATATGCAAATGGGCAGAGATATCTCTATATGGAGAGATATATGGGTTTAGATAAACCATTCATGTTTGCATGCCTTTATTCTTTGCAATTGGTTTATGTAACCCATGCCTATTATATGTCACCATGTTGTTATTGGTTTATGAGTATTTACCTTTGTGTAGTTCATTATATAATTGGTGCATATAACTAGGGGGAGATCATTAGCATTGTGCTTTAATTCTTTATGATTTACATAATGTGTGTCATCATCAAAAAGGGGGAGATTGTTGAGTATTGGTGTTTCATACCAATCTTATTTTTATGATGATCACAACATTATGTTGTTGCTAATGAATCTCATGTTTTAGTCTCTCAGTTTATTTCAAGGATATCCTTCTTGGAGACTAATCACTTGGTGTAAGGATGGACATCTTGTGAACAAGGGCCAATGTTTGGACTCAAGGAGTGCCAAAGCTTGGAGATGATGGAGAGCAATCAAGGCATCATAGATTGAAGACTTAGACTCTTAAGAAAGCATTGTAATCCATGTAATTTACTTTATTGCTTTCTCTCTCTTTTTGAGTCTAGGGTTGATGTAATGCTTTGCTAGATGGTTTGCTCATTCATGCACATGCATTTAACCATCTTAGTGAACTTTAGGATTATCATAGAATCCAACCCAATAGGTTCGCTCTTTCCGTCAGGCGTCTGATGAGGGAAACACAGTCGACTGGGTGATTTCCAGTCGCATGTAGATCCTTCTACAGTTGCCTGATATGCACTTCTCAAGTCAACATTTCTATTGACTCAAAGCAGTGATGGAAAGTGACTCAACCACCACTGCTCACCGCACTCCTCGCTTGCCACCCAACCCTCCGCCTAGCTGCCACCGTTACACGCACCCCCGCCGCCCTCGTCGCCGACGTCTCCGACAACCACCACAACCAAACACCCCCGAGCGCCAATGTGAGGTGAGAGACGTTGAGTGTATGGGTTTCAAAATAAAATATGTATTGAAATATGTATTTAAATATGTATAGGTATACGTATAATAATAGATTGTTCGTAATAAATTGATATTAAATCTTACAGGCCTCTGAATAATACAAGACCAGACCCAGAAAATCAGAAACAACGAAATGGACTCATTGACGCTAGTGGCGGTGAGCAGTGGCTCTCCAAGTCAGGCGTCACGTATGGATCCTCCGAGTACTCAAACTCAGAATCTGACATACATCCAAAAACAAGAATGTATGTCAGCTAGGGGTCTGCAAGAAAAGTTAGCATCCCAAGACAAGATATATGACAGATATGAAATTGAGAAGCATTTAATATTTTAAAGAAACGACTGCAGCAATTTAACATTTAACAATTTTATAGAAACAGAAACGAGCATCCCTAACGTGCAGTTCTAGACAGTTGCAAGATTAATGTTAAGATTTTCTCTGAGTTCATCAGTATGACAATTTTCCAAGAGACCAAAGTTAGCGTTGCAATTTCCATGTCAAGAGTTCACATCTAATCTAGGGTTCTCGCCTTTAGGTCGTGATGAGAAGGTCGTTCCTCTCACGGGGGCTTACAGTGATTGACGCTAACCCACCGCGTGCGGGTGGTGCTCTTGAGGAGAGTACCCTTCATACGCCCAGTGGCCGCTCAACCCTAACCCCACCCAAAGGTTTACCGGAACACGAGCTGGCCTAGTCGACTCACACGACATCACGATATCACGATACCACCTTCGAGGCGCACGATTTTCACGATGTCCACATTTGTTAGGTATGTCAAGACTCTCAGAAAGTTATTGTTAACAATATTTTAACATTATCATGACAGTTCTACAAGGCAGAAGTGGGTTGAACAACTTTTGCCGCAATTTAAAAATGATGACGAACACGTTCTTTTATTGAACCTGCTACAGAAAGTATTTTTTTCTCTTATTGTTTAAAATTGAAATATATCGTATGATATACCGTTGGATCCAAAATTTTGTCCTGATGGCCATAGTGTCATTTCCTCATGCCATTTCACGTCTAATTTTTGAGTTATTCAACAATACGTGAAAGCGATGTAAAAGTGCCGAAACTTCAAAAATTCATAGCGAATCATTGATCGGCCCCAAATATACACCCAGAGAACGATTGTAGTTTTACCGCAAGCGCACGGTCAAGTGGCGAGCGGGTATCGAACACGAGGAGGTGGTGTTGGTTCCAATCTATCCTAGGTTGGCTCAACTACGAATGTTTTATTGGTGGAGATGGTTATGGAGTGATATAATGGAAATGGTGGTGGATGTCGGTGTCGGTGATAAAGATGTTGGGTAAAATATCGATTCAAGTATAATATAATAGAAGTGTCTAGAGCTAGGAAATCCCCACTATGGATCGTCATGCATCATTGTGAATAGTGAATCTCATATTACTAGACTTGCGTTGAGGTGAACTAGTAGTAACTGAATATAGAACCAAGCTCACGCTCTCGCGCTATTGCCGGTCTATAGCAACCTAGATTAGGGCCCACTCTCGTGCAAACCCTAACCTAAGCCGCTAGCATGAAGATCGACATCATTGTTCAATCGCCCCTCGAGCCCACTCTCGTGCAAACTCGAGTTACGATCTAGGTTGTGATAGTTCGTATTCGTCCAATCTCTTGCAAACGAATATGGGTATAGATTTATAATAAAAATACTAGGTTTGGTCCAAATACTTGCAAACCAAGTCTAGAGAATCTCGATTATAAACCTAAATCGAATATCTAGGCCTTCCCATCGATTAGAATCCAATCTCTTGCAAACCCCAATCGATGGAAATCCCTAGCTATCCGTAATAAATCGATCACAACCTAACCTCCTAGCAATTCTAGCAATTTAGAAATTCATTCATCACAAATCTGAAATTAGATCCATAGGGTTTGTCCCCATGCCCTAGAACAACAAATCTACTCAAGCATATCAATAACGATATGAGAATCAATAAAAATCATTGCTTGCATACAAAAAGATAGAAAAATCAAAGATTCAAATAACAAGAACAAAATACTTAGCTTTGATGAAGATCTTCAATCCAAATACAAGCTTTTAGATCCAAGAGGGGGCCTAGGGCATGGCCTAACCTCTAAAATAGAGTCTAAGAAAACATCATGGGAACTCCCTCTAATGGTCGCTACAAACCCCTTATATAGTCTCCCCAAACCCTAGCAAATAACCCTAGAAAACCCCTCAAATTCGTGCCCAAAAACAGCCCAAACCGCAACTTAAAATCTGGGCCCGCCGCCGACTTGGCCGAGTGGAACATGTGACTCGGCCGAGTGGAAATTCCAGCACTGCAGTGTCAACTTGCAAAAATTCTCCAGATTTCATCCGAACTCCGATTGGCACTTTCTTGGCGGAGTTGGAACCGTCATGAAGTCTACTATCCATAAAAAATAGGAGAAAAATACTTTGATTGCTGGAATGATAGCAGATTTCAAAAGAGTGAACGGTTGTCTGAAAATCTGGGCGCTGCGAGTCCTCGGCGTCACTCGGCTGAGTTGACTTCTCCACTCGGTCGAGTGGGCTTCTCTACTCGGCCGAGTGACAGACCCTGTAAAATTCCAGTAAGTCGGGGGTCTTGGGGGTCTGTCTTCGGAGGTGACTCGGCCGAGTGGCTTTACTCACTCGGCCGATGGGCATTCGGTACTCGGCCGAGTCGGAACCCTCAATCGCCTGACGGATTCCAGTAAGTCGGCTCCTTCGATGGGTGGATTTTCCCATGCCACTTGGGCGAGGGGATCTCCATACTCGGTCGAGTGGACTATCGTCACTCGGCTGAGTGCACGCTGATTTCCTTCTGTGGTGCTTGTCCGGTCTGGTCGGCCGAGTGGTCTTCTTGCTCGGCCGAGTGAGTGCTTCACTCGGCCGAGTGACATGCTGTAGATGCCCAATCCTCAGCATTTCGCCTCCTCGTCGCTCCTACGGAGTTCCTTCTTCTTCCACCCATCTTCCATCGCAGTTAGCTCCTCGATAGAGCCATGGGCGAGGCTCCGGTATATGTGCAAGTCCTTTAAGCTCATTTTCGTTACCGATTGCTCTATATTTCCTGAAATCCGACAAAAACAAGAAATAGTGAAAAGTAACGCAATATCGTCGAATACTCGTGAAAATCGCAATATGAGCAATCGGAATGGCATGAAAACATGCAGAAAAAAGGTGTAAAATATGGACCGATCAAAATCCCCCAAGCTTGCCTCTTACTCGTCCTCGAGGAAGATAAGTAAAGAGACGAACTCGGGACATGAAAACAAAGGAAATGAAATGAAAGAAAAAGAAAGAACATGAGGTGGAAGGGGTTGCTAGATTATTCTCTCAGATATCAAGCCATAAGCTATACATCACGATAACTCGGAAAATACGAATCACATGCTATAAAGATTTCATATCTTATTTAAACATGGCACTTGCAAGCTTTTAAGAACAAAGGAAGGGACTCCCTAAATTCATGCAATCAACTCATATCCACATCATGCATTTCATAGAATTTAATATACGAATGTTGGCGATGCACTTTTCAATCAAAAGTTATAAATGAAGCCTATAAGATACACACCAAACATGCAATAGAGAATAGAATAAGAGCTATGTCATTCACATATTTATTTCAAATCATGAAAAATCTCCATTTCTAATATATTTTGCAAAGTCGAAGCATTATCGAATATTTTCATTCATGCACGTCTCCACTCTAATGTCATACTCACTCATTTGGTCAAATGAATTCACCCCCAAGCTTATCTTGAGGCATCACATCTAAAGGAATATGATAGTGGAAAATGGGATTGTTGCCTTGGTCTTCCCAAGTATTTTGTGGCTCCAATAATGAGATAGAGAAATATCCTTTTTTTCCTTTGGACTTTGTTTCTCATTTTTCTTTTTGGATTTTTGTAGGAGCTATATGATTTGTATTTTTCGATTTTGGCTCCTTTATGGCTTTTTGGACTTTTTGGAGCTAACTTTTCTTTTCTAGGGATTTTTTTTGGGAAATAGATGCGATATAAGTAGCTTTAGGAGGTGAACTCAAGTGACATGTAGAGAATAAAAAGATATATGTGGAAAAGGAAATAATGTAACGCTCGGTTCACTCCAAGATGTGCACGAACGGTTCAATAAAATAATACTTCAACTAAAACTCACATGTAAGCATGTATATTCTCAATCATTTCAATAAATAGTGAAGTCAAGCAGTAATGTTTACAACCATATCAGGCATGCAACAGAAGGTGAACAATAAAACTGATGATTCAGATATACTAATGATGCGTGAATCTTGGTGCATTTCCAACAAAAGCATACCAAAAACTAATCAATGCATTCAGCTTCAATTAGTAGCATGCATTCATGTAGAGGAGTCATCAAAAGAAATAAATTTGCAAGCACATGTGAATAGTAAGACTATGGAATACTCTAAGTAGCATGGCAAGGAATAATAAGCATCGTGATGGTTGCCAAAGCAATGAGAGATATCATGATAAGGAACAAATCTAGCAAAAGAAGGAATAGAAGGAATAGAAAATAAAGAAATAAAAATAAACGAGAGGAAAGAAAATATAAAAAGGGCACACAATATGATGCATGAACACACATAAAAGAAAAATAAGATGGAAAATTCAAAAAGATGATGCAAAATTTTGAAAAATTCTAAAAAAAACCTAAAAATAAAGTAAAAGTGCAACTAGATGTCATGGAAATGCACTCCCCCAAGCTTAAACTTCACATTCACAACTACAAAATGGACCTTTAACAGCGCTTAAATAAGGCCTTTAATAGCGCTTTACAAGCGCTGTCTATCTTGCCGCTGCTATAGGGGGGCTGGTTTTAATAGCGCTTTACAAGCGCTGTTAAAGGGGTCCTTTAACAGCGCTTGTTTGTGCAAGCGCTGTTAAAGGGGTGGCCTTTAACAGCGCTTGTTAGTGCAAGCGCTGTTAAAGGGGGGCCTTTATCAGCGCTTCTTTAGTGCAAGCGCTGTTAAAGGCCCCCCCTTTAACAGTGCTTGTTTGTGCAAGCGATGTTAAAGGGGGGCCTTTAACAGCGCTTGTTAGTGCAAGCGCTGTTAACAGCGCTTGTTAGTGCAAGAACTTCTTATCCCTACCGCAATAAAATAACAAATTTTGTGAGAACTTCCTTATTCTTTGCACGAATCGTTAGATCAAAAATATGTTGTTAAAAAAATGAAATTACACAAGGACACTGATGACATGGAATCTGGTATTCAAATATAACCCAAAGTACATATTATATAGCAATATTTATGCCAGAGTATTGTTCGCATATCATATGCGAAATTATTTTAAATAACACAATATCAAATACGTTTTTTAAAGAAAAACCCAACTATGTACTATATCATAGTGTTGCCAAGCCCTTCTTGTGTACTGTCAAGCCCTTCTTGTGTACTGCTTAAGGCTATGCGAAGAGAGAACCACAGAGTCTATGAGAAGGTCCACACCAGGAGGAGGCCCTTCCAGATAAAACACAACACGATTTGGCATATTTGACAAAGAAAAAGAGCCTTCCACTTTCTCCCAATGATCATTCGTAACAGGGATTCTGCAAAAGCCACATCCTGTCAGTTGAACACCAAATTTAAACATTGTACATAGTATGACACAAACCCAAAATCAGAATATTTTGCAAATTTACCTTCCTAAAAACAAGTAGTTAGTATCAGAATTGGGATGCTCTAATCTCAATGTTGCTTGTACTTCCGTAGATCCCTGCAGTTCCCCACAGACCCTAACATAGGCTGAGACATTATATGTTGGGCCAACTGTAACTTTCCCTGTGATGTCATGTTCTAATCCTTGCCAGCATCCAGTTCGTGCAGTCACAACAGCGTACCTCTCCCCAGTGTGTGCCGTAATTCCATTAAGAAACCCAGATTCTCCAGGAGCTACATATGCATGGCAGCCATTGGGATGCCAAGAATGCAGCCCTTTAGAGAAGTCATGATTCTCAATGATGTTGTTTGTGGGGCTAGCAGGCATATCAATCACGGGTGACCTCTGCATGAAAATACCAATAGTCAAAAGCATTTGAAATATAACGTGTGTATCGCTGCACAAACAATTCGTATATGGTAAAGAGATGATTAGGACCACAATTCATGATTTGCGGCAGGTTATATGGAACATGAAGCTAACATATCACCACAATTACTTGCTCTTGCTAACATATCACCACATACTCGAAGAAGATTGTGCTTGCGTTGATCTTGGATAGGGTAACAGAATCCTTGCATAAGATGACTACCATCGCATAAGTGTCAAGGAGCACAACACCAGCCATAAGGACTAGAAAAGAAGACATCAATACCCAGAAATGGACAGAGTAGCGGCCATGAGTTCTAGTGCTGATCGAGATTAGATAGCAAATTCTAGTGTGGGATTGGTCTTTGAAATATTGGAAACTCGTCGGCGGCTATCACATTCCTCGGTTTTCCATAAACTTAATATGTCTAGATAGGCATCATTCAATAGTTCGAATTAAGCAATTGCCCAAAAACCAAAATATTTAAGAGGTGTTGTATGATAATGAACTCAAGAGAGAGAGAGAGAGAGAGAGAATTTCATTGCTAAGAATAAGTCACCATAGCTAAGAGCCATGGTGCTCTATTTATATATCTCATAGTGGGGAGGCCAAAAGCCTCTAGGAGACCAAGGGTCCCCATTACTCTAAGTAATGGGGGCCTAATGAATGGGTAATGAAGGAGGGGAGGCCAAAGGCCTCCCTCATTCATAACACGTCCCCTTACACATTCATCACTTCGGTCTCAACTACTAAGGCAAGGGGTGGATACTTCTGGATCCAGAGTAAGTGTGTTTGCCTCGTTAAAACCTTAGCTGTGGAAAACCCAGTGGGAAAACCCAACAGCTTAAGGAAAAAGAGTGCAACCCACATGTTACTCCCCCTGATCCGTACAAGCTTCAGGCTTGCAGGTCTTTCAACTGTCGCATACCAATGTTCTTTACAAGCTTTACAAAAGTACATTTAGGCAATGCCTTAGTAAAAAGATCAGCTAAGCTGTTGCATGACTGGATCTGTCGAACTTCAATCTGCTTGTCGTTCTTCTGCTCGTGCGTCCAGAAAAACTTGGGAGAAATGTGTTTTGTCCTGTCGCCTTTGATGTAGCCCTTCTGAAGCTGAGTAATGCATGCGGCATTGTCTTCGAATAGGCCAGTAGGCTCCAGATCACTGGTCTTCAGGCCAGTGGATTGGAGGATGTGTTGGACGACGGAGCGTAGCCAAAAACATTCTCTGCTCGCCTCATGGATCACGATGAGCTCTGCATGGTTGGAAGATGTAGCAGTAGTGGTTTGTTTTACCGATCTCCAAGAGATAGCAGTACCTCCGTAGGTAAATACAAAACATGTTTGATATTTTGCCGTGTGCGGATCAGAGAGATAACCTGCATCAGCATAACCAAACAATTTGGGGGAGGCACCTCTCTGGTAGTAAAGTCCAAGATCAATGTAACCCTGAAGGTATCACAGAAGATGCTTTACTCCGTTCCAGTGGTGCTTTGTGGGCGCATCACTGTGTCTGGCTAGTAGATTAACTGTAAACGCTATATCGGGACGCGTACAGTTAGCCAGATATAGAAGTGCTCCAATGGCACTGAGGTAGGGTACTTCAGGACCCAGTATCTCCTCCCCCTCTTCCAGTGGCCGGAAGGGGTCCTTATGTACATCTAGTGATCTTACGACCATAGGAGTACCTAAAGGATGACATTTATCCATATGAAACTTGCGTAGAAGTTTCTTTGTATAATTAGATTGGTGTAATAGGATTCCACCTCTTAGGTTTTCTATCTGTAAGCCAAGACAATACTTTGTTTTGCCTAGGTCTTTCATTTCAAAAGTATGTTTAAGGCTTTCAGATATCTCTTTGATCTCTGCAGGAGATCCTATGAGATTTAAGTCATCTACATATACAGCTATGATGACAAATCATGTTTCCGTTCTTTTGATAAAGATACACGGGCAGACTTCGTTATTCGTGAATCCTTGCTGTGCAAGAAAATCACTTAGTCTGTTATACCACATCTTGCCCGATTGTTTTAGACCATATAATGATCTATGTAGCCTTACAGAGAATACGTCCCGAGGTATCTCTTTCATCTCTGGGGGTAGATTAAACCCATCAGGAAGTCTCATATAGATATTTTTATCTATATCGCCATATAGATATGCAGTCACAACGTCCATGAGCTGCATTTCTAGGCTTTCCAGAGAAGTTAGGCTGATTAAAAATCGGAAGGTGATCGAATCCATGACCGGGGAATACGTATCTTTGTAATCAATCACCGGTCTTTAGGAAAATCCCTGGGCTACAAGGCGTGCCTTATAGCGAACGATCACATTATTTTCATCTCTTTTTCTTATGAAAACCCACTTATATCCCACAGGTTTTACACCTACTGGTGTTTGGACTACTGGTCCAAAGACTTTGCGTTTCAAGAGTGAGTCCAGCTCTACTCTTATTGCCTCGTCCCACTTTGGCCAATCATCTCTGCGTTTACATTCCGCTAGAGATCGTGGTTCGACGTCATCGTCATATTCAGTGACGTGAACGGCAATATCGAACGCAAAATCGTCGACGACGACTATGCTATTTCTGTCCAGTACTTCTCCAGTACGTACAAAATTTAATGATGTTTCTCCTATTGTTTCCTCTGCTGGGGAAATCAGGAGGGGAGAAGTAGCTGGTCTGAGCTCAGCATCCTGTGGAGGGATAATCTTAGTATCGCCAGGAGTCTTCCTCTTTCGAGGAACTTTATCTTTTGAACCTGGTGGGCGTCCTCTTATCATTTGAGGTACAACCAATTCTGCTGCCGGTGGGCTGCATCCATCTATGGGGATGTCAATCCTAGCTGGCGTATTGGCAGCAGGGACGTGTGAACGGACAATCTTCTGGTTGTCCGTGAATTTATCCGGTAAAAGATGTACTGTATTCTGGATGTGAAGGATCTTCAGGATCTCATCTTCACACAGATTAGTACGCGGATCATATAGGGACAAAGACTTCTGGTCCCAACTAATGGTCTCAGAAGCTTCTGGCTTCTTAGACTGTGTGCCCAGTTTTGGAAAAAATTTCTCATTAAATTCACAGTCTGCAAAACGTGCCTTGAATGCGTCACCCGTCAGGGGTTCAAGGTATCTGATAATAGAGGGCGAATCAAACCCAATATATATACCTAGACGACGCTGAGGACCCATTTTGGTCCTCTGCGGTGGTGCTATTGGGACATATACCGCACAACCAAACACTCTCAAATGAGAGATATCCGGAGGTGCGCCGTATGCTAGTTGCATCGGGGATAAAGTGTGACCTCCAGAGGGTCTTATCCTAATAAGTGATGCGGCATGTAAAATAGCATGCCCCCAAGCATCCACAGGCAACTGGGATTGCATAAGCAATGGACGTGCAATCCATTGGAGTCTCTTTATAAGAGCCTCAGCTAATCCATTTTGGGTGTGAACATGTGCTACCGGATGTTCAACTTCAATACCCGTTGCCCGGCAATAGTCTTCGAAGACTTGTGAAGTAAATTCTCCCGCATTATCAAGACGTAGTTTCTTGATATGGTTATCGGGGAAATGAGCACGCAACCTTATTATTTGTGCCAATAGCTTTGGAAAAGCTAGGTTGCGGGTGGACAAGAGGCACACATAAGACCATTTGGTTGATGCATCAATCAGTACCATGAAGTACCGAAATGGGCCACTTGCGGGGTGAATAGGCCCGCAAATGTCACCATGAATTCTCTCAAGGAAGCCAGGAGACTCTAATCCCACTTTCAGGAGGGATGGTCTCGTTATTAGTTTTCCCTTAAAACAAGGGAGACTTGGAAATTCACCTTTTTGAAGAATCTTCAGGTTCTTCAATTTGTGTCCACGGGATTCAGTGATGATGCGGCGCATCATTGCTGTTCCAGGGTGACCAATTCTATTGT
Organism: Scilla litardierei; assembly: GCA_030789695.1. Lineage (NCBI taxonomy): Eukaryota > Viridiplantae > Streptophyta > Magnoliopsida > Asparagales > Asparagaceae > Scilla > Scilla litardierei. Next base: position 72,596,385 of record CM061137.1, read on the forward strand.
GCCAGAGTTGGAATTCTGGTAGTGATTGGCACGTCTAGTGTTCAATCATATTGGCTTCTACTTGTTGAATGTATGTTTGGTATAGACCCGACGGGAGTCCCTTGAATCGCTCGCAGATGATCTTCCGGTCATCTTTTTGACGAGTTACAATTAGATATTCAACCTTATTTTTATCCCTGGTCTCTAAGTGATATCCGTTTAAACGGAAATCCTTGAAACTTACGAGATTTCTGTTTGATATAGGAGAGAATAATGCATTATTAATTTGAAGTCTTGTGTTATTTGGGAGCAATATAATTGCTTCACCAGTTCCTTCGATTATTTGGGACAGTCCTGAAATTGTGATAATAGGACCGTCATATTTAAACCCGTCATATTTGTTTAAGCTATTAAAATAGCAATGATCGCGAAGGATTGTGTGCGTCGAGGCACTGTGCACTAGGCACTCAGACATCATCTATATAAGCCAAAAAAAGAAATTTTATTTGAGGGAAAATGTAGACAACATTCATAAATAAAAGTCCGCACTAAAGCAAATAACAGATGAAGATACATCGAATTCTAAATGCATAGATAAATGATGATGCTCAATCTAGCAGATCATCGTTCTCGAAGTATTTAGTAGTAAAGACGGTTGGCGGCTGTACACCTGCCAAGTTTGATTCAGGTCGAGACTTCTGGCTCGCCTGGTATAGATCTTGTAGGTGGCGAGGAGTGCGGCAGTTTCTGGACCAATGGCCAGTCATGCCGCATCTATGGCATTTGTCCTCCCAGGTCTTCTTTGGAAGTGACACGTGCTTGGTGTCCTTTCGCTTCCAAGTGAAGTTTCTTTTCCCTTTATTGTTTTTGTTTGTCTGGGGAGCTGCACCTCTTGGTTGCTTCATTACCGCTTTCCCTTTAGTATTTTTAGTCTTCCTCTTGTTTTTCCACTTCTGGGGAGAAACGTGGTGGGCTTCAGGGATAGGGGCAGTGCCAGCTGGACGTAAGTTATGAGTTGCTAGCAGTAAATCTCGATTCTGCTCTGCTCTAAGTAGGCATGAGATCAGATCGGAGAATCTCGTGAAGTCGCGTTCACGATACTGCTACATGAGGATTGCATCTTTCTCGTGAAACGAGGTAAATGTTTTTTCCAACATGCGCTGTTCTGTCACTTCTTCACCGCACAACTTCAGGCGTGAGGTGATGTTATGAAGTGCAGAATTATACTCAGCGACGGACTTATAGTCCTGAAGTCTGAGGTTTTCCCACTCATAACTGGCACGGGGTAATATAACATCAATTTGATGTTTATACCGTGCTTCCAGTGCTGTCCACAGGTCCTTCGGGTCCTCAACCGTTAAGTATTCGGCCTTTATGGTCCGATCTATATGCTTCCTAATGTAGATTATGGCTTTCGCCTTATCTACATCGGATACAGTGGTTGTGGGGCTGCTGCTAGCTGTAGCAGAAGCTTCGGCCGCTGCTGGGGCCGAGGAAGGAGTCAAAATGGACCCAAGGAGGGCCATTGAACGCAAGTGGAACTTCAGGTCCACTCGCCAACTCAGGTAATTTGTCCCTGCAGAATCGAGGACCTCGAAATCGACGCTTGCCAATTTTGCCATTTATCTACGTATTTTAAAATGAGCATGAATTAATTAAAATTCAAAAATTCATGCATAAAGAAATAAACAAGTAAAAATGCGGGGATCGGCCAGATACCCAAAATAGTACACAGTCCAAAGTTCGTTTAAAGTCCATAATAGAAAAAAAAATAATACAACTTTGGAAACCCAAACTGAACTGGGTCCCTATATCTCCGTCTTCATATGCTGTTGCATCGTGCTTTGGCTTACACAGTCATGAATCGACTCCTTGCGGTCCAGCGGACGCGGCCAGGGAATTGACTAAGCCAGGACCACTTGTTACCCAGTCAAGCTAGGTTGGTCCAGCAAACTTAGCCAAGCACATTGACCGACATCATGATCCATTGAAGGAGTTTTCATCAATTCTATGTGATGTTGCATCGAGCTTTGGCTTTAAAATACAAATTTCCTCACTTACAAATTCTCTCAAAAGAAAATAAAAGTGCAAGGAAAGTAAATAGGTATACAATGGCCGATCCCGAAAAACACATTTTTACTGATTTAAACATCCACGTAGTTCTAAATATGCTACGGGCATAAAAGTAAACAACCACGCATATATCTCAAGCAAAACATATGGTAAGGGAAACTAGAAAATATAAATATCTTGTAGACCACGTGGAAACGTCATACACCGTTAGGTTAGTTGACTAACGGCAGAGCGGTCTCAGGATCTTTAAGATAATTATATTTTGAAAAATAGAGTCCTAGTAAACCATAGATTATAATATGCAAGAGGGATGTTTAAAACAATTTGTCAACATGGAATATATAAATTATTTTTGATTTTACTTGGGGGAGAGTCCCGTTAAGGAATCGGCATAAGGCCATTATATAGTATGCTAAAATATATACCGTTAGGTAATAGGGGCTGCAGGCCCAATTAAAATATTTGATAGTCACAAATGGGCTGCAGGCCCAACTCTCAATTTTAATTAAATTAAGTCTACTATTGGATTAGGGAATACAAATAATCCTCAAGAACCCTAAATATTGACCATGTACCAGCATGATATCATGTGGTAATTAACCTGTCTGCCTGCTATAAATAATTCTTGCCTTCATGAATAGGGAGACTCGGTTGGGTGACTGTTGTGGATTTAGGGTAATATTAAGAAATTAATGGCTGCAGCCGGCAGGATCCAAATACTTAGCTAAAAGGAGCCGAGTAATATATTTTGTTTACTGCATACATGAGATGGGCACTGCATAAATAGTATGACTTAATACATGCATGGTCACATAGCCTGCAAGTTATATGATTGCCCTGGCCACATCTATTGTAGCTTATGAGAGTGCAGTTGATAAATGATTAAAAGTATGAAGAAAAAAAAGATAGCAGAAAGGAGATGGTAGTTACATGGCTCATACAAGTCATGGCTTCTCAATAAATGGTACCCATGGCCCCCTTCCATACTGATTTTTTTTTAAATTTCAATTTGTTTTTTTTCTTTCTCTTGTCTTAGTCATATGACAATTCCTTTTAAAGCATAAATTGTTTTTAGTAAACAATAACAACATCAGCAGAAATAAGGCCTCTGTTTCAAAATTTGGGGTTGACTACATGAAACCCTTTCCCATTCTGTAAATGTCATGGTCTATTTCTCTTAACTGCGAACTGTTAAATTAATTCAAATGCCGAACAGATTCAACATAGATGCATTGACATCAAGCATATATATGCATGTCTCATCGTCAACTTTTACAGTCAGAGCCATGGCTAATTAAGGGAAATTTCCGTGAGCTGCTCAATTTTTTATTTAAAAAATTTTGATATTAAACAAAATAGTACAGATTTATACAAGCCTATAAAAAGAAGCATTGTAAAATCATAGTTTACTATATTTTGTAGGTATCTACGTGATCGAAAATAAATTACCTCTAGATCAAAGATCTAGGGAAGATCGTGATAATAAAAATCCGTAGATAGTTCCGCTCCCGATACGCTCCAAAGAAAAATTTCCACAAAGCTTCGCCGCAACAATAGATTCCTTTGCGCGTACGGGTTTAATTTTTGAGGGGAGACAGGATGAAAAGCTCAAAGAATTTTAGAGCAAACGAGCTGATAACGTGTTGTATGATAATGAACTCAAGAGAGAGAGAGAGAGAGAGAGAGAGAGAGAGAGAGAATTTCATTGCTAAGAATAAGTCACCATTGCTAAGAGCCATGGTGCTCTATTTATATATCTCATAGTGGGGAGGCCAAAAGCCTCTAGGAGACCAAAGGGCCCCATTACTCTAAGTAATGGGGGCCTAATGAATGGGTAATGAAGGAGGGGAGGCCAAAGGCCTCCCTCATTCATAACAAGAGGGATATTATAGTCGTATGTGTGCTTATCAATTGAAATCTTTGCATAAATAAAAGATAAAGGAAAAAAATACAAACACCACGAACGTGTACTGCCATAATTGACCAATTCCGTCCTTAATGCCGCATTTTCATTTCCTCGTAAATTAGGGTTTCTGTCTCAGTGGTTCCAACCAACAAGTAAACTAAACAGTAGATTGAGATTTTCATAGCAAACAACTACGCATCAATGCAATTTATCAAATAAAATCAATTCTTCAAGCAATATCGCTGAGCACCATACCTCTGTATTAGGACTGCAGCTTTGTGGGTCAGCCATGGGATCTCTAATTTCCTATTACATAGAGAACAAAAGAGTAAACTTATTTTAAAAAATTTATAATGTGTAGCCAAAATTACAGAAATCAAGAAATGGGTTACCATGCGCGAAACCATTCCTCACACTCGTCCAATCTAATTGTGCCTTTATCTTCAACATCTGTGATTTGTGCTTCTCTTGAAAAGCCCAACGTACGAGCTACGTAAGAAACAGGGAGTGTTGGACGATATGATTTACATATGCATTGGATGGCATTGAATCTCATCTTCTCCACATAGAGGTCTGCAATATAGAATCACTAAGAAATGGTTAAGACTATTTGAAAAGATGATATGAAATGCTTGATGAGCACCAAGAGTTACAAACCCATGAGGGAAGTGTTCAAGTTGGGAGCATCCTTGTAGAGCCTAAAAAATTGGACATAATTTCCAGAAGAGACAGCAGAGCGGACAACAAGAGCATGCTTTACAGTGACATCATCTTTAGCCTGATCTGATAACCTGGCATTTCGGTACACAGGAGTAGGAAGATTGGAAATTTAAAGTTGAATGTATAAGAAATTTATAGTTGAATGGATAAGTAGACATCAGACTATATTGATATTGTCAATCAGAAGATTTTACTCACAAAATTCAAACATTTCGCTTTCAGGTTTTTTGTTAAAAAACTTGATGCATGATGCTTGTTTGGTACTTTTAGCTGTTATCACAACAACCTTAAATAGGTTAACTTTTCTACCCAAAAATTCTGAAGACTAGCTCATCTCAACTGATTGATAATATGGTGAACCCAAAAATTATCAGTACCCAAAAATTTAAAACATGAAGTACTGATAATATGGTGTCCAGCTAATGAATACTGATAATATGGTGTCCAGCTAATGAATACTGAAAATTATCAGTACCCAACCATATTATCAGTACCCAAAAATTTAATAGAAACAACGTGAACCACAGAGACATAAAACCACCTTAGATGCAACACTTAGATGCAACACTGGAGAATGAGATGAAAACGATCGATATTGTTTTTTCAGAAAACAGTAAAGAATTACCTCATCATATGACACGAAAGGTAGCCCAAGATCTGGAAGAGTGCGAGTAGCAATACAATCAAACCAGTCTCTTCCTTTGCATTGCTTGAGACCTTGTACTATGGCCGACTGTGTGATGAAATTCCTTATATAGGGTTTTCCTAATTCAACCACAGGGGCATTTTTCAAGCCATATTTTGAAAGCAACAACAATACTGTAAGCATGGAACTGTCAGGTGAAACTGGGATGAAGGACAGTCACTGATATGACTGAACAACTGATTTTACCTGAGAGAAGTCAGGAAAAACAAAAACTGTGAAAGAAAACCAAATGTAACCTCATCAGCATGAAAATATATCTTGCTATAACCACCTTGACAAAATCATGCATGCTTCTCAAACTAGAGAAAGTCAGCTCAACCAGCTTTTGTGCACCAAGACAGGAACTCTTCAGGGGGTCTGAATGGAATTAAAACTAATCATATGCAAAGGTATTGGTGTGCACATCCTTGTCAGACACCGAATTGTTTTTCGGACAGTGGCGCCATATGCATATGGGGAAGTATATCCAAATTCCTTTTGGTGTTGAAAACTTAGAAAGCAGTACGAACTGCAATCTCTAGGAGCAGCTAACCCACATTTATTTTCTTAAGCATTTTATCAAAATGGTTGAAAACTAGAAGAAATACAAAGATGACGATCAACAAATCAATAAAATTCCAAAGAAACATAAATCTAGACCAATTAATTCTTAAGCATGCTTGATTGTATTATTTGGACATTGAACACAGAAAGAAACTCTACTGCATGTTTTATTGTAGTCGTTGTGCTAGCTCAGGGAAAACAAACCCTTCAATAATATTCTTTTTCTCCCAATTTGATTCAATCATTAAAATACTACTTCCAACTAGACCAAGAACCTCTGTTAGCATATTTTGTGCACATTTACTTGTTTTCTAGTAGGATGTAGGCGGATGGGGTTTTCACTTATTTTTTTGCCCCACGGCATGTGTGGCTGTGAGGGGACACACATGTTCCTGGCTTCTGTTTCTTCATTTCTATCTGTGTGTGCATGTTTTCATTTCTTTTTCTTTTTCGTTTTCGGTTTTTGGAACAGGGTTTCGAGGGGTTGTAGTTGGATGAAGATTGTAGCACAAGTTTCCAGCCATGTAATTACTAAAAAAGAACAATCAAAGGAAACTAATTCAATCAAATACAACCAAAGGAAACTAATTACTTAAAAAAGCACAATAAAATAGCAAACCAATCCTCCTTACTCTCCCATACCAGGTACTGCTTAAAGTAATGTACTGCATACCCATACCTCATATTGATTGAGGTAAAGCTTATCATCCTGTTAGGTGGCCTATTCTTTCGGAGGTCCCCAAGTGATTTGGTACTGATAATATGGTTGGGTACTGATAATTTAAAACATGAAGACTAGCTCATCTCAACCTTAACTTTTCCTAATGTTTCAAAACATGAAGTACTGATAATATGGTGTCCAGCTAATGAATACTCATACCACTTTTTTAACTTTCGGTGCATATGCCCAAACCAACATAATGGGTCTTACCACAATTGATCCTGTTATGATATTACTTATAATATGGTGCAATATATGAGATTGTGAGGAACTTTTATGTTAAAAAATTGCAATCACAACTTTATAATGCTACAAAAAGCAAGAATTATTAATGCAAATTGACCAAATATCACAACTTTATCAAAGGGTTAAAAAACAAAGTTTCACTGAATACCGACCTTTAGGGTGCACATCTATACTAAAGTGACATATTTCTGGACCACATAACGACACCAATCTTCCTTGACTTCAGCTTGTTGATCAGGAGAGTAAGTAGCACATTGGTAGTCAGGGAAGTACTACAAAATAGAATATCATAGCAAATAGCAAATATGTGTTATAATCAAATATTAGCAAATATAACTAAAAAATGCGAAAAATATAAATTAAAACTAAAACTACATACCGTATCTGGGATGATGTTTTCATTTTGTGAAAGGATTTCTTTCATGAATCGCATAACATAATAACCACAATCAATTGTATTGGTCTGAAGGGGGCACTATACAATTCAAAAAATGAAAAATTATATGAATGGTGAGTTATCCTTGGTTGATCTAGATTTGAGCAACATATGAAATTAGAAGAGACCATTGTACATACATTTATACGGATCCACGTGGGTTTGTTTGATCTAGATTTCGGGCCCCTGGTTCCCTTAGAAGCACGATAAATGCACAAAGCTCTAACAAAATAAAATAAATTTAGTCAACTCGTTATATTCAACATATATCATATTTACATATTGACATAAAACACAATTAACTTACTTGTCGAATGTATCCTTCATGGTTCGATTATATTTTGGATCATGATGCAAGGAATCCAAATAATATATTGTCTCTGATGTGGCATTGATGACTAACAACACCCAATGACCCCTACAAAAGTAGTTAGCAAATTCAAAGTGACTACATTCTTAGGAATTCATTAAATTAAATAAAATATATTAAAAAGTTATTTACCCTGTATTATATGGTGCCAAGAATAACTTCCCTGTCTTGTTATATTCAATAAGTGCATCGGCTATATACTTCGTTGGCTCATCAACAAAAAAAGATGTGTTATGTGGGCATAAGAATGAGAATCTCCTTGTGTTTTATCTGTTGACAACCAACTCATAGTACAAGAACCTTGAATGAAGATTAAAAATAAGTTATCAATAATATCAACGTTTAATTGAAATGAAATTCTAAAAATTGTTTACTTAAAGTACCTGATATATACACAGATTACCGGACAATCCAACCACTCGTGTTGAAGAAGTTCATTGATAATTTGATGACTAATTAACTCCATATATGATATACCAAAAATGTCTCTCTCCATGTCTATTTGTAACAGCGCACCACCTTGAAGCTTTTGTGAATAAAATTGCAATACATGGAGAGATTATTTGCAACAACTGCAGGAGAGGACTCCTGATGTTTTGACTCTACTTTTTCGTGTTTCTTTTTACTAGTTGCACGACCAGCATGGGAGGGCTCCTGATGTTTTGCCTTTACTTTTTCTTGTTTCTTTTTAGGAGTACCTGACTCCTTTGTTTTAACCGACTCTTTGACGTTAGATTTTGCAGGCATCTGTATGGGAAATCATTTAAGTGAATCATTTGGTTAGAAAATAATGAAACAACAATATAAGAATCTAATGTATACTATAAGAAGTCTTACCGTAGAGACCAAATCAATAAGGTTGGTTGGCCATGCAACAAAAGTACCAATCGCATCACCTACTACCATGACTCCTGCATCCTCTATAGGTATTGGTAGTGGTGCATCTGACTCTATCACATGTTCAACCATAACTTTCATATGAGTCATGGGTAATGATATATTGTGTAGTTTTCTATCATCAGGACGATTGAAGACCTTTCCCTTCCCAACTATGCGATGTGTTGGGGATGATAAATAGAAATTGCATGATGAGATGTCCTAAAACAAAAATTTCATAAAGAAAACATCAATTAATGTTGTTAATCATACAAGAATGTATTTTGCTAATAATATCTTGAATTAATTATTTGTAAATGCAATAATTTAATAGAAAAACACTTACTTCAGGAATATTACAGGAAAGAAGCGTGCAACTACCACTTTTGCTGATTGTAGCTAATTCTTTGGTGTGACCCATACTCTCAAATACTTTCATCTTCTCTAAGAGCAATGCCACTGTTTCTCTCAAGTCCGTGTTATCATTATTTCTTCTGCGCTTTTCACTTGGGAAACAATCTTTTACTGACGGCCCGAATCCATAACCTCTAACCCGTCCAGGATACTCTGGGACATTTAAGACTCGAGAAAGTATATCCTGCGAGTCCTATAACTGATCCTGTGATGTAGTTTGTGAAATGGTCTCCTGGCACATAAATTTGAAAGGTAACATGTACGTCATTAGTGATAAAATAAGAAAATAATAAAAGAACTAGAGTAAAATGATATCATACTTACAATTTTCTCACACACTTGCTGAACATTTTCATTATCAACCACTCCTAACTTATTTACACGAGCACCCTTCCATAAATCATGACGGGCTATGGATGTGTCATTTGATTCTGACTCCTTTAACTGTACATTCAGACAATTAAGATAATTAATAAATTGATTGAAAATCATTTCTAACATCTTGTACGTTATATCTTTTGCATACTTACCATCTTTTGCTCAAGGCGTGCGTAACCCATACGGCCCTTTCTATATGGGTACATATGATTTAATGCTCTTTTTCAAGTGCTTCGCATCTATTTAGGCACAAAGCAACTATATTAATACAAAGTAATATGTTTAGTCAGATTCCTCAAAATGAGTAACATTACCTTAAATTCATCGCACTGACGTTTAGCAACAAACGCTCTCCATTGATCTTCAGATATGAAAGGATACTCATGTGGAGGATGCTCAATAACACTACCACTTTCATCATAAACATAATTCTTTGTTAAGTAGGTTCTGAAATTTCAACAAAGTTTGCCTGCTTCTTTAAGAATATATCTCCGATGACTATCATCAACAATGAAAGATGTCTACAAAAGTGTGCTCAATTGTGTTAGTATGTTTGTATAAGAATAAAAACATATGAGAGTATGTATATTACCTGTATATCCTTCCAGATGTTTTCTTTCACTACTTTTAAAGACGACGATTTCAAGTTATCACATGTTATTGACACCATCTGTCGGGTAATTGCCCCAATATAACTCACAAATATAGCACTGTTAGGATCAATTGGTTGACCCCTATCATTCCATCCAACCTAATAACAATGATAGAATAAGAAAATGAATATATGTTGATGAAAATTAATATGATTAAATAATAAAAACTTGTAAGTAGAATACCTTAAATGATATCCCTTTGCTGTGTGCACGAATAACTCCCTCCATAGCGGTCACTCCACGTTTAATAACATTTTCCTCAATATTAGGAGCATCACCATCAAGGGGAACACAGTTGTCATCACTAGAAGACATTTATCTACAACAAAGTAAAACAACATTAAATTGTTAGTTCACAAGAAAAGATGCAAGGAAAATGAATTAAGATCAATATACATCACTCACCAGAAAAAGTCGTATGAACTTAATTAGGTTAATCTTTTCCTTTTCCTTGTTGGATTAATACTTGTTTGTCCCTTCATGACATGAAATGACGGATTGACCCAAATCCCCTCATCATGATCATCTCTCATATAGAAACCATCATCTACAGTAGGATTAATATCAAGTGATTGTGATGTCCCTAAGAAAGGATCATCCTCAGTATTGATATCTTCATGTGCTTGGCTACGACAGTCATTTAATTTGTTATTCAACAACACAATGGACCACTTCACATCAGTGGGATCTGTGACATAGAATACTTGGTGAGCTTGCGAAGCTAAAATAAAAGGCTCGTCCTTATACCCCTCCCTATTGAGATCCACCCGCATGAACCCTAACTCATCAATTTGAACCCCATTATTGTTGTCTGCTGACGTGCGTTTATATTTCATATATTCACGCACGCTTTCTTTTGTGTTTCTCCGTGTTTTTCCGCCGTCTCTTATTCGTTTTCGTGTATTTTCCCGTTTTCTTTCACTTTTCTTTGTTTATCCATGATTGCAGGGGATTGACCACGTAGGGGACGTTTAACGATGATATCCCAAGTCCCCGGAGCAACAGGAGAAGTCACGCATGATCCAGGGGATCAAACGTCGAAGAATTCATCTTTCAGCCCCTCACCCGGTCGGTTGGTCATCTCCAACCGATCGGGTGATGCACGCGTGCACCACCCGGTCTCTGCCGCAGCTCACAAAGAAGTCACCTGACCGGTTTGCAGACCGGTTCAGCGGGGGCTGTTCTCTGTTTTCTCGAAGCAAAACGCCAACCGATCGGGTGACTCTCACCTGATCGGTTCATCTGTAGCTGAAGAAGAAGAGCTGAAGACACGGACGTCGAACCGATCGATTCACCCGACTGCTCCAAGATCCAACCGGTCACTCAAGAACTCACCCGACCGGTTCATGTGATCGGGTGAAAGCTCGCCGTTTTCTGTTATTAATTTGTAACGGATCAACCGATCGGTTGACTTGTCAACCGATCGGTTGATACGAAGGTCTATAAATAGAACCCCTAGGGTTCCAGAAACGGGAGCTGTTATTTTTTCTACTGTTTTATCTCCTTGTGACGGCTGTAATTGTTACTCTTTTGTAAGTTTTCAGATCTTTCTAAAATTTTAGTATTGTCTTTATTACTCTATTACTTCTGCATTGCAATTGTCCGATTATGATTCCAACGGTTAAATTTCATTTAGATCGCTTTTTCATGAATTTTTGTGAGTAGTTTCCAAATCTGGGATTTTGGTGGAAACCCCTTCGGGGGCTCTTCCCGATGCGTCCATAGGGTTAGAAAATCGATAGGGAGTAGGAATCTAACGGTTACACGGGGTGTTTCATTGTCATCGGCGGGAAAAAGACCGCCTTTGACCGTTGGGCCAAGGGGTAATAAACTTGGCGGTTGACTCCCTAGCCATAGCTCACACCCTTAGCGTAGACGTCGAATCCTAGCATGCGGGAGCGGCAGGATGAGACGTTGGGAGATATCGTTGCGAGCTTAGTGCTTCCGGGATCGATCAGTGTTAATGGACACGGGAGTGCCCACTGATCGAATCCGGGAAGTCCGGTGTATCATCCTGGGCACCGACCGGAATATCGGGCCCATGGGACGCCGGTACCACTTTCAGAGGCAACGTCTCACCATTAGACCCTAATCCCGATCGCTATCCATACCCGTAGGCCGTATCGGCGAGAGTCTCTCGTCGGGTTGGAAACCAAAGTCCCGGTTTTCTTTCTTGTTGTTCATACCCTTTTATTTCCTTTCGTGACAACCATTCACCGATTCGGGCTAGCTCACCCCTCGGGGTGATTTAGGTCCTACCTGACCCAAGCACAACCTCGCCTCCCTGAGTTCGATATTCCCGCACCCTACACTAACCGTGAAACTTGCGGTAAACGACATCGCGCCGCCACAACGCAAGCGGGGTGCCGGTCAAGTTTATGGCGCCGTTGCCGGGGAGGCAACGTGCTTGTTATTCTAAGATCTCTTGAACCCTCGTGTCTAGCTCACATCCCTACCTCGCGATAATTTTCGCATTCTCCTTTTTCTTTTTTCTTTTTCTTATTTTTATTTCTTATTTTATCCGTTTCTTTCCCACTTGTCGCTTCACGGGTGTTTGTTGTTTTTCATGCGCAGGAGTTCAAGGAGTCTTGACGACTTGATTCCCCTAGATCCAGAGATTATCGCCACCCTTAGGCGTTTGGCCGCCGAGAAGCGAAGAAGAGAAGATCCCGAATCCATGGAGGAGAACACCCCACCTCACAAGTCTCTGCTGGAGTACTCGATGCCATCCATCGAGTCAACTTTCGCCATCCGATCTCCAGCTATTGCGGCCCAAAGCTTTGAGCTGAAGCCGTCTCTAGTGACATGGATCCAGCAGGACCAGTTTGCGGGTGCACCCATGGAGAGCCCGATCGAGCACCTAGACTCCTTCTTGGAGAAGTGTGACACCTTCCGGATTAATGGTGTCACGACAGAGGCTATCCGTCTGAAGCTGTTCCCCTTATCTTTACGAGACAAAGCCAAGCAATGGTTAAGGGGGAAGGACCCCAACACTTTCAACACCTGGGAGAAGCTCTCCAACGCTTTTCTGACGAAGTTCTTTCCTCCGGGGAAGACCATGAAGTTGAGGAGTGAGAACTCCTCCTTCTCCCAGGCCAGCCACGAGTCCTTGCATGAAGCTTGGACGAGATATAAAGAGATGCAAAGAAGATGCCCTCACCATGAGCTTCCGAAGTGGCAGATTATTAATCTGTTCTACAATGGGTTGAGGGATGATCTGAAATCTTCTATGGACGCCGCGGCTGGGGGTTCCTTCATGTCTAGGAGCGAGGAGGATGCCGGGCATATTCTGGCAAAATATGGCATCCAACAATGAGCGGTGGTGTGACAAGAGAGCCACACCCAGATCCGGGGGTATACACAGAGTCGAGGACGTCAACAAACTTTCAAGCAAGTTCGACTTGCTTTCGACCCAGATCTCCGCACTAATGGTAGGAGCCGGTGGGGCCGGTACACATCAAATTTCTGCGGTGGAGTCCGAATTCTTTGGGGAATTCGACGGTGGTGACATCTCACCACCGCTGGATCAGGCGAGCGCACTATTTTACAACCCCATGGGAAATGCGCCGTATCCGCCAAGGACAAATTCCAACCCGGCCTACTCTCCAAACAACCGGAACCACCCAAACTTCAGTTACCAGCCACCATTTCAGCCCTCGCCACCTCAGCAGCCGCAGCAACAAACATATCAGCCGGCTAGGTCACAGCAGAATCAGGTTCAGCAGCAACCATTTCAGCAGCAACCATTTCAGCAACAACCTCAGCAACAATCTTACGCCCCCAGGACTCAGCAATCGTTCCAGCAGCAGCAGCAGTATGGCCAACAGAGGGCCGTCTCTCCAGTTGAGTCTCTCTTGACTCAATATATTACCAACCAGGAGAAGATCAACCAAAAGCTGGAAATGGGTCAGCGGACCCTCACGGACCAAGTAACCCAGCTGGGGTTACAAATGGCGAACCTTGCAAGGTCACAAAACCAATTACCGCCACAACCGGAGGTGAACCCGAGGGGAGCAACCCAAACATCGGCACTCGTGCACGAGCACGCAAATGTGTCCGCTATCGTTCTAAGAAGCGGGACACAAATTTCTACTAGAGTGCCCCCTAGCAACCCGGAGGCACCATTGGTCGTTGAGAGACCGACCGAAAAATCAAATGACACCGGTGCTTCGTCATCAAATCCTATGACTCCGGAGGGAGCCTCTGAAGAAGAGAAGAAGAAGGAGGAAGAGAGCCCGAAAGTGTATAAACCCGTTGTGCCATTTCCACAACGGTTGGCTCAGGCAAAAATTGATGAGAAATATGGCAAGTTCTTCGCCATGGTCAAGGACCTAAGCCTGCAAATCCCCTTCCTAGAAGCAATCGAAACAATCCCCTCCTATGCAAAATTCTTGAAAGATTTGGTGACTAGAGGGTCTAGAAAGGAGAAAGTAGTGCTGACGGCGGAATGTAGCGCTCTTATTCAGAGGGCAAACCCGCCAAAACTCAAGGACCCGGGGAGCTTCTCTATTCCTTGCACGATCGGGGCGGTGAAGATTCATCGTGCACTCGTCGATCTAGGAGCGAGTGTTAGCTTGATGCCCTTGTCGATGTATAGAAGGATAGGAGTGGGTGATTTGGAGCCCACCGGTATGACCCTACAACTAGCTGACCGGTCGGTCAAATATCCGGTGGGAATTGTGGATGACCTCCCCGTAAATGTGAGAGGGGTGCATGTGCCAGTGGACTTTGTAGTCATGGACATGCCTGAAGACGCACACACCCCGATCATCCTGGTACGGCCTTTCATGGCCACTGCTGGCATTCTAATAGATGTGAAGAACGGAAAACTCTCTTTGAACATCAGCGGAGAGAAAGTTGAGTTTGATCTGGGATTATCCATGAAGCACCCCGATCCCCCTGATGACCCTCGGTGCAATCTGCTCGAGGTAGAAGAGGAAAAAGCTGCAGAGGAGAGCTCCTGGGAGATTCTCCTGAGAAACCCCCCCGATGACTTGGGGGATTCAGAAGATGGAGACGGCCCCAAGTACAAAGAAGCTGCTGGAAAACCGAGTGCAGCAAGAACGACCCCTCCCGGGTTCCCCAAGGCTCCTCCTGTGAGGAGAACGGGGAAAGAGCCCATGGACCTCACTAAAGACGAGGTCCGGATCCTAAAGAAGATGGCGGGAAGCGCCAACACGAAAGAGAAGCCCCCGGATCCCAAGAACAAGGAGAGGGTAGTCGAGCAAATATTTCTCCAGCCGCTGACTACTCCAAGGGCCTTCAGCTCCAATGAAGAAGAGATGCCGAACTTCGGGCATCACCCGTATCAACCACCGTGAACATCTCTTGCGGGCGTCGAGCCAACGACGTTAAACAAGTGCGCTTCATGGGAGGCAACCCATGCTCTAAACTTTTGCTCACTTTTTAGTGTTATTTCTGACTTTATTTTATCGATTTTTATAAATAAAATCAGCTGCGAGAACATCCGTTCAGGGACTTAGACAATCTGTTGGCTTTTGCAGGAAACAAGCCCCAACCGATCGGTTGACAACTCACCTGATCGGTTGGGATGTATCAGATACATGCCGAGATCTGCCCCCATATGACCCGATCGGTTGAGTAATGAAGAGACCGGGTGGCAGACCGGGTGAGCTGGGGAGAACTCTCGGAAATTTTTGGGGAATATCAACCGATCGGTTGAGTTCGAGCGCGATCGGTTGACGTGACCGGGTGAGCAGCCCTAAGTTCTCGGGAAAATGAGTGGAGCGGCCAACCGATCGGGTGACAAGTCACCTGACCGGTTCGCCTGTAGCATTTCTTCGGCAAGGACTTCAACCTAACCGTCAACCGATCGGGTGACAAGTCACCCGATCGGTTCGACTTAAAACCCTATATAAACCCCCCGACATCCGCTCGTTTTCACCCTCGCCCGATCGAAAAATCCGCCGTCGTTTCGCCTTCCCCTCTTCCCCAACAACCGATCCTCACTCCCCCACGTCCTCTACTCCTCCATTACTCCCTCTCTCCACCTCCTCCATCAATCCCTCCATCATCTACACCCTCTCTCTCTCCTCCCATTCCGAATTTTTGACCTAGTTTTCCCCCAAACCACACCCATCCGAAAATTCTTGTCGAAGGAGAACGCCGCGGCTCCACGCTACTCTCGCTGAACAGTGTGGGGGCACCTACGAGCAAGCTCCGCCATTCCGCTTGGGTACACTCGCTCCTAAGCTTATATTTATATATTTGCCCTATAAATTGTGCTTGCTCGTTTGCTTGTGTTAGTGTGCATCCACTGTTTTTGCACTCATTCATACACGCACACTCACACATGGCTAAGGATAAGGACAAGGGGAAGGGAATTATGCGGGAAGAGGAGCCGTCTCGAAAGAGACGAAAACAAACACGCCCCCCCTTCCCGTACACGAGCACTTACACTTGGCCCTCCTCCGCCTGTTATCCCCCCTGTGGACCCAATGTTGGGCCCGCATGGGTATATTTTTCAGAACCAGGAGCACAAAGATTTTTACCGTAGGCTTGATGCTCGAGGGCAGCTATCTACTAAGTTCCCGCATGCACGTACACTTGTCGATCTCTGTGTCTTCACCGAGGTCGAATCTCTTTTCGCTAACTTAGGATGGTTGGCCTTTCTTAATGCACATGCCGTATCCTACCCGGCACTCACACTCGAATTTCTCTCTACACTTGTTTGGGAGTCCGGGTCGATCATTAAATTCAGGGTGCGTAACCGTAGTGTCACCACAAATCTGAACACGATTAACGATATATTTGGTTTCCCCAATCTCGGGGATGATTCCATCCGACACTACGGGTACACGCCCGAGTTTGATGTCGATCAATTCTGGTTCCGCCTCACATTGATCCATAACTATCCCCGAGGAAGGGCCAAGGCCTCCTCCATCATTCATCCCGTGTTTCATTTAGCCCACAGGATCATTTCATCTGCATTCTTTCCTAGGGACGAGTCCGGCACTGTGACTATCCCTGACCTTTTTATCCTTTGGGCCATGACTTTCCCTTATGTCCAGGATGATGATGGAGTTAGCTTCAGGGCCCCTACCGTCCCCATCCATGGTAGCGATTGGCTTGTTTACGAGCTACTCGAGATCAGCCGGGCCGGTAAAGGGAAGTTTTGTTGTGGGGGCATCATCACGATCATCTGCTCTCACGCCCAATTCAATATTACCATCCCCGATAATCTTCCAGCTACCGCAGGACCCTCACATCTTGATATTGATGTCCTGCGACACATCCACATGATTAAACCCCGCTCAGATGGCCGCTTCATATTTCATTATGGCCACCCCCCAGCCCCTTACACCATTCTGCCCAACCTCGCTCGCATGACCCTTGCTCTCGTGGGAGATTGGACTTTCCCTCCTGATCCCGACTTCTTAGCTGGGTTGAATCTTCCTTTCTTTCCCGCTGACGCCCGCAGGCCACCGTCCCCTGCCGCCCACTTAGGTGAGCAGGATATCCCTGCGTCTGGGGGAGATTTAGGGGCTGGCCCGAGTCGTCCTGTTTCTGCTCCGGGACCGATCACGTCTGAGCACCTCTTTGCGGCCATTTCTGGCATTGTCTCCTGTGCCGGCATGACCACTGCCGCCGGCACCTCTTCGACCTTACCTGGCGGCACCACCTCTGCCTCGCGTCAGTCTACATCTTTTGGTCGCCGTCAGGTATCTGCCCGTCTGGGACTTGAGAGGGAGGTCGCTGCCCTTCATGAGCTCGCCATGTCCTCTGCTTCCTCGGACCCATCGCCATCCTCCTTTCTTACTCACCCACATTTCCTCGCACTTGAGAGGAACGTGTCCGCCATTCTCCGCCTTCTTACTCATATCCACAGACCACCTCCACCTTCACCACCTCCACCTTCACCACCCCGGCGATCTTCTCCTCCACCCACCCACACTTCCCCACATCCATCACCCCCCTCACCACATTCTTCTCCTCCCTCTTCACATCCCATCCCGACATCCACTTCACCCCTCCCGACCACTTCCACCGCACCCACGCTACCTCCCTCCTCCTCCGTCACTCCATACGTGCGCCGGAGGAAATTGACGGTGCGCTCCAGATCCCTCCCACCACCTCCCACTACCGTCACCCCCGCATCTACTTCCTCCATTTCTATTCCTCTCACCACCGCCTTGATCGCCTTCCTATCACCACCACCCACCACCACCGACACTCCTCCCATTGTTCACACCACCACTGCCCATATTCCTTCGCCTCATTCCCCACTTCTCAGCACACCCCCAGCCTCCCCCGACCACCCATCCACACCCTCTTCTGAGGAGGACGAGGACTCACCTCCTCCTGCTTTCTGATTTCACCTCTTTTGTTTTTGACTCCCCCTTGCATATCTCTACATTTCATCGATCACATCATTTCGCTAGCACTTTCTAGTCTAGCTTGGGGGACGTCTATTTTGGTGTGCTGTCGTGTTTTGTTTGTTTTTCTCATTTTTTGTGTGTGTGCTTCTTTTTCATTTTTTGAGTGTCGTGCTTGTGTTTTTATTTTTATTTTCATTTTGTTTGATTTTGATTCTGATCTTTCTTTCTTTTTCAGTTTCATCTATGTGTTTTCCTGGTTTTCATTTCTTTTTGTGTCAGTGCGTATCCCCCCCATCTTCATTGCCCTCCCGTACTCACTCATATTGCATTGAGGACAATGCAAACTTCAGCTTGGGGGAGTCGCACTGTGTGCGTCGTTTGAGTCCTTCTTTTTCGTTTTTTGTGTCGTTTTCATCGTGTTTTTATTTTTTCTTTTCTTCCTTTTTAGCTCTTTCTCCTAGAGATGAATCCTATGATGAATCTCCACAAAGTCACACACACCTAGCATTGCATCGATAATCACACTCACTAACCCTAGGATTTCTTGTCCTCTTGCATTTCACGCATCGTGGGTCCACTTAGCTTTTTGTGAGTCGTGTGTCATGACTAGCATTTGGTGTGCTTCTGCTTTGTGATTTTACTTTATATACCTGTCCAGGAATGACCCCTAGATTATCATGCTCCGATTTAAATATGCGGTATTTGTTTCCACTATATGCATGCTATATTTATATCGTATACTTCAATTCGCATGCGTCGGGATTCCACAACTAAGGACTAGGATAACCCATTTAGCCTATGCTCTATTTAGCGAGAATAGTTTCCTTTGCCCGAGTGTTTAGATTTCGACTTCTTTTTTGTTTTACTTGGTGCAAATCCCCTCGTCGTGTACCGTTCTCCCACTTGGGAGAATACACATGTGTATAGCCAAAAACCCAAAAATCCAAAAAAAAGGAGAAAAGAAAAGAAAAACCCAAAAAGAAAAGAAAATAAAAATTGTGTATAGCCCAAAATCCAAAAAAAATACAAATGCCCAAAACCCAAAAAAATTTCCGTGTGAATATTTTTTCCTACTCGCCAAGAATAAAGGGAAGGCGAGAATTTGCACCGAGTGTTCTTCTCCACATCATCTCAACCCCCCGTCGTTATCGAAAACAATTGGCTTAGGAACTTTTTAGCTAGTATCTAGGCTATAGTGGCGTGATGTCCTTAACCCTAGTTGTGGAGTCCCAGATGCATGATATGCTTCTATTCTCACTCTTCTCATGCATGCTTGAACTTATATTCGACGCTTAATTCAATTCGGATCGATATTTTGGGTCATATCTTGGATTTGTGTATATCGAGCCTCATAGCACATTGTAGAAAGCATCACCATTTGCTAGCACACGACCACGCTCACTCGCGCTTCACCGCGTGGACCCACGACACTTATTTGGACTCGCTTTCCTAGGTTTAGTGGTGTGATTTGGCGTTTGCTTGCTTGGTGTGTCGTTTCTGATTTTGGTGGCTCTGATGGACAATCTAGGGTTTAGAGTTTTCTTTTTCTTTATTCCTCTCTATTTTTCCCTTCCGAGCTCCTACTCTCACTCGTCTTCCTCGAGGACGAGGAAGAGTTCAGCTTGGGGGATTTTGACGTGCGTTTATATTTCATATATTCACGCACGCTTTCTTTTGTGTTTCTCCGTGTTTTTCCGCCGTCTCTTATTCATTTTCGTGTATTTTCCCGTTTTCTTTCACTTTTCTTTGTTTATCCATGATTGCAGGGGATTGACCACGTAGGGAACGTTTAACGATGATATCCCAAGTCCGCGGAGCAACGGGAGAAGTCACGCGTGATCCAGGGGGTCAAACGTCGAAGAATTCATCTTTCAGCCCCTCACCCGGTCGGTTGGTCATCTCCAACCGATCGGGTGATGCACGCGTGCACCACCCGGTCTCTGCCACAGCTCACAAAGAAGTCACCCGACCGGTTCACAGACCGGTTCAGCGGGGGCTGTTCTCTGTTTTCTCGAAGCAAAACGCCAACCGATCGGGTGACACTCACCCGATCGGTTCATCTATAGCTGAAGAAGAAGAGCTGAAGACACGGACGTCGAACCGATCGATTCACCCGACTGCTCCAAGATCCAACCGATCACTCAAGAACTCACCCGACCGGTTCATGTGATCGGGTGAAAGCTCGCCGTTTTCTGTTATTAATTTGTAACAGATCAACCGATCGGTTGACTTGTCAACCGATCGGTTGATACGAAGGTCTATAAATAGAACCCCTAGGGTTCCAGAAACGGGAGCTGTTATTTTTTCTACTGTTTTATCTCCTTGTGACGGCTGTAATTGTTACTCTTTTGTAAGTTTTCAGATCTTTCTAAAATTTTAGTATTGTCTTTATTACTCTATTACTTCCGCATTGCAATTGTCCGATTATGATTCCAACGGTTAAATTTCATTTAGATCGCTTTTTCATGAATTTTTGTGAGTAGTTCCCAAATCTGGGATTTTGGTGGAAACCCCTTCGGGGGCTCTTCCCGATGCGTCCATAGGGTTAGGAAATCGATAGGGAGTAGGAATCTAACGGTTACGCGGGGTGTTTCATTGTCATCGGCGGGAAAAAGACCGCCTTTGACCGTTGGGCCAAGGGGGAATAAACTTGGCGGTTGACTCCCTAGCCATAGCTCACACCCTTAGCGTAGACGCCGAATCCTAGCACGCAGGAACGGCAGGATGAGACGTTGGGAGATATCGTTGCGGGCTTAGTGCTCCCGGGATCGATCAGTGTTAATGGACACGGGAGTGCCCACTGATCGAATCCGGGAAGTCCGGTGTATCATCCTGGGCACCGACCGGAATATCGGGCCCATGGGACGCCGGTACCACTTTCAGAGGCAACGTCTCACCATTAGACCCTAATCCCGATCGCTATCCATACCCGTAGGCCGTATCGGCGAGAGTCTCTCGTCGGGTCGGAAACCAAAGTCCCGGGTTTTCTTTCTTGTTGTTCATACCCTTTTATTTCCTTTCGTGACAACCATTCACCGATTCGGGCTAGCTCGCCCCTCGGGGTGATTTAGGTCCTACCTGACCCAAGCACAACCTCGCCTCCCTGAGTTCGATATTCCCGCACCTTACACTAACCGTGAAACTTGCGGTAAACGACACCGCGCCGTCGCAATGCAAGCGGGGTGCCGGTCATCTGCCCACTTACAACCAAACACAGCCAATCGAAACATACTATAATCCAACTCCCATATGCGTTCAATAACACCAAAGTATGACATATTTGCATATATGGGATTTCTGTCTTTTGCACTAGAGATGTGCATAGATTCAGCTACAAGAGTCACTCCACTGTTTTGCATTGTACTTTGATCATCATGATCTTTAGTGTAGAATGTGTACCCGTTAATAAGGTAACCATTGTGAGAAAAAACGTGTACACTTGGACCATTTGCTAACCATCTCAATCTATCTGAAACTGAAGCTCTATTTATAGCCAACTCTCCAAAGACTTGTTCTTTCAGCCATGTTATAAAAGACCGATTGTGTTCTCTTATTACCCAATTCTCATTCCTATTTGGGTTTGAATTTCGAAGTAGTTCCTTGTGTCTTTTAGCATACGGCTCAACTTCAACATCATTGTGTAGAACATATAAATGTGCTTGCTCCCACTCTGTCCTTGATATGAGCACTACATCACCTCCCTTAATCCCTTCCCCTGATATTCTTCCTGTGTGACGAGACCTTGGAAGCCCTATGGAATCAACATTGCTTAGGTACTCTGTACAAAATTCAACAGCTTCTTCAACTATGTAACGCTCAACTATACAACCTTCTGGTCGACTACGGTTTTTCACATACCCTTTTAATATCTTCATATAGCGCTCGATCGGGTACATCCATCTCATATAGGCTGGTCCACACAATTGTGTCTCTCTAACCAGGTGAACAGTCAGATGAACCATTATGTCAAAGAAGGATGGTGGTAAATACATCTCAAGCTCACATAATGTGACAACAATTTCTTTTTGCAATGCCGGTAACTTTCCAGGATCAATAACTTTACTGCAAATTGCCCTGAAGAAGAAACATAGTTTTGTGATGGTCACCCTCACCTTTTTTGGCAAAATGGAACGTATACCCACTGGTAGTAAATGCTCCATCAAAACATGACAATCATGAGATTTTAGACCTTTTAACTTGAGATCTTTCATAGATACGAGGCTTCTAATGTTTGACGAGTATCCCTCTGGAACTTTAACTCCATCGAGAAACTTACAAAAAACTTTTTTTTCTTTCCTAGATAGAGTATGAGCTGCAGGAGGTAGATATGTACGCTTTCCCTTCTTTACCGGTCCCAATTCTATCCTCATTCCCATACTTACCATGTCCAACCTCGCATTTATCCCATCTTTACTCTTTCCTGGAACATTAAGCAACGTCTCGATAACACTTTCAAAAACATTCTTTTCAATATGCATCACATCAAGGAAATGTCTTACATACAATGACTTCCAATATGGTAATTCAAAGAAAATAGAGTTTTTCTTCCACCCGCTGGTGACAAGTTCTCCTGCAAATGGCTTACCAAAATTACTGCTTAAATTCTTTACCTTTTCAAACAGCTTATCACCGGTCAATGGCACATGAGCTCTACATTCCTCTGTATTCCCATTGAATGCTTTCCTCAACCACCGGTAACGATGCCTCACGGGTAAAAATCTACGATGTCCGAGGAAGACATTCTTCTTACAATGTTCCAACCGCATCCAATACGTACTCTCTTCACATAAAGGGCATGCACACTTTCCTTTGATACTATATCCTGACAGATTACCATATGCTGGAAAATCATTAATTGTGCCAAATAACATAGCCCTCAAGTTGAAATTCTCTTTCTTGTACCCATCGTACACCTCTACACATGTGTCCCACATTTGTTTCAAATCTTCAATTAACGGAGACAAGTATATGTCTATATCATTTCCTGGTTGTTTAGGCCCAGAAATTAACATAGACAACATCATGTACTTGCGCTTCATGCATAACCATGGAGGTAGATTATAAATCATCAAAATCACTGGCCATGTGCTGTGGGAACTACTGTGAATACCATGTGGGTTCATTCCGTCGGTAGACAATGCAATTCGTAGGTTTCTTGCTTCTTCCCCAAATTCAGGATAATCGTGATCAAATTTTGTCCATTGAGGAGAATCTGCCGGGTGACGGAACATGCCATCTTTAATCCGTTCATTTGAATGCCACGTCAAGTGTTTTGCATCTTCTGGACTGCGATACATGCGCCTAAATCTCGGTATTATGGGGAAATACCATGCCACCTTCACTGGAGTTGATTCTTTTCTTTTATATCGTGAGGCATTACATTTAGGACACATGTTTAACGATGCATATTCATTACGAAATAAGATGCAATCGTTAGGACAAGCATGAATCCTCTCATAGCTCATGCCTATAGAGCATAACATTCGTTTAGCCTCATATGTTCGACTAGGAAGCACATTATCTTCTGGCAACATATCCTTTAGAATTATGAGTAACTCTGTGAAGCTCTTATCAGACCATCCATTGCTCGCTATCAAGTTATACAATTTTAATACCGCCGACAATCGGTTGAACTTAGTACAACCACTGTACAATGGCTTCTCCGCATCACTTACCAACCTTGTAAACATTTCAGGACAATCCCGGAGATCCTCTTCAACCATATTTGCCATCTCTTCTAGGCGATCGTCATCATATGTATTTGTGTTTGTATCACTTGTAGCATACCTCTATGTACTTCCAAATTCACTGCACTCTTCTCTTGTCTCACCATGCCTTGTCCAACATGTATAACTTCGATCAATTCCATTGCACACTAAATGATCTTTCAACTCATCCTCGCTAACTCCCCTTGCATAGCAACACTTTAAACAGGGGCATATGATTTTCCTTGGATTTTCTGCATGATCAACTGCAAATCTAATGAACTCTTTCACTCCATCCTCGTATTCGTTCGATAAACGATTTGCAGACATCCAT
Source organism: Scilla litardierei (assembly GCA_030789695.1). Taxonomy (NCBI): domain Eukaryota; kingdom Viridiplantae; phylum Streptophyta; class Magnoliopsida; order Asparagales; family Asparagaceae; genus Scilla; species Scilla litardierei. The sequence continues at coordinate 72,620,784 of CM061137.1, forward strand.
TTTCGATCCATATTTATCAATCTAACAAAAAAATTATTAACATTAGTTATTTTGTTATTTGAGAGGTGAAGGTCTGAATGAAAGTAGAAGGCTAACCTGGAGATAAAACAAGCAGATGGCAATGGCACCGTTATATCAAAGTAGGCCTCAGAGAAGACCAATCACAAAAGTATTTACTCCTGCAAGTAACACGAAGTTGTTTTTAGTTTTATATATAATAGCACCTAATAGTAAAATAATCTATAAACCATTTTCTTTTGTCAAAAAGAGGCAAAGCGATTTCATATTTACATTATGTTTTACATGAATAAAGATCTTGTGTTTTTAGATATATATATGAGTATGTTAATACATGAATACATGCTAAACATACCAAATCGAAATAGTGTAGACTAGCATGCTTTTAGATATATATATGAGTAAACTACATACCGTTTGAGAAATATTCATGTATATATCCTAGAAGTTTAGCTATTGGTTCGTGGCCTGGACCATTGCATGAGCTCATCCTCCTATGATCATCAGACACAACCAAACTAAGAAGCCATGGAATTAGCTTGGTAAGAGAAAAATGAATTCTAAAACATGGAAAAATAATAATAAGAGGAGGCAAAAAAATGGTTAAATGTTATCAATTCTTTTGTTAGGTATAAGGAGTCTATGTCTCTCTCTAGGGGAAGAAAGTTTCTTACCATCATCACTGTTTTTGTGGGAAGGGGAGGAGAGGGCCTAAGGCACCTTATGTCCCTCAGGTGCACGTCTTTATAAGGTCAAATAAAATTTAAGTTAAAAATATAAACTGCATCAAAAAAGTCAAGTAAAAATTCTGGAAATATTCAGTAAATGCACACAAACATGCATGTAGTTGCTCACGATGCTGGGCAATGGTAATAGATCCTATATAGTGAGTGCCAGGTATGTTATCAGGAGATTACACTTGTTCCCATTATCCCTCGTTAACTGAACATATTAAAAAGAAAAACATAGAGCTCTGGCTGTGAGTTACGCGGCAAATTAGTTAGAAATTTGGATAAATAAAGAAAATAGTAGAACCTAAATAAATAGAAGCCGAACGCAACAAAGGGATATGAACTGAAGAGAAGGAAAAAATATGTAATTACTGCCATCAATAGGATCACTCTGCTTGATAAAGATGCTGATAGCTCTAAACCTCATGATTTGTTTATCTTAATGACATGAATCTCATTGAATAAAAGATGATATAAAGATGAAAGATGCAACTCATAACAATAATCTCAGAAAAGAATTCATAGTTTGCTACCAAGTCTTCGGTGAATTATTGTAAACTTTAATCTTAAGAGGAAACAAACACCATATAAATGCGATATTGGGTACTATATGCTATAATAGAGAGTGTGTTCTAAATGGTACATAAATGTGTAGGTTATTAACAAAACACAAGACATGACCAAATTTTGACATTTCCATGGTTAATCTACCGACCAAAATTAACAACCTTAAAATTTTAATTCCAAAGAAAGGTAGAGAGATGGTTTACCTTCATCTTGGACTTTTTAGCTAGAAGTTTCTTTGCCCTCTTCTCTTTTCCTTCTCCTCTGCAAATTTCAACAAAAAGAACACTAGATTACACGTAAATCGCAGCACAAGCACGAACTTTTTCGTAACGTTGATAGCTCTTTGTTTTATCATCCCCTTTCACCAGAAAAAAAATTATCTGCACACCAAATTATTTATAACGAACAACCGACGGTATTATAAATGGCCAAATTACCTTCGGTTTTCAGTAGGAAGAAGAAAACAAATAAAAGAGAGAGCACTATGAAGCTGAAGAAAGCTTAAGGCGCAAAAATAAGAATGGAATTGAGATTCGGTAAAGAACCAAAGTAACCAAAAAGACAGAAAAAATGGAAAATTAAGGGTTCAGATTTGGAGTAAGGAAGATTTGGTGTGTACCATAATATAACAAGAGGCGACAAATCTCGTTGAGATTTTGAGAGTATTAAAATATAAACCATAATATAACAAGAGGGACGTTGAGAAGTTGAACACGGCCTTTCTCTTTAAAAAAATGTTTCGTACTAATTAATAATTAAATATGTTAATTATCTTATGATTCTTAGTTTAATAACACTTTATTTAGTTGATTGTTTATCCCACTTCTTATCAACGCTAAATGTTAAGGGGAAAAAATGATGTAATTGTTTTTGATTAGAAGCAAGCAACCTGAGAACACGCATAACAGCAAAAAAAGCTAACAATTAGTGTTCATTATGTTTTGATTAAAAGGGACAAATCTCGTTGATTGATGTGGCTTTGTCATTGTTCACGCCATGCGTGGTGATTTGGAATTCGATGGGTCCGGTCCAAACCCAACCAAGCTTATCTTAAACATTCGCTTGATTTTGATTAATTATAGGGCAAAGTCTCTACAAATTCGACTTGAAATAGAATTATTCGAATTAAAAGCATACAAGACAACAAAAAACTAGATTACTATCAAACTAATTCAAATCATGCAATTCAAAGACAATGCTTGCAAGTTGCTTGTGATCCAACATGGCAGTGAGGCCCTTTCTTCTTCCTTACTCCATCGAATGATTTTGATGGAAGCCTGTCACTAATTCGGTAAAGAACCAAAATAATCTTGATACCTGAACTAATCGCCAGTCAGCCCTCGACTTCAATCTCGCTTCCGGCGGGTTCAGATTTGGAGCCGGATCCGAAGAATGGCGAGGATCAGCCTCGACGATGGTTGGGGTTTGCGCATGCAGCTGATGAGAAATTAAGGGTTGGAATCTAAAACGGCAAGCTTCTGGAGCCCTCGATGCCGGTGTCCTAAATTCCCGCTTCTTCCCTTTCGAGCAGCGGTCGGAGACGCCGCTGAGGAAGTAGAACGGCCCGAATCGATCGAACTGGACTAGGCCTGTGAGGAGGGGGAGGTCGAAGATGGCCGGGAGGAGGAGGAGGAGGCCTGAGACGAGGGTTGGGAGGAGGGGGAGGCCTGAGACGAGGGTTGGGAAATTAATTTAGGGCTCGGTTATACGAGAGGGTTACGCGGGTATCGCGAAATTGCGAACCGCTGAGCGTAAATGTATAATACCTTTCACAGCGCTTGTTTCAAACAAGCGCTGTTAAAGGGAGGCCTTTAACAGCACTTGCAGATACAAGCGCTGTTAAAGGGTGGCCTTTAACAGCGCTTGTTTATGAAAGCGCTGTTAAAGGCCCCCTTTAACAGCACTTGTCTGTGCAAGCGCTGTTAAAGGGGGGCCTTTAACAGCGCTTGCACAGACAAGCACTGTTAAAGGGGGGCCTTTAACAACGCTTCTTTCTACAAGCGCTGTGTATTATCTGTGCCTCTAATACACAGCACTTGCAGAAAGAAGCGCTGTCTATTATCTGACCTTTAACAGCGCTTGTAGAAAGAAGCGCTGTCTATTCTCCGACCTTTAACAGCGCTTGCAAAAGGAAGCGTTGTCTATTAGTTGTCTATTATATGTGCCTCTAATTAACAACGCTTATAATTGGCAAGCGCTATTAAAGGTGTGCTATTAAAGGTCCTTTTTGTAGTAGTGATTGTCCTCAATGTGATCATAGTGGAAGAATATGAGGAACAATGATAATAATAGGGGGTGAATGAAAAATGATGAAATGAATGACATGAAATCCTAATGCAGCTACATGCACATGCAATGATGCATGAGAGCGCTTTCCCCCAAGCTTATACCAAACAATCCTATTCAAATGACTCGATCAAAAATATCATGGCCTTGCAAAGCGTGATCAAGTCAAATGAATAAGAAAGTGAGTATTCACTTGAAAGAAATGCTCGATGGTGGTGAGCAAAAGGATGTGGCGTATCAAAATATGGAGATGGGAATTAATATATATAATGGGTTTGGGGTGTAAAAGATTTTTGTGGCCATCATATGAGGTGATGTTTATTCAAACAAATCTATACGGTCCTCTCGCTGTCGAGAGAATTCGTGTTTATTTAAAGCATAAAAATTTCTACACTACTGGATTGATATCACCTATAGCAAAAGGCGGATCCAGTATGTTTGCCGGTGCAAGCAACTGCTCCAACTGCTCCTTCCGTGGCTCTGCCAGATGCGTCTGTCCACAGACTCCAACGAACTCCAGCAATGCATCCTCCAGCATTCCCACAAGGACTCCACCTGTACCCTGCAGAGAATAGGATGCATCAGTTCGCTGCAAAATATTCACCCTTGTAATAAAAGTATCCCAAAGAGGATTGTCTATAGAAATATATGGAATAAATAATGGTGGACGATACTTCCCTGGAAATAATCCAATATCCTCACATGCCGTGATAACTGTCTCCATGGTGTCTTCTCTATGCTGCTCAGGTAAATCTAGATCATAGGTGTGGACCTCATCAAGATGCTCCTCATCATCGTCAGACTCATCCCATCGCACCTCTTGATCATATTCGTATGCGTCCACGGGTGCTAACTCCTCGCTCTCCTCCTCGTATACATCCCATTGTACCTTTTGTTCATATGTATGTGTATCCTGCAAAAGGCACGATGAGTCGTCAAAATCTGGATCACAAAAAACATCATACACGGGAGGGGAATCAAATGTAGGAGATGAGGGGGTGAAGAGATCTCCCTGAAAGGGAGCCATAAACTCTGTGGGATAGTCCTCGGCGTCAATGGAAGGATGAGGTGGCAGCGGAAGCTCAAATGGAGGAGGGTAGTGCTCGGGATCCTCATGAATGGCTATGTCCTCGTCCCGATGCACGACCTCCTCGGCGATAAACTCTGGCTCCGCGTGTGATGCCTCCTCAAAAGCATGCTTCGGCTCCGCGAGGTAAATGACCTCAATGTCTTCTCCATCTGAATCATCTCCATCCATCCACACATCGTATGGACTGGCTGTATCTGTGGGTGGGGGAGTGATGCTGGTGCAACTCGGCTCTGCAGTAACATGTCCCGAGTGTCTCATCGCAGTTCTCTCATCAGAAGTGGCTGCATCTGTGCCTGGTACCGTTGTCTCCTCAGAGGTGGAAGCATCGATGTCCTCAGCCTGCCGTCCAAGAATCTCATCCAGGTACGCATAAAAATGTGTGGTCCATATGATCACAACCTCAGCAGAAGGTAGATGTGGCTGCGAAAGCTCAACTATCGGTGGGCAAGACTTTGGATTTATCTGAATGAAGTTACCCTCGTCCCAAAGTGCTACCTCCACAATGCAATGCTCTGGCTCCGCATGTAATGCCTCCTCGTGAACTATCAATGTAGGCTCTCCTTGGAATGGTGATGATGGCTGCTCATGTGTGTCAACTTGTGGGGATGCATCATGTGGAGGGGAATGCCAGCAAGCAATCCGAAAATATAGTCTATCCCCCTCAAGACTGACATGGATGTCCTCCTCAATTGTTCCTGCAGCTGAAATACGGTTCATAACAAAATCTGCAAATCGTAGATCAAATGCATCACCTGCTGTAACGCTCTCTGAACCGGTGAACCTCACTAACTCCAAGAGGCCCTCCAATAAGTTCTGAAATGCTTCCTCCTCAAAATCCGTGGTCCACATAATATCATCCATAACACCTGATCAACAAAGATAAATACTTGGAGAAAAATATCAGTGGCACAAAAGAATATAGAAATGATAATAATGGTGGAGGGGGTGAAAATCCCCTTTTGTTAAAAAAAATTTTCGTAGTCTAATCAACCTAATTGTGACAATTGGCACCCAATGGGAAACACCTCCCCGGCAACGGCACCAAAAACTTGATCGGCCCCAAATATACACCCAGAGAACGATTGTAGTTTTACCGCAAGCGCACGGTCAAGTGGCGAGCGGGTATCGAACATGAGGAGGTAGTGTTGGTTCCAATCTATCCTAGGTTGGCTCGACTACGAATGTTTTATTGGTGGAGATGGTTATGGAGTGATATAATGGAAATGGTGGTGGATGTCGGTGTCGGTGATAAAGATGTTGGGTAAAATATCGATTCAAGTATAATATAATAGAAGTGTCTAGAGCTAGGAAATCCCCACTACGGATCGTCATGCATCATTGTGAATAGTGAATCTCAATATTACTAGACTTGCGTTGAGGTGAACTAGTTGTAACTGAATATAGAACCAAGCTCACGCTCTCGCGCTATTGCCGGTCTATAGCAACCTAGATTAGGGCACACTCTCATGCAAACCCTAACTTATGCCGCTAGCATGAAGATCGACATCATCGTTCAATCACCCCTCGAGCCCACTCTCGTGCAAACTCGAGTTACGATCTAAGTTGTGATAGTTCGTATTCGTCCAATCTCTTGCAAACGAATATGGGTATAGATTTATAATAAAAATCCTAGCTTTGGTCCAATCTCTTGCAAACCAAGTCTAGAGAATCTCGATTATAAACCTAAATCGAATATCTAGGCCTTTCCACCGATTAGAATCCAATCTCTTGCAAACCCCAATCGATGGAAATCCCTAGCTATTCGTAATAAATCGATCACAACCTAACCTCCTAGCAATTCTAGCAATTTAGAAATTCATTCATCATAAATCTGAAATTAGATCCATAGGGTTCATCCCCATGCCCTAGAACAACAAATCTACTCAAGCATAGCAATAACGATATGAGAATCAATAAAAATCATTGCTTGCATACAAAAAGATAGAAAAAACAAAGATTCAAATAACAAGAACAAAATACTTAGCTTTGATGAAGATCTTCAATCCAAATACAAGCTTTTAGATCCAAGAGGGGGCCTAGTGCATGGCCTAACCTCTAAAATAGAGTCTAAGAAAACATCATGGGAACTCCCTCTAATTGTGGCTACAAACCCCTTATATAGTCTCCCCAAAACCCTAGCAAATAACCCTAGAAAACCCCTCAAATTCGTGCCAAAAAACAGCCCAAACCGCAACTTAAAATCTGGGCCCGCCGCCGACTCGGCCGAGTGGAACATGTGACTCGGCCGAGTGGAAATTCCAGCACTGCAGCGTCAACTTGCAGAAATTCTCCAGATTTCATCCGAACTCTGATTGGCGCTTTCTTGGTGGAGTTGGAACCGTCATGAAGTCTACTATCCATAAAAAATATGAGAAAAATACTTTTATTGCTGGAATGATAGCAGATTTCAAAAGAGTGAATGGTTGTCGAAAATCTGGGCGCTGAGAGTCCTCGGCGTCACTCGACCGAGTTGACTTCTCCACTCGGTCTAGTGGGCTTCTCTACTCGGCCGAGTGACAGACCCTGTAAAATTCCAGTAAGTCGGGGGTCTTGGGGGTCTGTCTTCGGAGGTGACTCGGCCGAGTGGCTTTACTCACTCGGCCGAGGGGCATTCGGTACTCGGTCGAGTCGGAACCCTCAATCGCCTGACGGATTCCAGTAAGTCGGCTCCTTCGATGGGTGGATTTTCCCGTGCCACTCAGGCGAGGGGATCTCCATACTCGGCCGAGTGGACTATCGTCACTCGGCCGAGTGCACGCTGATTTCCTTCTGTGGTGCTTGTCCGGTCTGGTCGGCCGAGTGGTCTTCTTGCTCGGCCGAGTGAGTGCTTCACTTGGCCGAGTGACATGCTGTAGATGCCCAATCCTCAGCATTTCGCCTCTTCGTCGCTCCTACGGAGTTCCTTATTCTTCCACCCATCTTCCATCGTCGTTAGCTCCTCGATAGAGCAATGGGCGAGACTCCGGTATATGTGCAAGTCCTTTAATCTCATTTTTGTTACCGATTGCTCTATATTTCCTGAAATCCGACAAAAACAAGAAATAGTGAAAAGTAACGCAATATCGTCGAATACTTGTGAAAACCGCAATATGAGCAATCGGAATGGCATGAAAACATGCAGAAAAAGGTGTAAAATATGGACCGATCAATCATATACTTGCCTGTTTTTGACGTTCTTGGTGTCGTTGGAAACGTCTCGACGAGTACTATGCTACAGAGCAGACAGTTCACTGGTTTGACAAAACGTAAAATCAGAATATGCATTTTTCGATCAGAACAGATTTACAACAAGCTCCTACGACGTCTAATCACCCGGTTTTATTAAGTTCTCTACTTTACGGTGTGGGTTAAGAGCTGTTAAAGGGTAGAACCACTAACCGGTAGTCCAGAGAGGGATCAGGTTGCAGCGATGGCGATACATGCGACGTCTACGGGCTGGAATTCGTTGCGGCAGCGAGGAAGATGACGAGTAGCGGCGTCTGGGGACTCTGCAGGTAGTAGTGAAGATTTACAGCGGATCCCCAGGTTGTCGACATCAGATCTGAGGCAAGTGGCACGTACACGCAGTCGTATCAGTGTTGTTCATGTGCGTGGCGGCCTGAAGTTGGCGTTAGAGCTCGCAGATGGCAGATCTGTGTGTGGAGTTGCGTGGCAGCGAGGAGATGCCGGCTGGCGGGTGTTTGGCGTGGAGAGGAGCAGCTAGCGGCAGTTGTGATGGAGAAGAAGGAGGAGAAAATGGAGTGGCTCGGTTCCGCAAGAAGAAGAAGGAGAAGAATGGCCATGGGTTGCTCTGCGCTGCGAGGAGAAAAGAGGCCGCGGCCTCTCTGCATGTTTGCCGTGAGCGGGGTGAAGGAGGAGGAAGAGGAGGCTGGGGGCGACGTTGGTGCATGGCCTGGGCAGCGGTGAGGAGAGGCGAAGCTTGGTTTCGCAAGGGAGGAGGGCGCAGTAGTGATGTGTGATGGCGAGGAGGAAGCCGCACATTGGGTGATGCCATGAGGAGCAGATACGCGGGGTTGGGCTTCCTCGTGTGGGGAAGAAGAAATAGGGCGGCTGCTGCATGCGTTGAGGGTAGGGAAATAAAAAACTAGGTTTTAGTAATAGGCTGTGTGTTAGCCCATAGTTTCTCTAGGGTCCCATATAAAGGAGTTGCAGCTCAAGAGACCCACATGAACAGGTCTCAAAGGTGTTTAATAGTCTAGGGTTTTATTAGGGCAGTAGGGTTTTTAAGAATAAGTCTGTGTGCTGGGGTTACAAAATGCTGCACGTGAATGCTAGGCCTAGGGTCTCTTGGTTTACTCTTTATAATATATTTTGTTTTTTTGGTAAAAGCCTTGCTCAAAACTATGTGTGCACAGTTGGATGCGTGCTCTGATGGGTTGGTTCGGCCTAGGGGTAGGTCCTAGACGTGGGTTAGTGTTTAATGCTAGGTTATAATAGGAATGTTAGAGTAAGAGTGATTGATTGAGTTTTAATGGTTAATTAAGATAGGTTTAAAGGGATTTTAATAGGAAGGTTTCATTTGAAAATTTAAAAATAATTTGAAATTCAAATTTTGAATTTGAAAGTTTAAAATAAGAGATACTTTAATATATATATATAATAATATTCAAAGATTTAACTAAGTAGTTTAAAATATTGATAATAATAATTAATATGAAAAGTTGATATGTGCACGGGTACGTGGACAGAAACATCTAACTACGGATATGGGACGTCTAACTCCGGATACGGGAAAAATAATACACTAGATAAATACAGATAATAGTAACGGTAAAAACCGATCGTTACAGAATGGATGGGGGGTTTATATAGTTAATTAGTATTAATATAATAATTATGCAATTAATACTTAGTCAAAGAATTAATTAAGTTAGGGTTTTGACTACCTTTTAAAAGTTTTCTGTTAGCACATGGGCAACCTTGATTAGGGGTTGGTGGGGGTAATTAGGGTTAAAAAAGTAGTTAGTGATAGTAAAAAGTGATTAGTAAGGGTGATTAGCAATATAATGTTAAAACACCCATTAATCACATATGACTCTGAAAAAATTACGAAAACATAGCCACGGGTTCGTATCATCGCGAGAATCGTGACTACGAGGTCCATTTCAAAGTTTGAGCTACGGAGATATGACTTTTAGGCCAAAATGTTTAGGTCGCGGGTTTGCAGGTTCTATATTGATTTGACTCTAGAAAATTATGAAATTAATATGGGGATCACTAAATGATCATAGAATCAGAAGGTAGAAGTTTGAAATCGTTTTGATAACATTTATATAGAAAATTAATTGATACGGCTATATCAGTAATAATTAAGTATAAATTATTATATAAATTATTTAGGGATATTAGATGGCACTCGTACTCACTAAAATAGGCTATAACTCTATTGATACTACAAAATATTTTTTATAAATGATTTTGAAACCATTTTGATATTAAACTCATAACCAACCATTATAAAATACTTTTAATTTATGAAAATATGTAGAATACGAATATACACGTACTGATGGATACGAGCCGTCACATCCTACCCACCTTATAAAAATTCTGTCCTCGGAATTTCTCATACTAAAATGCAGAGAATACCGATACAATGAAACTAAGATACAATGAATAAATATGGATATCACACGTGCATCTCATTTTCTCGTTCCTATGTGGATTTGTCGGGTGACTCATGTCGCCACATCACTCTAACGAGGTCGACTACACTATTCCTGAGAGTCTTTCGTCGTCGATCCAGAATCTGCACTGTTTGTTGCTCATATGAAAGATATGGTCATATTGTGATCTTTGAGTGGTCAACCACATGAGTAGGATCGCTAATATAACGATGCAGCTGGGAGACATGGAATACGTCATGTACTCCTTCCAATGAAGGTGATAGAGCCAGGCAGTAAGCTACTTCTCCAACTCGCTCCAGTAAATCGAAAGGGCCAATAAATCTTGGACTGAGCCTTCCTCTTCTTCCAAATCTGATCACTCCCCGATTAGGAGATATCTTCAGAAATACATGATCTCCAGGTTGAAACTCTAGATGACGGCACTTTGCATCGGTTTAGTGCTTGTATCAGTCTTGTGCAATGCAAAGTTTGTCTCTGATAGTACGCACCACATCAACTGCTTCTACAATTATCTCTGGACCCAAAAGTTCTCGATCGCCAATGTCATCCCAACATAATGGAGAACGACATTTTATTCCATAAAGTGTTGCAAATGGGCCCATGCTGATACTTTCCTGGTAACTGATGTTGTATGCAAACTCCACTAAGTGCAATTGGTCTTTCCACGAGCCTTTGAAGTCAAGCCTACAAGCTCTCAACATATCTTCGAGTATCTGAATGGTGCGCTCTGATTGTCCAGCCATCTGCAGGTGATACACAGTGCTGAAGCTCAGACTGATACCAAGATTTGATTGCAGACTCTTCCAAAAGTGAGAAGTGAATCTCATGTCTTGATCAGAGACATTACTTACTAGGACTCCAAGCAATCTTACGTTGTCCTGCACGGTCATCGTTCATATTACGACATATACTAGGAAGAATTTATAATGTATATGAATAATTATTAACTCAATATACTTCTTCGTGAGCAATTCAGTCGATTGTCCTACTGGAAATGGTATGAAGTGTGCCAACTTGGTTAATCGATCTATGATAACCCAGATGGCGTCATTCTGCTTTGTACTCTGAGGTAGTCCGGTAACGAAATCCATGGTGATGTGTTGCCACTTCCATTCGGGGATAGGTAGCGGTTGAAGAAATCTTGCGATGCGATGATGTTCAGCCTTCACTTGCTGACATACCAGGCATTTGGCGACGCTTCGAGCAATGCTTCTCTTAATTCCATGCCATCAAAAATTCAGACGAAGATCCTAGTACATTTTGGTGCCACCAGGATGAACGGAGTATGGGGAACTAAGTGCTTCATTCATCATCTCTTCTTAGATATCGCCTGAAGACACGTAGATTCTGTTGCCATATCTCAAAGACTTGTCTTCGTGGATAAGAAAATCCGTTCGAAGACCTGCTTCCACTTGAGCCTTGATATTTTACAACTTTGCATCTCCAGCTTGAGTGGCTTTGATACGATCGATGATGGTAGACTGAATTTGAAGATTGATCAACGAAGCTTCAATCCCAGGTAGGATGATTTCAATCTCCATCTCTCGTAGCTCTAGTTGTAGTCTCTTCTGAGCCATGAGTGTCATAACAGTTGGTAGCCAACTCAATGTGTGTGGTATGACATTAACCTTCCCACGATAATATTGAAGGTCGATGTCATAATCAGCCATGAGTTCCAACCATCTGCGTTGTCTCAAATTCAGTTCCTTTTGCGTGAAGATATACTTCAAACTTTTGTGGTCGGTGAAGATATTCACTTGCTCGCACAATAGAAAATGAGTCCAAATCTTCAGAGCAAAAATAATTGCAACTAACTCGATCATGAGTCGGATAGTACTTCTCATGAGTCTTCAATTGTCAGGAAGCATACGCCCTAACATGACCATATTGATGTAGTACGCATCCGAGACCTTTGCCAGATGCCTTACAATACGCTTCAAATCTCCCAGTTCTGTCTGGTATAGTCAGAACTGGTGTAGTTGTAAGCTTCGTCTTCAATCCTTCGAAAGCTTGCTCCTAAGTCTCAGACCAAATATACTTGATGTCCTTCCTCGTCAAGTGAGTCATGGGCTTAGAAATCTTGGAGAAGTCCTGGATGAATCGACGGTAGTAGCCAGCTAATCCAAGAAAACTTCGGATGTCCGAAACTGACTGAGGGGTTGGCCAATTTTTAACAGATGCGACCTTCTCCGGATCGATAGAAATACCATCTACATATACCACATGCCCAAGAAAGGTAACACGGTCAAACCAAAATTCACATTTGCTGAACTTGGCATATAGTTGATGATGGTGTAGAGTCTTCAATACGATCCGCAGGTGCTCAGCATGATCCTCCTCGCTTTTTGAATAGACTAGAATGTCATCAATAAAGATCACTACGAATTTATCCAAGAACTCATAGAAGATGAGGTTCATGAGGTTCATGAATATTTTTGGTGCATTGGTCACGCCAGATGGCAAAACCGCGTATTCGTAGTGTCAATACTTGGTTCGAAAAGCGGTCTTGGATATGTCGTCCTTCTTGACCTTAACTTGGTTATATCCACTTCGAAGATCAAGCTTAGTGAGACTCGAGATCCACCAAGTTGGTCAAAGATGTCGTCGATGCGTGAAAATGGATACTTGTTCTTCACGGTGACCTTGTTCAGCCCTTGATAGTCTACACACATCCTTCTCAAGCCATCCTTCTTCTTGACTATTAGGACTGGTGCACCCCAAGGAGATACACTGGGATGTATCCATCCTTTCTGCAACTGGTCGTCCAATTGAGTACGAAGTTCATGCAATTCCGCTGGTGCCATACGATATGGAGCTTTGGAGATAGGTTGAAAGTTTGGCATAAGATCAATGGTGAATTCGAGAGCTCGATCAGGTGGTAATCCTAAAATTTCTTCAGGGAATACGTCGTCGAATTCTCGAACTACACTGGGCTTCTCAGGTTCCGCTAGCATAGATGACATCATCATCTCCATAGGCTTGGCCCGAAATTGAATAAGTCCAAGCGAACGGCTTCCGCTTGTAAATTCGAATACTGGATGGTTGGGAATTTCGAACACTACCTTCTTTTTGCGAAAATCGATGGTAGCGTAAAAAGTTCCCAACCAATCCACTCCGAATACTTCATCAAAGTTTGGCATGTCGATTATCATGAAGTCAGCGAAGAGTTCACGACCACATATTACCAGAGGGCATGATCAACAGCCACCAGAAGTCTTTACTACGCCATTCCCGGTGTTGATGTTCCATCGATTAGAAAGGGGGTCAATAGGAATGGAATGTGTTGTAGCAAATTTAAGTGATAAAAAGCAATGAGATGCTCCAGAATCCAGAATCAAAGAGGGATAAGGCTGGTGTAGACGCTACTAAGACGATACCTAGAGTATGATAAGGTATACTTAGCAGTCTATAGTAGAGCGATGATCATCTTGTTAAAGTAAGGGAGAAATAACATAGATGTTAACTGTGATTACTGGTTCAGTAGCCTTAGCTTCTTCGACAGTCATGGTAAATGCTTGGCGCTTTGGCTGGGCATGTTGAAATGCCCTCTGCTGTGGAGGTAGGGGTGGTCCATGAGATGTCGATCCAGGAGCTCCAGTAGTCGGAGTTACTTGTTTGTTGATGTGCTGAGGGCAGTATTTAACAGAGTGTTCTGATGATCCACATGCCAAGCGTTGGTTCAACAGTAGGCGACCGTCTTTCTTGACATGTCCCGGTCGGTTGTAATGGAAGCACGTCGTTGCGGCTCGATTGCTGTTCAGAGGAGCAGCGATCCGATTGTTTGCTGGAGCAGCAGGCATGTAGTTGTTGGGAGCAGTAGGCCTCTTGAAAGTAGTGGTCTGCATCGGTCGGAGGTTGTTCCTCGGTGGTTCCATTGAACGCTTTCCTTGGACTGCTTTACGATGTTTGTTAATAGCCTCATGGTTACGGGCAGCCTCCAGTATCTTCTCATAGCTGGTCAAATCGGTATAGGTCATTGAAGCTTGAATATTGAAATTCAGACCATGGCAGAACTGAAAGGCATGATCTTTTAGATTCTCTACCATGTGAGGAGCAAATCAACTTAGCATGGAGAACTCAGCATCGTATTCGTCAACAGTTATTGATTCCTGTTTCAAGTTGACGAAAAGTTGTTGATGTTCCATTTTTTCTGTCTTAGGGAAATACATCGTGTCGAACGTTCGCAAAATGTGGCTAGGAAATAGGTCGCATTATACGCTTTTCCTCAGTGTCCTACCAGTTTCGGGCGTTGTCATTTAATTGGAGCATGGCTACCTCTACCTATCCTACCTGGGGGATGCGGGCAATGCTCAAATTATCTTCAGTGCTTCGCACCCATTCTTTAGCTTCCAATGGACCTTCCTTTCCAGAGAACATCTTAGGACGCATCTCACGGAATTGTTTAACTCTGACATCTCTTCGGAGAGCATGTTGAGGTTCACGCTCAAGGATGTGATGTTGGATGTCCAACATCTCTCTGATGATTCCCATAATGTCATTCTTAGTGATGTCGTTGGCATTGTTGGTGTTGGATCAACTTGCCATGCTGCAAAACAAACCACAAGGTAAGTTTGGTAAGATATTTATTCTAGTTAGATACTTTGATATCAATGTCATCTAAACTATTTTTTAAAGTATTTGAATAAGCAAGACCTGCATGGGCCACCACTAAAACCTGTCATGCCCTGCTTCCTGTTCTACCGGGAGCGAGGACACGAATGGGCCCACGATGTGCTTAAAACAAGGATGAGTACTTTTTTCTTTTTTTTCTTCCTCCTTGGCTTAAACACAATAACGCGTCTATGAAATAAAATGGTAGGATCTTGCATGCTTATAAGAAATATTACAAATGAAATTATTACAATACCAAAGCGTCTGAAAATGAAGTACAACATAGGCCTAGTATGGCAGAATCAACAAGTACAACAATTAAATTATTTCAAATATTTAATAGTGTATTCACGAAGGTAAATGTCTAGTCTTCCGTAGGTAGGTACTCCACGTAGTATTCGAGCACTGGCTCAACTCCTACAACAATGTCTTCAGCAAACTCACTATCGATACCTGACAGACATTTCGTAAAACAACAAAGTGAAATGTCAGTCAGCGAGGTTTACTCTGCAAGATAGTCTCCAAAAACCAAAACATTAGGCACTTTAATTAAACAAAGCCGAAAAGAAAAGCAATAAGTTTAATAAAAAGAATTATGGCAGTTAAGCATTCCCAGCAATTTGTAACCTGTAGAAATTCAATCATTTAATAACAATTTGCAATACTATTAGCAACCTGTGACAATTTAGCATTTGATAACAAAACTGTAGCAACCAGTAGAAAAAGTGATTAGAGCAATATTTAATAACCAATCAGTTCTAGTCATAACTCCATGTCCAAGAGTACGAAAGATGACTAAAATGTGCCCTGTGACGGTAGCCAATCCGTGACGCTGCTCAACGTCCCTATATGGCGATGGTCAAGCTCTCACCTCCGTAATGTGTTGGAGGTGTTTGGTATGGGTGCATCCAGCCACTCTGTAAAACTTGTGATCATAGACTACCCGAATCCTACGGTCAAGTCAAGTGTCGGGTCAAAAAGGACGTGTACTATCTCTTTATATTGAAGTTTCATCTTCCATTCATTTAGATTAAAGTTCCATCTTCCATTCATTTATATTCACTTCATCTGCATCATTAGATGCATATAATGGTTCCATAGTGTCTCAACAGTCCATATAATAGACTCACAAAAGTTCACGACTTCACTACTCAATTTAACAATTAAATGAAAACGTGAAAATACGTAATAGTATAAGAGAACGAGTAAAATATGATTTTAACTAAGAAAATGAGTTTAATTAGGCTTAAAATATTTTTCTAAGGCTAGTAGTTAGTTTTCAAGATTGTTAAATAATTATTAAGCATTTTTAAACAATTTAAAAGGGCCAAAAACTAATTTTAAATCAAGAAATCATTTTTAAGACATATGTTCAAAGATTTATTTAGGACAAACCGTATGTCAGAATTCTTCCAACACTGGGTCAAAACGATCGTATTAACTAGTACTACAACATATATTTTTCTCGGACGTCAGTGTACTTAAAAATCTCTAGATATGAACTTTAAAGCGAATTTAGCTTTATTAAGTTTTGCCGTTGAAAAATTATTGTGGGAGACATACTTGCCTTTTGGCGATGAAACCAGTGCTAATGAGTCTGTTTCGTCGTTTTTGATTTTCTGGGGCTGGTCTCGTATTTTTCTGAGGCCTACATGATTTAATATCAATTTATTATGAACAATCTATTATTATACGTATACCTATACGTATTTAAATACGTATTTCAATTTGTATTTTATTTTAAACTCCATACACTCAACGTCTCTCACCTCACGTTGGCACTTGGGGGTGTTTGGTGTGGTGGTGGTCGGAGACGGCAGCGACGAGGGCGACGGGGGTGCATACAACGGTGGCAGCTCGGCGGAGGGTCGGGCGGCGAGCGAGGAGTGCACGACGAGCGGTGGTGGCTGAGTCTCTTCGAGTGACGAGGTGGCATCGGAGCTGCTTCAGATTGCAGTGCTCGGAGTCGCCGTGGGCTCGTCGGAGCTCTGGCGGTAGCGGTGGATGTGGTGAGCGAGTGAGGGAGAGGGAGAGGGGTCGGAGGCAAGGGAATGGGTTCGGCACTCTTCTGGGCTTGGTGAGCTTGGAGAGTGTGGCGGCGGTTTGGTCGATAACGGACGGAGCTGAGCACGTGGAGGCTTGCGACAGCAAGCGGGCTTCGGGACTAGGGTTGAAGGCGGAGTTCGTCGGAGTAGGGGGAGCACGATCGAGGGTGTCGGAGCGAGTAAGGGAGAGGGGCACAGGTTCGGGCTGACGAGATGAGTGGGTTCAGGCTTTTGAGATCCTGGGTTGAGTTTGTGAGGGAGAAAGGATTCGGCGGGGGGTTTATATAGTTAATTAGTATTAATATAATAATTATGCAATTAATACTTAGTCAAAGAATTAACTAAGTTAGGTTTAGCTTTTGACTACCTTTTAAAAGTTGTTTGTTAGCACATGGGTAGCCATGATTAGGGGTTGGTGGGGGTAATTAAGGATAAAATAAAAAGTATTTAGTGATAGTAAAAAGTGATTAGTAAGGATGATTAGCAATATAATGTTAAATACTCATTAATCACATATGACTCCGAAAAATTACGAACACATAGCCATGTGTTTATATCGTTGCGATGATCGTGAATATGAGATTCATTTCGATGTTTAAGCTACGTCAATACAAGTTTTGGGCCAAAACGTTTAGGTCGCGGGTTTGCGGGTTCTATAACTATTTGACTCCAGAAAATTACGAAATTAATATGGGGTGCATTAAATGATCATAGATTTACAAGGTAGAAGTTTGAAATCATTTTGATAATGTTTATATAGAAAATTAATTGATACGGATATATCGGTAATAATTAATTATAAATTATTATATAAATTATTTTGGGGTATTAGATGGAACTTGAACTCACTAAAATAGGCTATAACTATATTGCTACTACAAAATATTTTTTATAAATGATTTTGAAACCATTTTGATATTAAACTCCTGACTAACCATTATAAAATACTTTTAATTTATGAAAATATGTAGAATACGAATATACGCGTACTGATGGATATGGGCCGTCACACATACACATGATCCCAACAGACTAGCTACTGACCAGAAGTAGCTCATGCATCTTGCACTGATTAGTCCACTAACCAAAGTGACTAGTCGATTAATCAATACTTTAGTTGACCAATGACATAACATTAATTGATTAACTGATGCCCATCATTTTTTCTTAAGGTAAAATGTGTGTAACTCTTTATGACAATTTTGTGTCATACACTCACAACTCTTTACGACATGTTCTTCTCTCTCGATGTTGATCACAACTTTTGTGATTGATCCCATGTATATCTATATACATACAATTATTTTCTTCACTTTTGGTGAGAGGTTGTCATATATGTAAGACTCAAATAGCCCGATTCCTTCTTTAGTAATGACACGATCATATCGTGCCTCTCGTTTTGGAACAGTTTTTATTAGGATGGTGTGAGACTAGAATCTCATCCAACCAAGACTTAGGCCTGACAATGATAGCTTATAGTGCAATCCAGTCGATTCATGAAGACTATGTCACTAAGGTGTCCTGGGTACGGACTCAGTCAAACTCCATTACATCTTGAAGCTTTGAGTCAAATGTGATCCATAGTTAATGATAGAATGACACTTGTTACTCCTAACAAGTTCATCCCTTAACCCTGGCCAAGACTTTACTATGAACCCATTGACTCTATGTGAAACTAACCTCCCATATCAGTAGAGATGAATATTGTTTACAATGCCGCTCCCTTTGCATGCTTTCAACTATATCTAGCGAGTACCGATGCACCAATCACATTAGCCGATGTTTGGTAAAAGCCAAAGCATATCCTTTTAAGTGCAAAGTCCTTTATCCATCTCTGGTTGTAAGGACTACGCAACACTAACTGTCAACTGAATGCTTCATTGACATGTAGAGTATGATATCATTTGGAAGCATCTCGACGAGTCGTTTTGTCA
The DNA here is from genome assembly GCA_030789695.1 of Scilla litardierei. Taxonomy (NCBI): domain Eukaryota; kingdom Viridiplantae; phylum Streptophyta; class Magnoliopsida; order Asparagales; family Asparagaceae; genus Scilla; species Scilla litardierei. The sequence continues at coordinate 72,639,693 of CM061137.1, forward strand.
ACTTGTTCCCCATTAAGCACATATGTGTTGTCTAATGATGTCTCCATATCAAGCGGATATGAGATCAGACACTACCATTCGATGGTAGAGATCAATACACACTGGTCTATCTGAAATATTTATGTCCCGCCTTAATATTTTTTAACCCAGAACATTTATGAGTTATGCTCATGCGAATCCACTGAGCCTTATTATCAAGATCTCATATTGATCCCAATGTTCATCACACATCTCCAAGAACTTTACTCATGCGATATAAACATAATGTCATACTCAATAGTGTATAAGAGAATCACATAGATAAAACATACCAAATAGCATACTCTTATTTTGAAAAAAATGTCTTTATAATTATTTGAAGGGCGCATCCATCAACATCTTCCACTTGCACTTAAAGCTAATAATTACAGTACCTTATACTGATTTATCCACAAAATATTTCAGTCTTTTTTATGGAAGGGCCTTCGTGAGTGGATCCTCTATATTATCTTTTATGCTAATTTTTTGAATCTCTATGTCGTGGTGTCCTTAAATTTCACGTATCACATGAAACTTTCTTAGGATATGTTTGGATTTTTTGATACCTTGGTTCCTTGGCAAGTACAATTGTCGCATTGTTGTCATAACACAAAGGTATTAGATTAACAGTCGAAGGAATCACTCTAAGTTCGATAACAAACTTCTTTATCCAAACTACCTTATTTGTGTATTCAGCTTCCATCATGAAGTCTGTCATGGTGTCTTGTTTAGAACTCTACCAACTTACTGGCCTTACATTGAGGGTGAAAACGATCCTGGCAATGATTTAATGTCATCTATGTTCCTTTGGAAACTAGGGTCAATATATCATTATATTAAAAGATTACGACCCCCCCACAGTATACCAATAACTTATATTTTGTTCTTCTCAAGTACTTGTAAGGTCCCTAGCTATGAAGAAAACACTAGAAAGGGGGTTGAATAGTGTTTATGTAATTTAAAAAGATAGTTACACCAAATTAAATTCCTAACCAACAAATAATGTGGAATAAGTGTAAACCCAAAGAATGCAAACACAAGGATGTTTCAAGGGTTCGGATTACCCAAGTCACTTTCCGACTTGTTCCCGGTAATCATACGTCCCTTCCACCTGGTAAACAACCGGATATTGAAGTTAGAACCCTAACTTGAGGTTTCCTTAAAAACCCACTTGTAGCAACCCTACAAGTGAAATCGAAATACACTCGATTGACCTTGACTCCCATAACTTGGGAGCAAGCAAACCACTCTCACAGCTCGAGAGTAAATCAAATAACGAAAGTTATGAAATATGAAATTAGGTAACACTTACAATCACCTATGCCTTGAAGTAGAAATTGAAGGAGAAGTTTGTTGTGTGTTGAAAAACTATCTTGGAAGAGAGGAAAGCCCTTTCTCTTGATTGCACCAAATGCCTAGAAGATTTCTCTTTGGTTCTAGGTTGGAGAGCAAGAGATGAAAGATAGAAATTCTAGGGCTTTTGGATTTTGAGAGCTTTGGTCTTTAACAAAAATGAAAGCTCGAATATTTGAACAAGAGATGATCAAAGAGTCTAGCCTCTCAATGGAACAGTAGGGGCTTCTTTTATAGGTTTTCAAACCCTTCAAACTGAATCACCAAAACCCCCTTTAAAATCCGTGAGGAAAAACTCCACGGATAGATTCTGCACCTGCGACAATCGACTGTTGAAGAACTCACAGTCGACTGCTGCACAGTGACAGAGGGTATGTAAGAATTCATAATGGTAACTTACCACGTGGATAGTCGACTGATGAGGCGTATACAGTCGACTGGTAAACCAACAGGCAACTGTAAATCCTACTACAGGCGACTATCCGTAAGCTGAGTAAGTTGAGGAAATCTGAGAAAAGTCGGGGAATATAGGACATGCGACTGATGAAGAGAAGACAATTGACTGTAAAACCAAACAAGGGATTGTAATTCCTTCTACAGAAGACTGTCAAAACCCTGACATTTTCCAAAGAGTTGAGTCATCAAAGAGGCTTAAAGACAGACGACTGTTGAAGCATTGACAGACGACTGTGCCATTAGACAGTCGACTGTAAATCCAACAATAGTCCACTGACTAGATCAAACGGAGAGATAGAATTGGGCGGAGGATAGACATGCGACTGATTAACAAAACACAGTCGACTGTCACTTGGACAGGCGACTGTAAATCGTTCAGCAGTCGACTGTTAAAGACATGACATGCACAATCTAGATAGAAATGAATTGGAGTCTAAGAAATGTTGATCTAATGATATCCTAAGACTGAGATTAAGATATGTGTGTGCTCCAACAAAGTTCTACTTTTAAGCTACATACTAGAAGGGAAACAAGAAAATTACATTTGAAGAACTCTCTCTTCTATCCAATGCAAGAGCTTCAAGTCCTCTAAGAGCTTCAATCACCATCTAAGATCATCCAATCAACTTCCTTTGCTTTCAATGATCTTTGAGTGTCATCCATTGCAAATTGATCATCATGATATGCTTAGGCAATGGATTAACTGCAAATAGGGGATTATTTACAAGTATTTATGTTTGCTCATCATTAACACCAAGTAGGGAGAAGTCCAATACTCAACATTCTCCCCCCTTTGATGATGACGAACAAACATAAACAAAAAGATAAATAATTGTGCTTAAAGAAAACTTACTCCCCATACATAGCTGCCAATCAAGTTAGGCAGTTAATATTAGGGCATCTATAGATCAAATGAATCAAATGAGTAAGATATGCATGAATGAAATGAATCCATGAAATCTAGGATTTATAATCCATATTCATTATATCTTACTCCCCCTGAATCTAAGGCAACTTCAATCTTAGATTCAAGTGTAATTAGAATTTACTTAGCACATTCATTATGAATCTGTTTATTTCTCTCCCCCTATGGCTTTATCCAAAAGGTGGGAGTAAAATAACAACAACAATCGTGCTAAATAAGAACTAACAACAATTACAAGAGTCTAAAGATATACAAATAAAAAAAATTCACAAACCACATTATAAACTTAGCTGATAAGAGGAAAAGGGGTCCAATATCAACATTGAGAGACACATTAAAAAGAGAATCGTCTCATATCACATCACATAGAGAATATAGCATACATGGAGACAATATCACAAAATTCACACAGATATGATAAACAATTATACAATGTGTGGAACTGAACGAAGAAACTACAAGTTCATATATACACACACACACACCCACACACACACACACACACACACACACACACACACACACACACACACACACACACACACATACGAGAGTGTAACAAGGGCAAAAAAATCCAAAATACCCATGTACATTCATACAAATTGATCAAAAAATGCAACATGATATCCATACACCATCACCAGTCATAAAAACAAAAAACAAAATACAGACAACATCATTCATACAGAATATTGAAACACTCAACCCTAACAAAGCAACCCCAAAAAAATCTAAGACTAAGGGTGAGTGTCCATATCAGCAACAACAGCATTATTCGATATGGATGACTGATGGATCTGAGGGATGACCAGACTGGCGAAACATCAGTCTGGCAGAGCAACGGGTAGGGTATGCTCGAGCCTTCTTCTTGGATGATGATGCACCCGTTGAAGAGGTTTCCGCATGAGCATGTACGGGGGTCAGGACCTCAGAAGGCACATGCACAAAGCCTGGAGGAGAGGGGACAACAACATGGGCAGTATCCTCAGACGGATGAAACATGGCCTGAAGTTCGGCAGGAACGGGGAATCCATGAGGCACGAAAGACTTGTACTGAAGCTCGGAAGGAGAGAAAGCTTCTGATCCATGGAAGCAGCAATGTTCTCGATCGAAGAGACTCGGTCACAAAGTTGAGAGAGAAGGAAATCTTTGAGTGGAACAGACAGCAGAGGATGGGATGGTTGTTCAGCAGGAGGGGGCGTTCAGCCGCAATGGCTGAAGGAATCGGTGGAGTAACGAAAATCCCCAAGTATTCTCCCGACAAAGCTGGACTAGCTGGATCCATGAATGTCGAACTAAAGAAGCTAGGGTAAGCAAGCATCGTTAAACGAAAGAGGATGATACCTTAGACTTGTCAATCGATTGATGAGAGTCAATCGAGCAAATAATCGAAGGAGAGAGGCTTCGTCTCGGCTCGAAATAGACGGAGGAGTGATCTAATGTGAAGATCGAAAGGGAAGACAAGGGAGATTTTAGTCGGATGAGAGAGAAATCGTTTGATCGAATCGAAGGATCTCTATGATATAATGAGGGGTCAAATGAATCTGGGCCGTTGGATCGAAAAATCGACGAGTCAGATCAAATTAACGAACCGCCACAATAAGAGACAGTCGACTGATGAACAATAGTCAGTCGACTGATTGAAATGATAAGAGATGAGCTTAGGTTGATAGACAATTGACTGTTGGGTAACTTACAGTCGCCTGTCCGTGAGACATTTGGCTGTATTTTACTCATCAGTCGACTGACTGAGAATCAATAAAATCGATCATAGAAACAGAGACTACTGACAAAATAGACTGGCGTCTGATGGCCAAAATGCAGTCGCCTGTTGATCCAACAGTCGATTGTAAAGTCGTCATCAATCGCCTGGGTGAAAGATACAGTCTGCTAAAAGAGAAGATAAAGTATGGCAGTCGACTGTCGAAGGAATGACAGACGTCTGTTCTGGTCCAAAAATGCACAGTGAGGTTAAAATCCATAGGATAGACACAACTCACTCTAGGACCTATACTTTAACAAAAAAACTCATCACGAAAACAATATCAAGAGATAAATCATTTATTACACAAATCTCTTAAAAAAATCCGAAGACACATGAAAACAACAAAATCTCAAAGCCTTTCTTAAAACAAATATATGAGTAACATATAATTTATCAAATGAAGAGAGGCGAAATGATGATATGAGTTCAAAAGATGATATTACAAGAAAGTTGAACTCCTAAATCTCAGATTCACTCATAATCCCTAATTCTCCACGCAAACTCACAAATGAATCTTCTTTAAGAGGTTTAGTGAAGATGTCGGCGATTTGTTTTTGGGTTTCAATGTACTCTAAGATGATGTCCTTCTTAGCTACATGATCATTGATAAAATGGTGTCTCACATCTATGTGTTTGGTATGGGATTGATGTACCGGATTCTTAGAAAGACATATAGCACTTTGGTTATCAACCATGATAGGGCAAGTATCACAATTGACATCATAGTCCTTAATAGTGTGTCTCATCCAAAGAACTTGTGCACATGCAAGACCAGCGGCAATATATTCCACTTCAGTCATGGACAATGATACCGAGTTCTGTTTCTTGGAGAACCAAGAAACTAGGGAATTTCCTAGAAAATGGCAAGTGCCACTAGTACTCTTCCTATCGGATTTGCATCCGGCAAAGTTGGCATCACTATATGAGATTAACTCATATGTGCTAGATTTTGGGTAAAGTAACCCATAATCTAGTGAATGATTGAGATAACGAAAAATTCGTTTAACCGCAATCAAGTGTGACTCCTTAGGTCTAGCTTAATATCTAGCACATAAGCATAAGGAAAATATGATATCGGGCCTACTAGCAGTTAAATAGAGTAAGCTACAAATCATACCTCGATACAAACGAACGTCTACATGTTTTCCGTTCTCATCCTTATGTAGATGGGTTGTCGTACTTATGAGAGTCCTTTTGCTTGAAGACGATTCCATCCCGAATCGCTTGATAAGCTCCCATGTGTACTTGGTTTGATGTATGAAAGTCACATCCTTCATTTGCCGAATTTGTAGTCCAAGGAAATAATTGAGCTCACCCATGCGACTCATCTCGAATTCATCCTTCATATACTTAGAAAATTCTTGGCAAAGATTAAAGTTAGTAGAACCAAATATAATATCGTCTACATATACTTGAATCAATAGGATGTCATTTTCATAATCCTTAATAAAAAGTGTTGAATCAACTTCACCTATTTTAAAACCTAAATTTCAAAAGAAAGGTTTTGAGTCGATCATACCAAGCTCTAGGAGATTGTCTCAACCCATATAATGCTTTCTTAAGTTTGAAAACATGGTTTGGAAATTTTTTATGTATGAAACCAGATGGTTGAGAAACATAAACTTCTTCATTAGCAATACCATTTAAAAATTCACTTTTGACATCCATTTGAAACTATTTGAAATTATTATGAGATGCAAAATATAAAAGCAATCTAATAGCTTCTAATCTAGCTACAGAGGCAAAGGATTCTTCAAAATCGATACCTTCTTTTTGCCGGTAGCCTTGAGCTACTAACCTTGCTTTATTCCTTGTGATGATCTCGTTCTCATCGGTCTTTTTCTTGAAGATCCACTTGGTCCCAATAACTTGGTGACCACTTGGAAGAGGAACGAGGTCACAAACTTCATTTCTCTCAAATTGCATGAGCTCTTCTTCTATTTCCATTATCCAGGAGCTATCCTCACTTGCTTCTTGTATGTTCTTTGGCTCAAGGTAGAGACAAATGCGCAATGATAGAATTCTTCAATTCTAGACCTAGTTCGAACACCCACACCAATATCTCCAATAATTTGGTCATGAGGGTGGTTGCGAACGGTTGGGTAAGCTCTGGAAATTCCTGCATCACTTGGAACATCTTCAACAATCTCATTAGTAGTGTTAGTCTCAATAATTGAATCATTAATCTTAACATTACTAAGAGAATCATATATAGCATCTACACTCTCATCTATAACATGAGGAGAATCAAAATCTTCATAAAATGATACGTGTAGTGATTCCTCGATTGTTGAAGAGGTCTTGTTGTATATCTGGTAGGCTTTGCTACATGTGGAATATCCAATAAAAATCCCTTCATAAGATCTTGGCTCAAATTTATCTAAGTTACCAAAGGTGTCTTGATAAAATATTTTGAACCAAAAACTCGAAAATATTCAACTTGAGGCTTTTTGTCATAAAATAACTCAAAACAAGTTTTGTTCATTCGGGGTCTCACTAGGATCCTATTGAGCACATAACATGTCGTGTGCATCGCTTCTGCCCAAATTTGTAGTCCAAGATGACTATCATGGAGCATGGTGTGAGCACACTCAATAAGAGTCCTATTCTTTCTCTCTACAACACCATTTTGTTGTGGTGCACGAGGAAAAGAGAAATTGTGAGTTATCCTGGTGTCATCACAAAACTTTGTAAAAGACTCATTCTCAAATTCTCCTCCATGATCACTACGGATAGTTATAATGGTGGATCCTAAGAGATTCTGAAACTTCTTTGCAAATATGGTAAACTCTTCAAAAGATTCATTCTTATTAGTTAAAAATGAAACCCAAGAAAATCTAGAGAAGCCATCAATGACAACTAATCCATAATGAGCAATGCCTAAAGAAGCGGTTCTAGTTGGCCCTAACAAATCTAGATGAAGTAATTCTAGGGGCCTCTTAGAAGTTATGCCTTCTTTAAGTTTGAAAGATGATTTACTAAGTTTACCTCTTTGACATGAATCACAAAAGTATTTTTTACTAAAAGCAAGTTTTGGAAAACCTTTGATTAGATCATGCTTAGCTAACTTATAAATATAAGTGCTTGAAATGAACATGGCCAAAACGGCGATGCCATAATAATTGTTCATTTGTATTAGCAACTAAGTAATGTTCTACGGTTTTAGGCAAGCTCAAATAATAAATATTTTTATGCCTAATACCAATAAATAAAACAAGGGAATTAGAATCAACAATTTTACACAAGCCTTCTCCAAAGATAACATTGTAACCTTTGACACAAAGTTGACTAATCGAGATGAGCTTGTGACATAAACCACTAAATAAAAATACATTAGTAATTAAAGCTTTGGAGGAATTTTCGACTATACCTACTCCAATGATGGTTCCCTTTTGGTTACCTCCAAAAGTGACTGTTGCACCATCCTTGATGCTAATCACTTCGGAGAGCAATAAGGGATCTCCCGTCATGTGTTTGGAGCAACCATTGTCGAGAATCTATCCTTTCCTTTTAGAGCTAATTTGACCTTTATTGCTCTCTTTCTTTCTCTTGGGTACCTACATAGTATACCATAAGCTCATGACACCCAATTTTTGTTGGGTCCTAGGGGATTAGCCCTTTGGAAGCTAAGTCCAAGTGGACTTTCGCTTCAAAACATAATTACCACTATTAATAATTAATATCATGAAAATAGGAATCAACATAGGCATTCCTATCATTTAAGCTAGTGTTCTTAGGACCCCAAATAATGTATGTTTTGGGAGTCCTTTTCCTAGTTGCATGCATATTTGTTAGATTTCTATGTGGTGCATGCTTCTTAGGAACATGGGTTCTAGCATAAAAATGAGGAGGCTGATATGCATTAGACATATGAGGATTGTATGCATGCGTGGAACATACATGTTGTATGAAACATATGGGGCACGCATGACATGTGGAGGGTGTGCATATATGTAAGAATGATGCGCGTGAGCATATGGGTGTATAGGAGCGCGCACATGAGTGTTTCTCATGTGTGGATTTGCACGTGACCGTGGGTGTGGAGCGTAGAAAGTGTCATGAGTATCCACTTGTGAAGTAGGAGATTTTCTACGTGGATGAATGTTGGTGTACATGTAAGCATGGCTTCTCTTTTAGTTTCCACCCTTAGTGGGTTTCTTGCCAAAAAGAAGTGACTGTGAAATGGTGGCTTTCTTGGTAGGTTTTCTACATATAGTGTCTTTGACACCACTTGTGGATGCACCGGAGGATAGCCTCACAAAGTCTATAATGACACCACTATAGGAGGTGCGAGCATTGGAGGCATTTGCTTCCACAAAACCAAGTCCGACACGATGTTTGGCCGGAAATTGATTTGCAAGCAAACCATCCAATTGTCCTTTCCCATATTAAATCTCACAATACGGGAGGACATGAGCTCATATTTCTCCTTAAGAGAATAAATATTGGTATCCAAGGTGGACACCCGTGCTTTGATCTCGTGCACTTGGGTTTTAAGAGAGTCATTCTCTAAACCCAATTATGTGTGTCGTGAAACTAGATCACTATTATCCTTAGGATGTGTTTGATCTAGTTTAGATTTGAGGGTATTCACCTCATTTCTCAAAGTGACATTTTGAGAACCTAAATTCGCTTTCTCAAGGGTTAATGTATCAACAATGGTGTTATTGTTGATAATACATGGAATGGATGGATTGCTAACATTCAATTTCTTTAAACTAGAATATCAAAGCATTAAAGATTGATACTTAGCAAATAATTATTCATTAGCCATACACAATTCATCCATAGTTACCTCGGGTTCATCTATGTCGGAATCACGTTCATCGGAGAGTGAATCTTCTCGGGCCATGAAACACATGTGGGCACTTTCACCCTTCTCATCATCGAATTCTCTTGATGAGTCTCCACTTGAGTCATCGAATATATCGTCTAGTCCTTTCTTCTTATCTTTCTTATTCTTATCAGACTTGTGGTACTTCGGTGCCTTCCACTTCTCTTTGTTTCGTAGCATTGGGCAATCCTTCTTGATGTGCCCTGGCTTATTACACTTAAAGCAAAGAGAGAAAGTGTTATTAGTAGAATCAAATCTATTCTTAGAGGGAAATTTACCTTTGCGAAAGAAGCGTTGAAACTTCTTCGCCATTTGAGCCATTTCCTCCAAGTCCATCTCATTTTCTAATTCTTCACTATGGGAGGATGAAGAATTGGCTTTGAATAAAAAAGCTTTCTTCTTGGCATCCGAAGGGTTCATCATAGCTCGAATCTTCAATCGATTCTCCCGTCTTACTTCGTAAGACATGAGAGTGCCGATAAGATTCACAACTGTGTAAGTCTTCAAGTCGTTGACCTCCTCGATGGTGATAGCTCTTCTTTCCCACTTGGAGGTCATTCCCATTATGATCTTCCTTACCTTATCTTGTTGGAAATAGACTTGTTCGAGAGCTTCCAGTTCATTAGTGATATCGATAAAACGTCCGTACATCGATGCTATGCTTTCATTTTCCTGCATATAAAACATATCGAAATTTTGCGCGGCAACATAGAGTTTCGAAATTTTTACCTTGTTCGTTTCCTCATGGGTAACGATGAGATTGTTCCAAATTTGATATGCACTCTTACATGTGCATATCTTGTTGAACTCATCTGGGTCCAACGCACAATGAAGAGCATTCATTGTCTTTGCGTTGTTGACTTCGGCGGATTTCTCGGAAGCCGTCCATTTTTCTAAATCCTCTTCGGTGGGCTCGACGTATTCCTTGTAGAGGGTTCTCCAAAGAGAAGCACTCCTTAGAACGTCTCCATCCAGCATTTCCAATAGCCGAAGTTCGTGCCATTGAAACACGGAGGACGCACCGTTGATTGTCCTTCAAATACTGTGGATGCTCCATCACGATCGTGATTGGTGTACGAAGACGGTGGAGGAATGTTGTTGTTGTTGGATGCCATAGCTATAAACCAGCGCTCTGATACCAATTGTACGGTCCCTGGCTATGAGGAAAATACTAGAAGGGGGGTTGAATAGTGTTTATGTAATTTAAAAAGATAGTTACACACAATCAAATTCCTAACCAACAAGTAATGAAGATTAAGTGTAAACCCAAAATGAAACAAATGCAAACGCAAGGATGTTTCAAGGGTTTAGATTACCCAAGTCACTTCCCGACTTGTTCCCGGTAATCCTACGTCCCTTCCACCCGGTAAACAACCGGATACTCAAGTTAGAACCCTAACTTGAGGTTTTCTTAAAAACCCACTTGTAGCAACCCTACAAGTGAAATCGAAATACACTCGATTGACCTTAACTCCCACAACTTGGGAGCAAGCAGACCACTCTCAAAACCTGAAAGTAAATCAAATAACGAAAGTTATGAAATATGAAATTAGGCAACACTTATAATCACATATGCCTTGAAGTAGAACTTGAAGGAGAAGTGTGTTGTGTGTTGAAAGACCCTCTTGGAGAGGAAAGCCCTTTCTCTTGATTGCACCAAATGCCTAGAAGATTTCTCTTTGGTTCTAGGTTGGAGAGCAAGAGATGAAAGATAGAAATTCTAGGGCTTTTGGATTTTGATAGCTTTGATCTTTAACAAAATGAAAACTTGAATGTTTGAACTGTTGGATCTTGATCCTAGCCTAGAGGGGGGGTGAATAGGCTAATAAAAAATTCTCGTGCAGCCCACGAGAAATCTCACGCAGTTACAAGCACAACCAGAGTAATGAAAAGCAGACACAGAGTACACAACAGATTTACCCTGGTTCGGTCGTCCCAACGACCTACTCCAGCCCCCAAAGCTAATACTAGATTAAATAGTGCAATAGGTACAAAGTCACAAGTTAGAGCACGCTCAGAGCACCCTCTACGCCTCTACACTCGCCAGACTCTCAGTACCCCACACACAGTGTTTCCTCTCACTATCAATCCTAGCAAAGCTTTCTACCAGCTAGTCCCAAACTAGCTGGGTCCCACTTGTCTAGTCCCAACTAGACAAGTCCCAAAATAGTCCACAAAAATAGGTAAAAGTTTCCCTACAGAGAACGTTACACTAAGACACAAATAAAAGAGTTTAAGGGTTTAGAAATGCTCAGTTTGTGTCTGTGTAGGCGTCTCTGTCAATCAGCACGTCGTCAGCTCCAATCTGACGCAAACGGTGTCTCAATCCGACTCCTGGATGTCAAGATATGCACTGGTCTGTGCGTAAAGCAATTTCAGTTCAATCCTTTATAATTCCTCAGTCTGTGCGCTCAGCAAATCCCTTAAATAAGGCTGTCGGTGTGCAAAGCAAACCAGTTCAAGCTTTTTAAATAACGGCCTGTGCGCAAAGCAAGCTCCTTTAATAATTCACATGCCACGTCAGCACTCCTTTTGCGATTTCGAAATCTTGCGGTTGCTCCCCACGTCAGCGCCTCCGTTCATTCAATTGATCGCAGCCGTTGATTTCGTTTCATCACGATCTCATCTGTCCGCTCGATTTTTTTTCATGCAGCAACGAAAGCAAACGGCGATGGCGGTGGCTCGATTTTCTTCGTCTTCTTCGTCTCCGGCTCTCCTTCGAGTTCGGCAATGATCAACGGCGAGAAGAACTCGAATTCGAGTGCGGCGACTTCTCCTCTCCACGGCGTGCAGCAGCAGCAGTCTTCAACAGGGGACGACGGAGCTTCGATCTTCCACGGCGACGGAAGCGAGAGGATGTTTGGCAGCGGTGACTTCGTCTTCGGCAACGTCGAATAGATCACGACAGCTTCGGCTTGCAGTAGCAACAGCAGACAGTTGAGATCGTGAGCTCCGACGATGCCACCTCTTCTCCGATGAAGTTCGACCCCACGGTCGATGGTTCTCTGATGAACGGCGATGCGTCTTCTTGGTGCTGACTCTCCGACAATGGCTTCGTGACGGCGGCTTCTCTTCGTAGTGGTGGTCTTCGACGGTGAACTTCAGGGACGACGGTGAAGCAGCTTCGTTCACGGTGATACTTCGATGGTAGCAACAGCGACGTGTTCGACAGCAGTTCCGGTCTCTATGCCGTCAACGGAGGCGACCACTTGAAGACGACGGCGGTTTCGTCGACTACGGCAGCCTTCCCTTCGACAGCCTCCGATTGCAGCGATGATGTCGGTGCACGGCGATGGCGAGCTCACGAAAGCGGTTTCGGCGATGGCTTCTCCGATGATAACGAGGGTTGTTTGGAGATCTCCTCAGCTTCGACGATGGCGGCGGCGGCGGCTTAGACACAGGCGCTCGGACTTCGAGGACCCCGGCGGGAGTATGGAGTTTGACAGCTTGGCCTTGGGTCTTTGATGCTTGGGAAGTAGGGTTTTTGCTTACGAAGAGAGGAGTTGTGGCTTGTGGCGGCGTTAAAGGTGAAGGAGATGGGTCTTTATGTGAAGCTTAAAAATATTTTGATGATTTTTTTTTGTGTTGCCGCACACATGGATTTTGTAGTCCCCCTCTAAATTATTTGATAGCCGCACAAATTATGACACCCTCTCAACTATTGATTGTTGCCACACTTTTCAACCCTAGGGAGGATGTGATTATATATAGGGCTAGGGTTAGTTAGTATTTGGCAATGGATGACCAACTAGGGAATTTGTATTTGACTAGGGATTGGGTTGAATCAACCAACTTAGGATATGATGTGTGATTCAAAAAGATTTGAGTTGATCCAATCACCTATTTGAATTGATCCAATCTCCTATTTGACCAAGTCCTATTTGACCAAGTCCAACACCTTTGCGCACACGCACTCCATCTCTCCCAATGTGCTATACGAATTGCAATTCTGCCAAATAGCCTAGGTATATTGTTTTGCCAAGCCTGAAACATACTAAACACACACGTCAGATATAACAACACGTTTGTCATCATCAAACCAGGATCCTAGATCGTTGCTTCCAACAATCTCCCCCTTTTGGTGATGACAAACCCATAAAAGATTTGGGCAATAGAAATGAGTGTGTGGAGTGTGTTGAAGGGTGTAATGCAATATTAATCATGAGATGAATATTCAGGTACTACAACATGAACAAGGCATGCACAAACTAATAGCATGCTCCCCCTTCTCTCAAGCTCCCCCTTCACCATATATTCAAGTAATGTTCATGCTCCCCCTTCAACCAATAATACCGACATCAAAGCTACAAAATCTTTTCTTTTCTTTCTCCCCCTTTGTAATCACCAAAAGTGGAGTAATGAAGTCACGAATATATATTCCATGCAAAAATAAATCATTATTAAGTGTAGCGTGCAATTTGCATGAGTAAGCCAAATAATAGACAAGTCAAGTTCATAGAATTTCATACCATGACTTCTCCACCTTTGTGTAAGTGAAAAGATATAGACAATAAAGTACAAGAGGAGATTCAATATCAGAAAATCAACCAAAACAATCCACATTTTCCATTTTTCATGAATATCACTAGGATTGACTTTTCCCACCTCATCAAAGATGAGTTCAAGTTACCGAACCCCGAAACATAGCCTAAAAGGACTTTTAAATGTGGGGTGGCATTGCTTGACGAGTTATATACACCAACGCTAATGATTACCCATGTAGCACAAGTTGGATACTCGTGGGTTGTGTTTTAACCATTAAGTGTATCCATTTTTCATACGGAGCAAATATCGCGTTTTTTTTTCAATTCTCTTGTGCTCAATTTTAATTCATGGCTAAACACATCATATCCCTTAGAAATGTCAGAAATTAATCATTCCTACATTCACTTTCCATTATTCTTCAAAAGAATCTCCAAAAGCACTAAAAAGTCAAATATCGTGAAAGTGCAAATGTAGGTGTAGAAGTCAAATTTGAAACTTATGAGACATGTCATGGCTACTAAAAAGAATAACATCATGTTCATGTAGCTACAACAATAATGAATTGACTTCTACAAGGAATAGAATTGATCATTCATACAATATCACTCAAGAGATTCATAAGAGGATTCAATAAGCACAATTTTTTTTGATTTTTTCATTTTTTTTCAGAAATAAAACCATTAAAAAAAACATCCATGCAAGCACACAAAAATAAAGTAAATCAAGCACACACACAAGAAATCTATGAAGGTATGCAATGACATGCAAAGAGGGATAGAAAAATTATACCTTCTCGTCGCTTTTTGACGAAGGAGCTAAAAGAATGAGGCATTGAGTTTATTGCTCCTTGCCAAAACTCCATCACACCTACATGAAAGGTGTTAAGTGTGACCTTGGAATCCAACAAGGTCCACTAGTGTTAGCCAATATTGTTTTAGGAACCCACACTTGTTTAAACTTGATTTTAGTGTTCCTAAATTTACAATAGTATGAAGTATGGCCTACACTATCACATGTAAAGCACTTTGCATATAAGTTCTTCGCAATAGACGGTACATTGTGGAACTTCTTGAATTTTTGCTTTTCAACGTTTTTCATACCAAAACCAAGTCCTCTTCTATTATTGCCATATAATTGATTCTCTAAAATAGTGTCCAACGATTGTTTTCCCGTAGAGAATTTCTTAATGGCAAGTTCAAGATTAGAGACTTTGGTTTTTAACAATTTATTTTCTTCCACAAGCAATGTGCATTTACTTATAAAAGCTCTCTTGTTTTCCTCTTCCTTCTTTTCAAATTCAACCATTTTTCTTTTGAAATCATTATCCAACATGCAGAATTTATCATTAAGCTCTCTAATAACATAGTCTTTTTCAGTCTCGAGCTTAATCAAATCAAGTTTAAGCATGCTAATATTATTCATCAAGGAAGGGAAAGAGAGACAATGTGCTTCATCATTAAAACTGGACTTTTCCTTTTTCAGAGTGTCAATAGTAGAGTCACGAGCAACAATATCAATTTTGAGTTTTTCAATCTCTTTAGACATTTCATATTCAGATTGTTGCATTTCAAAGTTCTCATTTTGATAATCATCTATAGTGGATTCAAGCTCTACTATTTTATCTTGCATTTCTTTGCAAAGAGTAAGGAGTTCAGTTTTACTACCAGAAATTACCTCATCGTGTATTCCCATCAATGCCATGCATGAATGGGCTTCGTGTTCCTCCTCCTCGCTCTCAGCTTCGCTATCCATGTCCCAAGTAAGCACCTTGGATTTTCCCTTTTCTTTAGCTACCTGAGCTGTCTCATGTGAGCAATCCCTCATTCGATGTCCTCTTTTCTTGCATTTAAAACAAGTCATTCTATTAGTAGTACTCTGATCATAATTTTGCTTAGAAGACTGAAAAAAGTTAGAGCGATTAAACCTGGGTGCCATTTCTGCTCTTCCTTGCTTGGTCTGGACAAACTTTCTGAAATTTCTGACCATTAGCGCTATGTCATCATCATCATCTTCACTTTCGTCAGCTTTCAGAGCAAGTGGCTTGGTAGCTTTCTCTTTTTCTTCAGGTTTCTCCCTTTCATCAATATTTTACAATTCAAGCTCGTGGGACATTAAATTACCTATTAAGTCCTCCACCCTCATCTGTGACAAATCTTTCGCTTCTTGGATGGCAGTGACTTTAGGCCTGAAAGAGCTTGGCAGAGCTCTTAATATCTTTCTCACCTGCTCAAGGCTAGAATATGGCTTACCGAGCGAACTAGACTTGTAGACAATGTTGGTGAACCTCGCAAACATTTCTGATATCGTCTCTGATGGTAGCATGCAAAATCCCTCGTATTCTGTGCTCAGAAGTGCAAGTCTAGACTCCTTCACCTGTGACGTTCCCTCATGCGTCACCTCCAAAGTATGCCATATTTCATGCGCAGTTAGACAATGTGAGATACGATTGAATTCAGATTTATCTAATGCGCAAATAAGAGCATTCATAGCTTTAGCATTTAAAGAATAAAGCTTCCAATCATTATCATCCCACTTATCATCAGGTTTAGGCATCTCAGTATTTTCAATTGTGATAACAGGTGATTTATAACCTTTTTCAACAATTTGCCAAGCTTTGAAATCAATAGAAATAAGATAGATTTTCATACGATTTTTCCAGTAAGCATAATCTCCTCCATTAAATCTAGGTGGTCGGGAAATAGACTGACCCTCAGCAAAGGCACTATCAATGTGGTCCATGGTCAAACTAGGCTAGATCTACTAAACTGGCTCTGATACCACTTGTTGGATCTTGATCCTAGCCTAGAGGGGGGTGAATAGGCTAATAAAAAATTCTCGTGCAGCCCACGAGAAATCTCACGCAGTTACAAGCACAACCAGAGTAATGAAAAGCAGACACAGAGTACACAGCAGATTTACCCTGGTTCGGTCGTCCCAACGACCTACTCCAGCCCCCAAAGCTAATACTAGATTAAATAGTGCAATAGGTACAAAGTCACAAGTTAGAGCACGCTCAGAGCACCCTCTACGCCTCTACACTCGCCAGACTCTCAGTACCCCCACACAGTGTTTCCTCTCACTATCAATCCTAGCAAAGCTTTCTACCAGCTAGTCCCAAACTAGCTGGGTCCCACTTGTCTAGTCCCAACTAGACAAGTCCCAAAATAGTCCACAAAAATAGGTAAAAGTTTCCCCACAGAGAACGTTACACTAAGACACAAATAAAAGAGTTTAAGGGTTTAGACATGCTCAGTTTGTGTCTGTGTAGGCGTCTCTGTCAATCAGCACGTCGTCAGCTCCAATCTGACGCAAACGGTGTCTCAATCCGACTCCTGGATGTCAAGATATGCACTGGTCTGTGCGTAAAGCAATTTCAGTTCAATCCTTTATAATTCCTCAGTCTGTGCGCTCAGCAACTCCCTTAAATAAGGCTGTCGGTGTGCAAAGCAAACCAGTTCAAGCTTTTTAAATAACGGCCTGTGCGCAAAGCAAGCTCCTTTAATAATTCACATGCCACGTCAGCACCCCTTTTGCGATTTCGAAATCTTGCGGTTGCTCCCCACGTCAGCGCCTCCGTTCATTCAATTGATCGCAGCCGTTGATTTCGTTTCATCATGATCTCATCCGTCCGCTCGATTTTTTTTCATGCAGCAACGAAAGCAAACGGCGATGGCGGTGGCTCGATTTTCTTCGTCTTCTTCGTCTCCGGCTCTCCTTCGAGTTCGGCAATGATCAACGGCGAGAAGAACTCGAATTCGAGTGCGGCGACTTCTCCTCTCCACGGCGTGCAGCAGCAGCAGTCTTCAACGGGGGACGACGGAGCTTCGATCTTCCACGGCGACGGAAGCGAGAGGATGTTTGGCAGCGGTGACTTCGTCTTCGGCAACGTCGAATAGATCACGTCAGCTTTGGCTTGCAGTAGCAGCAGCAGACAGTTGAGATCGCGAGCTCCGACGATGCGACCTCTTCTCCGACGAAGTTCGACCCCACGGTCGATGGTTCTCTGATGAACGGCGATGCCTCTTCTTGGTGCTGACTCTCCGACAATGGCTTCGTGACGGTGGCTTCTCTTCGTAGTGGTGGTCTTCGACGGTGAACTACAGGGACGACGGTGAAGCAGCTTCGTTCACGGCGATACTTCGATGGTGGCAACAGCGACGTGTTCGACAGCAGTTCCGGTCTCTATGCCATCAACGGAGGCGACCACTTGAAGACGATGGCGGTTTCATCGACTGCGGCAGCGTTCCCTTCGACAGCCTCCGATTGCAGCGATGATGTCGGTGCACGGCGATGGCGAGCTCACGAAAGCGGTTTCGGCGATGGCTTCTCCGATGATAACGAGGGTTGTTTGGAGATCTCCTCAGCTTCGACGATGGCGTCGTCGGTGGCGGCTTAGACACAGGCGTTCGGACTTCGAGGACCCCGGCGGGAGTATGGAGTTTGACAGCTTGGCCTTGGGTCTTTGATGCTTGGGAAGTAGGGTTTTTTCTTACGAAGAGAGGAGTTGTGGCTTGTGGCGGCGTTAAAGGTGAAGGAGATGGGTCTTTATGTGAAGCTTAAAAATATTTTGATGATTTTTTTTTGTGTTGCCGCACACATGGATTTTGTAGTCCCCCTCTAAATTATTTGATAGCCGCACAAATTATGACACCCTCTCAACTATTGATTGTTGCCACACTTTTCAACCCTAGGGAGGATGTGATTATATATAGGGCTAGGGTTAGTTAGTGTTTGGCAATGGATGACCAACTAGGGAATTTGTATTTGACTAGGGATTGGGTTGAATCAACCAACTTGGGATATGATGTGTGATTCAAAAAGATTTGAGTTGATCCAATCACCTATTTGAATTGATCCAATCTCCTATTTGACCAAGTCCTATTTGACCAAGTCCAACACCTTTGCGCACACGCACTCCATCTCTCCCAATGTGCTATACGAATAGCAATTCTGCCAAATAGCCTAGGTATATTGTTTTGCCAAGCCTGAAACATACTAAACACACACGTCAGATATAACAACACGTTTGTCATCATCAAACCAGGATCCTAGATCGTTGCTTCCAACATGAACAAGAGATGATCAAAGAGTCTAGCCTCTCAATGGAACAGTAGAGGCTTCTTTTGTAGGTTTCTCAAACCCTTCAAACTGAATCACCAAAACCTCCTTTGAAATCCGTGAGGAAAAACTCAACGGATAGAATCTGCGCCCGCGACAGTCGACGGTTGAAGAACTCGCAGTCGACTGTTGCACAGTGACAGATGGTAGGTGAGAATTCATAACGGTAACTTATCACATGTACAGTCGACTGATGAGGTGTATACAATCGACTATTAATCCAACAGGCGACTGTAAATCCTACTACAGGCAACTGACCGTAAGCTGGCTAAGTTGAGGAAATCTGAGAAAAGTCTGGGAATAGAGGACGGGCGACTGATGAAGAGAAGATAGTCGAATGTAAAACCAAACATGCGACTGTAATTCCTTCTACAGACGACTGTCAAAACCCTGACATTTTCCAGAGAGTTGAGTAATCAAATAGGCTCAAATACAGACGATTGTTGAAGCATTGACAGTCGACTGTGCCATTGGATAGTCGGCTGTAAATCCAACAATAGTCGACTGACCAGATCAAACAGAGAAATAGAAATGGGCTGAGGATAGATAAGTGATTGATTAACAAAACACAGTCGACTGTCACTTGGTCAGGCGACTATAAATCGTTCAGCAGTCGACTGTTAAAGACATGACATGCACAATCTAGATAAAAATGAATTGGAGTCTAAGGAAAGTTGATCTAATGATATCCTAAGACTGAGATGAAGATGTGTGTGTGTCCCAACAAAGTTCTACTTCTAAGCTACATACTAGAAGAGAAACAAGAAAATTACATTTGAAGAACTCTCTCTTCTATCCAACACATGAGCTTGAAGTCTTCTAGGAGCTTCAATCACCATCTATGATCATCCAACCCATTTTCTTTAATTTCAATGATCTTTGAGTGTCATCCATTGCAAATTGATCTTCATGATATGCTTAGGCAATGGATTAACTGCAAATAGGGGATTAGTTACAAGTATTTATATTTGCTCATCATTAACACAAAGTAGGGAGAAGTCCAATACTCAACAGTACTTAAGTATGTTCTTTACGATGATCCAATGCTTCTCTCCTGGATTTGATTGATATTGACTACCAACACCAATGGCATATTTGACATCAGGTTTACTATATATCATGAAATACATGATGGATCCAACAGCCGCAGCATACTGAATCTGGAATCCTACTCATGCACATTTTCTCAACCCCTGTCTTAAGAGACATCTCATTAGAGAGAGTTATTCCATAAAAGGCAGGTATAACACATTGCTTGTAATTTTCCATGTTAAAGGTCTAAACATGGATCAAAATTGTGACTCTTGTAATTTTGTCCATTTTACCTCAGTCGTTGTCCTACTATGGATCCATATTGATTACATAAGATATTAACCTCAAAAATCAAAGAAGAAAAATCTATTCTTGACTGTTACCTCCCCTCATAAGCTTTGGACTATGCCTGGTGAGTACATAGCAATGATAATATTTGTCGTTGGTTGATAAAAACCAAAGCATAGCCTTTCCAAGCATAAGTTTCTTTAGTGTGTCTCTGATCAAGAGACTAAGTTATATCAAATGACACCTGAGAGCTTCTGTTAACAGTCAGAGTATGTTTTCCATATAGAATCTTCTCGTCGAGTCATTCTATGAACTTGTTCTCCAACAAGCACATGCGCACTATCTCATGATGTCTCCATGTCGAGTACCTATGAGACCAGACACTACCAAGACTATGGTAAAGGTCTATGCGAACTAATCTATCAAAAATATCAATGTCCCATCTTGATCTTCATATGACGAGGGACATTTTAGATTTATGCTTAAGCGGATCCATTGGGCCATATTATCATGGTCTCATTATGAGCCTAATGTCCTTAAATAATTTCAGTGACTTTATACATGCAATCATATGATAATATCCACTCATACTCATTTGTATCAAAGAATCATATAGATAGAGATAAACCAAATAGCTTACTAGTATTTCAAACGAGATGTATCAATTATAATAATTGTCTTAATGGCATACAAATCCCAACATTTTTCACTTGCACTTACAACCAATTATTACATTATCTTATGCCAATCTTATTCACTAAATGTTCTAGTCGGTTTTATGAAAGTGCCTTTATGAGTGGGTCTGCTATATTACCTTCTGTACCAACTCTTTGAAGTTCTATATAATGGCGTCTTTGGATTTCACTTATCATGTTAAACTTCCTCAGGATGTGTCTGGATTTTTTGTGAGATCTAGGTTCATAACAACGATAAGTGCCACATTGTTGTCATAATACATATGTATAGGATCTATAATCAAATATCCTCTGGCTAAATCATGTAAACACATTCTTCTAAATTCCATGTAGAAAAGTCATCTTTACCTCCATTTTCTAGATTTTTTAGTTATAGAAAGCAGAAAATCTACACTCATTTCTGCTGCTCTCACTACCTTCAAAACCCTCTGGATACATCATATAAACACATTAGTCTAAATATCCATTTAAAAATCAATCTTTACATCCATTTGTCAGATTTTGTAGCCATGAAAAGCTGCTATAGCAAGCAGTATCTAAATAGATTTGTGAATGGTTACTGATGAATATTTTTATGATACCAAGTCTTTAATGATATCCTTTTGCCATGAACATTGACTTGTAGGTCTCTACCTTTCCATCTGCTAATCTTCTTTTTGAAGATTCACTTGCTCCCAATGGGTTATACCCCTTCAGGAACATCCTCTACAGTCCGTACTTCATTAGAGTTCATTGGTTCCATTTCAAATTTCATAACATCAAGCCACTTCCCAGAGTCTTCACTTTGAATGGTTTCTTGAAAATTAGTAGGGTCATTATTAGCTATAATGCTATCCTTAAAACCAACATCTATAAGAAATTCGTAGTATCTCTCTGGTGATTAAGAACGCCTATTAGGTTTCATAATTGGCTGAGGGTTGTTAAGGGGAGCATTGCTTTCAATTTGGTCCATTGATCCCTTGCAATTTGTATTTCTGGAACTTCTTTAGTTTTATCGTATTTCCGTCTGTCTCTTCATCAAGATATTCCTTCTTTAAGAAGGTTGCATGTTGAAAAACATCTATCTTTTTTTCCTGAGGTTGATAGAAAAAACATCATTGTGAATCTTTTGGATATCCCATAAACTTACGCACCAATGACCATGCTTCTAAATTAACTAGATTGTGCCATTTAACAAATGCATTACAACCCCTTATCTTAACAAACTTAAGATTAGTTCTCTTGCATTTTCATATCTTAAATGGAGTGGTAGGCACGGCCTTGGACAAAACATATTTAAGTATGCGCACTTTTGTTTCTAGGGCATGGCACCAGAAATAACGAGGTAACTCTGTATTAATCATCATAGATCGCATTATATCTAATAGAATATGATTTCATCTCACTAAATCACCATTGTGCAGTGGTGTGTAACGAGGTGTTACCAAAGAGAGAATCCCATGCTCTTCTAAATAGGTAAAGATTTCTAGACTGAAGTATTCTCCTCCTAGATCTGACCAAAGGATTTTAATACTTTTCATGTTTTGGTTTTACACTTCATTCTTATACTCCATGAATTTTTCAGGGGCCTCTAATTTATGTTTCATCAAGAACACATAACACTATCTTGAGAAGTCATCGATAAAAGTGATGAAGTATGAATATTCATCTCTTACTTATGTAGACATTGGGTCACATACATCCATGTGTATGAGTCCTACGAGTTTATTAACTCTTTTCCAATATCACACAAATGTTATTTTGGCCATTTTGTCTTTGAGACAAGACTTGAAAGTTGCATATGATTCCTTGAAGACCCATCAATTTCTTAAGCTTCCTTTGCCATTCTTAAGTTCCAAAGGTGGGTGCCGATTTGGGTGATTGATTAAGGAGATAGAGGTGGGTTCGTCCTGGTTATGGGGTTGGTGGTGCAAGGGCTTGGCCACGGGGGAGAAGAAAGGTGATGATGCTCTGGATTGGGTTTTCTTCGTGAGGAAGGAGAGGAGAAGGGGGCTTGGGGTTTCGTCTTTGGTTTGCTGAGCCTTGCGAGAAGAGGGAAGAGAAAAGGCTGGTTCCTTCTTTATCTTTTCTATTTTCTATTTCTTTTCAATTTTCTTTTTCTTTTTCTTTCTTCCCCAATAATCTAAGCAACCCTCATCCACCATCTACTTCTTCATTACAAGCCATGTGGACCCCATGTGTCCTAATGAGAGTAAAAGGGTTAAGCCTTTGACACCAAGTAACTTAGGTGTCATCCTAAGTTAATTTGGATTTTTGGTATTTAAGGAAAATAAAAATACATCCCATAGTATTATACCCCATCACATACTATGTATTTCATCCAATACATTGTATTTTACTATCAAATAATGTTTTTCTAAAATTATTAAAAATAATTATACCATTAAAATTAAGAAAAAATCTTTAATTTTGTGTGGCAGAGGGAGGGTGATCAGGAGCGATGACAGATGTCATGGGTGGATTATTTAGCTACTTGACTCTCCTAATTTTGTGTGGCACTTAGCTCACTCACCCCTCGTTAGAATGGCTATGTCAGCCTAACTCTCACTCTCACTCTCAAAAAAGAACTTAAGAGCACACAAGAGAACACTAGAGAACTTGGAGAAAGCCTTTGTATTACTTCAAGTCTTCGATGGTTACAAATGCCTATCCTTGTCCCTATTTATAGGTGAGGCTCCCATACAACCAAGAGTGGAGATTAGGCTTCTAGAGATGTCCTAGATCCAATGGCTAGGAATGGTCTCTAGAACCTTCTCCATTCTTCATCCCCTTTAAAGAAAAAACATGAATATCTAGGAACATTCTAGATACAATTATTTACAAGCATACCCGAGAATACTCTAGAAAAATGCCACCTCATGTGCCAAATAAGAGCCATGAGGGCGACGATGTTTCGATGACGTGGCGTCCGTGACATTCTCCCCCACCTATCCTAGGGATGCCCTAATCGCTTGGCCTTCTCCTTGCGGAATTCCTATATCAAGTCCCCAAATTGCCATAGCACCTTAGCAAGTTCATAGCTGCTCTCGCTTCTGGCAACCCCTTCCACTTGACGAAGTACTCCAGCCATGGATGGTTGTTGGCCCCTCGAACCACCCTATCTGCGATGATCTCCTCTTTGGTGATTTCTGTCCGTATTCTTGCCAACACATGAGAAGATTTCTCTTGGCTCGAGTCCTCCAGATCTTCATGGTATGGCTTTAGCATACTCACATGAAAGACTGAATGTTACTTGATGTTGGGAGGAGTTCCACCTTGTTAGCGACGTTCCCTACTCCCTTGATGATCGAAAATGGGCCTTCATACTTCCTTATCAGGCTTTTGTGCATTCCTTTGTGTCGATCCAGTTTCGAAAGCCTGACAAGTACCAAGACCCCTACTTGGTATTCTACGTGTCTCCTCTTCTTGTCTGCACATTTCTTCATCCTCTTCGTGGCTTTGCTAAGGCATGATTTCTCCATATTGTTCTGCTCTTACCAACCCCAAGCAAATTTATAGGCCGCCGGACTACTCCCCTTGTAACCTATAGTTATGGTGTTTGGAGTGAGTGGCTGCTGACCTATCATGATCTCAAACGGACTCTTCCCAGTTGACTCACTCATTTAAAGGGTGTACGAAAATTGTGCCACATCCAGTAGTTTTGCCCAATCCCGCTGGTTGGCACTCACATGGCGCATCAGGTACACCTCCAATAAGCTATTCACCCTCTCTGTCAGGCCATCCGTCTGAGTGTGTAAGCTCGTAGAGAAGCTCAAGTCAGATCCTAGCAATATGAAGAGCTCCGACCAAATCTCCCAGTGAAGCGAGCATCCATGTCGCTCATAATGGTCTTTGGTAACCCCCAATACTTCACCACATGCTTTAGGAACAGTGTGGCTGCTACCACCGCTAGACACATCACTGGTGCTGGGATGAAGATCCCTTACTTCGAGAATCTGTCGACCACCACTATGATGATGTTACACCCTCCACAATTTGGTAACCCCCATGATAAAATCCATGGAAATGCTTTCACATGGTCTTTCCAAAATCGGCAATGGGTCGAGAAGGCCCGTTGGTGCTATCTGCTCTACCTTGTCTTGTTGGCACATAAGACAAGTCTTCACATAGGCCTCAATGTCATCTTGCATCCGAGGCCAGTAGTAAGCATCCTCGAGTAGTGCCAGCATCCGATGCACTCCCAGATGCCCTGCCCATGGAGGTCGTGGCATTCCTTTATAACTTCATGCCTTAGGTTCTCAAACGATGGCACATACACCGTGATCCTTTGGCATGAAGCAAGCCGTATTCAAGCCAGGACCTCTGAGTCTTTCCCTCCTTGGCGTACTCCACCAGGGACTTTACCGTTGGATCTTGTGTTATGCCTTGTCTTATGAGATCGAGCAAGGAACTTTGTGGTTGGCTCACCACTGCTTCAAGTTTTGCCTTCCGAATTGGAGCATCTACCAGTAAGTTTGCTCGGCCCGGTTTGTACTCCAGCATATAGTCGAACTCCGTCGAGAAGTCTTGCATGTTGCTTACTTGGGGGATAGCTTCTTCTGTGCCTGGAAGTAGCCATTGGCCATGTTGTCTGTCTTCACTACAAACTTGGAACCAACTAAGTAGTACCTCTACAGTCGTATGCAATGGACCACTGCAGTCATTTCCTTCTCCTGAACTGTGTACCACCGTTCGGTCTCGTTTAGCTTCTGACTCTTGTAAGCAATGGGGTGCCCATCTTGCATCAAAACCCCTCCAATGGTGAAGTCACTTGCATCGGTGTGGCCTTTATAAGGCTTGCTGAAGTCTGAAATGGAGAGAACCTACTATTCCATCACTACTCTCTTTAGCCCCTCGAATGCCTATTGGCACTTTGGGCTCTAGTCCCAAGCTTGATTCTTTTTTAGCAAGTCCACCAATGGAGCCGTGATAGCCGAGTATCCTCGAATGAATCTCTGGTAGTAGTTTTCCAACCCGAGGAATGATCATAGCTCTATCACCTTGGTGGGAGGTTCCCACTCCTGGATGGCCTGAATCTTCCCTTGGTCCATCTGTATTTGGCCCCGTCCGATGATGTGTCCCAAGAACACAACTTCCTCATGTGCGAACTCGCACTTCTCCTTCTTGACGTAAAGCTCGTTCTGACGAAGGGCCTCGAACACTTGCCTCAAGTGTTCCTGATGCTCTGCAATGTCTCGACTATAGATCATAATGTCTTCGAGGTAGACTACGACAAAGCGATCCAGGAAGGGCTCCAACACTTTGTTCATCACTGTTCAAAAAGTAGCGGGCGCATTTGTGAGTCCAAAAGGCGTGACTAAAAATTCATAGGACACATACCTCTTCGAAAATGTAGTCTTGGGCTCGTCTCCTTCGACAATTTACACCTGGTAGTATCTCGATCTGAGGTCTAGCTTGGTGAAGTACATCCCTTGTCCCAGTCGATCGAACAAGTCCGCCACCAAAGGTATTGGTTACTTGTTCTTCACCGTGACTTTGTTGAGCACCTGATAGTCGATGCACAATCAGTGCCTGATCTGTCATACCTCTTCTAGAAAAGCACATGCATATCGTATTGAGCTTTTGAAGGCCAGATGTACCCCGCATCCAGCTCCTTCAGTTTCTTCCGAAGTCTGAATTGGCCGAAAAATTGGATAGGGGTAAAGACGCATCCAGGCATCGGTGGCTTACTCAAGTGCCCCCCGAACTGCGCGAAATGGTCGCCTATTACCCTCCGACTCTGGTGGAGCCATCCGATAAGGTCCTATTGCTGTTGTGTACTCGACATCAACTCGATCTTGTAGTCGACCTCCCTCTTTGGTGGTAGCTTACTTGGAAGCTTCTCGGGCATACTGTCTTGGTAGTCGTCCAAGACCGATTGGATCTCCATAGGGACATCTTCATCCTAGGATGCATCTTCCTCCATCTTCACAGCAGCGATGAAAGTGGGTCCATTCCTTTGAACCCCCTTGGAGAGTTGTATATCAGACAAGATCTTGCCCGACAAGGTATTTTCTCTTTGTATCAGGATCGTACAAGCCTTGCTTTCAAGGAAGCACATAGTGTTGGCGTACGGAACCAACACAGCTTTCATTCAGTCTAGGAACTCCAAGCTGATGACGCATCAAATTAATCCATCCCGATCACCGTCATGCCATCGGCCCCCACCATTCTCCCATCTTCACGGGAATTTGTCGTGCCATTCCAACGATAAAAGTGGTTTTCGAGTTGATGGACTTCATGATCCCTCTCTCCTTAGCCACCACGAGTCTCAAATCTCCAGCCACCCTACCAGAAATCAAGAAGTGGGAAGAACCTGTATCAAGAAGAGCTTTGAAAACCTTACCCATTATCTCGGTTTCTACGAACATTGGCCTTCTTGGCCCTTCATCCACCTTGGCATGAATGGCGTTGAGTAGCTGCAACGAGTTCACCCGCATTTCCTCTTGTTTCTTCTCTTCTTCCTTTTGGATCAAGGCCGAAAGATTGGACTTCTTTGGACATTCTCGAGCCTTGTGGGGGACCATAGCAAAAGTAGCACTATAGTTTCAGACGATCCTCCTTGGACCTTTCAGTTGACTTTCCCTTCCACTGGCTTGGCTTGGGGTGAGAGTCTTTGGACTGTTTATCTTTCTCTTCCCCACCTTTGACATGGTTCAACTTCATCTCCTTTGGCTTGTCGGAGCCAGAGTCCATCTTCCTAAACTCGATTAAAGAATCCGCGACGGCCATTGCCTGGGCAGGGGTCTAGACTCCCCGCCTCTGAAGCTCCATCTTGGCCCACCCCGCGAGGCCATCCATTAAGGCAAAGAGCGAATCCTTCTAGTTCATGTTGAGAATCTCAAGGAGCAACTCAAATTCTTTCACATAATCCCGAATAGAACCCTTCTGGGTAAGGCGGCGAAGCTAACCTTGTGCTTCATTTTCTGTATTCTTGGGGTACAATTGCTTCTTGAGCTCTGACTTGAACTCCTTCCAAGTGTTTATGGTGCACGTTCCCTTCTTCATGTCTTCGGACCTTCTACGTCACCATAACGTCGTGACATCTTGGAGGTAGAGTGGAGCTGCGAGGAGCTTGAATTCGTCGTCCTTGATCCTCATGGCATCAAAGTATTTCTCCAAATTCCATAGGAAGTTATCAAGTTCTCGAGCATTTCGCATACCTCCATATGGCTTTGGTTTGGGGATGTCCACCTTCGGTAAGAAGGGATTGCCGACGACCGCTCCATTCACACATGCCATCTTTTGTTAGTTGACCTTGCCACTGAGCTCTTCCAACTTCTTCATGAGAGCCTCCACTTATGCCGCCAGAGCAGCATTCCTTTGCTCCAAGAGATCGTCCCTCTTCTGGAGTGTGTCGACAGTCAAGTTCAAGACCACTAGCATCTCCTCCTGAAGCTCGTCCCTCATGGACCGCAGCTCCTCGATGCTTTCCTCCATGGTCTCGAACTGTTCCTTCGACTCAACCACGGTGAACTCTGCTTTGTCCAACCGAGCCTCGAATGTCGACATGATGTCACTGGACTTCTCTCTGCGAGGGGGCGTCTTTGCTATCCCAGTGTCACCAGCAGTACCTACGACGTCGCTAGTTGACATCCTTCCACGAACTGCAAGCTCTGATACCAACTATCACGGGCAGATTGTTTAGCTACTTGACTCTCCTAATCCTGTGTGGTACTTAGCTCACTCACCACTCTTTAGAATGGCTAAGTCAGCCTAACTCTTTCTCTCACTCTTAAGAAAAAACTTAAGAGCACACAAGAGAACACTAGAGAACTTGGAGAATGCCGTTGTATTACTTCAAGTCTTCGATGGTTACAAATGCCTCCCCTTGCCCCTATTTTTAGGTGGGGCTCACATACAACCAAGAGTGGAGATTAGGCTTCTAGAGGCTTCCTAGATTCAATGGCTCAAAATAGTCTCTAGAACCTTCTCCATTCTTCACCCCCTTTAAAAAATAAACTTGAATATCTAGGAACATTCTAGATACAATTATTTACAAGCATACCCTAGAATACTCTAGAAGAATGCCACCTCATGTGCCAAATAGGAGCCACGTAGGCGATGACGTGTCGATGATGTGGCATCCGTGACACAGAGGGGGTTTGTGAGGATTAGGGTGAGGGGGAGGAGGAGAGGCCAGGAGGGGAGGGGAGGGGAGGGAAAGGGAAGGGAGGGGGAGGAGGAGAGGCCAGGAGGGGAGGGGAGGGGAGGGAAAGGGAAGGGAGGGGGTAGGTGGCACACCGATGCCCCCTGCTACCCCTCTCATCCTTCCGATTAATCAGAAGAAGGAAAGGGGTCAATGGCATTGACAGGTTTAGGGGGGAGGGAAGGGTCAGATGTGAGGGAGGGGCAGAGGGGGTGGAGGCCCCCATCACCACCCCAGCTCACATTCTCATCCTTTCGAACTGACATAGGAAAGGGGAAGCTAGGTGGCGGCGGGGGCCACTACCCCATCATCCCCCCTCTCTCTTTAGCCCTAGTTTAAGGGTTTAATAGAGCGGGAGAGTGAGGCATGGAGGGAGGGCAGGAGGGAGGGCGGGTGGGTCACCGTTACTTACGACGGTGGTCGACGACATCTGTGGTGGTCGATGATGCTGGTTAGAGTCTCTGAGAGTGAGGAAATTAAGGGATCGTGAGAGAAAATTTGAGGAGGGAGGGAAATTTCGTGTATGGGGGAGCCCTCGTGGGCTCCCCGAATTTAGGGCCTTTTTAATACACGGCCAAAGACTATTAGCCATGGAAAAATTCGTAGCCAATATTTTTATCAGCCACAGACTCATTAGTGGCTGAAGATTCTCACCACTGAAAATTATTTTGTGGTTTTTAACTATTAGCCATGGAAAAATCCATTGCCGATAGGCAAGTATCGGCCATGGATTTGTCGTGGCTGAACGTTAAAAACCACAGACTACTTTGCATCGACTTTTCATGGTAAGAACCCTTGCGCCACAGAGTAATCCATGGTTGATAGTTGTCTATCAGCCATGGATTTGTCTGTGGCAAATATTTCATGGCCGATGTTTCCCTTCGTCAAGGGACTCCCTGCCACGGACGAATCTATGGCTTATAGGCAGCAATCAGTATTGTATTCATCAATGGCCGAAAGTCTGTGGCTGAAGATCCTTTTTCTACTTGTATGAACATGGATATGTTTACAAGAGCACTCATGAAAATTCAGAAAAAGCACAAGGTAATAACGTGCCAACCCGTTAGTGCAGCTTGTTTTATTGATAATTTAATGCTGATTGTGAATAAATGATATACACTAAATAAGATTGGTTCATAAAAACTATAAGCTTCACCAATTTCTTGTATGACCCACTTACATATACTAAGTTGTGGTTCATAGATCGAAAGTCACAAATACCAACACATTGTGTTATTATCTACCTTCTCATGTTTTCCTTTGTTCTTCACATGATTCTTGTATCTATTTCTTTTGAATTTTGAAATAGTGGGGGATTTTTCAACATACAAAAAGATATAATTTCACTTTTCCAACATTGAAGGTGAACACACCTTCAGATGAGTTTTTCTTTTATACTATTGAGCTTCTAGTACAGGTTAGAAATAAGGGGATGCCCACACTTCATGAGCCAAAGCAAGGGCCTAATGTAAATCCAGATACTGGATCTGGAGATATAGTAATCGTGTGTGTGTGCTATATGCGTGGATGCAAGGGGAGGGGTGAAATCTCGAATTTGTTCCTCGCTGGTGCATGCAAATTGGGCCTCGTTTTGCATCTCTTTACAATTTTGTTTGGGCTTGGTTATTATTTTTGTTTTGATATACCAGCTCATTCTTATAAAATACATGCCCACTAGAAAACTCTTGACTGTTGATCTTCCCAACATGATCATCTTTGATTCTTAACAAAATTTTGATCTTCACAACAAGACCTTTTTGGATTCTCGATACAGCTTTGGTCTTCCCAAAAATTTCCTTTTCATCTTCTCAAAAAATATACAATCTGACTTAATCTAAAATGGTCATTTTCTATCTCATTAAAAAGAGAACATTGAGACATGGAGTTTATCAGTCTAAAAGTCATCCTCCATTCATAATCTTATTGGGGATCATCTGGATTGATAAGCAAAAAAACTAGAGTTGGGGTGAATAATGTTTAAAAACTTTATAAATATTCCATGTATTTTCTACCTAAAGAAATCAATTTTCTTTACCAAATTGATTCTTAATTAACAAATTCTTGCAATGTTTATGAATGACTAAAGTAGTGGAATTAATAACAATACTTGCAAGAAAAAAGCACAATAAGCAATCACAAACTCCGAAAGATTTTTCTTGGTTCGATCTATTCTCAACCTATTTTAGTCCCAAAACAATTCTCGCTTGAGATCTCTACTACAAATTCCCAAACACTAACAATTATTACAATCCCACAACTTGACAAATAACCCTCACCAATTGTGAACCCAACCTCAACAAACCTGAGATCGTCAACCATCTCGTATCGAGAAATATACCAACTCTTTACACTGAGGTGGACACCTCACAATGCGGTGCACTTTGAGAGCAATAGTACAAGAACCCCTAAGCCTTGAAAATGAAGCTCATGTATATAAAATGTGGCTAAGGGAAAAAGGATTTCTATTCTACCAATTTAATCTTATGAGAGAATAGAAATCTTGGCTGAAAGGAATGAGAAAGGTAGCGCTTGAGCTTAGTGCAATATATGATTTTCTATAGCTCTTTTTCTGTTTCAAGTATTTTCATAACTAATATCCCATAATTAATCCTAATATGTAGACATGAAATTCTGAGAGAGAAAATCCATAAATTTCACATCCCGGCTGTAAAAAATGGCTATATGCATAAATCTCATTTTGTGCAATAGTTATTTGATTAGTCAACTAGAGAATAACTATCGTCAACAAATGGTTGTTTGTTAACTAGAAGTTGTTAATTGTTCAAATAAACAGTCAGCCAAAAGTCGGTCAGTTTTGTGTCAGGAATTAGTCGATTTGACTAATGTCATTGGTTGACTAATGATTGTTAGTCGACTAGAAATACTACATTGGTTGACTAATCAGTCAAGTTATAGAACTGCTAAAGTCTTTGTTGGATATTAGTCGTCTAGAGAACAACTATTAGTCAACTAATGTTTGATTAGTTGCCTAGTCAGTGTTCTCTGATCGGCTAATCTGATGATCCAAACTCATTCTATTTTTACAGTTCAATTAGTTGACTAGGAGATCAATATTTGGTCGACTAATCTAATATAAATTGTTAGGGTTTTACATTTATAACCGCAAGTGAACGACTGTCATTGTAGCGCTGACAGGTTGTCTGCAGGGACGTTGGGTAATTGAGTACTAGCTCAACTCCTGGTCGTGGTTAGATACGTTAATTGGATATGCAGAATAGGTAGAAATAAAAAGAATGAAAGGGCTCTAGGACTAGATATCACTCTAATGTGGATTGAGCATGGGAATGAACTCGTTGTGTGGCAATCAAATCATCCTAGGGCAAGGTTGTCTGACCTAGAGGAAATCACATACCCACCACTTCTGTGATGCCAGATATGGTCTTTCCTCATGTTATCTCGTGACTCCCACTTTCGTGATGCCATGACACGACGTTCCCTCGTGTGACTAGACCTACTCACATAGCATGTAGCCACACGACAATGCCTTAAGCAGAAAATATTCCACAACTAAAGTTCAGCCATATTTCAGAGACAGAAACTTGGTCAATGCTAGGATGGCTCTCATTACGCTCCAACTCCTGTTGGCGACGTAATTAGTATGAATCGCACATAGGGATTAAAACACTAAAGTTGCCCCAACTCCCGTTGGCCATCAATATAAGAAATCAATATATGTGGATAATAGTCTTCCTAAGCATTTCCCTATTCAATGGTTCAATAGCTAAACGATGAATTCAAACCATATTCATACCACAAAAGAGATCAACCGTGCCCCAGATTAAAATCGGTTGACAACACATCATAGAACATAGAGAAAAACAAGGAGAACAATAAGAGAACATCAAAACAAAATAAGAAATAAGAAAGCAAAGAAAATACTTAGCTTCCCAAACATAGAAATTATAAAATCCTCGTTACAAGCGCATCCACGAAGGAAAACTAAGCAAAAACATAATCTAAACTAAGGAAAAAGATGAAAAAGTGATGGAAAACGAGTCTAATCGTCGACCCCTCTGAGTGTACGGTGCTCCAATCTATTTATAACAACCCAGAAACCCTAGTGGGTTAGCTGCATACTCGTCTCGAAACGACCGCATTGAGAATCGACATGGTCGCATCATTATGGGAAAGTTATGCACCA
This sequence comes from Scilla litardierei, assembly GCA_030789695.1. NCBI lineage: Eukaryota > Viridiplantae > Streptophyta > Magnoliopsida > Asparagales > Asparagaceae > Scilla > Scilla litardierei. The sequence continues at coordinate 72,672,952 of CM061137.1, forward strand.
AAGAAATCCTTCAAAATCGTGAATCGATACAGTCGCATCAATCTGGGAGATTTACGCACTTCAGATGCCTTCAAAAACTTGGTTTGATGCAATCGTTTGGAAGGTCGTGCAGTCGAATCGATATTGTCTGTAAAATTCCAGTCAGTTGCCCCCTCAATGCGGTTGCATCGATCCGCGTTCATTACTTCAATCTTGGCCTCTTGAGACATGGTCGTGTGGGACATGCCCACACGGTCATATGGGACATGCCTACTTGATCACGTCGAAGTCTATTTGTTGCATATCTTGGGCTTCTTCTTGCTCCCTCCCACGCGGTCGCATTGGGGTATCCCACGCGGTCGCGTGGAAGGGTTTTTCTTCGGATTCTTCTTCTTTTAACTTCACTGGGAAGCGTTTTTCTTCGGATTCTTCTTCTTTTGACTCCACTTCTTCGCCATGATTCTTTCTTTCGATTATTTGACTGCATTTAGCTCCGATAAGCTTGATTTTGACTTGAAACGTGCACAATACCCAACGAGTGAAATGGAATGATAATGTGATGAAGTGGCGATAAAAGTGGAGATTTGTATGACATTATGCATGGATAAAACCCACTAAAAGTATATGAAATATCCACTCATCAAAATCCCCCAAGCTAAACTCTTCCTTGTCCTCAAAGAAAACAAAAAAAGGATAGTGAGTGAAGTATGCATGCATTCAACAAATGGTATTTAGAATTTCACAACGATAAGCATATACACATAGAAGGCGAAAATTTCCAGATTATGGAGTTAAATAGCATGTCAATGTCTATCAATCTATCAAGACATAGCTTAGAGCATTATCTCTAAAATAAATCAACATGCAATATACGTTATCATGGTTATGCTCAAATCCTAAAATATTTCCTCTATCCCGCGTAGGCTATTTAAATGGAATCAAAATTATGTGATGATCGAGGAAGAGTTAGTATCGTCTAATGGGTTGTGAACTCATCACGGAAGTGGCACTCACAGCACAATATCTTTACATGATTCGTGGAATTGCTAGCTTTGTTCATGTTCTTATTTCATCATTCATTCATTTTTGTATTCTTAGTTGGTTTATGTAAGGAGCGTTGGGTCAATGACTCCCTGATCAGACGACCTTAGGGCATCAGGCCAAGAAGGACCCCTCGGACCTACTAGCTCAAAACAACTCAAAATCTTCATTCTTATGCGCTCCCACCAAGCTAAACCTTTCAGTGCAAATCCCCAATGCTTACTGAGGCACGAGGACCAGAATACATGATGTAGCTGGAAGAACGATGCACATTTATTCATTTTATTTTATTTTTCATTTTTTTTCTTTTTATTTTTCTTTCGAACTTGAACACGCTAGGCTACATCACTCCTCAGTACTAGATAAGCATGTCGTTATTCAAATCCTAGCATATCACTAACAATCATACTCAACTAAAAACTCCAAGACGCATGCATAAGATGGATTCTCAATACAAAATATAACCTATGCATGTTTCAAGTACTTTTATTCGAATGATCATGAGCATAATTATAATAAGCATATTTTTATGGGATCTAAAACTAGAGACATCCCCAAAGCATATATCATAATGAATGATAGGAAATTGAACAAATAAAGTGTAAATCTAAAAAAATTTCACCAAAGTGTCCAAGCATATAAAGACTTAGCTTGGTGGGATTCTTAATATGAAGTATGCACAAATGATGCACAAATTGCACCTTATTAGATACAACGATCGGTGACTTCGTGTTTGATGATAACAAACCGTGTGATTGTTTTGAATGTGTTTGCTAAGTGTTTCAAAAGTGGCAATGACACGGGAAAGAACAGAGAAGGTTGCACGCTTGTGAATAATCAAGGTGGCCTTGGTCAATTGATGGAGAGACAAGGAATTCATTTTCAAAGTCAAAGTAAATCCAAATTTGACTGATTCAAATCACATACAAATCTCAATTAAACCCCAATCAAATCCCTATCTTTTATTGACTTGTTTTGACTCAAACTCACCCTACATATTCCTATATAAACTCCCCACACACAGAGAGAAAAATCATGTGGCCACAACAAAAAACCCTAGCTTGCATTTCTCTTTGTCCCAAGCTCAAAAATGCAAAGCCCCAGACTTCAAAGCTTCAAAGCTTCAACTACTGCTGCCTTCGCCTCCAAAAGCCAAGAACTCCTTCATCTTCGAGGGGACGGCTTGATGTGAGCATCAAACTATCAAGGATTACCGACTATAACTCCCTCATCTCCAAGCAAAAGAACCTAATAGTCCATAGCCAACCTCCATGCTTCAAGTCTCATCTAGCTGTGAATCTCTTTGCTGTCACATCCAGATCTGATTGCTGATGCAATTTGATTGTCGTGAGAGACTCCTTAGTGTAACCAAGCATGAGAACATCTTGCTGCCAATAGATCCAGGCTGTTGTGGTTCATCATCTTCTTGCTGTCGAGTTTTACTGTACTGTCGTCAAACACTGCCGCGACCAAGCCCTATACGAGTGTGTCATCTCGCTGATGTGCTTCAACGTTGCCACTGTCGTGATCCGTGAAAGCAACAGTGTTCCTCTGCTTCAACCCGACGCTGTCTTCCTTGGTGTTGCCGTGGAGAGATCCTTGCGTTGTGATCTTGCTACCGTGGAGAACAAGGATCACTGGTTGCCGTGAACCATCTTGATGTCGTGGGGTTGTGTGTTCCCTTGAATTGATCTACTGTCAATATATCCTCCAACATAGCACATCCATGTAATTTGTTGAATGTACTTTGCACACAATCCTCTTTTAATTCCCAGTGACACTGAAAGTGCTATACACACAGACCAGTTTGAGAATCTGCACAACGATCTTTGGAGGATTACAACTTGAGATCCAGACATCAGAATGTGACATCATTTGCATCAGAGCATAGCTGATGACGTGCTGATTGACAGAGACTATGAAACCATTACAAACTGAGCATTCTTAACTCTATATCTCTCTTATATTTGTGATGTTGCTGAGAAGATCTCTGTAGTGCTTCTGACTATAGTTTTGGGGGTTTTGGGCTATTGACTAGTTGGGGCTACTCAAGAGAAGTCTTGTACAAGATTTGTAGTGTTTGACACTTTGGTGAGTAGGGGTACAATAATTGGTGAGCGTAGTGTTGGGACACGTAGCTCTTTATAGTTTGTATCTTGATACTATTAAATCTAGTATTTTCTTTGGGGCTGGAGTAGGTTGTTGGGGTGACCGAACTATTGTAAATCTCTTGTGCCTTTGTGATTGTTATGTGATATCTTTGCTTGCACTGTATTTACTCTGTGATTGATTGGTTGAGTATGAATACTTTATATGCATTTGGAAAATATTTTATTAGCCTATTCACACCCACTCTATGCTTAGATCTCGATCCAATAATGGGTATCAAAGTCAGATTATATGATCTATGCTAGAGAACCATAAATATTTCTGATTCAGCCATTGCTGAAGGTCAATCCACTTCCAGACCCCCTACATTTAGTGGTACAGACTTTTCTTATTGGAAAGCAAGAATGAAAATTTATTTGGTGATACTTGATTATTATGTATGGAATACTGTTGAGAAAGGATATAAATCCCCCATGATTAAAATTGAAGATACTGAAATTTTAAAACCTGGAGATATATGGGATGATGCTGATATGAAACGTTATTATCTTATTGGTAGAGCTATGAATGCAATTATCTGTGCTTTGGAAAAAACTGAATTTAATCATATTTCTCAATGTTTAACTGCGTAGGAGATTTGGCACATGCTGGAGGTGACACATGAGGCAACGTCGCAGGTAAAGGAGTCCAAAGTCACGCTCCGCTTCCCATTATACTTGGGAGTGGGGACGCGAGCAGGTCCGCATGTGCTAAAAACAGGAAGGAGGTAATTTTCCTTTTCTTCCTCCTTGGTTTAAGCATAATAAGCTTCTGTGATAACAACTTGCAGATTCTTGCATGCAACTCAAACAACACAGATAATTTATTTTAATTACAATCTCAAGTCTAAGAATGAATACAACAATGAAGGGAAAAAGGAGAGAGGGTCATAAGCCCTTACAAATATTAAAGAAAACTAAGTAGAACGATGCTGCGAAGGTATATTGCTCTTCAGCAAGGGATCTCATCGGCAAGGCACTCATGTTCAACCTGCTAAGCTTCAAGGCATGCTCCACTGCAAATCTGTCTAACACCTGACGTATATTTCACAAGATAGAAACAAGAAAATATACATCAGCGAGGGTCGCTCGACAAGATTTAGAATGTTAAGAAAGGTTGACCCTCGACAAGGTTTTCAAAATCTTTAACATGACAAGGTGAGTGACATAATATGATATCAATAATTAAAACATAGCCGCCAAAGAAACGTATTGGCATGGCAAGTGTAATGCACAAAGCAGTGGCATGGCAAGAGTAGTGTGCAAAGTAAGAAACATGGCAAGTGTAGTGTGCAAAGCAGTGGCATGGCAAGAGTAGTGTGCAAAGTAACAAACATGGCATGTGTAGTGTGCAAAGCAGTGGCATGGAAAAAGTAGTGTGCAACGTAACAAACATGGCAAGTTTAGTGTGCAAAGCAGTGGCATGTCAAGAGTAGTGTGCAAAGTAACAAACATGACATGTGTAGTGTGCAAAGCAGTGGCATGGCAAGAGTAGTGTGCAAAGTAGTAGGCATGGCAAGACAAGTTAGCGGGTTACACATTTATAATAGCAATAGAAGCAGTAAGAAAGTGTGTCATTCAACCAAGTGTGTCTAGTGACAAGCCCAATGTCTGAGGAGGAAGTGACTAGCATTACACCCAAGCCAACTGGAGCTACCCGTTGCTCTCTACTCTTTGACCCGGCTAGGTGTCGGTCAAGTTCACCAATAGAGTGCAATCTAGCATTCCGGCCTCTACTACATTGGACTACCCCACCCAAGTGTTGTGCTGGAACACGAGCCAGCCTAATCAATTACACAAGTTCATGAATGCTAAACCGCCATATACTGGAACACGAGCCAAACTAGTCATCATGTGACCCTACTAGAACACTGGCCAGACTAGTCACATATGACCGACGGGAATAGCCAATCAAAAAGCACGAATTCACGATTTCAAGGTAGTCCATTCCATTAAGGTGTTCCATTCCATCAAGGTATTCCATTCAATCAAATGTGTTCAAAGCAGTTTATTATCAGCATGTTAGGCAGCACAATATAAAAACAATATTATCGATTTCTTGGTTTAACAATTTGATGTAAAAATATTTTAAAACAAGGAAAATGCACACTTGCCTGATTAACATGATTTCGGGTGTCCGAGTGATCGTGATGAGAGGCGCGGTTCATCTGCGTTAACAGATTCGCGATATTAAGTTAACAGACTTTAACTCAATAAATAATACTAAAATCTAAGTTATACATACACTGTGACACTGACATATATACAACTAATTTACACAATCAAATAAGTTGCAACTATACACTATATTCGTATTGTTATATAATTAATTTATATAGTATCACTGTACCCACATTTATATAAACTAATTATTATAATATATAGTAATATGATGCAATAACAGATGGTACTCACCCTTATATAATAATATGTGTGTGCCTATAGATAGGTTCATGTGTACCAACCTACTGCTAACATGCACGTAATATACTTGCCTGTTTCTTCACATTGTTCGCTTGCTCGCAGGGGAGATGTTCTCGTGGCGGCGACTGTACCGACGGTGGCAAGGGAACGTCGACTAGGCTCAGATATGGGAGAGATGCCAGAGAAGGGCGGGTTCGATCGGATCATGAGGGAAGGAGCTTGATGATGACGAAGGGCTGTGAGACGCGGCTGCCTGGTGATCGGAGGGATGACAAGGAAGGCTGGGTTGCGATGCTGACAGGGGGAGTGAGGAAGCAGGTTTTGGAGCTTGGTGGTGAGGCTGAGGGCAGTGACACAGAGGCGATGTTGAGGGGGTGCCCGACGGTGTGGGCTGAACGTGGAGAGGAGGAAGGACGACGGGCTTGCTCAGAGGAAGGGTGTATGGGAGTTTCGACTGCTGGGAAACGAGGCGGGGTTGATGTTGGGGGTGGACGAAGACGGTGGTGCGTGGGAGTCAGAGCGAGGGTGGAGATGTTAGGGCTGAGGCAGGAGGCAAAGTGGTGGGTATGGTGGCGAGGTGAGGGGTCGCCAGAGGTTGGTCTGTGGTCGGAAGGGTTGTGGGGTGTAGGTGGCGATCAGTTGGCAGTCGGAGGAACGGAGGACGGCATTGTTGGGCTGAAGGGGGTTGCACGACGGAAGTGGGGGCATAGTCGAGGCACGAGGGAGGGGCTTCATCGATGGAGGGGGTTGAACGGAGACTTGTCGCAAGTTCAGGAGAGGAGATCAGAGGCGTTGGGCTGCGGTTTGTGGGCATAGGGAAACGGCTGCAAACACGATGGGGGTGGAGGTGGGTAGTGAGGGTGATGATGAGGTGGCAGGTTGGGCGTAAGTGTTTGGTGGTCGTGGCAAAGGAAGGCGGGGGAAAGGCGACAGTTTGGGGTTTGTAAGGGGAGGTGGCTGACGAAGAGAATACAGAGCGGTGTGAGCCGTAGATGGCAGGAGGCTTGCTAGTCAAAGGAGGGTCGAAGGGCTGGGTCGGATGCGCCTGGGTTTCGATGGGAGCAAGGACAAGGTTGAGGAGGGCCCGGAGTGATGGGGTGAATGGCGACGTCGGTGCTCTTGCCCGCGGCAGAGTGCGGCAGAGGGGAACAGCGGGTCGAGGAGGGGGGTGGCGAGTTGAGGGAGAAACATGGAGGAAAAACATGGGAGCGGATCTGTTTTTAAAAAGAAAAAAGTTGCATGGGTCATTAATATGGGAGGCTTGGCATGTATTCATTATTAAATAATGAAAGGAGAGGGGTAACGTGTGTGCGTGAATGTTGGGACGAGCCACGTGCATGCGAACGGATAGGGTGTGGGGAGAGGATCGTGGGGAGAATCACGGGGTTACGTGAGTTTGTTCTAATTGGTTAGGATTTAATGAAAATTAGTTGGGTTAAAAGATACCGATTAGATTAAGGAAACTAAGATATCAGATTTAATTTATTATTAATGAATCAATTAATTAGGTTATTAAAAACTTTTAAGGTAATAAGAGATCAGGATAATTATTAAGATTTAAATTAGAGTAATTAATATTTAGTGAAACTTATTGTTAAAGTAAATTAGATTAGATAAGTTAAGATGATTAGACATTATAGTTAGTCCAATTAAGGTATTAGAAATTAGTTAGGGTTTTGGATATGATTCAGGTCATCAATTTGAGATATTTAGTTATAAGGATTAGTTATGTTAATATGAGATATTGGTCGAGATATTTGATCGGTTTGGTTAAGATTTATACATGTTTCGGATGATCCGTCAAGATATTTGGATTAAGATTTGGTTTACGAAATTGATTGGAATAAATAAATTCTGTTTCATAACATTGAGTAATATTTATTCGATCAAGATATCCTGATCAAGAAGATCGACTCGGTTAAGATTTGATTCGGAGGATCGGTCTAATCGGGAATTGATTAGGAGGAATCGATTTGATTAAGACATAGGATTTATTACGATCATGATCTGATTTTAGAAAATTGATGTAGTTAAGGTTAGCTATGTTTGGGAAGATCTGACAAGATGTTTAGATCAGGATCATATTGCATAATCGATTTGGTCAAGGTGTTCTTGATTGGTAAGATCAGTTTGGCCCAGATGTGATTTGATTAATACGATTTTGCCCCAGCATCCAACGTCAACCACAGGTTAGAGGAGATAATAATGCGATCGTTAAGTTGCGTACTCGAGCTATAATAATAATAAAAATCATATATTACAGAACCTCTAATAACTCTATATACTAATTAAATACGTATGAACATAGATAAAAACATGCTGTTACATCCTACCTACCTTATAAAAATTCTGTCATCGGAATTTAATAAAGTTAAAGGGGGTATAATGACCTCTAGAACCAAATGAGTTTTAAGATGTGCAAAGATGGGGAAAAATTCAATTGGATAACATGATGTAGAAATATGATGACATGGATGTTGCAATGGGAGTCAAGTGGATCAATAATAAGGAATGATGATGTAGAACTGACTAGGGAAAGACATTATGGGTCCACTACTATGTATTTCTATGGTTGTCAACATAGTAATATAAGGTCTAAGATGCATGTCTTCAAAATTCAGGTGAACTTGTCGGGTCAAAAAATCCTAAGACTATGATTTTTCTCATTAGCGCAAATACAACTGCAGCCAACTCTAAATCGTGTGTCGGGTAATTCTTCTCATGAGCATTAAGCTGTCGAGAAGCGTATGCGACAACATGCCCATGCTAATGTAAAACACAACTGAGCCCTTTGCCAAAAACATCGCAAAAGATCTCGAAACCTACACTCCGATCGGGCACACTAGAACAGGTGCAGACGTCAACCTCTCCTTCAGAATAGTAAGGGCCTCCTCACAAGCATCAGACCAAACGAATGGTATATCCTTCCTCATCAGTCTGGTCATCAGCTCTGCAATACGGGAGAAGTCCTTAATGAAGCGCCGATAATATCTTGCAAGCCCAAGAAAACTCCTGGTATCTGACGCTGACTGTGGAACCAGCCATTCTCTGATAGCCTTGATCTTCTTCGGATCCACGGCTATGCCATCTCCTAACACCACATACCCAAGAAAGGCAACTCTATCTAGCCAGAACTCACGCTTGGAATACTTCGCATACAACTGATGCTTCCTCGAAATATCCAGAACAGTCCTCAAGTGCACAGCCTGCTCCTCCTCCGACGTCAAATAGATCAAGATGTCGTCAATAAAGATAACGACGAACTTATCTAAGAAGTCATAAAATATTAGATTCATTAGATTCATGAAAACCACGAGTGCGTTGGTCACACCGAAAGGCATAACCACGTACTCGTAGTGTCCATACTTTGTTTTGAACGATGTCTTCTGCACGTCTTCCTTTTTCACCTTCAACTGGTGATATCCGCTCCTGATATCCAATTTAGAGAAAACCCTCGATCCTCCAAGCTGATAAAAAATGTCATCGATCCGTGGCAACAGATACTTGTTCTTGATGGTGACAGCATTCAATTCTTTGTAGTCCACGTCCACGCACATTCGACGTGAATCGTCCTTGTTTTTCACCAATAGAACGGGCGCTACCCACAGAGACACACTCGGATGGATATAACCCTTCTGCAAAAGCTCGTCCAACTGTTTACATAGCTCCTCCAACTCTGTCGGAGTCATACGATATGGTGCTTTCGTAATAGGCTGCGTTTCTGGAATAAGATCTATTGAGAACTCAAGAGCTTGATCGGGCGGCAGTCCTGAAATCTCCTCAGGGAAGACATCATCGAAATCTCTCACCACAGCTGGTCTAGTCACCTCCATCTGCATAGCTACAAGCTCCCCTACTAGCTTGGCCCGAAATCTGACAGGCCCAAGCGAGCTGCTACCGCTACTGAACTCAAAGATCGAATAACCAGGAATCTCAAACACCACCTTCTTCCGAATAGGTTCGGCAGCAGATCACGAAACCTTGGCGATCTTCTCTATCTAATGAATGAGGAGTCCATTTGGAAATCATCCGCCCCGCACCACCCCCCGAGTATATGATTCAACAGGAATCACACAGGGGTGGATTGATAGAAACCTCTAGTAAAATACCCACCAGTACCCGTAACCCAGCAGATAAAGTACATTACATAGTCCGTTTTAGGGATTGGCGACTTACCCATTCAGTGACTTTGGCACTGGACGTTCCCAAAATGGGTACTATCGGGTCGGGTGAATTAGAGAATAGACAGACGCCTGTTGGGCAGTCGATCGTAGCGTAGAAGCAACTAAGCCAATCCATCTCAAGAACAACATCATAGTTGGTAATGTCGTGGATGATAAAATCCGTGTACAGCTCGAGTCCACAGACTACCAAGGGACAAGACTGGCATCCAAGGGACACCGAGATCACACCAGTTTCTGTAGCGATATCCTAACTCTTGGAAAGAGGGGAAGTCGTCAGAGAATGCTTGTCCACAAAACTCCGGGATAAGATGCACATGGATGCATCGGAGTCGAAGAGAACTCGGGCAGGACACGCACAAACAAGAATAGCCACTAACAAGCAAACTAGCAATCGAAACCTATTCTAGCAAAAAAGTTCTAATCTAACATGCAAGATTAACTAATGAAAAGTAAAGACTAGTCTGAGGGTTACCTGTAATAACGCCATCCTCAGCCTCGGCCTCTACTGCAGTCATCATGAAAGCTTGCCTCCTAGGCTGAACAGCCTGCTGGAAAGCCTGCTTCTGGGGAATGAGATGCGCTCCACGTCCAGCAGCTACCAGAGCTCTCTGCTGCTGAACACCATCTGGTGCTCTTTGCAGTTGATTTGCATGCTGATAATCCTTCACTGAATGCGTAGCGTCGCCACAAATCAAGCACTGGCCCAGAAATATTTTGCGCTGCTCCTTCACATGACCAACCTTGCCACGAAAATGGCACATCTTCTGAATAGGCCCGCCTGGCCTCTTGAACTTCATGGACTGATTCGGCTTCATCCCAGGTCTAACCACAGCTTTAGCCTGCTCCATAGGTCTCTTCCCAGCACCAGAAATTTGTCCTCTCCTCTGATTGGCAATCAGCTCCTGCCTCTTGACAGCTACCAGTAACTTTCGGTAAGAATCTAAGTCTGAGGTGGACATCAGACTCTGCAGCTCCAAAGAAAGTCCCTGCAAGAATTGCTGCGCTCGATCCTCGGGAGTCCGAACTAAATTTGGCGCAAAGCGACACAATCTGGTGAACTCCTGGTGGTACTGATCCACCGTCATATTTCCCTGCTTCAGATTAGCAAACTGCTGCATCAGTTCCCTCCTCCCAGCTTTAGGGAAATATTCCTAATCAAATCTCGCTTTGAAGGTGGCCCAGGGAATAGGCCTCACCAACGTCTGCTCCTCAGACTACTACCAGCTACGAGCATTATTCTTCAGTTGCTTCTTCACCATGTCAACCCATCCAGCCGGTTAACCTTCGAGAGAAGCAGATTGTCCTCTGTATTCTTCATCCATTCCTCTGCAGCCAACGGTCCTTCCGATCCAGTGAAATAAGCCGGGCCCATCTCCCGAAACTGCTTCGCTCCTGGCTCGAAGCGAGGGGCGTTCTGAAGAATGCCCTGCTGCACGTGCATCATCTGGTGCATCATCCTCATCATCTCAGCTGTGGTGGGTTCTCTATCAGCATCCTCAGCGTTTCCAGCTCCACCACCAGCTCCAGATCCACTACCAGCTCAAATGATGCGTCTACCTGCCATCTAAGACCAGAAAACGTTCAGATTAGACTTAATCATAACTCAAATGTTATGAATAATTAATTGGACGTGTTTTATCATTATTGTTGTTTCGATAATTTGCGGATTTAAAGACGACCTGCATGGGCCACCAACAAAACCTGTCACGCCCCGCTTCCCTAATATGGAAGGCGAGATGTGAGGAGGTCCGCTCAGACGTGGAACTATGAAGCTGCAGTCTGATAAGCGTCTGTAAAAATTTCAAATAGTAGCAGGTCCTTGAATTGCGACGAAACAACAACAATAATAATGAAGCAGATAAAATAACATCCACCAACAAACATCCAACAATTATTTCAACATCAAAGAAAAGTCACAACAAGTACAAGTCTGAACAAAGGCCTAAAGCATGGCCAAACAAATCAAAGAGATGGGTGCTACACACCGAAACCTAACAGCAACTAAGGAAAAGAAACAACTAAAGAGACTCCAAGAGAGTCTAGGACTAGTCACCAGTGTCCTCGAACTTGTCTCTGCAGGGACCTCAAACTCTGCGTCAACGAACTGCTCGTCCTCTGCTACTTGCTCTGTCTCAAAACCTGACATGTGACACCCAAAGAGAAAAGGGCACATGTCAGCAAAAGTCTCCCAAGAAGGCGGAGGACTTTTGTGCAAGGATATAATAACTGAAACAACTAACAGTTCTAATATAATGAGGTGATATGACATTTTAAGGGAGCAACAATTTTAATATGACATGAAGCATGCAAGTACAAGTAACAGAACACGAAACACTATCAATTCACTTCGTGCACAGGGTTTACGCCTTACAGCTGAAGTGGATGTACGGGCACACTTCTACGCTGAGTGGTCGCTTAACTCTACCCCTCCACGTGTATCGAGCGTTGGATTCCCAACAACATTGTGCTCGCTTCTGGATCACGGGCCAGGAAGTGTATTTGGTTTTGGCTTAGGGTTGTGCCCGCAAAAGCAGGTGCCTAGCCTCAATCATTACAATAAGTGTAGCGTGTGCTACACAAGCACGATGAAACATTAGATGCATGCAATGACATGGCAATGAGCAGATAAATTACGTACCGTTAATTAAAATTAAACATGGTATGGCAGCATGGATGAAAGCAAGTAAAAGTGTCGGATCTAGCTTCGTTGTCAAGCTAGATCAAGAGTGGTGTCGGATCTAGTTTCATTGTCAAACTACATCAAAAAGGGTCGTCTAGGTAGCTATCATATCACTGCCTAGTCTCTTTTACGCTAACACACAAATTGGCCTGAAAACGTGGCCTAAAACATTTACTTGCAAGTATCACTTGCCTGAACGACCAAGCTGAAGTCACGATCAATCAGAGTCCAAACTACCTATGTGTTCAGAACGCAGTCCAGCATACGTTCCAAATTATTAATCTTGATTAGTGAATCACAACCATTAGAAATTACCAATTTTAGTTAATTAACAGGCAAGTGGTGATTCCTATGGGGCAGATCTTACCTCAACACAACGCGAGATCTACTCTGACGTCGGGTAGCGACGTCAGGTAGCGACGTCAGGGGTTGGATTCCTGTAGCGCGTACGGCATGGAACAACGGGTACTTTGTGATAAATGACGTGCTCTTTTGATCGTTGCGACGGGACTAGAATTATCAGATAATCCTAAGACGTTTAATGATCCGGTTTTAATTAAGTCCTATATCCTAAGATGGGTTCACATCAATAGTAAGGAACGTCAAAAGCTAACACGTTAACAACGTTAAAAGTACACCGTATCATCATCAAATCAACCTAGACTAATATTTGCTAAAAGTTGTAAACAAAATATCCACCCTATAGATCTAGTGTGCTAACATCATTTTAATTAAGTTACCACTCTTCATCTATAAAGTCCACTACTGATCTACATTTAGCATGCCATTCTCAGATTATTAGGGTCCAAAAACATGATCAACATCACTGTCCAAAATCCGTATACAAACTAAAATTAAAATATCATAACGAATGTTCAGTAATTGTTACTGGGAGATGCTCTACGCTATCGGGGTGACCGTTGCGAGAGAGAGCAGCTGCTAGGGTACGATGAACACACGAGGGGCCACACGTCGTTGCTGCTCGTTATGGGGAGGTGCTGGGAGCGCGGCTGTCGTGCGCCTGGGCACGCTGTGGACAGCGCCGGGCGCGCTGTTGCGCCTGAGTGGCGGCACCGCTGCGGAAACAGTCGGAGAGGGGGGTCAGGTCGATGCGGGGCAACCTAGGGCGAGGGCACTGTTATGCGCTCTCGGACACTGCTACATAGATTTGCGTGACGCGGGGAGAGCACGAGGCGTTGGCGCGAGTGAAGAGGCCGCGTGCGTTGGGTGGCGGGGCTGACGGCGCGAGGAAGAAGGCGATGATGGGTGAAGGCCGGAGAGAAGAGATAGGGCGAGGGAGAAAGGCTGCTGCGCGCGCTGTTGCGTGAAAAAATATAGGCGGCGGCGGTTTGAGTTTCTGGGAGAAGAAGAACCTTGTGGCTAAAATATAAAGGGGAGGGGACACAACACGTGGGGGGTCTAGGGTCATATGTTAGTTAGTTTTTAAGGTTAAATTTTTTTTTAATATTATTATAAAATCAATTGATCTCTCACCCTCTCTCTCATACTGGGTATGGGTGTGGCCAAGGGAAAAGTGAGGCTAGGATTACAAGTGATTAGGATTTATTATAAATAAAAATTAGTGGGTTAAACTCATATAAAACTTAGGGTTAAATATAAGAGATTGGGAAAAATAGTGAAAGTTGGTCAAACGGAGCCCTAAAATTATGAGATAAATACTGGAGCAACCGTGTCGATGAGAGAAACGAAACTAATAAGGTTGGTCACGAGTTTGGCGACGAGAAACGAGACTAAAAATATAAAGGTCTCACGACAAACGTGAAAATCACGACGCCTCTATAAACAAAGTCAAATTGTGGGAGAACGACCCGTGAAATGTCGTTTCAAAATATTTTCACAAATTAATACTCTTCAAGAGGGTCACAATGGCATATCACATCATATTGTACAGATACAAGAAGGGTCCAAAATAAATACGTATACGAACAAAAGTACGCGCACGAAGAAATTACGATCGAAAACCGACCGTGAGAAAGTAGCCAATCAAAAAGCACGAATTCACAATTTCAAGGTAGTCCATTCCATTAAGGTGTTCCATTCCGTCAAGGTATTCCATGCAATCAAATGTGTTCAAAGTAGTTTATTATCAGCATGTTAGGCAGCACTATAAAAAAACAATATTTGCGATTTCTTGGTTTAACAATTTGATGTAACAATATTTTAAAACAAGGAAAATGTACACTTGCCTGATTAACATGATTTCGGGTGTCTGAGTGATCATGACGAGAGGCACGGTTCATCTGCGTTAACAGATTTGCGGTATGAAGCTAACAGTCTTTAACTAAATAAATAATACTAAAATCTAAGTTATACACACACTGTGACACTAACATATATAAAACAATTTACACAATTAGATAGGTTGCAACTATACACTATATTCGTACTGTTATATAATTAACTTAAATAGTATCAATGTACCCATATATATTTAAACTAACTATTATAATATATAGTAATATGATGCAATAACAGATGGTACTCATCATTATATAATAATATGTGTATACCTATAGATAGGTTCATCTGTGCCAACCTACAGTTAACATGCACGTAATATACTTGCATGTTTGTTTACGCCGTTCGCTTGCTCACAGGGGAGATATTCTCATGGCGACGACTGCACTGACGGTGGCAAGGGAACGTCGACCGGGCTCAACGATGGGAGAGAGGCCGGAGAAGGGCGGGTTCGGTCGGAGCATGAGGAAAGGAGCTCGATGATGGCAAAGGGCTGTGAGGCGCGGCTGCCTGGTGATCGAAGGGAGGACGAGGAAGGCTGGTATGCGGTGCTGACAGGGGGAGTGAGGAAGCGGTTTCAGAGCTTGGCAGGGTGGCTGATGGCGGTGACATGGAGGTGATGTTAAGGGGGTGCCTGACGGTGTGGACTGAATGGGGAGAGGAGGAAGGACGATAGGCTTACTCGGAGGAAGGGTGTGCGGGAGTTTCGACTGGAGGGAAACGAGGTGGGGCTGCTGTTGGGGGTGGACGAAGACGGTGGGACATGGGAGTCAGAGCGAGGCCAGAGATGTTAGGTGTGAGGTTAGAGGTGAAGTGGCATGAATGGTGGCAAGGTGAGGGGTCGTCGGAGGTTGGTCTGTGGTCGGAAGGGTTGTAGGGTGAAGGTGGCGGTGGGTTGGCACTTAGAGGAATGGAGGACGGCGTTGTCGGGCTGAAGGGGGTTGCGCGGCGGAAGTGGGGGTGTGGTCAAGGCACGAGGGAGGGGCTTCACCGGTGGAGGTGGTTGAACGGAGACTTACTGCTAGTTTGGAATGGGAGATCAGAGGCGCTGGGCATGTGGTTTGTGGGTAGAGGCAAACGGAAGCAAACACGATGGGGTGGAGCTGGACAGTGAAGGTGATGATGAGGTGGCAGGTTACGGGTTAGTGTTTGGCGGTCATGGCGAAGGAAGGAGGAGGAAAGGCGACAGTCTGGGTTTGTAAGGGGAGGTGGCTGACGAAGAGAATGTTGGGCAGTTGTGCCGTGGATGGTGGGGGCTTGCTGGTCAAATGAGGGTTGAAGGGCTGGGTTGGATGCGCCTGGGCTTGGAAGGGAGCAAGGACGAGGTTGAGGAAGCCCGGAGTGATTGGGTAAATGGCAGCGTCGGTGCTCTTGCCTGCGGCAGAGTGCGGCAGAGGGGAACATCAGGTTGAGAGGGGGGTGTCGAGTTGAGGGAGAAACATGGAGGAAAAATAGGGGAGGGGATCTGTTTTTAAAAAGTAAAAAGGTCGCATGGGTCTTTAATATGGGAGGCATGTCTTGTGTTCATTATTAAAGAATGAAAGGAGAGAGGTGAAATGTGAGCATGAATGTTGGGACGAGCCACGTGCATGCAAACTGATAGGGTGAGGGGAGATGATCGTGAGGAGAATCACGGGGTTACGTGAGTTGGTTCTAATTAGTTAGGATTTAATGCAAATTAATTGGGTTAAAAGATAACGATTAGATTAAGTAAACTAAGATATAAAATTTAATTTACTATTAGGGAATGAATTAATTAGGTTATTAAAAACTTTTAAGGTAATAAGAGATCAGGATAATTATTAAGATTTAAATTAGAGTAATTAATATTTAGGGAAACTTATTGTTAAAGTAATTTAGATTAGATAAGTTAAGATGATTAGACATGATAGTTAGTCCAATTAAGGTATTAGAAATTAGTTAGGGTTTTAGATATGATTCAGGTCACCCATTTGAGATATTTAGTTATAAGGATTAGTTATGGTAATATGAGATCTTGGTCGAGATATTTGATCGGTTTGGTTAAGATTTAGACATGTTTCGGATGATCCATCAAGATATTTAGATTAAGATTTGGATTACGAAATTGATTGGAATAAATAAATTCTGTTTCATAACTGACGTGCGTTTATATTTCATATATTCACGCACGTTTTCTTTTGTGTTTCTCCGTGTTTTTCCGCCATCTTTTATTCGTTTTCTTGTATTTTCTCGTTTTCTTTCACTTTTCTTTGTTTATCCATGATTGCAGGGGATTGACCATGTAGGGGACGTTTAACGATGATATCCCAAGTCCCCGGAGCAACGGGAGAAGTCACGCGTGATCCAGTGGGTCAAACGTCGAAGAATTCATCTTTCAGCCCCTCACCCGGTCGGTTGGTCATCTCCAACCGATCGGGTGATGCACGCGTGTACCACCCGGTCTCTGCCGCAGCTCATAAGGAAGTCACCCGACCGGTTCGCAGACCGGTTCAGCGGGGGCCTATTCTCTGTTTTCTCAAGCAAAATGCCAACCGATCGGGTGACTCTCACCCGATCGGTTCATCTGTAGCTGAAGATGAAGAGCTGAAGACACGGACGCCGAACCGATCGATTCACCCGACTGCTCCAAGATCCAACCGGTCACTCAAGAACTCAGCCGACCGGTTCTTGTGATCGGGTGAAAGCTCACCGAAGGCGACGGCCAAAGCAACAAGCGGCTCACCCGATCGGTTGATGTTTCAACCGATCGGGTGGCCTTTTCTTCCGCTTTCGCGCACCGCTGCTCATTCATTGAAGATCTGCTATCATTCCAGAAAGATTTTGGGTGATCTCTTATTTTTCTAGCGTCGGCATCGTCGTTAGCTTTCCAACGATAGGTCGCATGCCCAAATCCGATTTTTCTATATTTTTCTGGAATTTTTTGAGCGCAGCTATGTGCTGAAACTTGCTGCTGTCTGAAATTTCACTTCAACCGATCGGTTGACTTATCAACCGACCGGGTGAGGTCTGTTTCTGCGTATCTGAGCTCTCTGTTTATTCCACCCGATCGGGTGAGTTTCCACCCGATCGGGTGGGCCTTTTTTGACAGTTCTGGACCCGAACTGTTAAGGTTTTTTGGGGGGTTTATAAATAGAAGTTGGGGGACGACATGGGGGACTTCTTCCTCAGTTTTTCTAGGGCTTTTTGCCCCTTTTTCTTGTAAGTTTAGATTAGGTTAGATTAGCTTTTATATTGCAATAAATCTTGTATTGGATTGACGATTCAACTCAAGATAAGTATTTTCCTCTCTTTTTCTCCATTGTTTGTATTGTGTTTATTTGCTTGATGGTGAAAGTTTATATGTCTTTTGTGCTGTTTGTTTATATGTTATTCACCATTGAGTAGTTTTGATGAACCCTAATACGGGTTAGGGTAGGATTGTTGCTTGGATATTTACATTAGGACTTGGTTGCATGGCACGTGTTCGATGAAATGTGTCAATGAGGATTTCTAGCAATCTGGGTCCAATTCGTACGGCGACACACTAGATGTGTTGGGGATTGGGGTCCGGTGCTTGTCCTGTCAAGATCCGCTTCGATGTATTGCTAGAAATCACATTTGACCTATTTGGCCATTAGGGTTACGCGGGGGTGTTTCATTGTCATTGGCGGGAGAAAGACCGCCTCTGACCGTCGGGCCAAGGGGGAATAAACTTGGCGGTTGACCCCCTAGCCATAGCTCACGCCCCGAGCGTTGACATCGAGTCCTCGCACGTGGGAGCGGCTTGGACAAAGTGTTGGGAGATATCATTGTGGCCTTAATGCTCCCGGTTGCGGAAGGTGTTAATGGACACGGGAGTGCCCACCGTCCGGAACCGGGTAGGCCTAGCGTGCTTGTCACCGACCGGAATATCGGGATATGGACGCTAGGTACCCACCTTTTGGGACAATGTCTCACCCTGGATCAAGTCAAATGCCAAGTGTCATGAATGCTCTAGCCCGTGTTAGCGGGGATTCATTTCGCGTCTTTTTATTTCTTCTCTTATTTCTACACTTCCACCCACATTATCCGCGTAGCTAGCACACAACCTAGGCGAGGCTAGTAGCCATTCAAGCCATCCACCTCCCTGTGTTCGATAATCCCGCACCCTACACTAACCGTGCACTTGCGGTAAAACGACACCGCGCCCATACCGTAAACGGGGCGCCGGTCAAGTTTTTGGCGCCGTTGCCGGGGAGGCGTTCGGTTTGATATTAGCTTAGCTTGGGTTCGTTAGACTACGCATAAAAACAAAAAAAAATTTTGAAAAAAAAATATATATTCAATAATCAAGAAATTTTTCCCCCACCATTATATATCTTTTTGTTATTTTCTTGTGCTATTGACGCTCCTCTCTAGTTTTCTTATTTTTGTTGTCCAGGTATCTTTGATATTACCATGTGGAGATCAAATTCGATGCTCAGATGGGAGGATACGATCCTTATCCAGGTTGTGGTTTGTTAGACTTGTGGGATGGCGGGGCACGTGTATTATGATTGCCCATATACGCTTGAGAGCCTCCCCCTACACCAAGGCCATACATTTTCCCACAACCATTGCCCAAACACCTCCCATCCATTTCCTCAACCTTATATCCCTCCACCAACACAAGAAGAATCAGCCTCGTGTCTCTCCTTGAAAGTGCCATGTTTAACCAAGGCCAAATGTTACAAAACTTGATGGTACCAATCACCGAGCCTACACCGAGGAGAGAGGATGAAGGAGAGGATATACCCACTTTCATGGTTGAGACCACCATCTCATCGGCCACCATAGACACATCTCATACCGATGCCCCAATTTTCCCACACTACCCACTTGGATGACGAAGCATTTCTCTAGGATGGGGAGATTTTTTGATGATGATAGTGAGGATGGGGAGATTTCTCTAGGATCTGTGGGAGAGACTTGTCATCTTTATTTGGATACCCCATATGAGTCCTATGAGAGCACCGAGGAGACCACAGAGCTTATGCATACCGGCGAGGAGGATGTGCGTCAGGACGACGACACCACGACCACATACGAGGGGTCCGCTCCACATCCACCTCCACAGCCATCTCTGTCACAGCTTCCTCCTTGGTCGGTGGTCAACCATGAGGATGTCATTCAGGACATCGAGCAGATGGATAAGCATGAGCATATCGTCGAGGAGGATGTGCATGAGGGCTTGGATACGATCGTCCACTTCATGGAGCCCGAGCCACATCTACCTCTACCGTCACGCTCCACTTCTTCTGCGGCTGAGCATCTACTTGAGCATATTGCCCCTATTCAGGGAGATTTTCATACTCACTCTCACTCCACATTTGAGTCTCGCTTTTCACGTCCTATTTCTTTAGACTCATATATTTTTGACACGCCATATCTCTCACAGGACACAGGATCGACTTCCTTGAGGTATGCTGCGGGGTGTCATCGCCTGGAGAGCAACTTCACATGGTGAGCGGGGATTTGATCGTCGCTAGCACAGAGGATATCATACCATTTCCAGGGAGTGTTCGCCACATTTCATATATTTTACCATCATTTACCGGCGACTATCTCTGGGATACATTTATTTTGGGAAATAATTTCTTGCCATGGACTAATGCACCTCATCCTTTGCAGGTCACAGGTGGTTACCTACTAAGGATGCTTGGAGGTGCATTGCTTGGGTCCATTGGCACACGTGGCACAGCGCTTCTGGCGGAGCCACAGAAGGAGCAGTTAGAGCAGCTACCTGCCCCACTTCAGATCTTGGATCCGCCTATGCTCAGGTGTATCCTAATCCAGTAGTGTAAAAATTTACCGCTTTCTAGTTTAGATTTGAATAATCTCGTCTCCTCTCATTAGCAAGGGGAGCGTATCTAGGATTTGCTTTTGCATCTTAATAACCCTTCATGCCGTGCCCTTCTATCATTTCACCCCTCATCCTCTTCCGAGGAGAACGATCAGACTGTCTCTCCTGCATTCTTATATCTTTCTTTTCCGATTTTCCCCTAGCATATTTCTGCATCACATTGATCATATCATTTTGCTAGCATTGTCATGTTCAGCTTGGGGGAAATCGACGTTTGTGTGCATTTTTTCGTGTGTCGTTGTCGCGTGTTTGTGTCTTTGAGTCCTTCGTCGTGTTTTATATCTTTTATTCTGTATGTTTCTTTTTCTTTATTTTCCAGTTTCGTTCGTGTGTTTTTCGTGTTTTTCATTTTTTTGTGTCGGTGTGTAACTCCCCCCCCCCCATTTTCATTGCCCTCCCGTATTCACTACTATTGCATTGAGGACAATGCAAGTTTCAGCTTGGGGGAGTCACACTTCGTGCGTCATTTGTCTCTTTTTCTTCGCTATTTGAGTCGTTTTTCTCCGTCTTTTTCTTTTTCTTTTTCTTTTTCTTTTCTTCTTTTTATCTCTTTCTCCTAGAGATGAACCCTATGATGAATTGCCACGAAAATCACACGCGCACCTTGCACGGCTTCGATAATCACATTCACTAACCTCAGGAAGCCGAGTCCTCTTGCATTTCATGCATCGTGGGTCCACTTAGCTTTCTTGAGAGTCGTGTGTCGTGACTAGCATTTGGTGTGCTTCTACCTTATGATTATGTTTTATATACCTATCCTTGGTTTACCCCTAGATTATCGTGCTTCGATTTGAACATGCGGTATTTGCTTCTACTATCTGCTTCTATAACGCATGCTATATTTATATCGTATATTTCAATTCGCATGTGTCGGGATTCCACAACTAAGGACTAGGATAACCCATTTAGCCTATGCTCCAATTAGCGAGAATAGTTTCCTTTGCCCAAGTGTTTAGATTCCGATTTCTTTTTTTGTTTTACTTGGTGCAAATCCCCTCGTCGTGTACCGTTCTCCCACTTGGGAGAGTACACATGTAAATATCCCAATATCCAAAATCCAAAAAAAGAGAGAAAAGAAAAACCCAAAAAAAAAAGAAAAGAGAAAAAAAAATGTATATCCAAAAATCCAAAAAAAATACAAATACCCAAACCCAAAAAAAAAATTCCCGTGTGAATATTTTTTCCTACTTGCCGAGAATAAAGGGAAGGCGAGAATTTGCACCGAGTGTTCTACTCCACATCATCTCAACCCCCATCGTTTTCAAAACACTTGGCTTAGGAACTTTTTAGCCATTATCTAGGCTTTAGTGTGGTGATTTCCTTAACCCTAGTTGTGGAGTCCCTAACGCATGATATGTTTCGATTCTCTCTCTATTCTCATGCATGCTTGAACCATATATTCGCCGCTTGATTCAATTCGAATCGATATTTGGGTCATATCTTGGATTTGTGTATATCAAGCTTTATTGCACAATGTAGATAGTGACACCGTTTGCTAGCACACGACCACGCTCACTCGCGCTTCACCGTGTGGGCCCACGGCACTCGTCTGGACTCGTATTCCTTGGTTTAGTGATGTGATTTGGCGTTCGCTTGCTTGGTGTGTCATCTTTGATTTTGTTGGCCCTAACGGGTGATCTAGGATATAGAGTTTTCTTTTTCTTTCTTCCTCTCTATTT
The DNA here is from genome assembly GCA_030789695.1 of Scilla litardierei. Classification (NCBI taxonomy): domain Eukaryota; kingdom Viridiplantae; phylum Streptophyta; class Magnoliopsida; order Asparagales; family Asparagaceae; genus Scilla; species Scilla litardierei. The sequence continues at coordinate 72,695,187 of CM061137.1, forward strand.
TTCCCTTCCGAGCTCCTACTCTCACTCGTCTTCCTCGAGGACGAGGAAGAGTTCAGCTTGGGGGATTTTGACGTGCGTTTATATTTCATATATTCACGCACGTTTTCTTTTGTGTTTCTCCGTGTTTTTCCGCCATCTTTTATTCGTTTTCTTGTATTTTCTCGTTTTCTTTCACTTTTCTTTGTTTATCCATGATTGCAGGGGATTGACCATGTCGGGGACGTTTAACGATGATATCCCAAGTCCCCGGGAGCAACGGGGAGAAGTCACGCATGATCCAGTGGGTCAAACGTCGAAGAATTCATCTTTCAGCCCCTCACCCGGTCGGTTGGTCATCTCCAACCGATCGGGTGATGCACGCGTGTACCACCCGGTCTCTGCCGCAACTCATAAGGAAGTCACCCGACCGGTTCGCAGACCGGTTCAGTGGGGGCCTATTCTCTGTTTTCTCAAGCAAAATGCCAACCGATCGGGTGACTCTCACCCGATCGGTTCATCTGTAGCTGAAGACACGGACGCCGAACCGATCGATTCACCCGACTGCTCCAAGATCCAACCGGTCACTCAAGAACTCACCCGACCGGTTCTTGTGATCGGGTGAAAGCTCACCGAAGGCGACGGCCAAAGCAACAAGCGGCTCACCCCATCGGTTGATGTTTCAACCGATCGGGTGGCCTTTTCTTCCGCTTTCGCGCACCGCTGCTCATTCATTGAAGATCTGCTATCATTCCAGAAGGATTTTGGGTGATCTCTTATTTTTCTAGCGTCGGCATCGTCAGTTCTGGACCCGAACTGTTAAGGTTTTTTGGGGGGTTTATAAATAGAAGTTGGGGGACGACTTGGGGGACTTCTTCCTCAGTTTTTCTAGGGCTTTTTGCCCCTTTTTCTTGTAAGTTTAGATTAGGTTAGATTAGCTTTTATATTGCAATAAATCTTGTATTGGATTGACGATTCAACTCAAGATAAGTATTTTCCTCTCTTTTTCTCCATTGTTTGTATTGTGTTTATTTTGCTTGATGGTGAAAGTTTATATGTCTTTTGTGCTGTTTGTTTATATGTTATTCACCATTGAGTAGTTTTGATGAACCCTAATACGGGTTAGGGTAGGATTGTTGCTTGGATATTTACATTAGACTTGGTTGCATGGCACGTGTTCGATGAAATGTGTCAATGAGGATTTCTAGCAATCTGGGTCCAATTCGTACGGCGACACACTAGATGTGTTGGGGATTGGGGTCCGGTGCTTGTCCTGTCAAGATCCGCTTCGATGTATTGCTAGAAATCACATTTGACCTATTTGGCCATTAGGGTTACGCGGGGGTGTTTCATTGTCATTGGCGGGAGAAAGACCGCCTCTGACCGTCGGGCCAAGGGGGAATAAACTTGGCGGTTGACCCCCTAGCCATAGCTCACGCCCCGAGCGTTGACATCGAGTCCTCGCACGTGGGAGCGGCTTGGACAAAGTGTTGGGAGATATCATTGTGGCCTTAATGCTCCCGGTTGCGGAAGGTGTTAATGGACACGGGAGTGCCCACCGTCCGGAACGGGTAGGCCTAGCGTGCTTGTCACCGACCGGAATATCGGGATATGGACGCTAGGTACCACCTTTTGGGACAATGTCTCACCCTGGATCAAGTCAAATGCCAAGTGTCATGAATGCTCTAGCCCGTGTTAGCGGGGATTCATTTCGCGTCTTTTTATTTCTTCTCTTATTTCTACACTTCCACCCACATTATCCGCGTAGCTAGCACACAACCTAGGCGAGGCTAGTAGCCATTCAAGCCATCCACCTCCCTGTGTTCGATAATCCCGCACCCTACACTAACCGTGCACTTGCGGTAAAACGACACCGCGCCCATACCGTAAACGGGGCGCCGGTCAAGTTTTTGGCGCCGTTGCCGGGGAGGCGTTCGGTTTGATATTAGCTTAGCTTGGGTTCGTTAGACTACGCATAAAAACAAAAAAAATTTTGAAAAAAAATATATATTCAATAATCAAGAAATTTTTCCCCCACCATTATATTATCTTTTTGTTATTTTCTTGTGCTATTGACGCTCCTCTCTAGTTTTCTTATTTTTGTTGTCCAGGTATCTTTGATATTACCATGTGGAGATCAAATTTCGATGCTCAGATGGGAGGATACGATCCTTATCCAGTTGTGGTTTGTTAGACTTGTGGGATGGCGGGGCACGTGTATTATGATTGCCCATATACGCTTGAGAGCCTCCCCCTACACCAAGGCCATACATTTTCCCACAACCATTGCCCAAACACCTCCCATCCATTTCCTCAACCTTATATCCCTCCACCAACACAAGAAGAATCAAGCCTCGTGTCTCTCCTTGAAAGTGCCATGTTTAACCAAGGCCAAATGTTACAAAACTTGATGGTACCAATCACCGAGCCTACACCGAGGAGAGAGGATGAAGGAGAGGATATACCCACTTTCATGGTTGAGACCACCATCTCATCGGCCACCATAGACACATCTCATACCGATGCCCCAATTTTCCCACACTACCACTTGGATGACGAAGCATTTCTCTAGGATGGGGAGATTTTTTGATGATGATAGTGAGGATGGGGAGATTTCTCTAGGATCTGTGGGAGAGACTTGTCATCTTTATTTGGATACCCCATATGAGTCCTATGAGAGCACCGAGGAGACCACAGAGCTTATGCATACCGGCGAGGAGGATGTGCGTCAGGACGACGACACCACGACCACATACGAGGGTCCGCTCCACATCCACCTCCACAGCCATCTCTGTCACAGCTTCCTCCTTGGTCGGTGGTCAACCATGAGGATGTCATTCAGGACATCGAGCAGATGGATAAGCATGAGCATATCGTCGAGGAGGATGTGCATGAGGGCTTGGATACGATCGTCCACTTCATGGAGCCCGAGCCACATCTACCTCTACCGTCACGCTCCACTTCTTCTGCGGCTGAGCATCTACTTGAGCATATTGCCCCTATTCAGGAGATTTTCATACTCACTCTCACTCCACATTTGAGTCTCGCTTTTCACGTCCTATTTCTTTAGACTCATATATTTTTGACACGCCATATCTCTCACAGGACACAGGATCGACTTCCCTTGAGGTATGCTGCGGTGTGTCATCGCCTGGAGAGCAACTTCACATGGTGAGCGGGGATTTGATCGTCGCTAGCACAGAGGATATCATACCATTTCCAGGGAGTGTTCGCCACATTTCATATATTTTACCATCATTTACCGGCGACTATCTCTGGGATACATTTATTTTGGGAAATAATTTCTTGCCATGGACTAATGCACCTCATCCTTTGCAGGTCACAGGTGGTTACCTACTAAGGATGCTTGGAGGTGCATTGCTTGGGTCCATTGGCACACGTGGCACAGCGCTTCTGGCGGAGCCACAGAAGGAGCAGTTAGAGCAGCTACCTGCCCCACTTCAGATCTTGGATCCGCCTATGCTCAGGTGTATCCTAATCCAGTAGTGTAAAAATTTACCGCTTTCTAGTTTAGATTTGAATAATCTCGTCTCCTCTCATTAGCAAGGGGAGCGTATCTAGGATTTGCTTTTGCATCTTAATAACCCTTCATGCCGTGCCCTTCTATCATTTCACCCCTCATCCTCTTCCGAGGAGAACGATCAGACTGTCTCTCCTGCATTCTTATATCTTTCTTTTCCGATTTTCCCCTAGCATATTTCTGCATCACATTGATCATATCATTTTGCTAGCATTGTCATGTTCAGCTTGGGGGAAATCGACGTTTGTGTGCATTTTTTCGTGTGTCGTTGTCGCGTGTTTGTGTCTTTGAGTCCTTCGTCGTGTTTTATATCTTTTATTCTGTATGTTTCTTTTTCTTTATTTTCCAGTTTCGTTCGTGTGTTTTTCGTGTTTTTCATTTTTTTTGTGTCGGTGTGTAACTCCCCCCCCCATTTTCATTGCCCTCCCGTATTCACTACTATTGCATTGAGGACAATGCAAGTTTCAGCTTGGGGGAGTCACACTTCGTGCGTCATTTGTCTCTTTTTCTTCGCTATTTGAGTCGTTTTTCTCCGTCTTTTTCTTTTTCTTTTTCTTTTTCTTTTCTTCTTTTTATCTCTTTCTCCTAGAGATGAACCCTATGATGAATTGCCACGAAAATCACACGCGCACCTTGCACGGCTTCGATAATCACATTCACTAACCTCAGGAAGCCGAGTCCTCTTGCATTTCATGCATCGTGGGTCCACTTAGCTTTCTTGAGAGTCGTGTGTCGTGACTAGCATTTGGTGTGCTTCTACCTTATGATTATGTTTTATATACCTATCCTTGGTTTACCCCTAGATTATCGTGCTTCGATTTGAACATGCGGTATTTGCTTCTACTATCTGCTTCTATACGCATGCTATATTTATATCGTATATTTCAATTCGCATGTGTCGGGATTCCACAACTAAGGACTAGGATAACCCATTTAGCCTATGCTCCAATTAGCGAGAATAGTTTCCTTTGCCCAAGTGTTTAGATTCCGATTTCTTTTTTTGTTTTACTTGGTGCAAATCCCCTCGTCGTGTACCGTTCTCCCACTTGGAGAGTACACATGTAAATATCCCAATATCCAAAAATCCAAAAAAAGAGAGAAAAGAAAAACCCAAAAAAAAAAGAAAAGAGAAAAAAAATGTATATCCAAAAATCCAAAAAAAATACAAATACCCAAAACCCAAAAAAAAAATTCCCGTGTGAATATTTTTTCCTACTTGCCGAGAATAAAGGGAAGGCGAGAATTTGCACCGAGTGTTCTACTCCACATCATCTCAACCCCCATCGTTTTCAAAAACACTTGGCTTAGGAACTTTTTAGCCATTATCTAGGCTTTAGTGTGGTGATTTCCTTAACCCTAGTTGTGGAGTCCCTAACGCATGATATGTTTCGATTCTCTCTCTATTCTCATGCATGCTTGAACCATATATTCGCCGCTTGATTCAATTCGAATCGATATTTGGGTCATATCTTGGATTTGTGTATATCAAGCTTTATTGCACAATGTAGATAGTGACACCGTTTGCTAGCACACGACCACGCTCACTCGCGCTTCACCGTGTGGGCCCACGGCACTCGTCTGGACTCGTATTCCTTGGTTTAGTGATGTGATTTGGCGTTCGCTTGCTTGGTGTGTCATCTTTGATTTTGTTGGCCCTAACGGGTGATCTAGGATATAGAGTTTTCTTTTTCTTTCTTCCTCTCTATTTTTCCCTTCCGAGCTCCTACTCTCACTCGTCTTCCTCGAGGACGAGGAAGAGTTCAGCTTGGGGGATTTTGACGTGCGTTTATATTTCATATATTCACGCACGTTTTCTTTTGTGTTTCTCCGTGTTTTTCCGCCATCTTTTATTCGTTTTCTTGTATTTTCTCGTTTTCTTTCACTTTTCTTTGTTTATCCATGATTGCAGGGGATTGACCATGTCGGGGACGTTTAACGATGATATCCCAAGTCCCCGGAGCAACGGGAGAAGTCACGCATGATCCAGTGGGTCAAACGTCGAAGAATTCATCTTTCAGCCCCTCACCCGGTCGGTTGGTCATCTCCAACCGATCGGGTGATGCACGCGTGTACCACCCGGTCTCTGCCGCAACTCATAAGGAAGTCACCCGACCGGTTCGCAGACCGGTTCAGTGGGGGCCTATTCTCTGTTTCTCAAGCAAAATGCCAACCGATCGGGTGACTCTCACCCGATCGGTTCATCTGTAGCTGAAGACACGGACGCCGAACCGATCGATTCACCCGACTGCTCCAAGATCCAACCGGTCACTCAAGAACTCACCCGACCGGTTCTTGTGATCGGGTGAAAGCTCACCGAAGGCGACGGCCAAAGCAACAAGCGGCTCACCCCATCGGTTGATGTTTCAACCGATCGGGTGGCCTTTTCTTCCGCTTTCGCGCACCGCTGCTCATTCATTGAAGATCTGCTATCATTCCAGAAGGATTTTGGGTGATCTCTTATTTTTCTAGCGTCGGCATCGTCGTTAGCTTTCCAACGATAGGTCGCATGCCCAAATCCGATTTTTCTAGATTTTTCTGGAATTTTTTGAGCGCAGCTATGTGCTGAAACTTGTGCTGTCTGAAGTTTCACTTCAACCGATCGGTTGACTTATCAACCGACCGGGTGAGGTCTGTTTCTGCGTATCTGAGCTCTCTGTTTATTCCACCCGATCGGGTGAGTTTCCACCCGATTGGGTGGGCCTTTTTTGACAGTTCTGGACGCGAACTGTTAAGGTTTTTTGGGGGGTTTATAAATAGAAGTTGGGGGACGACTTGGGGGACTTCTTCCTCAGTTTTCTAGGGCTTTTTGCCCCTTTTTCTTGTAAGTTTAGATTAGGTTAGATTAGCTTTTATATTGCAATAAATCTTGTATTGGATTGACGATTCAACTCAAGAAATCACATTTGACCTATTTGGCCATTAGGGTTACGCGGGGGTGTTTCATTGTCATTGGCGGGAGAAAGACCGCCTCTGACCGTCGGGCCAAGGGGGAATAAACTTGGCGGTTGACCCCCTAGCCATAGCTCACGCCCCGAGCGTTGACATCGAGTCCTCGCACGCGGGAGCGGCTTGGACAAAGTGTTGGGAGATATCATTGTGGCCTTAATGCTCCCGGTTGCGGAAGGTGTTAATGGACACGGGAGTGCCCACCGTCCGGAACCGGGTAGGCCTAGCGTGCTTGTCACCGACCGGAATATCGGGATATGGACGCTAGGTACCACCTTTTGGGACAATGTCTCACCCTGGATCAAGTCAAATGCCAAGTGTCATGAATGCTCTAGCCCGTGTTAGCGGGGATTCATTTCGCGTCTTTTTATTTCTTCTCTTATTTCTACACTTCCACCCACATTATCCGCGTAGCTAGCACACAACCTAGGCGAGGCTAGTAGCCATTCAAGCCATCCACCTCCCTGTGTTCGATAATCCCGCACCCTACACTAACCGTGCACTTGCGGTAAAACGACACCGCGCCCATACCGTAAACGGGGCGCCGGTCAAGTTTTTGGCGCCGTTGCCGGGGAGGCGTTCGGTTTGATATTAGCTTAGCTTGGGTTCGTTAGACTACGCATAAAAACAAAAAAAAATTTTGAAAAAAAATATATATTCAATAATCAAGAAATTTTTCCCCCACCATTATATTATCTTTTTGTTATTTTCTTGTGCTATTGACGCTCCTCTCTAGTTTTCTTATTTTTGTTGTCCAGGTATCTTTGATATTACCATGTGGAGATCAAATTTCGATGCTCAGATGGGAGGATACGATCCTTATCCAGTTGTGGTTTGTTAGACTTGTGGGATGGCGGGGCACGTGTATTATGATTGCCCATATACGCTTGAGAGCCTCCCCCTACACCAAGGCCATACATTTTCCCACAACCATTGCCCAAACACCTCCCATCCATTTCCTCAACCTTATATCCCTCCACCAACACAAGAAGAATCAAGCCTCGTGTCTCTCCTTGAAAGTGCCATGTTTAACCAAGGCCAAATGTTACAAAACTTGATGGTACCAATCACCGAGCCTACACCGAGGAGAGAGGATGAAGGAGAGGATATACCCACTTTCATGGTTGAGACCACCATCTCATCGGCCACCATAGACACATCTCATACCGATGCCCCAATTTTCCCACACTACCACTTGGATGACGAAGCATTTCTCTAGGATGGGGAGATTTTTTGATGATGATAGTGAGGATGGGGAGATTTCTCTAGGATCTGTGGGAGAGACTTGTCATCTTTATTTGGATACCCCATATGAGTCCTATGAGAGCACCGAGGAGACCACAGAGCTTATGCATACCGGCGAGGAGGATGTGCGTCAGGACGACGACACCACGACCACATACGAGGGGTCCGCTCCACATCCACCTCCACAGCCATCTCTGTCACAGCTTCCTCCTTGGTCGGTGGTCAACCATGAGGATGTCATTCAGGACATCGAGCAGATGGATAAGCATGAGCATATCGTCGAGGAGGATGTGCATGAGGGCTTGGATACGATCGTCCACTTCATGGAGCCCGAGCCACATCTACCTCTACCGTCACGCTCCACTTCTTCTGCGGCTGAGCATCTACTTGAGCATATTGCCCCTATTCAGGGAGATTTTCATACTCACTCTCACTCCACATTTGAGTCTCGCTTTTCACGTCCTATTTCTTTAGACTCATATATTTTTGACACGCCATATCTCTCACAGGACACAGGATCGACTTCCCTTGAGGTATGCTGCGGTGTGTCATCGCCTGGAGAGCAACTTCACATGGTGAGCGGGGATTTGATCGTCGCTAGCACAGAGGATATCATACCATTTCCAGGGAGTGTTCGCCACATTTCATATATTTTACCATCATTTACCGGCGACTATCTCTGGGATACATTTATTTTGGGAAATAATTTCTTGCCATGGACTAATGCACCTCATCCTTTGCAGGTCACAGGTGGTTACCTACTAAGGATGCTTGGAGGTGCATTGCTTGGGTCCATTGGCACACGTGGCACAGCGCTTCTGGCGGAGCCACAGAAGGAGCAGTTAGAGCAGCTACCTGCCCCACTTCAGATCTTGGATCCGCCTATGCTCAGGTGTATCCTAATCCAGTAGTGTAAAAATTTACCGCTTTCTAGTTTAGATTTGAATAATCTCGTCTCCTCTCATTAGCAAGGGGAGCGTATCTAGGATTTGCTTTTGCATCTTAATAACCCTTCATGCCGTGCCCTTCTATCATTTCACCCCTCATCCTCTTCCGAGGAGAACGATCAGACTGTCTCTCCTGCATTCTTATATCTTTCTTTTCCGATTTTCCCCTAGCATATTTCTGCATCACATTGATCATATCATTTTGCTAGCATTGTCATGTTCAGCTTGGGGGAAATCGACGTTTGTGTGCATTTTTTCGTGTGTCGTTGTCGCGTGTTTGTGTCTTTGAGTCCTTCGTCGTGTTTTATATCTTTTATTCTGTATGTTTCTTTTTCTTTATTTTCCAGTTTCGTTCGTGTGTTTTTCGTGTTTTCATTTTTTTGTGTCGGTGTGTAACTCCCCCCCCCATTTTCATTGCCCTCCCGTATTCACTACTATTGCATTGAGGACAATGCAAGTTTCAGCTTGGGGGAGTCACACTTCGTGCGTCATTTGTCTCTTTTTCTTCGCTATTTGAGTCGTTTTTCTCCGTCTTTTTCTTTTTCTTTTTCTTTTTCTTTTCTTCTTTTTATCTCTTTCTCCTAGAGATGAACCCTATGATGAATTGCCACGAAAATCACACGCGCACCTTGCACGGCTTCGATAATCACATTCACTAACCTCAGGAAGCCGAGTCCTCTTGCATTTCATGCATCGTGGGTCCACTTAGCTTTCTTGAGAGTCGTGTGTCGTGACTAGCATTTGGTGTGCTTCTACCTTATGATTATGTTTATATACCTATCCTTGGTTTACCCCTAGATTATCGTGCTTCGATTTGAACATGCGGTATTTGCTTCTACTATCTGCTTCTATACGCATGCTATATTTATATCGTATATTTCAATTCGCATGTGTCGGGATTCCACAACTAAGGACTAGGATAACCCATTTAGCCTATGCTCCAATTAGCGAGAATAGTTTCCTTTGCCCAAGTGTTTAGATTCCGATTTCTTTTTTTGTTTTACTTGGTGCAAATCCCCTCGTCGTGTACCGTTCTCCCACTTGGGAGAGTACACATGTAAATATCCCAATATCCAAAAATCCAAAAAAAGAGAGAAAAGAAAAACCCAAAAAAAAAAGAAAAGAGAAAAAAAAATGTATATCCAAAAATCCAAAAAAAATACAAATACCCAAAACCCAAAAAAAAAATTCCCGTGTGAATATTTTTTCCTACTTGCCGAGAATAAAGGGAAGGCGAGAATTTGCACCGAGTGTTCTACTCCACATCATCTCAACCCCCATCGTTTTCAAAAACACTTGGCTTAGGAACTTTTTAGCCATTATCTAGGCTTTAGTGTGGTGATTTCCTTAACCCTAGTTGTGGAGTCCCTAACGCATGATATGTTTCGATTCTCTCTCTATTCTCATGCATGCTTGAACCATATATTCGCCGCTTGATTCAATTCGAATCGATATTTGGGTCATATCTTGGATTTGTGTATATCAAGCTTTATTGCACAATGTAGATAGTGACACCGTTTGCTAGCACACGACCACGCTCACTCGCGCTTCACCGTGTGGGCCCACGGCACTCGTCTGGACTCGTATTCCTTGGTTTAGTGATGTGATTTGGCGTTCGCTTGCTTGGTGTGTCATCTTTGATTTTGTTGGCCCTAACGGGTGATCTAGGATATAGAGTTTTCTTTTCTTTCTTCCTCTCTATTTTTCCCTTCCGAGCTCCTACTCTCACTCGTCTTCCTCGAGGACGAGGAAGAGTTCAGCTTGGGGGATTTTGACGTGCGTTTATATTTCATATATTCACGCACGTTTTCTTTTGTGTTTCTCCGTGTTTTTCCGCCATCTTTTATTCGTTTTCTTGTATTTTCTCGTTTTCTTTCACTTTTCTTTGTTTATCCATGATTGCAGGGGATTGACCATGTCGGGGACGTTTAACGATGATATCCCAAGTCCCCGGAGCAACGGGAGAAGTCACGCATGATCCAGTGGGTCAAACGTCGAAGAATTCATCTTTCAGCCCCTCACCCGGTCGGTTGGTCATCTCCAACCGATCGGGTGATGCACGCGTGTACCACCCGGTCTCTGCCGCAACTCATAAGGAAGTCACCCGACCGGTTCGCAGACCGGTTCAGTGGGGGCCTATTCTCTGTTTTCTCAAGCAAAATGCCAACCGATCGGGTGACTCTCACCCGATCGGTTCATCTGTAGCTGAAGACACGGACGCCGAACCGATCGATTCACCCGACTGCTCCAAGATCCAACCGGTCACTCAAGAACTCACCCGACCGGTTCTTGTGATCGGGTGAAAGCTCACCGAAGGCGACGGCCAAAGCAACAAGCGGCTCACCCCATCGGTTGATGTTTCAACCGATCGGGTGGCCTTTTCTTCCGCTTTCGCGCACCGCTGCTCATTCATTGAAGATCTGCTATCATTCCAGAAGGATTTTGGGTGATCTCTTATTTTTCTAGCGTCGGCATCGTCGTTAGCTTTCCAACGATAGGTCGCATGCCCAAATCCGATTTTTCTAGATTTTTCTGGAATTTTTGAGCGCAGCTATGTGCTGAAACTTGTGCTGTCTGAAGTTTCACTTCAACCGATCGGTTGACTTATCAACCGACCGGGTGAGGTCTGTTTCTGCGTATCTGAGCTCTCTGTTTATTCCACCCGATCGGGTGAGTTTCCACCCGATTGGGTGGGCCTTTTTTGACAGTTCTGGACGCGAACTGTTAAGGTTTTTTGGGGGGTTTATAAATAGAAGTTGGGGGACGACTTGGGGGACTTCTTCCTCAGTTTTTCTAGGGCTTTTTGCCCCTTTTTCTTGTAAGTTTAGATTAGGTTAGATTAGCTTTTATATTGCAATAAATCTTGTATTGGATTGACGATTCAACTCAAGATAAGTATTTTCCTCTCTTTTTTTCCATTGTTTGTATTGTGTTTATTTTGCTTGGTGGTGAAAGTTTATATGTCTTTTGTGCTGTTTGTTTATATGTTATTCACCATTGAGTAGTTTTGATGAACCCTAATACGGGTTAGGGTAGGATTGTTGCTTGGATATTTACATTAGACTTGGTTGCATGGCACGTGTTCGATGAAATGTGTCAATGAGGATTTCTAGCAATCTGGGTCCAATTCGTACGGCGACACACTAGATGTGTTAATGCTCCCGGTTGCGGAAGGTGTTAATGGACACGGGAGTGCCCACCGTCCGGAACCGGGTAGGCCTAGCGTGCTTGTCACCGACCGGAATATCGGGATATGGACGCTAGGTACCACCTTTTGGGACAATGTCTCACCCTGGATCAAGTCAAATGCCAAGTGTCATGAATGCTCTAGCCCGTGTTAGCGGGGATTCATTTCGCGTCTTTTTATTTCTTCTCTTATTTCTACACTTCCACCCACATTATCCGCGTAGCTAGCACACAACCTAGGCGAGGCTAGTAGCCATTCAAGCCATCCACCTCCCTGTGTTCGATAATCCCGCACCCTACACTAACCGTGCACTTGCGGTAAAACGACACCGCGCCCATACCGTAAACGGGGCGCCGGTCAATAACATTGAGTAATATTTATTCGATCAAGATATCCTGATCAAGAAGATCGACTCGGTTAAGATTTGATTCGGAGGATCGGTCTAATCGGGAATTGATTAGGAGGAATCGATTTGATTAAGACATATGATTTATTACGACCATGATCTGATTTTAGAAAATTGATGTAGTTAAGGTTAGCTATGTTTGGGAAGATCTGACAAGATGTTTAGATCAGGATCATATTGCATAATCGATTTGGTCAAGGTATTCTTGATCAATAGGATCAGTTTGGCCCAGATGTAATTTGATTAATATGATTTCGCCCCAGCATCCAACGTCAACCACAGGTTAGAGGAGATAATAACGCGATCGTTAAGTCGCGTACTCGAGCTATAATAATAATAAAAATCATATATAACAGAACCTCTAATAACTCTCTATACTAATTAAATATGTATGAACTACGAATAGATAAAAACAGGCCATTACATCCAGACGGGCATTGTTGAGCACTGAAAGCTTCCGCTACGGAATCCATCAAGGAGATTATGCAAGGTTTACAGACATTGTATATAATTCAAATGCAATTGGAAAACCATATTCGTACCTGAAGCAAACAAGGAAGATCTTGGGAGCGCTACCGAGCTCATTTCGTTCCAAAGTCACAGCCATCCAAGAAGCAAAGGATCCTGCAAAGCTAAGCATGGAGGAATTGCTAGGAAACCTGATGTCCCATGCACTTGAAATAAAGTCCAATGAATCTAGAGAGAAGTCTGAGACAAATTCTCCTAACACACTAGCTTTCAATGCAGAAGAAGAAGAAGAAGAAGATCTTGATGAGGAGCAGGCACTGATGGTTAAAGGATTTAAGAAATACATCAAGACTTCTCGAGAAAGGGCAGACATGCAAAAAAGGGTTAATCGCGCTAACAAGTTCAATCCTGCTAATACTTTATCTGAACAAAATACTACTAAGACTATGCATTGTTTTCAATGCAGGAAGCAGGGACATTTTATGAAAAACTGCACACAAGGAAAGAATAACTCTGCAGAGAAGAAAGGAAAATCTTTGGCGGTAACGTGGGATGAGGATAGCGAGGATTAGACTCAGGAGGAGACTGCCCACTTCTCTATTTGCTTGATGGGAGACATATATAAAGTAAAATCTAACTCTAAGAATGATATTATGAACATGTGGAAAAATATGCATGATGAAATTGATGTGTTAGATCTGCTGTAGAATCTCTAAACGAGGGTAATTTTGAATTACAGCAAGATAACTACAACATGTCACTAGAAGTTGATAATTAAAAGCTAAAATGATACATATAAAGCTACCATTGCTATTTTTTAAAAAGAAAAATCTAGTGTGCCTGAAAAAGTTGAATGCAAACCATGTCCTACACTTATGAGTGAAAATAAAATGTGTAAAGAAAAAGTTATAGAGCTAGAAAAGAAAATAGGGAATTATAAAAAGAATGAGAAAGAAAATAAAACGGCTTTTGTCAGCAAATGTACCATGCTTGTTAATGAAAACATGTATTTAAAATCTAAAGTATCTGATCTTGAGCTAACCATTAAAAAATTTGGTGTTGGAAAGCAATCTTTAGACATTATTCTTGTATATCAGATGCATGGCAACAATAGGCGTGGTTTAGGATATGGAAATAAAATGTATGAAAAGCCAAGAGTTAACAAAAAGATTCAAAAAGAAACATGAGTTGGAAGAAGTGTGTTTCCAAAATGATATACATGTGGGTGTGTTGGTCATGCATATTGCAATTGCAAGCACACAAACACGAATATAAAATTTAAGCTAAGTGACCGACGCCCCGTTTACGACTTGGGCGCGGTGTTATTTTACCGCAAGTGCACAGTTAGTGTAGGGTGGGTTTATCGAACTCAGAGAGGTGGATGGCTTGAAAGGCTACTATCCTCGCCTAGGTTGTGTGCTAGCAACACGAATAATATGGGTGGAAGTGTAGAAATAAAAGAAAGAAATAAAAGACACGAAATGAATCTCCGCTAACACGGGCTAGAGCATTCATGACACTTGGCATTTGACTTGACCCAGGGTGAGACATTGTCACAAAAGGTGGTACCTAGCGTCCATGGCCCGATATTCCGGTCGGTGCCTAGTACGCTAGACCGACCCGGTTCCGGACGGTGGGCATTCCCATGTCCAGTAACACTTTCCGCAACCGGGAGCATTAAGGCCACAATGATAACTCCCAACATTTCGTCCAAGCCGTTCCCACACGCGAGGACTCAATGTCTACACTAGGGGTGTGAGCTGTGGCTAGGGAGTCAACCACCAAGTTTATTCCCCCTTGGCCCGACGGTCAGAGGCGGTCTTTTTCCCGCCAATGACAATGAAACACCCACGCGTAACCCTAATGGCCAAACAGATCGAATGTGATTTCTAGCAATACATCAAAGCAGATCTTGACTGGACAAGACACCGGACCCCAATCCCCAACACAACTAGTGTGTTGCCATACGAATTGGACTCAGATTGCTAGAAATCCCCATTGACACATTTCATCGAACACATGCCATACAACCAAGCCAAATGAGACAACCCAAGCATCAATCCTACCCTAACCCGTATTAGGGTTCATCAAGAGCTACTCAATGGTGAAGAACATAAAAAAAAAGCAATAAAAATGACAAACACACATTCACCATTGAGCAAAATGAAAACAATACAAAACAATGGAAAACAAGAGAAAGAAATACTTATCTTGAGTTTGAATCTTCAATCCAATACAAGATTTATTGATCAAAAGACCTAATCTAAACTAATATAAACCCCCCCAGCAAAGGGGCTGAAAAAGCCCTCAAAAACTGAAGAAGATCCCCTTTGAGTCGGCCAACCTCGTGTATTTATAGCCCCCCTTCGAAACCCTAATGGTTCGGGTCCCAAACCCGCAGAAAAATCATCACCGATCGGTTAATGAGTCAACCGTTCGGGTGAGAACTTTGAAGATTTTCAACCGGGCGCTGAGGCGAGCGGGTGGCATGATCGGGTCTCGTTCGAGGAATTGCGGCTACAAGTGAACCGATCGGGTAAAATGTCACCCGATTGGTTGGAATTCAACTCCAATTTCCAGAGAGAGAGGTCGGTTTGAACAGGTCGGTGTCCCAGTCGGTTGCACTTTCGTTGCTTTAGCGGCTGACCGGGTCGTGCACGCGTGCATCACCCGATCGGTTGGCCTATCCAACCGATCGGGTGGGGGCTGAAAGATGGCGATCTTCGTCGTTTGGCCCCTGGATCACGCGTGACTTCTCCCATTGCTCCGGGGACTCATGATATCATCGTTTTTGTCCCCTACGCCAGCAAACTCCTGCAAACATACAAAAACACGAAAAAGTGAAAGAAAACACGAAAACACGAAAAAACGAATACAAGACGGCAGAAAATAGCGGAAAAACACAGAGGAAAACGTGTGTGAATATATGAAATATAAACGCACGTCAAAATCCCCCAAGCTGAACCCTTACTCATCCTCGAGGAAGACAAGCGAGAGTAGGAGCTCGGCGGGAGAAAATAGAGAGGAAGAGAGAAAGAAGAGAACTCTAAATCCTAAATCGTCCGTCAGGGCCAACAAAACCAAAAACAACACACCAAGCAAGCAACCGCCAAATCACATCACTAAACTAAGGAATACGAGTCCAGACAAGTGTCGTGGGCCCACACTGTGAAGCGCGAGTGAGTGTGGTCGTGTGCTAGCAGTCGGTGTTACTATCTACATCGTGCAATAGGCTCCATATACACAAATCCAAGAATTGACCCAAATATCGATTCAATTTGAAATTGCGGCGAATAAAAGCTCAAGCATGCATGAGAAGAGTATAAGAATAGAAGCATATCATGCATCGAGGATTCCACAACTAGGGACAAGAAAATCACCACACTACAGCCTAGATAATAGCTAAAAAGGTCCTAAGCCAAGTGTTTTCGAAAACGATGGTGGTTGAGATAATGTGGAGTAGAACACTCGGTGCAATTTTTCGCCTTCCCTTTATTCCTGGTAGATAGGAGAAATATTCACAAGGAATTTTTTTTTTTGGGTTTTGGGTATTTGTATTTTTTTTCTCTTTTCTTTTCTTTTTGGCTTTTTCTTTTCTCTCTTTTTTGGATTTTTGGATTTTTGGTCTATATACATGTGTACTCTCCCAAGTGGGAGAACGGTACACGACGAGGGGATTTGCACCAAGTAAAATAAAAAGTGAAATCGGATTCTAAACATTTGGGGAAAGGAAATATTTCTCGCAAATCAGAGCATAGGCTAAATGGGTTATCCTAGTCCTTAATTGTGGAATCCCGACACATGCAAATTGAAACATACGATATGTATAATACATGCATATAGAAGCAGGCAGTAGAAGCAAATACTGCATATTCAAATCGAAACATGAAAATCTAGGGGTCAACCAAGGATATGAATATAAATCAAAATCACAAAGTAGAAGTACACCACCAGCTAGCCACGACTCACGACTCACAAAAGCAAGTGGACATACGAAGCATGAAATGCAGTAGGACTCGGCTTCCTAGGGTTAGTGAATGTGATTATCGAAGCCATGCTAGGTGTGTGTGTAGTTTTGTGGAAATTCATCATATGGGGTCATCTCTAGGAGAGAGAGGACAAAAGAAGAGAAGAAAAAGAAAAACACGAAGAAAACGACTCAAAAACGAAGAAAAACGACACAAATGACGCACGAAGTGCGACTCCCCCAAGCTGAAACTTGCATTGCCCTCAATGCAATAGTAGTAAATACGGGAGGGCAACGAAAATGGGGGGGGAAATACGCACCGACACAAAAAAGTGAAAAACATGAAAAACACATGAACGAAACTAAAAAAATAAAGAAACAGAAACACTCAAATAAAAGATATAAAACACGACAAAAGAACACATAGACACAGACACACAACAACGACACGCGAAAACATGCACACAAATCGATTTCCCCCAAGCTGAACATGACAATGATAACGAAATGATATGATCAATGTGATGCAGAAATATGCTAGGGGAAAATCGGAAAAGAAAAGAAAGAAATCAAAATACAGGAGAGATGGTGTGCTCATTCTCCTCAGAAGAGGATGTGGGGTGTGCGCGGTAGAAGTGAAAGAAGGGCATGACATGATGGGTTATTATGATGCAAAAGCAAATCCTAGATACGCTCCCCTTGCTAATGAGAGGAGACGAGATTATTCAAATCTAAACTAGAAAGTGGTAAATTTTTACACTACTGGATTAGGATACACCTGAGCATAGGCGGATCCAAGATCTGAAGTGGGGCAGGTAGCTGCTCTAACTGCTCCTTCTGTGGCTCCGCCAGAAGCGCTGTGCCACGTGTGCCAATGGACCCAAGCAATGCACCTCCAAGCATCCTTAGTAGGTAACCACCTGTGACCTGCAAAGGACGAGGTGCATTAGTCCATGGCAAGAAATTATTTCCCAAAATAAATGTATCCCAGAGATAATCGTCAACATGAGATGGAAAAATAATAAAAGGGTGACGAATACTCCCCGAGAATGGGTCGCTATCCTCTGTACTAGCAACGACAAAATCCTCGCTCTCCATGAGAAGTGGCTCTCCAGGTGGTGACACACCACAGCATACCTCAAGGGAAGTAGATCCTGTGTCCTGCGAGAGATATGGTGTGTCAAATATATATGAGTCTAAAGAAATAGGAAGTGAAAAGCGAGACTCAAAAGTAGAGTGAGAGTGAGTATGAAAATCTCCCTGAATAGGGGTAATATACTCAAGTAGATGCTCAGCCGCAGAAGAAGCGGAGCGTGACGGTAGAGGTATACATGGCTCGGGCTCCATGAAGTGGATGATCGTATCCAAGCCCTCATGCACATCCTCCTCGACGGTATGCATAAGCTCTGTAGTCTCCTCGGTGCTCTCGTAGGACTCATGCGGGGTATCCAAATCAAGACAAGAAGTCTTTCCCACAGATCCTAGAGAAGTCTCACCATCCTCACTATCATCATCAAAAAATGCTTCGTCATCCAAGTGGTAGTGATGGAAAAATGGGGTGTCGGCATGAGATGTGTCTATGGTGGCCGATGGCATGGTGGTCTCAACCATAAAAGTTGGTATATCCTCTCCTTCGTCCCCTCTCCTTGGTGTAGGCTCAGTGATTGGTGCCATCAAGTTTTGTAAGAATTGGCCTTGGTTAAACATGGCATTTTCAAGGAGGGACACGAGGTTTGATTCCTCTTGTGTTGGTGGAGGGATATAAGGTTGAGGAAATGGATGGGAGGTGTTTGGGAAATGGTTGTGGGAAAATGTTTGGCCTTGGTGTAGGGGGAGGCTCTCAAGCGTAAATGGCCAATCATAATACATGTGCCCCGCCATCCCACAAGTCTTACACACCACAACTGAATAAGGATCGTATCTTCCCATCTGAGCATCGAAATTTGATCTCCAGATGGTTACACTAAAGATACCTGGACAACGAAAATAAGAGAACTAGAGAGGAGCGTCAATAATACAAGAGAATAACATAAAGATAATATAATGGTGGGGGAAAAATTTCTCGGTTATTGTATTTGTTTTTTTATGTGTAGTCTAACGAACCCAATCTAAGCTAATATCAAACCGAACGCCTCCCCGGCAACGGCGCCAAATACTTGACCGGCGCCCCGTTTACGGCTTGGGCACGGTGTCGTTTTACCGCAAGTGCACGGTTAGTGTAGGGTGCGGGTTTATCAAACTCAGGGAGGTGGATGGCTTGAATGGCTACTAGCCTCGCCTAGGTTGTGTGCTAGCTACGCGAATAATATGGGTGGAAGTGTAGAAATAAAAGAAATAAATAAAAGACACGAAATGAATCCCCGCTAACACGGGCTAGAGCATTCATGACACTTGGCATTTGACTTGACCCAGGGTGAGACATTGCCCCAAAAGGTGGTACCTAGCGTCCATGGCCCGATATTCCGGTCGGTGCATAGTACGCTAGACCGACCCGGTTCCGGACGGTGGGCATTCCCATGTCCATTAACACTTTTCGCAACCGGGAGCATTAAGGCCACAATGATAACTACCAACATTTCGTCCAAGCCGTTCCCACGCGCGAGGACTCAATGTCTACACTAGGAGTGTGAGCTGTGGCTAGGGAGTCAACCGCCAAGTTTATTCCCCCTTGGCCCGACGGTTAGAGGCGGTCTTCCCGCCAATGACAATGAAACACCCCCGCGTAACCCTAATGGCCAAATAGATCGAATGTGATTTTTAGCAATACATCAAAGCAGATCTTGACTGGACAAGGCACTGGACCCCAATCCCCAACACAACTAGTTTGTTGCCATATGAATTGGACTCAGATTGCTAGAAATCCCCATTGACACATTTCATCGAACATATGCCATGCAACCAAGCCAAATGAGACAACCCAAGCATCAATTCTACCCTAACCCGTATTAGGGTTCATCAAGAGCTACTCAATGGTGAAGAACATAAAAGAAAACAATAAAAATGACAAACACACATTCACCATTGAGCAAAATGAAAACAATAAAAAAAATGGAAAACAAGAGAAAGAAATACTTATCTTGAGTTTGAATCTTCAATCCAATACAAGATTTATTGATTAAAAGACCTAATCTAAACTAACCTAAACCCCCCAGCAAAGGGGCTGAAAAAGCCCTCAAAAACTGAAGAAGATTTCCTTTGAGTCGGCCAACCTCGTGTATTTATAGCCCCCTTCGAAACCCTAATGGTTCGGGTCCCAAACCCGCAGAAAAATCATCACCCGATCGGTTGATGAGTCAACCGATCGGGTGAGAGCTTTGAAGATTTTCAACCGGGCGCTGAGGCGAGCGGGTGGCATGACTAGGTCTCGTTCGAGGAATTGCGGCTACTTGTGAACCGATCAGGTGAAATGTCACCCGATCGGTTGGAATTCAGCTCCAATTTCTAGAGAGAGAGGTCAGTTTGAACCGGTCAGCGACCCGGTCGGTTGACACTTTCGTTGCTTCAGCGGCTGACCGGGTCGTGCACACGTGCATCACCCGATCAGTTGGCCTATCCAGCCGATCGTGTGGGGGCTGAAAGATGGCGATCTTCGTTGTTTGGTCCCCTGGATCACGCATGACTCCTTCCGTTGCTCCGGAGACTCATGATATCGTCGTTTTATGTCCCATATGTCGGCAAACTCCTGCAAACATACAAAAACACGGAAAAGTGAAAGAAAACATGAAAACACGAGAAAACGAATACAACGACAGAAAATAGCGGAAAAACACAGAGGAAAATGTGCGTGAATATATGAAATATAAACGCACGTCACTAAGGGACAACAGTGTAAGTGGTACTTAGACTCTCACTGCTCAAGACACATGACTGGAGATAGCGAAATGTTCCTTAGCCTTATAAAGCATGAATGAGTAAGTGTTAATTTAGGGGACAATGGAAGATGCAAGGTAATTGGTAAGGGTGTTGTATGTAACGACGCCTTCCTGCTTACACATGTCATATGGGTGGAAAATCTAACACACAACCTCATTTCTATTAGTCAGCTATGCGACAAAGGTATGAAAGTTGAATTTGATTCAAAATTTTATAGAATTATTGATAGCTCCACAGGTGATGTTATAATTATAGCGAATAGAAATAAACAATGTTTATACTATCATGATTGAAGAATTAACTGTTTCTAAATGCTTGCTTGTCAGGGACGAAGAGGCCACGTTATGACACATGAGATTAGCATATGTAAGCATGTGATTGCTAAAGAAGCTGGAAAATAAAATTTTGGTAAGAGGACTACCGCATCAGACCTATGAGAATGGTAAGTTGTCAGTGGCATGCACAAACGGTAAGCAAACTAAATCTACTTTTTCTAGCATTAAAGAAGTTGCCACCACATGAACATTAGAGTAAGTGCACATGGATTTATTTGGACCCATCGATATTGCTAGCCTAGGAGGTAAAATTTTTTTTGTTTGGTATTGGTTGATGATTACTATAAGTACACGTGGGTTTACTTCCTAGCCAAAAAATCAGATTCCTTCGAAAATTTTCAGATTTTTTGTATACAAGTTTCTAATGAGTAAAATACTTCCATTATAAAACTTAGAAGTGATCATAGTGGTGAGTTTGAAAATGTAATCTTTGAAAATTATTTTATTGAAAAAGGAATTTTAGATGAATTCTCTTCTCCTAGAACACCCCAACAAAATGGAGTGGTCGAGAGAAAAAATCGACCATTAAAAGAGATGGCTAGTAGTATGCTACATGAATATAGCTTTCCTATGTCTTTTTGGGCTGAGGCCATTAGTACTGCATGCTATGTATACAATAGAGTAATGATTAAACCTTCATTTAACAAAAATTCTTACGAACTATGGCATGGCAACACTCCAGACATTTCTTATTTTAAAGTATTTGGATGCATGTGCTATATGCTAAACACTAGAGATAATCTTGGCACATTTGAATCCAAATCAGATTAGGGAGTGTTCGTGGGATATTCAACAATGAGCAGAGCATGCATGATATATAATAAACACACCCTAACTATTATTGAATCTATTCATGTTAAATTTGATGAATCTGAAAAAGGGTCTTTGGATTGTAGGGAAATGAAGGAGGAGGAAGTGTTGAGAAAGAAAGCAGTCCAAGGAACAACGAGGAGCAACCTGAAAGAAAAGAGGATGTTAGCACGTAAGAAATTCAGGAAGATGCAGTTAACAGATGATAGCTGAGATTTGATCCAAATCACCCACCAGACTTGATTATCGGTGAGGTAACGACAAGTATACGTACTCGTTCCTCTTTCATAAACCTTAGTGCTTTATGTATTTATGGGGATTTTATATCTGAAATAGAGCCTAAAGATGTAAAAATTGCATTAGGAGAGGAAAGTTGGGTTTTGGCCATGCAAGATAAATGGAACCAATTTGTTAGAAATAATGTTTGGAAATTAGTACCAAGACCCACTGATTATCTGGTAGTTTGCACAAAATGGGTGTTTAAAAATAAACTTGATGAATATGGAAATGTTATAAGAAACACGGAAAGATTTGTAGCTAAAGGATATAATCAAATTGAAGGCATTGATGTGGATGAAACTTTTGCTCGAGTTGATAGGTTAGAGTCCATTAGAATCTTGCTAGCTTTTGCAAGTTATAATGGTCTTAAACTAAAACAAATGTATGTAAAAAGTGCTTTTCTTAATGGCCACATAAAAGAAGATGTATTTTTCGAACAACACCTGGATTTGAAAGCCATGATTTTCCATACCATGTATACAAATTAGAGAAAGATTTGTATGGACTTAAGCAAGCTCCTAGGGCTTGGTATGACCGTTTTAGCACATACTTGTTGGAAATAATTTTAAAAAGGGTAATGCAGAAAATACATAATTTTTGTTGCATGAAAATGATGAATTTCTCATTGTACAATTTTATGTTGATGACATAATTTATGGTGCTACTAATGATCTTCTATATCAAAATTTTGAGAAAGTCGTGCATGATCAATTTGAAATGAGCCTTGTGTAACGACTGGTTTTCATGTATCGGGATTATTATATTATATATATATGTTTTGGTGGATTTTGTCCTCATGTGTGGTTTTCGTCTCCGTAGCTTTCATTTTCGATCGTTTCGTCGTGATTTTCCTAGCTTCTTCCGTTGATCGTCGATTTTGGAGTAAGTCATTCGTGACGGGCTCCATATCGGTCATATCTTATTGTTAGATCAAGCCTAGGAGTCTTAGGAATCGATCCTGGAGCTTCACGCTCCATTTCGGAACTTTCTGTGCACGTTAGCCGGTACAAGAAGGGGAACCAACCGACTAGATGACGATTTAGTCGGTCGGCAAACCTTCATGGACCGACTAGTTGGCTTTGTTAATTACTCAGGAGTTACTGTTTATCGTTAGTTGGTCTAAGAACATTTGTCGACCGACTAGGTTGCAAACTAGTCGGTCAGCAATCGTTCTTTAACCGACTAGCTCTATGATCATTTTTGATACCAAGTACTATTCATTCTTAGTCGGTCTAAGAACGTTCATCGACCGACTAGATGAGAAACTAGTCGGTCAGTAGTTGTTCTCTGACCGACTAAATCTAAATCCTATTTTTGTACATGAGTTACTGTTTGGACTTAGTCGGTCTGCGTTGGTCAACCGACCGACTAGTTCCCAAACTAGTCGGTCAGTGGTTGCTCTTTGACCGACTAATCAGTGTCGAAACCTTAATTTCTGGGCAGCCGCCAGCACTTCCTATTTAAACCCCCAAACGTTTTTCTTTTCTTCTTTCATTTCTCCTGAGCCTCTTCCTTTCCCAAATCATCACCCACCTAACCCTAGCCCTCCTCCTTCATCAAGAGCCTCTCCCCCTCTCCATTTCAGCCGGCCACCACCTCTAGGTCGCCGGAAAACCCCCAAAAATCCCCAAAACCCCATTTCTCCAGATTTTCCCCATCCATTCCAGATCTGAACCCTAGGTTCCCCAGATCATTTCTTCCGTTGTCGTGCTTGCTCGGCATCGTTCTTCCGCTTCCGATACGGTAATAGCTCGATCTCTTAATATCCTCATAGCCCATTTGTGTTTTTGTGAAACCCCGATAAAACTAGGTTGGATGTTGTTCTAATGTTGTATTGCCATGGCAGCGACCTCTTCCCCGTAGATTAGCGTCCGTGAGACGAACCTTCGTGATCGTCATCCTCGGTGCTAGGCAAGTGAAACTTGCCACTTAGGGTTTTGGGCCATGTCTTAGGCCGATTGCTTGATGTAGGCGTAAAAGAGGCTAGGCGACGAAATGATACTCGCCTAGGAGCAATTTCAGGAACTAGTTGACAACGAAGCTAGATCCGGCATTTATCATGTTGCATAACTACCATGTAATGTTTAATTTTAATTAACGGTACGCGAATTAATTGTCATCCATGCTATCCATGTTGAATGTCGCATTCGTAGCACATGCTACAATACTTGTGTTTCCTGGCTCGTGTTCCAGAAGCGGGCTACGTGAGTTGGTTGATAGACAATGCCCGATCTACTTGTTTCCGGCTAGGCACCTGCGTTGCAGGCATAACCCTACACCATACGTGTTAAATACACTTCCTGGCTCGTGTTCCAGAAGCGAGCATTCCATGTGTGGGGTAATGCCCTGGCTCGATACACGTGGAGGGGTAGAGATAAACGGTCACTTGAGCTTAGGAGTTGGCCCGATCAGCCACAATAGCCAACATGCAGAATCTTTGTGCACAACTTGATTACTTGACGTGTTTACTTGACGTGATCACTTGACGTGAACCACTTGACTTTTACTTATCTATGTTTCACTTGTAAAACTTGTTATCCATGACATACTTGCTACTTGTACTTTCCGTTACTTGTCACTTCCATACTATACTTGCCATGTCATGCATCATACTATAACTGCTAGGTTGTTAGTTTACCTTACCTTCAGTTTCCTTGCCCAAGTCTTTTAGACTTGCTGACATGTGCCCCTTTACTCTTTTGGGTGACACATGTTAGATCCTGAGCCTGAGTTCATTGTTGAGGACGAGGTGTTTGCGGACGCCGAGCCCGAGCCTGTGTTTGGCGAGGAGTACGTGGACACTGGAGACCAGTCCTAGTGTCTTCATTGAGATTTTCCCTTTTGTTTTAGACTGCTGTAGTTGTCGGCGCGCAGCACCTATACTTTGTCATGTTGTCCCTCTTGTTGGCCTTGTTCTGGGCCTTTAGACTCTTTCTTTTAGCCTGGTGGCTTTTCTGGATGTTGAACTTAATTTTAATGTTGGACAAATGATGAGATTTGAGATTTTATTTCTGTCTCTCCTTGTGTTATTATTGTTGTTCCGTTTGTGGTTACAGGGACCTGCTTATGTTTTATTGACGCTTATCGGGTTTGGGGCTTCACAGCTCCACTCTCGTGCAGACCTTTTCACGTCTCGCCTCCATTTTAGGGAAGTGGGGTGTGACACCTAATAGGAGAGGTGAAATATTTTTTGGGGTTCTAAGTAAAGCAAGGAAAAGAAGGCATCTTTATATCTCAAACCATGTACTTCAAGAAGATTCTGAAAAGGTTCAGGATGGAGAAGTCTAATGGAATTGGAACACCAATGAGCCCTTCTGTGAAAATGGACAACGATGAACATGGAGACGCCGTGGAACAAAAGCTCTATAGAGGTATGATTGGTTCCTTATTATACTTGACTCCTTCTAGGATAGATATAATGTTTGTTGTATGCTTGTGTGCACTCTTTGAAGCCAAAGCAAAAGAGTCCAATTTAAAAGCCATTAAGAGGATCTTTAGGTATCACATTAGTACACCAACTTTAGGCCTTTGGTATACATCTGGTGGTAATTTTGAGTTGTTGGGTTATTCTGATGCAAACTATGTGGGGAGTCTAATTGGTAGAAAGAGCACAAGTGGCACATGTTTTATGCTAGAACACTCTCAAATTTCATGGTATAGCCATAAGAAAAATAGTGTTGCACTTTCTACCATTGAAGAAGAGTATATTTCCTTAGGGAGTTGATGTGCCCAAGTATTGTGGATGATGCAAACGTTATCTGAATATGGCTTAGTTCTTAGGATAGTACCTCTTAGATTTGATAGCAAGAGTGCCATAGACCTCTCTAGCAATCCTGTACACCACTCTCGTACTAAACACATTGACGTAAGACATCACTTTCTTAGGGATCATCTCATTAAAGAGCATGTGTATGTAGAGTTCATTCCCACATATTCACAGTGGCAGACTGTTTCTTCAAACCTTTAGCTGAGGATCGTTTTTGTCGTCTTCGTCTAGAATTGTGGATAATTGATAAAAAATAGTATGCGATTCTTTTTCTTTATATGTGCTTGATTTTTCTTTTCTTTGTGTGTGACGTGCGTTTATATTTCATACATTTACGCACGTTTTCTTCCGTGTTTTTCCGTATTTTACCGCCGTCTTTTATTCGTTTTCTCGTGTTTTCTTGTGTTTTCTTGTTTTCTTTCACTTTTCCGTGTTTTCCGTGTTTTGCAGGAGTTTGCTGACATTTGGGGTGTAAAACGATGATATCATGTGTCCCCGGAGCAACGGGAGGAGTCACGCGTGATCCAGGGGGTCAAACGACGAAGATTGCATCTTTCAGCCCCTCATCCGGTCGGTTGGTCATCTCCAACCGATCGGGTGATGCACGCGTGCATCACCCGGACGCAGCTTGGAGCTCACAAGAAGTCACCCGGTCGGTTCAGCGACTGGGTCAGAAGCTTAATGTCTCTAGAATTCGGAGCTGATTGCCAACCGAACGGGTGACCTTCACCCGATCGGTTCACCTGTAGCTGAATTTCAACAACCAAGACTCGAAGTTCCAACCGGTCTCCTCACCCGGTCTGCACCAAGATCCAATCGGTCGGCACCAAGATCCAACCGACCGCATCCAAGATCTAACCGACTGGTTCATACTCACCGGGTGAAACCCCGCTTTGCGCTGTGATTTTGTGAAGCGACTCACCCTACCGGTTGACTTGTCAACCGGTCGGGTGATGTCGTTTTCTATAAATAGAACCCTAGGTTTCCCAGATTCGGGAGTGGGTTATTTTTTACTGTTTTCTTCATTTTGTGACGTCTGTAATTTTCCAGTTTTTGTAAGTTTTCGGATCTTTGTAAAACTTTAGTATTATCTTAATTGCTTTACTACCATTGCATTTCTATTGTCTGATTATGATTTTGACGGTCCATTTTCATTTAGATCGTTTTTTAATGAATATTTGTGAGTAGTTCCCAACTCTGGGATTTTGGCGGAAACCCCTTCATGGGCTCTACCCGATGCGTCCATAGGGTTAGGAAATCGATAGGGATTAGGAATCTAACGGTTACGCGGGGTGTTTTATTTTCATCGACGGGAAAAAGACCGCCTTTGACCGTTGGGCCAAGGGGGAATAAACTTGGCTGTTGGCTCCCTAGCCATAGCTCACGCCCTTAGCGTAGACGCCGAATCCTAGCGCGCGGGAGCGGCAGGACGAGACGTTGGGAGTTACCGTTGCGAGCTCAGTGCTCCCGGAGTCGATCAGTGTTAATGGACACGGGAGTGCCCACTGATCGAACCCGGGAAGTCCGGCGTATCATCCTGGGCACCGACCGGAATATCGGGCCCATGGGATGCCGGTACCACTTTTAGAGGCAACGTCTCACCATTAGACCCTAATTCCGATCGCCATCCTACCCGTAGGCCGTATCAGCGAGAGCCGCTCGTTGGGGTCGAAACCAGAGTCCCGGGTTTTTTCCTTCATATTGTCTATACCTTGCATTCCTTTACCGTGACAACCCATCATCCGATCCGGGCTAGCTCGCCCACAGGGTGATTTTGATCCTCTTTGACACAAGCACATCCTCGCCTCCCTGTGTTCGACCCCCAAGCCACACTACAACACCGTGCGCTTGCGGTTACAAATATCTAAACCTCCACCGGGTCCCCCGGCCATTTGCGGCTTGCAAACCGGGGGCATGTCAGTGTGCTAGTTTTATTTGCTAGGAGGCTTTCTTTTATTTAAAAACATTAAAAAGCTATAAAAATGGTGCTTATTTTTATTCTTCTTTTCCTCATTAAAATTGTACTAATGAATGATATCCATATCCATGTAGAAAATTTTGCATGATTATTATAACTACATTTGCATATTAGACTCTCTAAATGACCATGACATGGTCAATGATTTGAATAATTTGATTCATACACCTACAATTTTCCATTTCCACAAGAATTAAATGTTGTTGTACATATGGAGACATCTTTCATGAAATATTTTTAAGTGTTTCTAGGAGGATTAATTAACAGAAATTCTACGGGATATGATGTGTTATGCCTTGGATAAAAATTAGAGCTC
This sequence comes from Scilla litardierei, assembly GCA_030789695.1. Classification (NCBI taxonomy): domain Eukaryota; kingdom Viridiplantae; phylum Streptophyta; class Magnoliopsida; order Asparagales; family Asparagaceae; genus Scilla; species Scilla litardierei. The sequence continues at coordinate 72,723,227 of CM061137.1, forward strand.
AAAAGAATTAAAAGGGGGGATTTAAACGGAAAAACAAGAGCTCCATATGAAAACTGGGTACGAACCATGGCAACGATACAACCCACAGGTATTTAACATATGCTTTAAGAATAAACTTTAGCATTTCTATTATACCCGTCAAGCAATGCCACCCCACATCTAAGAGTCCTTATAGGCTATGTTTTAGGTGTAGTACTTGCACTCATTTTCAACGAGGTGGGGACAATCATACTTAGATGAAGTCATGTTACATGGAAAGTGGGGTTCCTTTGGTTGATTTTTCTTGAAATTTCTCCCTATGTACTTTAATGTTTAATCATGACATGTACACAATGGTGTGGAAGTCTTTGTTATAATGTTCATTGAATATGAATTGTTTATTCAAAGGATGTCTATTTGCAATTGTTTGTTGTGATTTATAATGCTCTCTTTTTACATGGTATATGACATTGACTTCGTTAATGCACTTTTGAAGATAACAAAAGGGCGAGAATATTTTTGTTGGGAAGATTTGGAATTTAGGAAGATTTGGACTTGATGATATTTTTCCAAGGGGGAGCCATAAACATATGTTTTTAATATAGCATGATGATAGGGGGAGCATATTCTTCAACATAATTGCATTAATTACATTGTCCTTCACCATCCACCATTATTACACTTCACGCACACACATGTCACGATGACATTATTTTGATGAATATTGCAATCTTAAATGTGCTTTTGTCATCATCAAAGGGGGAGATTGTTGGATACAATGATCGGTGACTTTGTGTTTGATGATAACAAACACGTGTGAATGTTTTTGATGTGTTTGCTAAGTGTTTCAGGAGTGGCAGTGACACACGAAAGAACAGAGAAGTTGGCATGCTTGTGAATAATCAAGGTGGACTTGGTCAATTGATGGAGAGATAAGGAATTCATTTTCAAAGTCAAAACAATTCCAATTTTGATTGATTTAAATCACATACGAATCTCAGTTACACCCCAATCAAATCCTTATCTTTTAGTGACTTGTTTTGACTCAAACTCACCTTACCTATTACTATATAAACTCCACATACAGAGAGAGAGAGAGAGAGAGAGAGAGAGAGAGAAATAATGCGGTAACAACAAAAACCCTAGCTAGCATTTCTCTTAGCCGCATCCTCAAAAATTCCAAGCCGCAGATTTCAAAGCTTCAACTGCTGCGGCCTCTGTCTCCAAAAGCCAAGAACTCCTCCTTCTTCATGGGGACGGCCTGTCGTGAGCATCAAACTATCAAGGACTGTAGACTATAACTCCCTCATCTCCAAGCAAAGGAACCAAATAGTCTACGGCCAACCTCCATGCTTCAAGTCTCATGTAGCTGTGAATCTCCTTGCTGTCGATGTCCACATCTGATTGCTGACGCACTCCAATTTTTGTGAGAAACTCCTTGGTGAAACTAAGCACGAGGTCATCTTACTGCCAAAAGATCCAGGCTGTCGTGGTTCATCATCTTCCTGCCATCGAGTTTTACTTTGCTACTGTCAAACACTGTCATGAGACCAAGGCCTATACGATCATGTCATCTCGTTGATGTGCTTCAATTTTGCTGCTACCATGATCCTAACAAGCAACCATGCTCCTCTGCTTCAACTCGACGTTGTCTTCATTGGTGTTTCCGTGGAGAGCTCTTTGCACTTTATTTACACTGTGATTGATTGGTTGAGTAGAAATATTTTATACACATATGAAAAATATTATATTATCCTATTCACCCCCACCTTTAGGATTAGATCTCGATCCAATAAGTGGTATCAAAGCCAGGTTATATGATCTAGACTAGAGAACAATGAATATTTCTGATTCAGCCTTTGCTGAAGGTCAGTCCACTACTATACCCCCTAAGTTTAATGGTACAGAGTTTGCTTATTGAAAAACAAGAATGGAAATTTATTTGGTGTCAGTTGATTATGATGTACAGAATATTGTTGAGAAAGGATATAAACCGCCCATGATTAAAATTGAAGATATTGAAATTTTAAGCCTGAAGATAAATGGGCTGATGCTGATAGGAAACATTATTCTCTTAATGGTAGAGCTATGAATGCAATTATTTGTTCTTTGGACAAAACTGAATTTAATCGTATTTCTCAATGTTTAAATATGCAAGAGATTTGGCACACGCTGGAGGTGACACATAAGGCAACGTTGTATGTAAAGGACTCCAGACTAGCCTTGTTGAGCACGGAATATGAAAGCTTCCAAATGATTTCTACGGAATCCATCAAGGAGATATATGCAAGGTTTATAGACATTGTATATAATTCAAATGCTCTTGGAAAATCATATTCGTGCTTGAAGCAAGTAAGGAAGATCTTGAGAGCAAAGCCAAGCAAATTCCGTCCCAAAGTCACATCCATCCAAAAAGCGAAGGATCTTGCAAAGCTAAGCATGGAAGAATTAATAGGAAACCTGATGTCCAATGAACTTGAAATAAGCCCATTGAATCTAAGGAGAAAGCTGAGATGAAGACTCCCAAGGCACTAGCTTTCAATACTGAAGAAGAAGAAGATGATGATCTTGCTGAGGAGCAGGCACTGATGGTTAAAGGATTTAAGAAATACATTAAGACTTCTCGAGGAAGAGCAAACATGCAAAAAAGGTTTAATCGCTCTAACAAGTTCAATCCTGCTAATACTTTATCTGAACATAATACTACTAAGACTATGCAATGTTTTCAATGCATGAAGCATGGACATTTTATGAAAAACTTTCCACAAGGAAAGAATAACTTCACAGAGAAGAAAGAAAAATCTTTGACGGTAACGTCGGATGATGATAGTGAGAATGAGACTCAGGATAAGGCTGTCCACTCCTCTCTTTGCTTGATGGGAGACATCGATAAGCTAAAATCTAACTCTAAGAATGATATTATGGACATGTGGGAAAATATGAGTGATGAAATTGATGCGTTAGAATCTGCTGTAGAATCTCTAAAAGAGGATAATTTTGAATACAACAAGATAACTACAACATGTCACTAGAAGTTGATAAATTAAAAGCTAAAATGACGCATATAAAGCTACCATTGCTATAATGAAAAAAGAAAAATCTAGTGTGCAAGAAAAGGTTGAATGCAAAACATGTCCTACACTTATGAGTGAAAATAAAATGTGTAAAGAAATAGTTATAGAGCTAGAAAAGAAAATGGGAAATTATAAAAAGAATGAGAAAGAAAATAAAAAGGCTTTTGTCAGCAAATGTACCATGCATGTTAATGAAAACATGTATTTAAAATCTTAAGTATCTGATCTTGAGCTGACCATTAAAAAATTTGGTGTTGGAAAGCAATCTTTGGACATTATTCTTGGATATCAGATGCAAGACAACAATAGGCATGGTTTAGGATATGGAAATAAAATTGATGAAAAGCAAAGGATAACAAAAATATTCAAAAATAAACAGGAGTTGGAAGAAGTGTGTTTCCAAAAGGCTATACGTGGGGGTGTGTTGGTCATGCATATTACAATTGCAAGTACAGGAACAAGAATATAAAATTCAAGCAAATTTGGGTTCCAAAAGGTACAATGACTAACACAAGTGGACCTATTTGGAATCCTAGGTAACACGTATCTTGCTCTTCTTATGTGTAGGTACATGGTATGGCTAAGGGACAACGGTGTGAGTGGTACTTAGACTCTAGCTACTCAAGGCACAAGACTGGAGATAACGAAAAGTTCGATAGCCATGTAAAGCATGAAGGAGGAAGTGTTTCTTTAGGGGAAAATAGAAGAGGCAAGGTAATTGGTAAGGGTGTTGTAGGTAACGACACCTTTCAGCTTACAGATGTCCAATGGGTGGAAAATCTAACACACAACCTCATTTTTATTAGCCAGCTGTGTGATAAAGGTATGCAAGTGGAATTTTATTCAAAATTTTGTATAATTATTGATAGCTCCACAAGTGATGTTATAATTATAGTGAATAGAAAAAACAATGGGTATACTATCATGATTGTAGAATTAATTGTTTCTAAATGCTTGCTTGTCAGGGAAGAAGAGACCATGTTATGGCATATGAGATTAGCACAAACAATCATTTGATTGCTAAATAAGCTAGAAATAAAATTTTGGTAAGAGGACAACCACATCAGACCTATGAGAATGGTAATTTTTATGTGGCATGCACAAAAGGAAAGCAAACTAGATCTAATTTTTCTCTCAGCAAAGAAGTTGCCACCACACGCACATTGGAGTTAGTGCACATGGATTTATTTGGACCCACCGATATTGCTAACCTATGAGGTAAAAAGTTTTTTTGGTATTAGTTAATGATTCCTCTAGGTACACGTGGGTTTTCTTCTTTTGCCAAAAAATCAGATTCCTTTGAAAATTTTCATAATTTTTGTATACTAGTTTCTAATGAGAAAAATACGTCCATTATAAAAATTAGAAGTGATCATGGTGGTGAGTTTGAAAATGCAATTTTTGAAAATTACTGTCATGAAAATGGAGTTTTACATGAATTCTCTTATCCTAGAACACCCCAACAAAATGGAGTGTTCGAGAGAAAGAATCGAACATTAAAAGAGATGGTTATGAGTATGCTAAATGAATATAGCTTGCCTATGTCTTTATAGGCTGAGGCCATTAGTATTGCATGCTAAGTGTATAATAGAGTTATGATTAGACCTTTAATGAACAAAAACTCTTACGAACTATGGCATGGCAACACTCCAAACATTTCTTATTTTAAAGTATTTGGACGCAGGTGCTATATACAAAACACTGTAGACCAGCTTGGCACATTTGAATCCTAATCCGATGAGGAAGTGTTCATGGGATATTCAACAAGGGGCAGAGCATACATGATATATAATAAATGCAGCCAACCTATTATTGAATCTATTCACGTTAAATTTGATGAATTTGAAAACCTGTCTTTGGATTGTTGGGAAAATGGAGGAGGAGAAAGTGTTGAGCAAGAATGAAATCCAAGGAACAAAGAGGAGCAACCTGAAAGACAAGAGGATGTTAGCATGAAAGAAATTCAGGAAGAAGCAGGTAACAGAGGGGAGCTGAGATTTGATCCAAATCACCCACCAGACTTGAGTATCGGTGAGCCTATGTCAGGTTTACGTACTCATTCATCTTTCAAAAATCTTTGTGCTATATGTATTTATGGGGATTTTATTTCTAAAATAGAGCCTAAAGATGTAGAAACTGCATAAGGAGAGGAAAGATGGGTTTTGTCAATGCAAGATGAATGGAACCAATTTGTTAGAAATAATGTTTGGAAATTAGTACCAAGACCCACTGATTATCCTGTAGTTGGCACACAATGGGTGTTTAAAAATAAACTTGATGAATATGGTAATTTTATAAGAAACACAGAAAGATTTGTAGCTAAAGGATATAATCAAATTGAAGGAATTGATGTGGATGAAACTTTTGCTCCAACTGATAGGTTAGAGTCCATTAGAATCTTTCTAGCTTTTGCAAGTTATAATGGTCTTAAACTAAAACAAATGTATGTAAAAAGTGCTTTTCTTAATGGCCACATAAAAGAAGATGTATTTGTCGAACAACCCCTGGATTTGAAAGCCATGCTTTTCCCTACCATGTATACAAGTTAGAGAAAGCTTAGTATGGTCTTAAGCATGCTCTAAAGGCTTGGTATGACCGTCTTAGCACTTACTTGTTGGAAGTAATTTTAAAAAGGGTAATGCAGACAACACATTATTTTTGTTGCGTGAAAATGATGAATTTCTCATTATGCAATTTTATGTTGATGACATAATTTATGGTGCTACTAATGATCTACTATGTCAACAGTTTGAAAAGTCATGCATGATCAATTTGAAATGAGCCTTGTAGGAGAGCTGAAATACTTTTTGGGGTTCCAAGTAAAGCAAGGAAAAGAAGTCATCTTTATATCCCAAACCATATACTTCATGGAGCTTCTGAAAAGTTTCGGGATGGAGAAGTCTAAAGGAATTGGAACACCAATGAGCCCCTATGTGAAAATGAACAAAGATGACCAAGGAGTTGATGTGGACCAAAAGCTCTATAGAGGTATGATTGGTTCCTTGTTATACTTGACTACTTCTAGGCCAGATATAATGTTTGTTGTATGCTTGTGTGCACTCTTTGAAGCCTACCCAAAAGAGTCTCATTTAAAAGCCATTAAGAGGATCTTTTGGTATCTCATTAGTACACCAAACTTTAGGCCTTTGGTATCTCTCTGGTTGTAATTATGAATTGATGGGTTATTCTGATGTAGACTATATGAGAATTCTAATTAATAGAAAGAGCACAAGTGGCACATATTTTATGCTTGGATATTCTCTAGTTTCATGCTCTAGCCGTAAGCAAAATAGTGTTGCACTTTCCACCACTGAAGCAGAGTATATTGCCTTAGGGAGTTGATATGCCCAAGCATTATGGATGATGCAAAAATTATCTGACTATGGCTTAGTTCTTAGGAGAGTACCTCTTAGATGTGATAGCAAAAGTGTCATAGACCTCTCTAGCAATCTTGTACACCACTCTCGTACTAAACACATTGACGTAAGATATCACGTTCTTAAGGATCATCTCACTAAAGAGGATGTGTATGTAGAGTTCATTTCCACAGACTCACAGTTGGCAGAATTTTCACCAAACCTTCAGGTGAGGATCATTTTTTTCGTTTTCGTCTAGAATTGTGGATAATTGATAAAAACTAGTAAGAGTTCTTTTTTTATGTGTGCTTGATTTTTCTTTTCTTCATGTACTAGTTTGGTTTGCTAGGAGGCTTTCGTTTATTTAAACAATATTAAAAAAGTCATAAAAATTGTGTTTATTGTGTATTCTTCTTTTGCTCATTAAAATTGTACTAATGAATGATATACATATCCATGTAGAAATTTTTGCACTATTGTTGTAACTACATTTGAATATGAGACTCTCTATATAACCATGACATGTTCAATGATTTGAATAATTTCATTCATACACCTACTTTTTCCACTTTCACAAGAATTAAATGTTGTTGTACATATGGAGACATCTTTCATGAAATATTGGTAAGTGGTTGTAGAATGATAAATTAACTGAAATTTAACAAGATATGATGTGATGTGCCTTGGATACAAATTAGAGCTCAAAAGAATTTAAAAAAGGGATATAAGTGGAAAAGAAAAAGAGCTCTGTATGAAAAATGGATACGATCCATAGCAAGGATGCAACCCATGGGTATCCAATATATGCTGTAAGAGTAAACTTTAGCGCTGGTGTTATACTAGTCAAGCAATGTCACCCAACATCTAAGAGTCATCATATGCTATGTTTTGGGTGTAGTAACTTTGAACTTATTTTCAATGAGGTGGGGACAATCAATCCTAGATGAAGTCATGTTACATGGAACGTTGGGTTGCTTTGGTTGATTTTTCTTGAAAGTTCTCCCTATGTACTTTAATGTTTAATCATCACACGTACACAATGTTGTAGAAGTCTTTGTTATAATTTTCATTGAATATGAATTGTTTATTCTAAGGAAGTCTACATGCAATTGTTTGTTGTGATTTATAATCCTCTCTTTTTGCATGGTATATGACATTGACTTCGTTAATGCACTTTTGATGATAACAAAAGGGGGAGAATATTTTTGTTGGGAAGATTTGGATTTGAGGAAGATTTGGATTTGATGATATTTGGCAAGGGGGAGCCATGAACATATGTTTTTGATATAGCATGATGATAGGGGTAGCATGAATATAGGTGGAGCATATTCTTGAACATCTTTGCATTAATTTCATTGTCCTTCACCATCCACCATCATCACACTTCACAAACACACATGACACGATGACATTATTTTGATGTATATTGCTCAAATCTTAAATGTGGTTTTGTCATCATAAAAAGGGGAGATTGTTGGATAAACGATCGGTGATTTTGTGTTTGATGATAACAAACTCGTGTGATTGTTTTTTATGTGTCTGTTAAGTGTTTCAGGAGTAGCAATGACACAAGGAAGAACAGAGTAGGTGGCAAGCTTATGAATAATCAAGGTGGACTTGGTCAATTGATGGATAGATAAGGAATTCATTTTCAAAGTCAAAACATATACAAATTTGATTGATTCAAATCACATACAAATCTGAATTAAACGCCAATGAAATCCCTATCTTTTAGTGACTTGTTTTGACTCAAACTCACCCTACCTATTCCTATATAAACTCCCAACACACACAGAGAGAAATCATGCAGCCACAAAAAAACCCTAGGTTGCATTTCTCTTTGCTGCAGCCTTAAAAATGCATAACCGCAGACATCAAAGCTTCAACTGCTGCAGCCTCTATCTCCAAAAACAAAGAAATCCTTCATCTTTAAGGGGATGGCCTGCCGTGAGCATCAAACTATCAAGGACTGCCGATTACAACTCTCTCATATCCAAGCAAAAGAACCCAATAGTCCACAGCCAACCTTCATGCTTCGAGTCTCATCTAGCTGTGAATTATCTCCTTGTTGTCGACGTCCAGATATGATTGATGACACACTACGATTGTCATGAGAGACTCCATGGTGAAACCAAGCTTGAGATCATCTTACTGCCAAGAGATCCAGGCTGTCGTGGTTCATCATCTTCCTACCGTCGAGTATTACCTTGCTGCCATCAAACACTTCTGCGACTAAGGCCTATACGAGAGTGTCATCTCGCTGTCTTGCTTCAACTTTGCCGCTGCGGTGATCCCTGAAAGTAGCCGTATTCCCCTGCTTCAAATCAACGTTGGCATCCTTACTGTTGCCGTGGAGAGAACCTTTTGCTGTGATCTTTGCTGCCGTGGAGTGAAGGGTTTTAGCGGACCCTTAGGGCTCAAATCCGTGTCCGTCCTAAGTCGGACGAACTACAAAAGCATAATAAGCACAACGAAAAATTAAAAACACTAAACATTTTAGCGAAGCACTAAGAAAAGCCAGAACCTTAGCCATGATCTATGCCGACTTGGGGTGGATCTGACCACCCCAAGAGGGGTCTATATTACTGCGACATAATTAAAACTAGGCTAGAAAGCTACTAAATGACGTAACCGAAATCTTGCCTTGGAGCAGGCAAGATCTACCGCACCACCTTCTTTCGCTCCTCTAAGTTGAGCTGCCTTGTGCCTTCGATCCGATCCACCTGAAGCGAGCCAACACCCGCCTCTGAGCCAACAACTTGCCGAAGAAAATTTCACTTGAGAAGATTCACGTCAAAGACTGCTGGATCAGATCCAAACCTCCTCGCCGTCTTGCTAGGACTCGATTGGAGGATATGAAGGAGGAGGAGGAATAATTAAGTCGTCGATCGAGCGTGCTCAAAACTTAGGAGCTTCACGAATCAGAGACTTGGTGCAAAATTTCCAAGGGGTGCGCACCCCAATTTATATAGGGAGCCGTACCCCATGCTCGTCGCACGAGCAATGTGGGACTAATTAGTGAAATAGGGATTTAATTAAGTTAGTAAGCCTTTCTCAAAGGTCTAACTTCAACCAATTAAATCTCCCTCACCATTGAGCTTTAGAGACGATACAACTATCATTTCAAAAAGCTTCAAATGGTGAACGCGTAGGAACAAATGGCGACGAATTCCGACTTCGTTTGACCCCTCAAACAATTGCTCAAAGTTGAGCAAAAAATCATGACTCTTAGCCGTTGTCAAGGGTTTCAAAAAACCCGAGAAACAAAGCAAAATAGGGCCCCCAACTTGCGGGCCTGCCCGCTTGGGCTGGGAGGTGCGCCCGCCCGTCCAGCAGGTGGGCTCCCCACTAAGCCACAGCCAGTGCCTGGCCCGCTTAGCGAGCTGGCCCCGCTGGGCCACACTGGGTGTGCCAGCCTGCCAAGCAAGCTGGCCGCACTGCGAAAGCAAGCACGCCTGCCCGCCTTAGTGGGTGGGCCCTACTTTCCCTTGCGGGTGGGCCTGCCTTCCAAAGTGGGTCTGACTCACTATGGCCCATTTCTGCTGTTTTCATGTTTCTGGGCTCGTTTGAGCTCCGATTCCAACGCGGTTTCTTCCTGTGGATTCCTCAGGAAGTCCTCTTTAATCCCAAATGCTAAACTTCTTTAGATTTATTATCACAACTCATTTATGAGCTTAATTATTCCATTGCATAAAATGCATTCCTCTTAACATTCTTCCTATTACTAAAACGTGAATACTACTCGATGTGAGACCCTACAGCCTGACCCTACTACAGGATGGGACTTGAAGTCCCTAGACGAAGGTAACCACGAGCAGCAGGTGCCGTCCCTGTTTCAGAATCATACTTATGTGATTGACCCATGACAAAAGTGTCATCGGGATCACTCTGATTGTGTCAGCGATGAATATCGTAGTTTTAGTCCCTTCGTCATGCATGTGTCGTGACATGGCCTATGGTATGGTTAACCATCAACCCCACTAACTAGCTTCGATCAGTATACATCGGTCTTTGTTATATACACGTTGTACTTCTTACAACGCACCTCGGCCGAGGATTATCACAAAGACTGTACTGAGCCTGTGACACTAACTTCCCTTTAACGAAAGAGATGAATCCCATCTTAGTCATCTACTTACCTCGTATGATTTAGGTGTCACCCAACTTAAGACCTTCCAGTAGGCCTAGCCTCGAAGTTAGGTCATAGGTCAAGTGACGTTATTCACGAACATCTTTGTACAAATGACTTCAGGTCTTAAGGACCAGCTTGCCTATCATCACTTTAAAGTTATTATTGATAGTTTAGTTAAAGATTAACCATATAATAACTCTAAGTTGGTCGTTCAGTGCACTCATTCTCCAATGAGCACATGTGCCTTGTCTCCGACTTCACCAGGCCGAATGACTATGAGATCATCATTACCCTTAAGGTAAGACAAAGACACAATGATCAATCCGATATTGCCGATATCATATTCTCGACATATCTATGACCATGAACCATTTAATTCTTAAGTTCTTTATCGGTCATTTACTTCCCACAATCTAGATCTACATCTAGATACGTAATAGCCTCACTTTTAGTTTAAGGAAATTATCTAAATATATAATTCGTAGAATTTATACTGGGACAATTTGTACTGTATCATCATAAGAACAAGATGTTTAACTCAGGATAAATGCCTCAAGGGCATACATCTTCCTACATCTCCCACTTGCACTTAGCCTATTTATCTCGGTATCTTATACCGCTACTGCATATTAGTCACACTGGACATCACATGCCAAACCTAAAAGTGGATCTGCTAACTCGTATCTATTATGCATTTTAATGGTGTCACGACCCGCTTCCCAAAAACGGAAGGCGAGGCATGAAAAGTCTGCTCAGACTTGAAGCTGTGAGGTTACAGTCTGTAAAGCGTCTGGTATAACCTAGTAAAGATTCTTGCAATTGCGAAACAGAACAAAAGTAATAATAAAAGAAAGAGAGATAATAATATTATTCCAATCTCAAAATGTCCACAAATAACGTTCAACGTTGCAGAAAAGCCACCATGCTTAAAAGGGTCTAAAAAGGCCCCAAGCATGGCCAACAGAAATAAACATACGGAAAGGGTAAGGCGCTACGCACCAACAACCTAACAAGAACTAAACAGAAAGCAACACAGAAAGAAGTCTCTACAACTGGTCGCCGGTGTCCTCGAACTCCATGTCAACAGTGGACCCAGGCTCAACATCAAAAACACCTCGTCCTCAGCAACAGGCTCTGGCTCAACAACTAACATGCGATACCCAAAAGAGATGAGGGCGCATGTCAGCAAGTCTACAAGAGACTTTGTGCAAGGAAACTAAAAGAAAGGGAAACAACCTAGCAGTTCTAAAATATGCGATGACATGGCAGTTTAAGGCATGGATGCAACAAGTAAGAAGTGTAACAAGTATGACAAGACAAGGGTAGTAAAGCAACTAAAACATTCACATGGATTTACAAGACAAGTAAGCACGTCGTGCACAGAATTTATGCCCTTTGGCTGGAGCGGCTGTGGGGGCCAACTCCTAAGCTCAACTGATTGCTTAACCCTACCCATCCACGTGTAATCGGGCATTGGCTTTTGACCAACACATGTAGTCCGCTTCTGGTTCACGAGCCAGGAAGTGCACTTGGCAGAGGATTGTGCCTGCAACGCAGGTGCCTAGCCTCAACAAGGAAGTACAAGTAGCATGTGCTACGAATGCAAACATTCAAACATGGAATGACATGTTAGGATGCATGGCAAGGCAAGAGTACATATAAGGTGCGTACAGATATAGAAATTAAACGTGACAGGCAAGATGTATGTATTGCATGGCAGAGTACAAATAAAGTGCGTACTGATATAGAAATTAAACGTGGCAGGCAAAATGTATGGATGACATGGCAGGGTGTCAGATCTAGCTTCGTTGTCAAGCTAGATCTTGAAGTTGCGTCTAGGTGATTATCATTTTATCGCCTAGTCTCTTTTACGCTAAAAACGAGGGATAGCCTAAAACATGGCCTAAACACAAGTTGGCAAGTTTCACTTGCCTGCAATCAGCCGTTATAGAAACACCTTTCAATCAGTCCAATCTACCTATGTGCTCGGATTCACCAACCTACAGTCCCAGATTAGATTATCTTCATTAGTGATTTACTAAGTAATTTAAATATTGATTTTAATCTTGATTAACATGCATTGGTTGGGGGTCCTAAAAGATCAGAAAAGTACCCTTGCATGACGCGAGAGCTACACTGACGTCGGGTAGCGACGTCAGGGGTTGGAATAAAGATAGCGCTCCTGATTCAGATCAAAATATGATCCATGCTTGCCAATCCTAGAACAGCGATGAGATCAGCAAGGAGAGTCCAAATCAGCGAGCAAGGTGGACGGTTGAAGATCTACGGCTCACGGGAAGCCGTAACAACGAACGGAGACGAAGGGGTCGACGCACACGAAGACTACGACGTTGAGCGTCGTAGGGGCTGATCGTGATGTCGAGGAACACCTCTAGGCGAGGTAGGGGGCTACCGGAATGATCCAACAGCGATAGAGAGCGACGAGAGGCGTAACGATGCGTCGAGACGTCGTTAGAACACGAAACAACGAGGGCTCGCTGTTTCAAAGCTTGGACGGCTTGAGGGGCTGCCCACGGCGGTGCAGAGGTCGGAGGGGGTCGATTGCGGTGGTTGGAGGCACGGACAGCGGCTGCAAGCGGCTGCTGCTTCTGCTACTGCTGCGGCGAAGAAAATGGCGGCTACGGGCTTGGGTACCGCCAGGCGTTGGTCGGAGGGGATAGGACGGTGGAGATGAGGGCCCATGTCGTCGGCGATGGGTAAGGTCGGAGGCTCGAAGTCGGGGTGCGGGGAGAAGAGAGCTGCGTGCGAAAAAAACTTGCGGCGGCTGCGTTTTGTGGTTGCTGGGAGAAAACAAGAATAGCCCTAGGCTATTAATAGAGGAGGGAGCTTGGGTCACGTGGGGAAAACTAGGGTTTAAAAGTTAGCTAGGGTAATTAGTAGATTTAAATTGTTATTAACAATTAAAAAATAAAAACTAAAGGGGTCTCTCTCTCTCCTGGATGTGTGCGGCCAAGAGGGGGAAGAGAAGTGGGCTAAGTCAAATAATTTGGGTGTATACTATTATAAAATTTTATTAGGGGATAGAAGCCCTAAAACTTAGGGTTAAACCAATATTTAAACTGGGAAAAAAATGTGAAAGTGGGTCAAATGGAGCCCTAAAATTATGAAATAAATACTGGAGCGACCGCGACAACGAGAGAAGCAAAACTAAGAAGACGGATCACGAGTTTGACGACGAGAAACGAAACTAGAAATAAAAAGGTCTCACGACAAAAGTGAAAATCATGACGCCTCTTCAAACAAAGTCAAATCGTGGGAGAATGACCCGTGAAATGATGTTCCAAAATAATTCCAAAAAATAATACTCTTCTAGAGGGTCACAACGGCATATTACACCAAAGGGTTCGGTTACAAACAAGGTCTAAAATAAATACGTGCACGAACAAGACTACGTGCACGAAAAGCGTACAATCGAAAATAGCCCGTGACAAATGGAGTCTTATTTATACATCACTTGATCAAACCAGGTTGATCTTCCGAAATGTCTTTGGATCTCATCCAATGATTTTCTTTCTTGTATAGCTAACGATTAGCTCATACAACTTGATGTAGTGTTTATCATATCTACTAGTCAGTCATAGCATGTTTCAGTTATTTCTGTGTCAATTATGTCAAGTACATAAATGACACCAAAATTTCTATCTCTTTGACATAATCAATTTTTTTTGATTTGATGTCACATATAGAGTTTAATAACTGGGGCTTATAACTTAGTCCGAGCCGGAACTAAGTCTACATGCCAGCTTCCACTGACTTTGAGAACCATCTGGTTAAATACTTCGACTTAAATATCTAAATCTCATTTAGAATATTTATTAAGAATAACCAGATTATTAAGTGCTGACTTATGAAATAGGAATCTACCAGTGTTAGGTTGATTTGATGAATAAATCATATCAAGATCCGTTTATAGGAATCATCATGCTAACTAACTCATTCAAAATTTCCTACACTGTTCTTTCTTTAACTACATTCAATCTTCTAACTTGAAGGATTAAATGCAGTTCAATAAGAACCATTCTTATTGTGCATATAAGTTAGATCATATCTATTATATGTACTAGGAACCTACAAGGTACTTTGATTATATATATATACTAGTCATAACCCGTGCCCGTGGGCACGGTTCATTTAAGATTTTCCTCTGCGAAATTTTTGTTTCCAAACATTATTTATACAGTCAAATTTGTGCGGAACAACAAATTCGGCGTAGACCAATAAATTCGGCGAGGACGCCCTTGAGTCGAAACAACAAATTAGCGTAAAAAAATTTAGCGGGCGCCTTCGGCGCGAAGGGTGGAAGTGCATACGAGTGTGTGTGTGTGTGTGTGTGTATGATGTGTGGGTAAAAAGTGAAATGGGGAGGGTTTTTTTTAGCAAAATGGGGAAATAAGTGGTATTCTGCGCAAATGTAGTGATTGTGGGAGGTTTGAAAACAAAATGAAAAAAGTGGTGGTTTTTCCAAACACTCATCATAACCCTTCTTTTACCAAGAGTAAATCCTAACCATTCTTCTATCAACCTCTTTATACATCAGCATGACATCAGCTTGTCCAAGTCATCCCTATGATTCAGAACTAGTTGTGTTCTTAAAGGCCATGTTCAGAACATGTTCTCACCCTTTAGCTTTATCTACAACAAGTGATAATTTTGGCGTATGATATATGTGTACAATTTAATTTATTATGTTCTAAAAGATTCTTGGTATATGTTGATATATGTGATATATGTTGCATGTTGCAGATGTGTGCATGATAGATTTTGATGGATGCTGATTCTTTGTTATATCGAGGTTATGTGCAATTACATGCAGCTTCAATATTTTCTACTTGGGAAAATCAAAAAGAAAGAAAATTGATTAGGTTATGTATAATTACATGCAGCTTCAATATTTTCTACTTGGGAAAATCAAAAGTAAAGAAACTTGATTAATGTTGATATCTTGTTGAAGTAGCTGCTACATTATCAATTGGAGTTGAAACTAATTAAATATAAGAATAAAAAATTGCTACAAAATTTCAAGTGAATTGTTGGCAAAGTTTAATTGCATTAATTCATTTCTTCATACAACGTAACATTCCACTTACAGACCAAATTTTTCAAATACAATGAAAATTCAATAACAAACACCGTATTTTTGTTCTACAGCACCATCCAAAAATTTTCCAACAGGATATTATCCCTAACAACGCATATATGACCACAAAAAATATTACAATGCCAACTTCCAAATATCATAAATTACATTGGTTCATCTGTGGTTCCTTTAATTTCTTCAAGGCAAGCTTCCTGCACTGCAACAAAGTCTTTATTTTAGATTCACATAACACTATCGATTCTCTTATGTGAAGCAAAATAATTATAAGCACGTTAGTTTCCTAGTAACAAAATAAACTGCTACTTTCATGATCTCCCTCTTGGATAACACTATCAATAATTTGACTACACCTAATATAAAAGAAAGCACAAAATAATTGGAAGTCATAAGCCTCATTTTCAATCTAACATGAAAGCACAAAAGAAATTTGAAGATGCGTCATGATAATTTGATGTCATAAGCTTCAGTTTCAATCTATCTCAGCTAGAAACAACATAACAACATTAAGGGAATTTACTTATAACGAATACATATCATTACCGTCACCAGGCTATGCCAAAAGGCTAGAGCAATTTTAGTAACCAGATTTGGTAAATGGTAAAAACAGATACTGATTTAAATGGGACATAGACACATATGTTCCAGTGCAAGTAATTTTGTAATTCACTTCTTCAGAAAATTCCAATTTCTGAATCCAAGAATAACGTTGTGATAATAATAAGGCATAAATTATCTTTAAATCGCTACAAAAATAGATTTCACTGAAAAATATGAAAATGGACCACAATTTTCATTTCACCAGTAAAATTAACCAATCATCGTTAAAACTAAATAGAAAGCATTCCCAGTGTGATTTTTCTCAACAAATGAGCATACCTCTGCTATCATTTCTCACTGTGTGAAAAATAAAAGTTGAAAGCAACAAAAAAGTTGCAAACGAACCATCGAGAAAGGACAATTCTGACAGTATACCTGAAAATATTTGAAGGACCTAGCCTGTCATAGTACATATAAATCTTTAGAAAATGTTGCTGGTGTCCTGCTTGAAACATTTGTTGAGCTAGGTCATGCGACAAAGGCAAAATTCTTGGAGGAATAAGAGTTGGTGGCTTGTATATAGCATTCTCTATGCTCTTAAATTGATAGTAAGACTGAATTGTTGATGCATTCATTCTAGCATCACCTTTAGGTGTTGTACAAAGAGAGTTAGGAAGGCACTCACATATGCAGGCCAGTTCCATAGGCTTGCTAAAACAAAAGATAAAC
Organism: Scilla litardierei; assembly: GCA_030789695.1. Classification (NCBI taxonomy): domain Eukaryota; kingdom Viridiplantae; phylum Streptophyta; class Magnoliopsida; order Asparagales; family Asparagaceae; genus Scilla; species Scilla litardierei. The sequence goes on from CM061137.1 coordinate 72,740,153, forward strand.
AGCTTTCTGAATGGGTCAAAATGTTTTCTTTGTAAGCTCTCTTCTTGATACAAATTACAATCTTTAGTCCAATATGAATTGCACCAGACATTGAAAATATATTTAGCTCCAGTTTTAGTGCATGTCCAAGAATACCACATTCTTATATTATAAGAAGGCTTACTTTACATGAAACATCCTATTATCCCGATTCAGTGTAGGATCATACAGACCAGTCCAAAAAACATATAACTATTATGATAGTTGGCTAGGAAGTTCACGATATATGTTTGTTATAATAAGGCATTTATCCCTGCAAATGTTTTAAAAAAATGAAAAAATATTATAATGCTTGAAAACTGCATATGTTTGGCATAGTATTCTAGTCTTTTGAAAACTGCACCCTGATGTTAGGCATTCCGGTCCATTGAAAATTACACCCTTTGATGAAATATAAGTTAAAAAAGTTTGTGTTTCTAACATGACAAAAGACACATCAGATGTCTAAATAATAATAATAATACCAGAATAATTTCGTGCTCATCTGATTCAGAGAACTAACTTTTATAAATGAGAACGGTAGACATTTCAATCCTCAAGCAATAGATCCATATATTAAACTGTTTATATCAGTCATGATTTGATGCAATGCCTTACATAAGGCAGATTATCAGTAGAAACCATGAGGTGCCTGACCAAAACAATAGAGGCGGCTACCTGAAGTAGCTAAACCTCTATGATTACTTCTTAGTAATCAAGTTCAACAGTGATCCGTGGGAAAGGTTGAAGCTGTGGGACTTCATCCATTTGCAGTGTGTTTCTTCTTCTTTTTATTATTCATGAACCAAGTATTTAATCCAAGCTTCGTAGCCAAACTGGAAACAAAGAATGTGGACACAGAAAGGCTGAATTTTATAATCAAACATGACATCCACTTTCTTTTTTACATGAAGAGAAATTGTTCCTATGCATTTGCAATTTTTCCGTAAATTCACGACATTTTCAAGAAAGTAATGTACAAAATAATTATAAACATGTTAGATCCCTAATATAGAAGAAAGCACAAAAAAAATCAACAGCTACATTCATGATCTCCCAATCGGATCTGTCTGTGCATCTATAAGTGGCAATATAACATTGTAGTATCTAATACCAGATTTTATGTAGCGAATATAATATTAAAACAACACCAAACAAATTTTAAAGAATATATTATCACAACATCAAAAATTCTCACCTTTTCAGACTTTGATGTTAAAAATAATATGTCCCTCTACATCATGTTGTATTAGCAAAAACAGAAATCATGGCTGCTTCAGATTTTAAGTAAAACAAACAATATGTCCCAAATCAAGTAACAAATACTTAAAATGAAAAACAAAATCAAAAACAGAAAAAGATGTAGAGGATGAGAGATTTACCCATTGAAATACAACATTATATGTAAAAAGCAACCCAAAATTTAGTAATATACACCAACTCCCTCGTCTTTATCTTTTCCTCCATACTTCTTCAGATTTTGCCCAATGCTGCCCTTAATCACTTGTTGACATCCATGGCATTTGGAGAATTGGGTTGCTGGAGATCCTTTCCTATGTATGAGAAATGGTAATGTTATTTCCATATATGCCATTTTGAGTATTTGCTAAAGGATTTTTATTTCCTTCCAATTAGTAAGGCTAACCTGATGTGCAAGTGATCATGGACTCTGTTGTGGGGTGGCAAAATATCCAGTTGGGATCATTGTGCATATCATAAGGGATTGCTTGAGGCGGCCATTGACAATCTCGATACTCAACAATCTGGGAGAAGAGGCCATGCACCAGCATAGACGACATCCTAAAAAAATAAACTATGCCGGGATGAAGTTGGAGCATCAATTATGCTAAAGATTCAATTTTTACTCAAAAAGGTAAAGATTCAATTTTTCATTAACAAAAACAATCAAGTTAACATAGGACTTAGGTACCAAATAAAAAACATCAAAAACAAAAACATTAAGAAAATCGATGGAATAATGAGACATGAGAGCAAAAACGAATGCATCCAATCCATTTTCAACCAAAATTCATTTATCATAGTGGAGCTGGAGGATATGAACAGAAATATGATAAAATTAATACTGAATCACATATATGATAAAATCAATGTCCATATATATATATATATATATATATATATATATATATATATACATATCTGATGCTTGTTTATCAGATACTTGATGTTATTACTGAATTCTTCCATTCCATATCCTAAAATTAATATTGAATCATATAAGTAAGATGTGATCGCATGTATTGGAGATAATGATTCTAAATTGGAGATAATGATTCTAAAAATGTATAAATGATTTTTTGCATCCAGATTATGAATTTTGTGGTAAAATGAAACAAAGATTATTGCATCCAGATTTTTGCATTAAGAATTTTCAAACAAAGGTTTTCATGATTATTGCATTTTGATCATTGCATCCTGATAATTTTGATTCAAAAACAAATGATTATGAATTGCATTTCGCTTATGAATTTATAATCTGGATTCAAAATGCAACTTCAAAAGATTAAGAATTTTGATTTTGAAGTGTTTGATTATCAATCTGGATTATGAATTATTAATTGGATTTTATGAATTTTAAATACAACTTCATAATTGTTTGATTATGAATTTTATGAATTTTGATAATCTGGATTCATAATCAAAATCCAACTTCATAATCAAACATTTTCATAATCTGGATTCAAAATCAAAATGCAAAAATTATCATGATTCAAAAACAAAGATTATGAATTTTGAATTTTGATGCAATCTAGATTAAAATGAAACAAAGATTATTGCCTTTGAGCATTTCAAAAACAGAATGTATTCACAAAAAAAGAACGTATCAAATCAAAAAAAGAACTTACCTTTGAGCATTTTTACAAACAGTTGGTGTGCATTCCTTTAAGCATGGACCTTTGAGCATTCCTTCATGAGGCATCACCTTCCTGCCAAAAACAACAACAAAAAACAAATCGGTCAAGATGAGTAAAATTAATGGGGGAGAGAGATCTGCTGAGATGGCCGGCAGTTTAGGTCTCAGAGCGGCTAGTAGTTTGGGTCTCAGGGACCTTGAAAAGGAAGTGGGCTTCGTCCAAAAAGGAAGTGGGCTTCGTCCAGAAACACCCCTCAGTCTTCAAAGTCTCAGGCGGGTCCGATTCTCGTTCCCCCATCGTCGTCAATCTCAGCAATAAGGCCCTTACGATATCGACCGAAGAGGATGCTGCTAGAGAGTTGATGGAGTCCATTTTGGTGTGGAATTTGAGGAAGCTGCTGATGATGTCGATGGGTTTGCCGAGTTGATGGAGGCCCTTAGGATATTCCACTGGAGAAGATTGAGCTCATTGAGAACGAATTGGGTTTGCTGAATAATTTCAAGAATTATCTTTGCTTGGAGAGCTGGGATTCTGTTTGGGGGGATTGAGCGGGATGAAGCTGTTGGTGACCCGAAAGTTTTGTTTTCAATCTTTTGTTTTCCCCCCAAATTTGGTTTTCCCCCAAAACAATATTTTGAGTTTTTGAATTTTGAAGCTGTTGGTTAACCTTAGAGTTTTCAAAGTATAGAGTTTTTGAATTTTGAGCTTTCAAACAAAATTCCCCCCAAACATACAAAAACTTGTCCTAGTCATCAATTTATCATATCCAATTTCTCATATCTAATATCTCTTATCCAAAAACCCATGATAATATCCATCATTTGTATACCTCAAATACAATTCAAACCCTTATCCAATTTCTCTTATCCAATAACCCATGATAACATCCCTGTTTTATTATATATATATATATATATATATATATATATATATATATATATATATATATATATATATATATAGGATGGAACTATTTGCGCCAAGTTCCCATCTGATCTTGTTCAGCGGGGTGCAGATAATTGGAAAAACACAATTGTTGGCTATGTGTTGGGGGAGATCCCGTTCTATGGTCAAATGATTGCTTGGATGGAGAGATTGTGGAAGCCCAAGAAGAGGGTCCAAGTCTACAGCAGGGAGAATGGATTTTTTTACTTTAGATTTGACTCTCAGTATGAATGCGATAGGATCTTGGCGGGGGGTCCTTGGATGTTTGATGGGCGCCTGGTGGTGCTTAAGAGATGGAGCCTAGATATGAGGCATGATCGTGATATTCTATCATCGATCCCTGTTTGGGTACAGTTGCATGGGGTGCCACTCTATATGTGGAATCTAGAGGGTCTCAATATCATATCCTCTGTCCTAGGCACTCCTATATGCCTAGATCGAGCAACTGCCTATTTAGAAAGAATCTCCTATGCTCGCTGTCTGGTTGAAATTGATGCTTCAAGCCCTCTTGTTTCCTCTTTTGAGGTGGAAATGGATGATGGCTCAATTGTCAATATTGATACGAAATTTGAAGGCGAGCCACCTCGTTGTAGCAGATGTGTCTGTTTTGGTCATGTAGATGAGCAGTGCCCGGATAAGATAAAGCTCCCTTCAATCTATGAATGTACCAATCAGGGTGATGTTGACCCTACTGCATCTAAGGAAGCTATATCCTTTTCTGAGGTGAATGGAGCTGCATCTTCGGAGGCCCCCAACTCCCAGGTTGCGGCTAATCCAACTGTTATACATGTTCCCAACAACGCTTCCCCATTGACATCTGTCTTAGTTGGGGTTTTACATGATTCTGGAGACATTCGGCCGGATTATGCACAAGGAGAAGTATCTTCCTCCGGAAACAAGCTTTCAAAGAATGATTCCCCTGTTGATGGGCGCTCAGGGGAGGAGCCTTTAATTCTCAGGTAGGGTGATGTAGGAGGTGAGTCTCCTGTCCCCTCTCTAATTGAAAATGTGAGTGCTGAGCTCCCTCATTTGATTTCTGGAGATTGCTTGGGTGTGGTTGAGCCTGGAGAATACTCGGGTGTGGTTGAGCCTGGAGAATGCTTGGGTGTTGCTGCAGAATGCTTCGGGACTGAAGGGGTCAACATGCCGAGCACTGTGCATCAAGAATTTCGTGCAAAACATAAGGAGGACCAATCAATGCTGGGCCATATCGATTCTTCGCCTGTGGTTGAATCTATGAAAGAAATTGAAAGACCCCCTACAGGAATGACTATTGAAAATCCGGAATGGGACTTAGAGGTGGAGAATGTCACGCCCCGCTTCCCATTCTACCGGGAGCGAGGACGCGAGCGGGTCCGCGATGTGCTTAAAACAAGGAGGAGTACTTTTTTTTCTTTCTTTTTTTTTTCTTTTTGAAATCTTCTTCTTTTCTTCCTCCTTGGCTTAAACACACTAAGCGTCTGTATAAAAATTGCAGATCCTTGCTTGCAAGTTTAAGAAGCAGCTCAAACAACATTATTACATATCCAGTGTACATTAATTAAGATACAGCTTGGCCTAGTATGGCCAATACAAACAAAGTACACGAATTACATTAATCAAATATATATATAAGTGCTGACGCGAAGGTAAAAAGTCTAGTCTTCTGTGGGTAGATACTCCACGTAGTTTTCGAGCACTGGCTCGACTCCTGCAGTAGTGTCTTCAAGGAACTCACTATCGATACCTGACGGACATTTCGTAAAACAACAAAATGAAATGTCCGTCAGCGAGGTTTACTCGGCAAGATAATCTCAAAACCAAAACGTTAGACGTTTTAAAATTAAACCAAGCTGGACTTTTAAAGACAAGCAATAAGTTTAATTTAAAATAAGCAATAAAAAGATAAAGCAGTTTAAAGCAGTTAAAATAGTTAAAGCAGTTAAAGAGGTTAAACATTTGCAATCTGCAGCAATTTAATCATCGATAGCCATTTGCAATATCGTTTACAACCTGTAGCAATTTAATCATTCAATAACAATTTGCAATACCATTTGCAACCTGTGACAATTTAGCATTAAATAAACACACCGTAGCAACCTGCAGAAAAGATGTTAGAACAATAGTCAAAAACCAGTCTATCCTAGTGATAAGTCCATGTCCAAGAGTACTAGAGATAACCAACATGCAGCCTGCGACGGGAGCAACTCCGAGGCTTACCCACCGTTCCGATATGGCAACGGTCAAGGTTCTAACCCCCGTAATGTGTTGGAGGTAATTTAGTATGGCGCATCCAGTCATTCTGTAACACTTGTGATCATAGACTACCCCAAACCCGGGTCAAGTCAAGTGGCGGTCAAAAGAATGTGTACTATCTGTCTATTATTGAAATTCCATCTTCTATTTTATATTGTTAAAGTTCCATCTTCCATTCAATATTATTGAAGTTCCATTTTCCATTTAGTCAATTCAATCTCGGTATTCCAATAGTCTGTACAACAGTCTCGTGAAAGTTCACAACTTCACGACTCGATTAAATGAAAACATCAGGATCACTTGAATAAATAAAAGAACGAGTAAGATGTGATTTTAACCAAGCAAAAGAGTTTAAATTAGCTTAAAATACTTTCTAAGACTAGTAGTTATTTTTCAAGATTGTTTAAATAATTGTTTTACAATTTTAGACCATTTTAAAATAGCCCAAAAACTATTTTAAAATCAAGAAACTATTTTAAAGATGAATGTTCAAAGAATTGTTTCGAGTGAACCGTACATCAGAATTCTTCAAACAAGGTGTCAAAATGGTCGTATTCACTAGTACTAAAACATATATTTTATCGTATAGCAGTGTACGTAAAAATTGCAAGCTACGAATTTTAAAAGAATTTTAACCTATTTAAGTTTTGCCTTTAAAAATTCACTGTGAGAAATATACTTGCCTGATCGCGACGAAACTAGCGCCAATGGATTCGTTTCGACGTTTCTGATTTTCTGGGACTAGCCACACATTTTTCTGGGCCCTATATAATTACTTATGGATTTAAAACCAATAAACTCATTTATTAATTATTAAAAAATACGAAAAATACGAAAGTTCGAGATATTTACAAGTTTGCCATCGCGACTTACGCACCGCCGTTGCTTCGTCTTCGTGCATGGCGGAGGGGTGTTCGAAGTCGAGGGCGGCGGCGAGGGTGGAGGCGACGGCGAGGAGGTCTACAGGCGGCGGTGAAGCGCCGTGGCGGCGGCGGCGGCTGCAGCCGGGCGACGAGCTCGGCTGACGGCGACGATCGGAGGAGAAGCTTGCGGCGGTGAAGCAGGGGCTCTCGTCGACGGTGAGCTCGGAGGCGAGCGATCGGAAGCAGAAGACGACGGCGATGAGAGGTGGAGCAGCGGCGAGCTCGGGGCGTTGCGGTGATGGGTCGGAGCTCCGAGGAGGCGGGGGTTCGTCTGGGGTTGCTGGAGCGAGCTCGGAGCGAGGAGCGAGGAGCTCGCGGTCGAGCGGCGTACGGCGGTCTCGGGGCTTCGTCGGGGCACGACGGCGAGGGCGTGAGTCGAGCTGCCGTGGGTCTATGTGGCCGTTGGGTTGGGTGCTCAGGGAGAAAACGAGAGAGAGGGCGGGCTCCTCCGTGGGTTCACAGTGAAGATGAAGGGGGAAGTTGAGTGAGGGTCATCTGAGAGAGAGAGAGAGAGCTGGGTGAGTTGTGTTTGAGAGAGGGGAAGGGTTGTTAATTTATAGGGTTAAGGAATAGGCCGGTAGATGGGATTTGTGGGTAGCTGAGGAGGTAAGTGGGTGGGTAGTTACGGGTAGATTAGGGATTAGATTAATTAGTAATAGGGTAGGTAAAAGGTAATTAGGGTTAACTAGGCAATTAGTAAAACGAAATTACGAAAATGCCCCTACTAGTAAACGTGTCCGAAAAATTACGAAAACATACCCACAGGATCGTATCGTCACGAGGATGGCGAATACGAAGACCGTTACAGGATTTGGGCTACGGAAATACTAGATTTTGGCCAAAACGTTTAGAAAGCGGGTTTGCGGGTTCTCTATTGAAATGATATCAGAAAATTACGAAATTAATGTGGGAAGCCCCAAATGATCATAGGATGCTACTGCAGAAGTTTGAAAACGTTTTGGAGATGTTTGAATAGAAAATAAATTCATTGAGTCAAAACTGCAATATCTGAAAATGAATTTTTTATCAGATCCTTTAGAGGTATTTGACGAAATCCGATTTTACTAAAATACTCCATAACTAGTCTGGTACTCCAAAATATTTTTATAGGAAATTTTTGAAATCAGTTTAAGACTGCTAACAACCCATTATAAAATACAATTGAATTTTCTTTAAATACTTAATTTGAAAGTATTGGAAAAATACAGGCCGTTACATTCTACCCTCCTTAAAAATAATTCCGTCCTCGGAATTTAAAATATTTTTGAAACAAATAATTGATATTATAAAGAAGCTCAAGCAAATAAATGATAGAAAAGATAGTAATCTTTGTAAATCAGGTTGTAAATAACATGAAATGTGATAAGAAAATATGGGATGTCACTAATATATTTTTTCACAATAGCTACTTCAGATTCTTCAAGTAGGCAAAACATAAAATAATGGCATTACTCGGAAATGATAATGAGGACGATGACGACATCTATCTGAACTTGGAACTTGAGGTGATAAGCCAGTAGCAAGCTATTTAAACCACATAAATGGAAGAACATAAGGTTTATTCGTGCTACTGGGTCTTAATCAAAGATGTCGCTCATCATATAGCACGGATCGACTAATCCACGGGTACCAACACCATCAATTTCCATAATGCCCAACCACATGCTAACGTCCAAATCACCGCCCAAAGGTAAATACAAGGCCAACACTCTAAGTCAGTACTCACTGCCAGCATTTCTTCCGTCAATCTCCATACTATCACACAATAAGGCAGGATCCATACTCTCATCCAGAGCCAAGCACAAGGCCTACATCCAACTTCAACACCCAAGGCCAATATCATGCCAATATTCATCGCCATCACTCCTTCTGTAGACCAATACTTGACATTCGCAACACCCAACATCACCCAACAAATGAACAACCAAAAACACGCTTTCCCGCACACCAAAAGGAGTAGACGCAAGAGGAAGCCTAAACGGGATCTCAACGAGGGTGATACCCAAGGCAGAGAGCTCAAGAGAAGCCCAAGGATCACGGCTTCCCAAGATCTCAGCCAAGCGGCGGTAGCGAGGGCGGCGGTGAGGGTTGCTGCTAGGCCCAACAGACCCCAAGGTCGTTGGTGGGCCATCGGCGGCTGGCGATCTGCGGCGACGAGGGCTCCGACTGGTTGACGATCCATGGCTGGGGAGGGCCTCCGGGATGGAGCGAAGCGGAAGCTGGCGGATCTTCGGGTGAGGCCGGCGGATCGGAGATCGGAGCGGCGATGCGCGGTCCGATCGAGCTTGCTTGGGGGAGAGGCCGGGAGGAGGAGGGGGGTGATGTCTGAGGGAAAAGGGAAAGCCACGGGGTGGCTTGCGGAGGAAGGAGCGGGGTTAAAAAGAAAAGGGGGGGGGGCACTGAAGTCGTCGGTGTTAGGCGGGAACGGGGCTCGAGGGTAGGAAACGGACAAAATGCAATAAAGAGGGGGCCGAAAGGCGGTCAGTGGGAAATGAATCAAACCCTTGGGGGAAAGAAATTGGGTACACGATAGAAGTAGGGGCTAGAGGAGAAATACGAGCACAAAATGAAAAGACGCCAACAACCTACACTGGCACGTCAGGTTGGGTCGTCTCAAAATCTCCAGTATCATCCTTGAATACTTCTGAGCGTCCTTCGATCTGCTTCCGCGGAGGAACTTGAACTTAAGATGGTCGGGTATTTTGAACTCTACCCTCCTTTGACGACAATCAAAGGTGGCATGAAATGTCCTTAACCAATTCATCCCAAGAACAACATCAAATGTTGGCATCTCTATCACCATGGATTTAGCAAAAAGACCTCGGCTACAAATCACAATAGAACATTGGAGGCATCCGCTGGGAACTGCCAGCGGTCTCGACCATCCAACGTGGAGTCAGAGGTTTAACAGTTACAGTGATAAGAAACATGTCCAAGCTCTAAATAATAGAGTAAGTAGCTTAGTGGAATATCTCGTACCTGGGATTACTTGGTCCGTAGCCTCAGCTTCTTCTACCGTCATGGTACAAGCTTGGCGTCTTTGGGATAGCACCTGTTGTCGAGTCTGCTGGTACACTTGGTTGACGTTGCTGAGCAAAGTTGGAAGGCTGAGACTTCCTCTCAGGACAGTCGCTTGCAGTGTGGCCCTTCGATTTGCTTCAGTGGTTGAACTCGAACTTCTGATGATCCAAAATTCGAATGATGTCCTCCATAACTAGAGTTCAAGGGGACTAAAGAAAGATTCTAAGAAGGTCAATCGAAAGGTCATCAAGATAAAGGAAGGTTGATAGTGAAGATCGATGACGTCACATAATCATGATTCACGTCCTTGCGGTCCAGCGGACACGGCCAGGGAAGTGACTAAGCCAGGATCACTTATGCCCAGTCTAGCTAGGTCGATCCAACAGACTTTAGCCAAGCACATTGACCGGTATCATGGTCCATTGAAGGAAGATTATCATTCATATGAGTGCCACCATCAACTGAAGGAAAGGTGATGAAATGAGTAGATGGTTCATCCAATGAAAATAACTATAACGGTTAGCAAAAGAGGTTACTAGGGAAGGTATAACCAAGAATGGAACACGAGTTCCTAAGCAAGGGTTAAGAGTTCGAAAAGGTAATGAGGTTCAATGGAAATAGTTCGTTGCAAATTCTGTGATAAGAAGCAATAGAAAATTTCCAAATCAAGATGTGGACATGCTATAGCACGATAACATATGCTAGCAATGATAATAAAGACGATGGGTGTCAAATCGACGTAGAGGGAAAAGGTTCAGGTATACCAGTGATTACAGGCTCTGCAGCTTCGTGGAGAATATAGGGTTGAATTTCCGGTATCTCCTTTACGATACCCAAGATGTCGTTGTTGGTGACGTCGTCTGTATCTGGTCGACCTGCCATATATACTTTAAAACAAACCGCAATGTAAGGTAAGTTAAAATCAAATCACCATCAGTTGTGAGTATCCGGTTGACCTGCCAAACTTCAAAACAAACCGCAATGTGAGGTAAGTTAGAATAAATCTATTCTAGTTGTACACTTAGATATTAATGTCATTTAAACCGATCTTAAAGTATTTGCATAAGCAAGACCTGCATGGGCCGCCACCAAAACCTGTCACGCCCCGCTTCCCATTCTACCGGGAGCGAGGACGCGAGCGGGTCCGCGATGTGCTTAAAACAAGGAGGAGTACTTTTTTTTCTTTCTTTTTTTTTTCTTTTTGAAATCTTCTTCTTTTCTTCCTCCTTGGCTTAAACACACTAAGCGTCTGTATAAAAATTGCAGATCCTTGCTTGCAAGTTTAAGAAGCAGCTCAAACAACATTATTACATATCCAGTGTACATTAATTAAGATACAGCTTGGCCTAGTATGGCCAATACAAACAAAGTACACGAATTACATTAATCAAATATATATATAAGTGCTGACGCGAAGGTAAAAAGTCTAGTCTTCTGTGGGTAGATACTCCACGTAGTTTTCGAGCACTGGCTCGACTCCTGCAGTAGTGTCTTCAAGGAACTCACTATCGATACCTGACGGACATTTCGTAAAACAACAAAATGAAATGTCCGTCAGCGAGGTTTACTCGGCAAGATAATCTCAAAACCAAAACGTTAGACGTTTTAAAATTAAACCAAGCTGGACTTTTAAAGACAAGCAATAAGTTTAATTTAAAATAAGCAATAAAAAGATAAAGCAGTTTAAAGCAGTTAAAATAGTTAAAGCAGTTAAAGAGGTTAAACATTTGCAATCTGCAGCAATTTAATCATCGATAGCCATTTGCAATATCGTTTACAACCTGTAGCAATTTAATCATTCAATAACAATTTGCAATACCATTTGCAACCTGTGACAATTTAGCATTAAATAAACACACCGTAGCAACCTGCAGAAAAGATGTTAGAACAATAGTCAAAAACCAGTCTATCCTAGTGATAAGTCCATGTCCAAGAGTACTAGAGATAACCAACATGCAGCCTGCGACGGGAGCAACTCCGAGGCTTACCCACCGTTCCGATATGGCAACGGTCAAGGTTCTAACCCCCGTAATGTGTTGGAGGTAATTTAGTATGGCGCATCCAGTCATTCTGTAACACTTGTGATCATAGACTACCCCAAACCCGGGTCAAGTCAAGTGGCGGTCAAAAGAATGTGTACTATCTGTCTATTATTGAAATTCCATCTTCTATTTTATATTGTTAAAGTTCCATCTTCCATTCAATATTATTGAAGTTCCATTTTCCATTTAGTCAATTCAATCTCGGTATTCCAATAGTCTGTACAACAGTCTCGTGAAAGTTCACAACTTCACGACTCGATTAAATGAAAACATCAGGATCACTTGAATAAATAAAAGAACGAGTAAGATGTGATTTTAACCAAGCAAAAGAGTTTAAATTAGCTTAAAATACTTTCTAAGACTAGTAGTTATTTTTCAAGATTGTTTAAATAATTGTTTTACAATTTTAGACCATTTTAAAATAGCCCAAAAACTATTTTAAAATCAAGAAACTATTTTAAAGATGAATGTTCAAAGAATTGTTTCGAGTGAACCGTACATCAGAATTCTTCAAACAAGGTGTCAAAATGGTCGTATTCACTAGTACTAAAACATATATTTTATCGTATAGCAGTGTACGTAAAAATTGCAAGCTACGAATTTTAAAAGAATTTTAACCTATTTAAGTTTTGCCTTTAAAAATTCACTGTGAGAAATATACTTGCCTGATCGCGACGAAACTAGCGCCAATGGATTCGTTTCGACGTTTCTGATTTTCTGGGACTAGCCACACATTTTTCTGGGCCCTATATAATTACTTATGGATTTAAAACCAATAAACTCATTTATTAATTATTAAAAAATACGAAAAATACGAAAGTTCGAGATATTTACAAGTTTGCCATCGCGACTTACGCACCGCCGTTGCTTCGTCTTCGTGCATGGCGGAGGGGTGTTCGAAGTCGAGGGCGGCGGCGAGGGTGGAGGCGACGGCGAGGAGGTCTACAGGCGGCGGTGAAGCGCCGTGGCGGCGGCGGCGGCTGCAGCCGGGCGACGAGCTCGGCTGACGGCGACGATCGGAGGAGAAGCTTGCGGCGGTGAAGCAGAGGCTCGTCGACGGTGAGCTCGGAGGCGAGCGATCGGAAGCAGAAGACGACGGCGATGAGAGGTGGAGCAGCGGCGAGCTCGGGGCGTTGCGGTGATGGGTCGGAGCTCCGAGGAGGCGGGGGTTCGTCTGGGGTTGCTGGAGCGAGCTCGGAGCGAGGAGCGAGGAGCTCGCGGTCGAGCGGCGTACGGCGGTCTCGGGGCTTCGTCGGGGCACGACGGCGAGGGCGTGAGTCGAGCTGCCGTGGGTCTATGTGGCCGTTGGGTTGGGTGCTCAGGGAGAAAACGAGAGAGAGGGCGGGCTCCTCCGTGGGTTCACAGTGAAGATGAAGGGGGAAG